>CM072824.1:2512416-3712416 GCA_036937905.1 Salvia rosmarinus
TCGCGTCTTTCCTCGCGGGCTGCCTCGCATGATCGTGAAGGCTACCGCGACCGTCGAGCACGCATGCTGCCATGCTCGCTCACGCCAGCAGCGCTCGCTGCTTTGCTTGGTCGCGCTTGCGCGCGAGGGTGCTCGGCGCGCCGGGGATCTCGTCGACAACGCGCGTGCCCGTGGCTGCGCGTGCGACCCACCACGAGCAGCGCGGCGCCCGTGACCCACGACGGCGCGTCGGCGCGCCACGCTCAGCGCCAGTGGTGCCGAGGCATCCGCGCTGCGCGTGCCCGCGCCGGGCGCCGAGTCGTCTTTGCCGTGTCGCCCGCCGCCGGGGGGCCGCCGAGAAACATGCACGCACGCGGCGATCTTGTCGCGAACGCCGGCTGCGTTCGCGTGCCGTCGCCCTGCACCCTCGGCCGTGCATCCGGTTTCCGGTGTGCTTCCCGTTGTCTCGTTCTTCGTGCTTTCGTCTTCGTTCTTCTTTACGAGATAAGATTTGGAAAAAAATCTAATCTAACCACGGATTTTCTCGTGGTGAAAACAAAATCCGACAAAAATAAAGCGAGCCACGATGAGCAGCAGATTCAACAATTAATTAATTGCGCGTAATAATCAAACATGAATTAATCCAGCAGAGCGAAGATACTTAGCGAGCCCAAGTTTTGTGCTCTTTTACATGTCTTGTCTAGGTGCAGATCGAGTCTTTTGTGTCTTTCTTGTTATGTTTTGTGTGCGGGAGGACACATTGGTCTGAGGGGCAAGGCGGGCGAAATGGGCAAGAAGGAATGGAACTTGCATGGCGGATGAATAGAGATATGATGCACTCGAGGGCACAAGGAGCTTAGCTCACGGCACAGGCTTCAAACTCCAAAGTGGGCGTTGGTTTCTGGCGTGACCTCGTTCAGACCGCACAAGTTCAATCTCGGAAGGGTAAGCTAGCAGGCAGGCGGAAGTGGAGAAGGCGAGCGAGACCAAGAAGAAGAAGGAGGCGAGAGAAGGCGGAGGGAGGCTAATGGGCGAGATCACGAGATGGGCGGATCTCGCAATCCGAGGAAAGGATGTGACACGAATCTCATGAAATCGGAGAGATCACCTCGGATCCGTCTTGGCAAGGAAAGAGCCGATCAACAAGGAAAACCTACAGTTGTCCGGCCATGGGCCATTACCATCGTCAGTCTCTCACTATATATATGGATGAAGGCGGCGGCTTGTGCGTCTCGAGACTCTTGTTCTGTTTTCTTAGCATCGAATTATAATCACACCCAGCCACCACGTACATTAAGTCCATTCGGGCAAACACTTTTATTTGCTATTCGTATGTTTTTGCAGTGACACTTTGGGCTCGCCGTTTCTATTCGTTCGATTAATAGTAAGTTGGTTCCGTTTAATTATGGTTTCAATTAACTGTTGCATGATTGTTTATTTTATGTCTAGCTAAGTCTTTATTCGGTTTAGGCATGTGAGTGAAGCATGATTAATATAACTTCGAGAGGTCTAAGTAGGGCATTCACGATCCGCATGCGTGTGTTCCCGGCACTATGTCTGGCGATATATAACTTAACCTAACCGGTGTGTTAGTTGAAAATAACATAGTGGGCAAGGAAGGTTGCAAGTAATAATTGGATTAAGGTGTGGTGTCCGCCCCCAAATAATCTACGGGTGTGGGCGAGTTGGAGTAGTCATAGCATTTGCCTTTGCCATCTGGGGTCCATCTAGATCATACTTATTTGCTGTGGGTTTGCATGTCTTGAGGTGTCCTCGTGCGTGGGCATTACGGGTTAGATAGTTTGCATAAGGTGTCCTTGCCTTCTTTACGAGAAAGGATAGATTTGGAGGGGTGCGTCGTGGGCGTGCGGCGTGACAACGAGGTCACGGACGTATGTCTCTTATAACCGGTTGATCGTATCGTATGGTGAAAACCTTTGCACCTAGGACCGAGTATTAATCGTCTTCACGAGTTGTTGCCCAAGCGGACTCGTCTTATTATTTGATATTCCCTTTTAGTTCGTTTGAGGTTACTTTAGTCTTTCTATAGAGATCAAGATAATTACACCACTCTCATCCCTTTTAAGTGACATCGTGACATCGAGATTGCTACACCAACTCCTCGTGGGATCGACCTTATACTTATCGGCTGGCTCGTGTGATGGGCAATAGTTATAAATTTATTTTGAGCAGCTAAGTACGTCGTGTCGTGTGGCGCCGTTCGGGAGTTGCGCATTCGGTAGTATCTCTATTTCTTGATTTTATATTGCTTTCTTTGTGTATGCTACGACTAACCTTGCGGGAGAGAGCGGAGGACTTTTATGCGATCACGAGATCGAAAAGCACGCAAGGCGGAGGAAGCGGCGATGCGGAGGGCACGACAAGTCGCAAGGCGGCTAATCGTAAGAGAACCCGGAGGCAATACGATGGGTGAACAACGCAAGTAAGCGGACATTAAGAAATGGTGTTCCTAACAACGAACACGAGGCCAACGGGCATCACTTTGCCCGCGATCAATAGCGGCGGGAGATGAAGCATTCCTTCATCCAAATCCTCACGATTCGATGACATACCGGGAGGATCCAAAGGCATTACAATATTTCGAGATGGCGTGTGGGACTATCCGCGCATGATGAAAACCTTGGAGAATATGTGAGATTAGTATCATTCCCTTCTCTCGCATGATGGGGCAAGAGAATGGCTCACACCTTGCCGTTGGAGTGTGACCACGTGGGCACAACTTCACTAGAAGTTCCTCGAAGTACTTTCACTGCCCGTATCCGAACATAAGGAAAGGATAAGCGACATCAAAATGGGCACGGAGATACCTTTTATGATTCTTGGGGAAGGTTTAAGCAATTTGCAGCGAAATGCCTTCAACATCAAATTCGAGATCATGATCGATCCAATATTTCATGGCGGGTTGAGGCAGGAGAAAATTTGGGTGAATGCAACTTGTGGAGGATCAATCTTGAATAAAGTTCCGGTGAGGCCTTTAGGACTGTTGGGTGAGATGGCGAAGAAAAGCGAGGCGAAGGAGGAGAAGTTAGAAGCAGGCGCATTACTTCTTCAACCGTGAAGACCAAGTGGATAAACTCAGAACTGTTCGACAAGTTCATAACCAACAGGGACCGGGACCGGGACCGTGGCAAGGGCAAAAAAAGCTAAAGTTTGCCAAATATGCGGCTAGTGACACATCACACGGATCAATGCCCCACACGTTTGAAGAAGAAGAAGTCGATGCGGTGGGTCAAAATGGTAATGGGCAATCTGACGGAGGAGATATGATCCAAACTCTCGGACCTACAACCCGGATGGAGGAACCACGAAAACTTTAGGTGGTCTAACAACCAAAGAAGGCGGGACAACGGCGATAGCAGCGGAGGCGGGACAACAATGACCGTACTGAAATAATCAGGCGTGACCAAAGCGGTGGGCCATCGTTGGTGAACTTGCACACTATGGCACGAAAATGTGAAGGCTCAACAGAGAGCGAGAAATTCAATGTCGAGACAAGGAGCCCTCGAGCCTTGGGAACCAAGTTTCCCAATTGACGTCCAGTAGCGTCTTGAGAAGAAGCGAGGAAATTTTACCTCCTCAAGTAGAGGTAAGTAGTTAACTGAATGTTGTAGCCACAAGTGGGAAGAAACTACCGGAGAAAGTTTTCATGCCTAAGGGCAGCAGACATACCACGAAGTGGAAGATCTCACGAGAACACAATGGTCGAGATGTGATGATCAAGAGGCGCGAGGAAAAGGCGAGGAAAAGAAGAGGCAATCATTGAGCCAACCTATGTCAAACCTAATCCTAAGGTTTTACCTCCTTTCGAGCGATTGACCAAGAACAGAGAGGAAGAAATGAGTGAGATGTATCGCGTGTTTCGAAGGTGGAAATTAATATACGGCTCATCAACTGCTCTGGCGCGATGCGAAAATGGGCAAAGTTCATGAAAAATTGTGCACGAGAAGGTGAAATACAAAGATGATGCAAAATTCAAGTGGAGAGAATGTATCCATGATCTGCGGTGAGTAGTAGAAGTGTGGAGATCGGGGATGTTTTCATTCCTGCGTAATAGGCAATCTGAGGATCGAAAGGGCTATGCATCTTTGGGGGCATCTATAAGCGTCATGCCCTTGTCAATGTTGATGAATTAAAGGTGGGGGACCAAAGCCAACACAGTGGTTATCGATTATTAGACAGTCCAGCGCTCATCAGGAAGGAATCATCGAAGACGTATTGGTCAAAGTGGAGGAACTCATATTTCCAGCGGACTTCTACGTTTTGGATATGGGCACGATGGGTAACAAATCCTCAGTTATGCTCTTGGGTCGACCATTCATGAAGACGGCCAGGACCAGGATCGATTGCGACACGGGCAAGTTATCTTGTGAATTCGACGGCGAGACGGTGACCTTCAACATCTTCAAGGCCATGGAGCATCCGATTGATATTGAGGTCGTGGAATTCATTGATCACATTGAACCCATGGTGGGAGACATCCTGCCCGAGATAGGTTTACAAGATCCATTTGGATGCGACAATTAAAGTGGTCTTAAGGAAGGAGACACTCGAGGAGAAGCGACTTACGGACAATGTCGGGAGGCCTGCTTTATTTGCGGAGCGAACCCGAGGGACTCAGTGGTCAATATACCGAACATGCCCAAGTGAAGAAGAAGAAAAGCTGTTCCATCCCTTATGAGAGCACCGAAACTCGAGCTAAAGACTCTTCCTCACCACCAAGTACATCTTTCTAGGGAAGGACGACACCTTGCGTAATCATCAATGCTAAACTCGGTCCGAGTCGGGGAGAAGCTGTGAGAAATGTTATCGGGCAATACAAGGAAGCTATTGGATGGACATTGGCGACATCAAGGGCATCAACCCTTCCATATGCGTTCACAATATTCGATGGAAGAAGAAGCCAAACCGATCGCGATCAACAAGGAAGTTGAACCCGAGCTATGAAGGAGGTAGTCATGAAGGAGATCTTGAAGCTTCTCGACTTGGGCATCATATATCCCGTGTCAGACGATAAATGGGTCAGCCCGAGACACGTCGTGCCCAAGAAGTCGGGCATTCGGTAGTGAAAAGCGAAAGGAGGCGATCCCAGCGAGACTCCAAGCGGGTTGGAGAATGTGTATTGACTATCGAAAGCTCAACACGGTAACGAAAAGATCACTTCCATTACCTTTCATTGACGAGATCTTTGGAAAGGTTAGCGGAAACAAATTCTTTTGTTTTTAGGCGGATACTCGGCTACATGCGAGATATGGGTTGCCCAAGGTGATCGAGATAAAACTACTTTCACATGCCCATTCGGGACATTTGCCTACAGAAGAATGCTTTTCGGCTTTGTAATGCCCCAGGGACGTTTCAACGATGCATGATGAGCATCTTCTCGGACCTATTGGAGAAATGCATCGAGGTCTTTATGGACGACTTTACCGTCTATGGGGAATCATTCGATGAGTGCTTGACAAATTTGGAGGTAGTCCTACAGAGATGTGTCGAAAAGAATTTGATCCTAAATTATGAGAAATGTCATTTCATGGTACAAGAAGGGATTGTTCTTGGGCACGTGGTGTCCCGAAGAGGGATAGAAGTAGATAGAGATAAAGTAGAGATCATCGCCAATTGCCTATCCGACTTTCAAAGCAAGTGCGAGGTTTCCTTGGGCACGCTGGGTTCTACAGAAGATTTGTGAAGGACTTCGCAAAGATCGCCCAGCCCATGACACGACTACTCCAGAATGATGTACCATGGGAATTCGATGAAGAATGTAAGATAGCTTTTGAAACTCTGAAGAATAACTTAATTTCAGCACCGATCATTCAACCCCCTGATTGGGGCATGCCGTTTGAAGTTATGTGCGATGCAAGCGGATATGCCGTGGGAGCCGTCTTGGGACAACGAAGAGGGAAGGAAAGTCATGCTATATACTATGCCTCGAGAACTCTCAATGCCGCCCAATGCAACTACAGCACAACCGAGAAAGAACTCTTGGCGGTCGTCTTTGCCTTTGAAAAATTTCGATCATATCTCATCGGGGCCAAGACAATCGTCTACACCGATCATACTGCCCTGAGGTACCTAATGGCCAAGAAGGAGTCAAAGCCACGACTGATCAGATGGATCTTGCTTCTCAAGAGTTCGACAGAAATCAAAGACAGAGTGGAGCACAAAACCTGTGGCCGACCACTGAGTAGGATATTGAAGGAAGACCGGTGCCCATTGCGAGACCTTCAAGAAGAACATCTCGTACTTCATTCGAGGCACGACGGGGTTCGAGCCATGGTATCGATTTGGTTAATTACAAAACCACCGGAGAACTCCCTGTTGGGCTCACTACGTATCAAAGAAACAAGATCAAGCGGCATCGTCGCACCTACATATGGGATGATCCTACTTATGGAGAAAGTCTGATCAAGTTTTCTTGACGATGTGTGCCCGGCGAGATCAAAGACATTACGAATCACCGCCACTCCAAAGAATGTGGAGGTCACTTTGGGCACAAGAGGACAGCGAGAAGGTTTTAGGCAATGATTCTTCCGCCCACGATATTCAAAGATGCTTATGAGTGTGTAAGCAATGCAAAAGAGTGTCAGCAGGAAGGAAATATCACAAAGAGGAATGAGATGCCCATGATACCTATCCTTCGGTGAAATCTTTGATGTATGGGGATGGACTTTATGGGACCATTACCGAGCTCAAGGGCAATGCGTACATCCCGCTTGCAAATGGATTATGTTTGAAATGGGTTGAGGCGAGGCAAGTGCCACTAATGACTCAAAGGTAGTTTCGACTTTTCTTAAAGCTAATATCTTCAACAGGTTCGGCGTACTCAAGCAATTATCGGCGATCAAGGAACCCATTTCTGCAACACTACTATCACCAAATTGTTCGAGAAATACGGTGTAACCCATCGTGTGACTACGCCTACCATCCGCAGCTAATGGGCAAGCGGAGTTGTCCAACAGAATAATCAAGACTATATTGAGGAAGGTAGTGGTACCTACTGTGTAAGGATCGAGCACTCGTCTTGATGACGCCGCTAGGGGCATATAGAATCTGCATACAAGACCCCTTGGGCATGTCACCATACCGAATTGTGTTGGCAAGATGTGTCACTTACCAGTAGAACTAGAGCACAAGGCATTTTGGGCAGTGAACAAGCTCAACTTTGATTGGGACCGTGATGGCTAAGCTAGAAAGCTTCAGCTTCAAGAACTGGAAGAAATAAGGCTAGAGGCCTATGACAATGCCGTTCTATATAAAGAAAGATTAAAGAAGGCACATGACCGTCTTATCAAAGCCAAGTCATTCGAGCAAGGGCAATTGGTGCTTTTATACCAGTCTCGATTCAAGTTGATGTCGGGCAAGTTAACAAGCAAGTGGTGCGGACCATATGAAGTCAAAACTCAATTTCCGAATGGAGCTATCGAGATCGCAGACCTGAAGACGAGAAAAACCTTCAAGGTCAATGGACAGCGTCTGAAGGCTTACTATGGGCATCACGAGGTAGATCCAGGGGAATTGCATCGAGTGCAAGCCCTCGACGGGGAAGAGTAATAAAGAGGTCTGGTCGAGCCACGACAATAACATATACCGCCGTGAAGCAACTGGTATTTTATTTTCTTCGTTGTTGTTTTCTTTTTGTTTTTGTTTTGTTTTGCCCCGTTTACGCGTGGTGTTGTGTTGGTCATTCTACAGGAACAGTTGTGATCATGATCGAAGAGGGCAAGATGAGACGCTGACATTCGCCGTGGGCAAGAGGGTGAGTTAGAAACAAGTGGCGGCGGTTGTCGGGAGAAAGGACGAACGCCCTTATAAGCGGCCACTCCATAATTACCTCACCCACGTCGCCTCAACCTCTGCAAATTCCTCTCTCTTTGAGCCTTAAAGAATAAACCTCCCATTTTCAAAAATGATCGCCAGTAAACGAGCCAAAACCACCAAAAGCTCCCGATTCCCTAGAACCAAAGAAAACCACAGAGCTAAAATCAAGAATGGCGACCCTCCGAGACTCCTACTACCAAATGCCTAAAAGCCCGTCTCGGCTAACTCAGGGACCGAGAAAATAATAGAGGAACAAATGAACGACCCGTGATGCCACGATAGCTTACTTTGCCTTTGGATTGTGTATCCGCCCCTCGACCTTTGTCCTCCTTTTTGTTTTGTTTTCGCATTTTGTTGTGTTTTGTTTTGTTTTGTTGTTTGTTGTTTGTTTTGTTTTGTTTTGTTGTTGTTGGTGGTCGACCTTTTCTCACCCACTTTGCCCTAAGCAAAAGTGTGTGAAGGGGTTGCCCGCTTTTGTTTGTTTGAGTTAAGAGAGTCGGTCCCCTCGACCCACTTTGCCCAAGCAAAGTGTGTGAGTAGGGGACCGCCACCTGCTCGATTCGTTTCGTTGTTTGTTGTTTGTGTTCCTCTTGTTCACCCACTTTGCTCAACGAAAGTGTGTGAGTCAGGAGGGTTTTCGCTTTTTGTGTCGGTTGGCATGTTTAAATTGGTGGGATTGATTGTCCCGTATTTTGCTTTGTTGTGAATAATGCTAATAGTCTTAGGAATTCTGTTTGAGCATGACCGTATGTAAATAAGGATGACGAATTGAATTTGAGCTTAAACTGTTGTATCTTGATCAACACAGTTTCCTTTCTTGTGTGATTATTGACATCTTCATTAGGCTTTTGCTAGAACTTGCGTGCACCCTTATGTCGAGGCCTTATTGACTTAGTTAAAACATTTAGATGACTTAGGCAATTTTTCTTTCAAATAGCCCACCGAGCGAAAATGTCCTACATACGTTAATCCTCGTTCACCCCCTGAGCTTAATAATTTCTTTCACTCACTTAAATTAGCACGAAAAAGAAGCATACCCGATCAATTAGACTCGGGAGCTAATAGAAGAAGAGGCAAACAAAAGGAAGAAAAAGTAGCCTCGTAATGGGCAAGAAAAAAAGGGTTTACCAAAATTTCAAAGAAATGGGCAAAATGCCCAATATAAAGAAGGTACCCAGAATCGAAAGAAAAATGAAGGACTTAAAATAAAAGAATATATATATTGATGAAGTCCTAAGATGGTTGTGCTGAGGTCTGTAAGAAAAAGCGAAAGGAAATCCATGGAGGACAAAATAAATTCCTCGAACCCGAGTCCATAATGACCTTAGCCTTGTTCCAAAAATTTCCCACCTATGTCTTAAGCCCATTACAACCAAATAAAAGACCTAAGGATGAATGTTTAAAACTTTGTCTAAAGCGGTGGAGATGGTAGAGGCACGCAAGCCTATGGCATAGTCGAAATGAAAGATGTCCGAGCGTATACACTAGCCTATACACAAGAGTGCAGAGTGTTGGTAAGAAAATGCCCAATATGCTCAAATTCAGATTTGACTTGTTTGATGGTCGTTGCTTGAATGGAGTCTACTTGAATTGCTAGTTTGATTATGATGAAGCTTATATTGGCGAGATATCTGCTGGTGGAAATGTGCTAACCTTTTACATTTTGAGTCTTTCTTTCTTTCTTTGTCTTGGGCAATTGCGCGTGCATGCTTGAGGACAAGCATGTTTAAAGTGTGCGTGTGACGAGCCCAAGTTTTGTGCTCTTTTCCGTGTCTTGTCTAGGTCTAGATCGAGTCTTTGTGTCTTTCTTGTTGTGTTTTGTGTCCGGGAGGATACATTGTCCGGCGAGGGGCGGCGAGCGAAATGGGCAAGAAGGAGTGGAACTTGCATGGCGGATGAATAGAGATACGATGCACCTCGGGCACAGGAGCTTAGCTCCACTGGCTTCAAACTCCAAGGCTGTTCCGTTTCACGGCGTGACCTCCTTCTGCACCGCACAAGTTCAATCTCCGTAAGGGTAAGCTAGCAGGCAGCGAAGTGAAGAAGGCGGCGAGACCAAGAAGCAAGAGCAGAGAGGCGGAGGAGAGCTAATGGGCAAGATACGAAATCTGGGCGGATCTCGCTAAATCCGGAAAGGATGTGCGCTGACATCGAATCTCATGAAATCCGGAGGAGATCACCTCGGATCCGTCTGGCAAGGAAAGAGCGCCGATCAACAAGGAAAACCTACAGTTGTCCAGCCCATGGGCCATTACCATCGTCGGTCTCTCGGCCTATATATATGGATGAAGGCGCGGCATGCGTCTCTTCCGGACTCTTGTTCTTTTCTTAGCATCGTAATTATAATCACACCCCACCACCACGTACATTAAGTCCCTTCGGGCAAACACTTTTATTTGCTATTCGTATGTTTTGTCGGCGGTACTTTGGGCTCGCCGTTTCTATTTCGTTCAATTAATAGTAAGTTGGTTCCGTTTAATTATGGTTTCAATTAACTGTTGCATGATTGTTTATTTTATGTCTAGCTAAGTCTTTATTACGGTTTGGGCATGGGTGAAGCATGATTAATATAACTCGAGAGGTCTAAGTAGGGCATTACGATCCGCATGCGTGTGTTCCCGAAACACTAGGTCCTGGGCAATATATAACTTAACCTAACTCGGTGTGTTAGTTGCAAATAACATAGTGGGCAATGGAGGGTTGCAAGTAATAATTGGATTAAGGTGTCGGGTGTCCTGCACACCAAATAGTACGACTGGTGTGGGCGGGTTGGAGTAGTCATAGCAGCTGCCTTTACCAATACCGGGTCCATCTAGATCATAATGCTGCCTGTAGGTTTGCATGTATTGAGGTGTCCTCGTGCGTGGGCATTACAGGTTAGATAGTTTGCATAGGGTGTCCCTTGCCTTCTTTACACAGAAAGGATAGATTTGGAGGGGTGCGTCGTGGGCGTGACGCGTGACAATGGGGTCACGACGTATGTCTCTTATAACCGGTTGATGCATGTCATGTAGTGAAAACCTTTGCACCTAGGACCGAGTATTAATCGTCTTCACGAAGTTGTTGCCCAAGCCAGACTCGTCTTATTATTTGATATTCCCTTTTAGTTCGTTTCAGGTTACTTTAGTCTTTCCTATAGAGATCAAGATAATTACACCACTCTCATCCCTTTTAAGTGACATCGTGACATCAGAGATTGTTACACCAACTCCTCGTGGGATCGACCCTATACTTATCGCTGGCTACGCCTGTGATGGGCAATAGGTTATAAATTTATTTTGAGCGAGCGACGACGTGTCAACACCGATCGTGCTCGATACCAATTGTAGGAAATCGATTTTAACCTCTCCGAGGATCTATCTTGGATGTTTAATTCACCATACATTGATTATATGCCTAGCATGCACCTATATAATGAATTGCAACACGTAGGGTTTTCGTGTTTACCTTTGAATCATGGGGATGAGCGAATCGAGACTCGTGCTTTGATCTTCCGGATGTATCCGGTTGCCCAATCTCCAATATCGAGTGAGGATAATCTATGGAGAATGCTACAGAAAATCACCCTAAGTCTCTCTATGATTTTCGAAAATTCCTTTCCCAAGCACTATGGGATTTTCGAAAATTAGGATAGGATAATTGAAGATTAACTTTGATCTTATCTCTTACCTTATATTTATAATGCATTACCATAATCCCATAAGGAAAGGATCCATGCATATCCCATAAATATAATAATATCCTTTTAGGATAAAGAGAATCAAATCATATCCATAGAGAGAGAGGCGCGATTTTCTTCAAGCTACGAACTGGATGGGCGATCAGGATCAAATGCAAGGAATAAAGATGACCCTCAAATAAATTAATTATCTTATGTTCACCAGAACATAAATTAATTTATAAACATTCATTCATGCCACTAGAGAATAAATCTTGACTTACCCTTTATTACCGAAGGTGAGTCAGACTTGCACTTAGACATTACGAATCCCGTATTTAAGATATCGCACGTCCATTAATTATTTAGAGCATTCGACCGCTTAAAATAATTAATATCTTTAATTCCTTAAGTAGTACCACTCAACCTTATTATTGTACTTGAGCTAACTCAACCTGCAGGGTTTAGTACAATAAACCTTTTGAGCTCCTTAAGGGGACGTCATCATCCTAAACGGATACGGTGACTCGATACAGATAACTAGCATGACATACAAGCACTGCCACCACCCAAGATACGGAGAATATTGGGTTAGAACATATAACCTCACCCATAACAAGTCAAAGTGATGGTCAGCAACTCATACTCACCTAATACCTTATCGAGGTTTAGATCATCGTAAGTCACCGAGATCTAAGTTCTTCACGACGGTCAGATAGAAGAACTCATCTCACTGTGATCCATCAATACGTCGAGACGCATCGGCATAGACAAGCAACCAAGTCAAGTCACTTCTTATCTATCTGCAGCTTTATCCGACAACTCGTCCTCAAGTTGTCTCGGTTGTGATTCTTTTATATCTCATTAAAACGACCGGTCATACGGACACGTGATCTTCTACACAATCGTATGATCTAACTTATATATGAGATAAGGGACACGATATATGCAATCAAGTAATCAATTCGGATAGAAGATTGTAATAGTGGTAACAGGAAACATTGTATACAAGCTCAACCAAACTGCTTTCAGTATACAAATCCAACATTGACTTGCTATGGACAGACTCGGCCCGGCCCGAAAGTCAATAGGGCCTAATTTTATTGAGCCCAACTCGACTCAAAACCGGGTCGGGCCGGCCACGGGCCAGATCTATTTTGCTTTCTCTAGTTATAACTCACTAACTTGTAATTTGTAATTTCTTCCTATCAATTCGTAGTTGCTATATTCGTGTGCATCCAATAATTATGTCATTTCAAAATAGAGATGGTGACTATCATAATTAGGGGTGTCTAAACGGTTTTCGGTTAGAACCGGAACCGAACCGAAACCGACAAATTCGGTTAACCGAAAACCGACTAATTTGGTTATCGGTTCGGTTTCGGTTCCAGAGTTGAAAAAAAATTCGGTTATTGGTTAACCGATAACCGAACGGTTCGGAACCGAAAAATCGAAAAACCGTTTTTTATTTTTAATTATTATTTCAATTACTAATTAATTAATTAAAAATTATGAAAATCAATTTTTAAAATATTTTATCTATTTTTAATAAGTTTCAGTTTTTAATTATTATTTTATTTATTTTAATTATTATTTTATTTGTTTTATTATTATTTTATTTGTTTTTATTATTAATTAATTTTAATTCGGTTTTGGTTAATCAAAACCGAACCACCGAACCGATCGGTTTTCGGTTCAAAAATTTAAAACGGTTCGGTTTCGGTTCCAATTTTTCGGAGAAATTCGGTTCGGTTAACCGAAACCGAACCGTTAGACACCCCTAATCATAATAATTAGATTTTGAAAAAATCTCCCTAATAGATAATGTTTTCAAGAGCCTAATCAAATCATCCAAAGCTTACATTATATTTACATAATTTACAGGTTTTCATTTGTAGCATTTGGTCAGTTTAAACCGAACAATTTCTAAAGATTTAGATCATTAGGTTTTTAATATATAGAGTCAAAATTAACAAAGGGCATTTTAGTTAATTTCCCAGCAAGTGACTAAGAAAAATACTTTCTATCCATTTAGGGAGATCCAAACGAAAAAATCTTCTATATCAATAGAAAAGTCTAGAGTTCAATCTCCACCGTCCCCTTTCCGTTCAGTTCAAATGAACCATTTACCTATATTGTCACAATTCATGAATATACTCGTACTTAGTGTTCCTGAAACAATCTTGAGCTCTACTTAGTGCTCTTGTCATTCATAATTTCCAGTTGAATTAATTTAAAGTGCAATTCCAATTAAAAGCACAGAGAACCTAATAGACTCAGTTTAGAAAATATAATATAGTGCTGAACATTTGGATGAAATATTACAAATTAAAGTACAATATTTAGTTTAAACATACTCGCAAAGCTTTATTTTAAAATACAAATCACAATTCCTTGTATAAATACCGGAAAAATGAAGGTTATTGGAATACTCCTGAAACATAAAACAGAATGCTAGTTGTTAAATTGACATCTGTCGAGCATAAATCTTAAATTTTACTCTTCATTTTCTCCTTTGCTGGAACAACCTTAATTGGGACCTGCAACATGTAACTTTATGAAAAATTGGGGTACAACAGAAATAAGGCTGAAATGTGATAGGATTAATCAGTTCAATGCAACAAATGTTAATCAGTACTTTTAGGATATCGTTTCAATATTGATCTAAAATGGGAATCATAACTATATCATTGCTGATCAAGAAATTAAATGCAAATATGCAGTCACTAATAGCACAGGTAAAGTCTTTAAAGCATGTATCAATATAGACCCCAATCACAGAAAGTTACGTCACAGCGGTATATATATACAGGTAAATGATTCATATCATCATTTTATTTCAATTTAAAAGAAAAACCTTGATAAAATATAGTCACACATTTAGATCTAAATAAATAAATAACTCTGGATTTCCATATTACATGAAATATCAGTTTCGCCAGCTAAACATCAACTAAACATACAACAACGTAGAATATGACATTATCACTCCCCACATATTTTTCACCGCTGAAACAAAAAATTATAAAATTGGAACATGTTCTTAAATGGAAAATTTTGACACTCAAACCGATTAAGACTTCATTGTAATGAGAAGCATGTTGTGGCTCGGCGAGGGCGAAGGGTGAGGACTGGAAGCTAGGTTGAAGAGATACGCAAGAATGGTTTTTTGGGGCTTTGGCTACGTTTTGGGAATTTTGGTGGAGGAAGCAGCTGGAATAAGCATGATTCACATTATTACGTTTTAGCTTATTTTTGATATTGTAATGTTTTGCTTTCGTGTAATTGCTGTTGGGTGGTCCCCGGTTTGTTAGGATTTGCAAACAGTGAGTATTTGTTCTCTTGTTCCCCAAGATTATGGATCAGAAAATTAATTCCAATTTCTCCCTTCAATTTTCTCCTCCTCCTTTCTCTATTTCTATCGCAAACTCTGTTACATACAACCTGTTCTGGAAATCAAACTCAATTAATTTCTGGGTCCATTACAAATTGGTATCAGAGCCTATTTTTTTTTTTGCTTCCTTGAGCACGATATCTGGGCAGAAATATGGCTGAAGTAACTCGCTTCAAAGACCTGCAAGAAGCACAAAAGAAATTGGATCAAATCCTAAATACCGAGACGATGAAGAGAGCTGCAGCTGAAGAGAGGCTTCACGAGCAAATTTTGGGGGTTGATCAAAAGGTGGAGCAAAAGATGCAAGGCATTGATAAGAAGTGTGAGCATTTATCTACTGTTTTGGCAGAAATTCAGTTACAATTGTTGAATCTTAGCAACAAGAGGACCTCCTTTGATGAGGAATCGGTCCTAGGCGATCCACCCAATACCGAAGGTTATCACTACAAACACTCTTCTTCCTCTAAGTTTAAGATTGAATACCCCCAAACTGGAATAGGCAATTCATTCCATAAGGTCGAATTCCCTAGATTCAATGGATCTAACCCGCGAGCATGGATAATCAAATGTAATAGTTATTTCAAGCTTACCCCCTCAATCATGGATGAACATAAGGTACAAATGGCTATTCACAACTTTGAGGGAAAGGCTTTGCAATGGTTCCAGAATTTTGGGTGTGAGAACATTGCCGATGTGAGCTGGAATCAGTTTCTGCAGGTGGTGGCAGCTAGATTTGAGGATATAAATGAAGGTAAAATTATCATGGAGTTCAAAAATCTGAAACAGGCAGGTTCCTATGAGTCTTATGTTGAGAAGTTTGAAGAGCTAAGGGCTTGTTTACTGATAAGTAGCCACATCCAGTACTCGGAGGAGTATTTTGTAGCTAGTTTCATCAGTGGGTTAACTGAGGAAATGCAGAACTTCATGCTCTTGTTTAAGCCTAAAACTCTACAAGAGGCAGTGGAAATGGGACAGAGACAGATTTCTACCCTGGAGGCCATAGCCAAGAGAGTTAAACTTGCAACACCCCGGTCGTTCCCTAACCAAGGATCAGTTTATAAGAAGCCCGAGGGAGTTGGTCCACACAGAACCCCAAATCAAAACTCAACAAAAATCCCCATTAAGTTGCTAACTAAGGTTGAGATGGCTGCAAGGAGGGATAAAGGGTTATGTTATAATTGTGATGAGCCTTTTGTCTATGGCCATAAGTGCAAACATATGGTTTTCTACATGACCATGACTGACGAACAAGAACTTATACACATGCATTTGGTGGGCGAAGAGTCGGAGTTGGAAGCAGTTGAATCTGAAACCGAGCCTATGGAAGAGATCCAAATGTCCCTTAATGCCTTGTTGGGAGAATCGGGGCTTACCACCATGAGGGTGGTGGGAGAGGTGTCAAATCATAAACTAAAAGTATTGGTAGACACAGCAAAGACATCGAGTTTCTTCTGAGAGAAACAAGAAAAATTGGGAAGCAAGCTGGAAAGAGATAAGCCTATCTTGGTTAAGGTGGCAAATGGCCAGAAACTAGTGAGCACCCACAAGGCCACTGATTTTACCTGGAGGGTGCAGGGGCATCAATTCACCTATTCCCCTCGGGTCTTGGCTAACGAGGGGTATGATTTGATACTAGGAGGGGATTGGCTCAAACATTGTACCCCTATCGAGTTGGATTATAACAAAATGACATTTACAGTGAACCTGGGAAGACAAAGGGTGAAGTTGCAGGCTGTGACTAGCAACTTCGACTGCCAAATGATTACTACTACCAGTCTTTATAGTCTCATACACAAAAAAGTGAGTGAAGTGGAAGAATGCTACCTTATCAGCCACCCCACTTCAGATTTCAGTGAGGAACCAACTCTTACACACCTCTTGGATGAGTTCCAGGACGTTTTTGAGGAACCCCAAAGTCTGCCACCTGAAAGGGGCATTGAACACCAAATCAGGCTAAAACCAAACAGCCAGCCTAAACAACAACACCCCTACAGGGCTTCACACAACCATAAAGATCAGATTGAAAAGATCATCAAGGATATGCTAAAAGAGGGTATCATTCAACACAGCCGAAGCCCTTTTGCTGCCCCAGTTATTTTGGTAAAAAAGAAGGATAATACGTGGAGGATGTGTGTGGACTATAGATATTTGAATTCCCTCACTGTGAAGCATGATTACCCTATCCCACTCATTGATGAACTGCTTGATGAATTGTTTGGCGCACAATATTTCTCTAAGTTGGATTTAGGTCTGGTTATTTCCAAATTCTGGTCACTCCTTCGGACAGACACCTCACAGCTTTCACTACACATCAGGGGCACTATGAGTTTTTGGTTATGCCCTTTGGGCTTTGTAATGCCGCCGCAACATTTCAGTCCCTTATGAACAGGGTGTTTCAGGAGCATCTACGCAAATTTGTTCTGGTTTTCTTTGACGACATTCTAGTCTACAGCAAAACTAGAGAGGATCATCTTTTTCACCTAAGGGAAGTGCTGAAATTGCTACGAGCATACTCTTTATGCCAAAAGGAATAAATGTCATTTTGGGCAGCAAAGGATTGAATACTTGGGCCATGTCATCACTCCCCAAGGGGTGGCAACTGATCCAGAAAAGGTTTCGAGTATGGCTCAGTGGCCGGTGCCTAAGACTGTCAAACAGCTTAGGGGCTTCCTAGGCTTAACGGGGTACTATAGGAAGTTTATCCAGGGGTATGGGCACATCAGCCGACCTCTGACCTTACTGTTAAAGAAGGACAACTTCAAGTGGAACCGAGAAGCGGCTTGACTTTCATCAGTGAAGGGCTATGTCCACCGCCTTGTACTAGCTGCACACGACTTCACTCAGCCGTTTGTTCTAGAAACCGATGCTAGTGGCTATGGGGTAGGTGCGGTGTTGATGCAAAATCAGAGACCAATAGCATACATGAGTAAAACCCTATGCCCTAAGAATCAAGCGCTATCTATCTATGAGAAGGAGTTCTTGGCTGTTGTTATGGCATGCCAAAAGTGGAAAACTTATTTGCAAGGACATAAGTTTATCATCAAGACGGATCAACAAGCACTCAGGCACCTGTTAGATCAGAAAAATATTAACCCGGTACAGCAACGGTGGCTGACTAAGCTTTTGGGACTGACTTATGAAATCCATTACAAGAAAGGAGTGGAGAACAAGGTTGCAGATGCCCTCTCTAGGCGTGAATCTTGGGAGGTAAATTGTTCAGCCATTACAACTGCTACCCCAATGTGGACACAGAAGCTTATTCTAAGCTACAAGTTGGATCCCCACTTGTCTCAAGTTCTAGCAGCTAAGGCGGTTGACAAGGATGCTTACGGGAGTATCAACTCACTGCCGACATTCTCCGGTATAAAGGCAGGTTGGTCGTGGGGCCAGACCCTACCCTAAGGACCACCCTCATTACTGAAATGCACCATTCACCCTATGGTGGACATTCGGGCATCCATGGTACCTATATGCGACTTAAGGGTCTATTTTTCTGGCCAAAGATGAAGGCCGATGTTCTTGCTATGGTAAAGGACTGTGATGTTTGCCAAAGAAACAAATCTGATGGGGGTATGTATCCGGGGCTTTTGCAGCCACTACCCATTCCCCAGAATGCTTGGACGCACATATCCATGGACTTTGTGGAAGGCCTTCCTAAATCTGCAGGCAAGGATGTTATACTCGTGGTAGTGGATCGGTTCACCAAGTATGGACATTTCCTTGCTCTCTCACACCCTTACACGGCTCAATCTGTGGCTAAACACTTCCTAGACGTCATCTATAAACTACATGGGCCTCCAGTCAGTATAGTGTCTGACAGGGACAAGGTGTTCACAAGCCTTTTCTGGAAAGAGCTTTTCAAACTGATGGGAACTTCGTTGGATATGTCATCGGCCTATCACCCGCAGTCCGACGGACAAACAGAGCGGCTTAACCAATGCTTGGAGAATTACCTACGATGTATGGTGAGCTCTACACCGAAGCAATGGTCTAAATGGCTACCCCTAGCTGAATACTGGTACAACACTAACTATCATACCAGTCTAAAGAGTACTCCTTTCCAAGCATTGTATGGGTTCCCACCTAGGCACATGGGGTTGGGTTCATACTTAGACACTACTTCCTCTGAAGCAAAGGAGGTCTGGGCAGAGAGAAGGGAGCTGACTCGGCTCAGAGAAAATCTCCTACAGGCCCAGAATAGAATGAAATTTTTTGCGGATAAGAAACGACAGGATAGGAATTTCCAGGTTGGGGATCAAGTTTATCTCAAACTCCAACCCTTCCGGCAGAACTCAGTGTCGCTTAGGAGAAACCTTAAACTAGCTTCCAGGTACTACGGTCCCTATACTATTTTGGCAAAGGTGGGTGCGGTGGCCTACAAGCTGGACCTACCTGAGTCTTCTAAGATCCATCCCGTTTTTCACGTCTCACTGCTGAAGGGGTGTTTAAGCAAAAAAATACTACCTTCAACTGAACTACCTGAAATTGATGCGGATGGGCAGTTCAAGGTCGAACCTTTCTCTACTCTGGATTCCAGATCCATTCAGCGAGATGGTGAGGTAATCCCACAAATCTTGGTGCAGTGGCTCAATTGTGGTACGGGTGCTGCTACTTGGGAGGATGTGAAGTATATCCGCCGCAAATTCCCGTCTTTTGATCCTTGCGGACAAGGATCTTCGTTGGCGGGAGGTATTGTTGTGGCTCGGCGAGGGCGAAGGGTGAGGACTGGAAGCTAGGTTGAAGAGATACGCAAGAATGGTTTTTTGGGGCTTTGGCTACGTTTTGGGAATTTTGGTGGAGGAAGCAGCTGGAATAAGCGTGATTCACATTATTACGTTTTAGCTTATTTTTGATATTGTAATGTTTTGCTTTCGTGTAATTGCTGTTGGGTGGTCCCCGGTTTGTTAGGATTTGCAAACAGTGAGTATTTGTTCTCTTGTTCCCCAAGATTATGGATCAGAAAATTAATTCCAATTTCTCCCTTCAATTTTCTCCTCCTCCTTTCTCTATTTCTATCGCAAACTCTGTTACATACAACCTGTTCTGGAAATCAAACTCAATTAATTTCTGGGTCCATTACAAAGCAAATGAGATAATTGAAATTGAAGGACTAACCTTTTCTATGGAAAGAGTGGCCACTTTAATTAAGTTCTCAAGCATCCCGTGAAGACTGAACATAATGATCAAGAGTTTGCAGCTTTCTCTCCCAATTACTCTCTTTCATTTGCTTTGCCCAATTCTCACACAAAAGGTTGCTTTCAATTACTTGGATGTTTTGAACACGAACGGGTAAATAAGAAGGAAGTTGTTCCAAGTTGTAGCAGTATTTGAAGCTTAAGAACTGCAGTTTCTGGGTGCTAGGCATTTTGAGATCCCAACGCACCAAATCGCCATCTTCAATCGAAAGAAATTTAAGTTGAGGGAAATCATGATAATCTATCTCCCAAGATGGTCCCAGAAAAGCATAGCATCGCAATTTGAGCACTTCAAGATTTTGTAGTTTACCGATTATGCTCATATATTCCCAAGAATACCCAAGCCCACTCAAACTCAACTTTTTAAGACTCGATGGAAGCACAGAACTAGCAATAGATGGAGATATGCCTTCTAACCCAAGTTCAGGATTCACGACGACACATTTGAGAGATTCTAGTTTACTAAGATGGGAAATATGATCCAAGTAATAGAAGGGATTGCTATCGTCTCCTGGTGCCAATTCAATTTGAATCCCCAACTTTTTCAAATCAGGGATTCTTTTGAAAACCCTCTCTGTACAACTGTGTACGCTCACATCTAAGAGTGAAGAGAGGTTTGGTAGAAGGGCCTCACAATCTGGATCAGGAAGCTTGTTTCCTGAAACCTGCAGATGTTTCAATTCCTTCAAATTCCATATTTCCTTTGGCAAATGAGAAGATTCTCCCATACTCAAGTACTGTCTGACAATCAAGAACTGAAGATTCCAAATCTTGGATATGGAAGGTGGGATGTTTCCATCACAAGTGAGGGCAAGGTACCTTAGTTGAACCAGTTTTACTGCTTCAACTGGAAACTCGTAGAAACGGATTGCAAGAGCATCTAGAACCTTGAGCAATTTTGAGTTATAACATAATGGAACTGGATACCGATGAAGTGGACCTGTACATAGCAAAGCACGTATAGTTGAGAAGGCCGCCATTGCATCACCATCTTTGATTCCCAGTAAAATGCTATTTGGAATGCATAATCTGCGATGGCTCTCCATACTTCTGATCGAATTTTTTTCTTCCGAATACTCAAGCTGTGGACAAAATTGCTCTTGATGGCTTCCTTGTAAGATAGATGCCAATATACAGAATGGAGATAGCAAGTCTTATTAGTTTCCAAATCTGAGCCCTTCTTGACCATAACCATGGTACTATCAACAAGCTCCTTCACGCATTTTGAAGCAAAATCCTCAAAAGTTTGAGACAGATTAGGTTCAAGAAATCCCTCAGCGAACCACAACTTGAGGAGCTTTGAGAGGGAGATCTCGTAATTTTGAGGAAAAACTCCCATATAGAGAAAGCACGCTTTCAAACGTTGAGGTAAATTCTGGTAACTTGGAACCAATGACTTGGATAGTTTCTTTTGTGCTTTCACGACAACCGGTTTTTTCCCTGTTGCCACCATGTTCCAATACTCGAAGGTTTTCTCGGATTTTGATAGTTCATCCGCAACCAAGAGAATCAGGAGAGGAAGACCTTCACAAATCTCAGCAATCTTCTTTCCGGCGTTTTCAAGTTGAGGAGGGCAAATCTCTTCACCAAACACCCTCTCACGAAGAAGATCCCAACTTTCCTCTTTATTTTGCAAACGCAATTTCTTAACCCTATCTAATGGTCCAAACATCCCAACTTTTAATAGCCTAGTCGAAACCATAAGTTCACCCTTGACGTTAGGTAGAAACCTTTTCAAGAAATGCACCGGCTCTTGGCTCCATAAATCATCTAGCATAATGAGGCATTTCTTATTGGATAACTCAGCGCACAATTCCACTAATTTTGCATCGTCATTTATCTTTTGTCTATCAATATATGGATATATTTGGGCTAGAGTATCCACCAAGATACTTTCAGATTTATATTTTAAGCCCACATTGACCCATGCACAATGATCGAAACGATGCAGAATTGAAGGGTCTTGAAAAAGTTTCTTCATAAGAGTAGTCTTACCAACTCCGGCCATTCCATAAACTGTCATAATTCCCATTTTAGGAAATAATCTGTCTGGATAAAGATGATCCATCACTCTGTCCTTTAGAATAGAGAAGTCAAAAAGATATTTCGACCATGCATGATCGTCCTCTCCCAGACATCTTTCTGCATAACTTGCCTGCCAATAAAATGATTAAAACATAAGATATATACCTCATATGTCTATCAACATGTCATGGTATTTTTCTTTATGAAATATGTATCATTTTTTACCATTTGCTGCTATTAATCTACATAAGTACTATCACGGGCGTGGGGGTGGCAATATCATAGCATTAGTTAATTATTATTTGAAGTCTACATCAATCGTAGAAGTCTTAATTAGTGTTCATGGTTATTAATAATTTTATACTTATCTTTAATGTCAATCTTATTAGCACAAATAGAGTGTCATAGGATAGGGTTCTTAGTCATTAGTTTTCTAGGGACAACATCCGTTGTAGGCCTTACAAGAGGAATTAGGGACAACATTTTGTTGTAGGGCCTCGCAAGAGGAGAGTCATCTCTCCGTTTTCCTTGTTTGTTATTTATTTCAATCAATTTTTTTCTATTTTGTTGCTCATGATTTATCTCAATTCCTTTCACTCCATCAATTGGTCCGACTTGTCGGATCGAAACGATGATGGAGAAGACGACATAAGGGTGTTGAGTTTGTTAACTTGAGTTTGACAAATGACAACATTTGATCGCATTATGAAGAAGTTCAACCGCATTGACGAGTTGCTGACAATTCGATTAAGAAAAATGAAGCCATCTTTTATTCTTTGTAGCCAAGATAGTGCCAAAGCTGCCATGCTGCCTCCTATTTATGTGATGTCTCCGCTACTTCCACCGCCTCCGTCTCTGCTTTCCATGATGATTCCGTTGTCTCCACCTCTTGTTTTCTTGACGACTCTTGACAACCATAGATTTCTAATGGTTTTTAGTGTATATTTGTGATAGATTTGTTAATGTAAATCATGTTTGTAAGGAATATTTGATGAGTTTTGTTCAAATACGAAGAAATGATACTCGATGGTAATTTTTATCCCTATTTTAGGATAATGGAGACCGAATTAAAGAGTGAAAAGTGGATAGAATTGAAATACGTTTAGTTAGGAATGAGTAGACAAAACAGTTCATAAATCAGAGTTCGGATGAGAGAGAATGAGGTGAAACAAAAAGATTGTGCCCGAACGGCCGTGGCACTGAAGCACAAGATAGACGTTTCACCACGGATGGAGTGGGCTGCAGAGGAGACCACTGCCGCGACTGCATCAGAAAGCTGATTTCCAGGCTTGTTGCAGCAGTCAACACCTCTCCGGGCCGCGACTGCGGCACGCCCAAGTCCGAGATTTTGCTAAATTTCATGTTTTTTTTTCCGAATTTTTTTCACTTGTCTAGTATTTTTAACCATATTAGGATTTTAGTTCCTTTTAGGATTCAGTTGGCTTCTTGCAGCTATAAATAATTAAATACCCCTATTTACATTGTGCTAGGATTCCATTCTTATTTTTCTAGAATTTATAGATTTATTTTACTTTCCAGTAAGATATTTAAATTATATTTTCATCAATTCTATCTTATTTAATTACAGTTATGAGTAGTTAAGCTTTTTATTGATATTATGATTGTATGATTTCATAAGAATTTGTGTAATTGATCTGTTAAGCTTATTTACCTATCAATTCATGATTTTTGATTCTTGGTATTAATTTCATGCGTAGATAAACTGATCACTATTGATGCATGTTAGTTGTTTGATTAAATACATAGTTGTAGCTAAACAATCAAATTCAAGAATTCATAATAATATTAATCTAAGTACTTAGCATGTTTAGAATTAATTGTAGGAGCAATAATCTTATTGAGCTATAAGGAGTTAGTATATTTTCTTGAGGCCTAGCGGATATAGAATTTATATTAATCTACGGTCACAAGTTGCTCGGGAGAGAGACTATGATTATTTGAGTGATTCTCCATTTGAATTGAATTAAATTTTGGTTAATAGGTCTATAGATTGATTGTGTGATTTTCTAATTGAATTAATACATTCCCTAGAGTTAATCTGTTATTCTTGATATACTTTCAGAGTTATTATTTGGTGTTTTTATCTTTTATTTGCCCAGAGATAATCAAACATCTTCACCATAGTTTTGCTTTGATAGTTGTGAACAGCCACGTTCCTGATATTTTATAGGTCCTAGGCAAAATAAAGAATATAGGCCCCCATTTTTTAAAAATTCATATAAAACCCTCAGTCATTATCTTCTGTGCGTACTAGGTAAAACTTATGTTTCTTTACAATAACTTGCAAACGACACATGACGACTAAACAATACTTGAAAAATAGGATGTGACTGGCTTGAACCTATAGAGGCGATAGTGATGTTTGAACTTGTGATCTTTGGCCACATGAACTTACTTAACTATTAGACCGTCCAAATGGGTCCCTTATATTATACTTATAAAATAAATTAAATTTATAAATTTACATAAAATTCAAGTGAGATACAAATAGAAATAGATAATAAAAAATTATTAAAAACATATACAACTTACTTACCATCCTTATATTTCTATATCTCAACTCTTATCTACGATACGATATCATAAAAAATAATTTATTCGAGTATTTACAGATGCAAAACCATTAATAATCACATCAACATCAATATTTTCTAATATATTTTGGGACACAATGAAAACATATATCTATAAGTAAAATATAATACTTTGGACTTTAAAATAAAATAAAATAAAATTTTTAAATGATATAATATTTTGAATCCAAATAAATCTATATATCTATAATTAAAATTAATTTTTTGAAATAATTTGGTACGAGATGGTGGGCCACAGGCGATCGCCTGGTGGCCTACCTCGGGGGCGGCCCTGGTTGTGAAGTGTCTGTGTTAATTACTTGTTGTATTTTTGCGTATTCGGCCCTTGTGAATACAATACTAGATCTGCTTGCTAGCTGAACACCATTTAGCTGTAGTATTTGGCTAGAAAATTAGTGATCAACTATGTCACTTCCGTCTCTAGTTTCTCTGACGACACCGCCGTTTCTGTCTTTTGTTTTTGTGACGTCGCGGTCTCTACCTCATATTTTCGTAACGACATCTTCTCTTATAGATGTAGTGGTTGTGGTGGCTTCTGCCCCTACAAACGCTATTGTTGCTCTTCTCTCCCTACAAGGACTCCTCCCTTCAAGGGTTACTCCACCATTAAAGGCCTCTACGCCAACAAGGATTGGCACTAGCTTTCCTCATCAAGATTGGACTGACTAAGGTGTTATTCAATCCCAGAAACTTATGTAGAAAATATTCATCCTTTTTTGGGATTACTGTGCAACAAGGGAAATATGAATTTACTAGTCCAAATAGCTTGAAGACATGATAGATTTGGGATGTCTTTTGAAGTGTTCTCACAGTCTTGAGAACAAGGCTATTTCGAGGGGCAGGAAAATTGATAACGATAAATTTCAAAACAATAGTTAATTATTAGTTGAAGTCTATTAGTTGTTGTAGAAGTCTTAGTTAGTGTTCATACTCCTTCCATCCCATCCAAGAAGGTCCATTTCTTTTCGCCACGGTTATTTAGGAGAAGGGTATAAAGTGATTAAAGTGATAAAAAATAGATAGGTCCCACATCTTTAGGAGAGATAATTATTTCCTAAAAAGAAAATAGACTATCTTGGGTAGGACAATCTAAAAAAGAATACATGTCATCTTGGATGGGACGAAGGAGTGTTTATCAATAATTTTATAGTTATCTTTAATGTCAATCTTATTAGTATAAATAGAGTCTCATAGAGTGGAGTTCTTAGTCACTTAGTTTTCTAAGGACATTATCTGTTGTAGGCCTCGCATGAGAAGTTAGGGACAATATTTCGTTGTAGAGTCTCGCAAGAGAAGAGTGTCTCTTTGTTTCCTTTAAGGATGATAATATGTCGAATTTAGATCAGATCTTACTATATTTGGATTTAAATTTTAGTTTTTTTTTTTATTTGGATCTAGATTGGATCCAGATTCATTGGATCTAAAAAATGAGATCTATACTCAAATCCATAGGATTCACAGATCTAGACCTGAATCCATATATTTTCTAATATAAATCCTAAATTAGCGAAAATTAAAATCCCCATAATAATCATCTAAATCCACAATAACATCATAATAAGTATCTATAGTTTCTACAATCATTACAAAGCATGTCATTACTAGATGTGGAGAATGGGCAGGTCGGGTCGGTCCAACAATCTCGTCGGTCCGAAATTATCGAGGCCCAATCAAGCCTGAAACATGTTTTATAGTATAATTTTTTCGGGTTGGGCCGGGCCCATCGGGCTTTGGCTAGTTATGGACGGCTTTAGAGGTGCTAAACGGTTTTTGATTTTCGGTTAGAATCGGAACCAATCGAAACCGACAAATTCGATTAACCGAAACCGATAAATTGGTTATCGGTTCGATTTTGCCCGAGTTGAAAAAATTACGTGATTGGTTAATCGATACCCAAACAGTTCGAACCAAAACCGCTTTTATTTTTAATTATTATTTCAATTACTAATTAATTAATTAAAATTCGAAAATCAATTTTAATGATTACTTTATTAATTATTTTAATTATTTGTTAAATATTTTATATATTTTTAATAAGTTTCAGTTTTAAATTATTATTTTATTTATTTTTATTATTTATTAATTTTAATTCTGCTTTTTGGTTAATCGAAAACCGAACCGCCGGAACCGATCGGTTTTCGGTTAACCGAAAATTTAAAACGGTTCGGTTTCGATTCCACTTTTTCGGAGAAATTCGGTTCGGTTAACCGAAACTTAACCGTTTAACAGCCCTAGACGGCTTCGACTCGATCTAAAATTTCACCAGGCATACTTTTATTTAGCCCAACCCAATCCAAAATTAGACTGGATCCCTTTGTCAGCTCTAGTCTACAACATTAATCCATAAAAAATTATTACAATTATCCATAATAAGAATAAAAAATAAAATTAGAATAATTAATATTTAGTATTAGAATAAAATCTAACTAAAATAACTATTTGGATTGGATTCGGATCTCAGAAACTAGAACCTGGATTTGGATCAGAAATTAAGGACAATACTTCAATCCAACCAAATCCATCGGGTCCAAATTTTTGATGATCCAATCTAAAAAATGGGATATGGATCAACGGATCTAGATTGGTTCCAAAATCCATTGCCATCTCTATTTTCCTTGTTCACTATTTATTTTTAATCAAACTTCTTCTATATATTTTCTTGCTCATTGTTTATCTCAATCCCTCTAACTCTGTCATAAGGGCTTCTGGGATATTTTAGGGGGAAATTATACATGTTATAAATATTATTCTTAACAATTAAAAAAAATGTTAAGAAGAAAGTTGAGTTCTCCGAATAAGTCATACTCTCTAAGAAGAAAGTTGAGTTCTCCGAATAAGTCATACTCTCTTGAAGAGAACTTCCATAGAACATGTAAGTATATTTCATCCTCTCTCAAATGATAATATTTTATTAATTTAATTTATATTAATAAAATATTATCATGTGAGAGAAGATGTAGTACACCTACATGTTCTATAGAATTTCCCCTCTCTTGAAATGAACAAATAGTAGATCCAATCCAACTCTCCACTAATTCATACTCCCTTCCCTTTCTTTTTCTTCTTCTTCACAATTCTAAATTTAATTGTTGTGGCGTTTTTTAAAGAATAAATTTAGATCTTGATTGAATTGATATATTTCTTCTTATGATTGAATTTAGATTATGAGTTCATTATAGATTTGTGGTGGGAATCGGCTCCGTAAGAAGAAATACATTAAATCGAAACTTAAAAAAATTTACTTATGATATTTTAATTTTCGTAATTAGTAACAAAACAATGGTTTAGATATATATGTAATATTGGTACCTCCGATATCTCATCATCAACCACATAAATGCGATCATGTTCGGCCGCAGCCAGCCCGCTCCAGATATCAGCCTCCTTCTCCATCCTCAGTAAGACGATAATAACTCTGGCGACCACTAGACCAATACCGCGGCAGTTCTTTGCAATCTTCCTCCCAATTTCCTCAAACTCGGGAGATATTGGCTCATTTATTTTGAAAAAAATCAATCGAATTTTGTCCCAAATGCTGGCTTCATCCATGAGCGTTGGTAATTCAAAGAGGGAAAAACTCTCATCGAATTCAGCTACTTCCCTTAAGCTGGTGGTGAGCAAGACTAGGCTTCCGTTGTTCTTCTCCGGAAACGCCCTTCTCAACTGGACCAGAATGTCTGTGTCGCGAAGATCATCCACCCCTACGATGTATCTCCTCCCTTCCAAACTTTTGTACACATACTTGCACAGTTCCTCTTCTCCATCTGAACTCATGAGGAATTCGTCGTGATCATTTATTTGAGCGATGATACTTAGAAGGATTTGTTTGAGTTCATATGTTGAGCCTATTCTCACCCACGCACCGCAGTCGAAGGAGGCGTATATTTCGTCGTAAACGCTCTTGGCCAGAATCGATCTCCCGGTGCCGGCGCTGCCGAGGAAGGAGAAAAAACCGAATTCGTCCGGCCTTATGATTCTGGTCAGATGATCTTTGAAATCGGTGAATACATCGGATAATCCAACCATCTTCGTACCAAAATCAGTAGTTTGTGATGCTGCTGCATCGTCATCGGACAATGGTTCGTCTAGTTCTTGACTGTAAGCTTCGGTGAAGGAGCTGATTTGCGTTGGGAAAGAAACGACGCCGTCCTCTCCATGGGTTGAGAGTTCGAGTGAATCTTCTAATCTATGTAAAGCCTCTCTGATTTCTCCGTCCAAAGAGTTCAATCTGTCGCTGCTGCGGTGTTCGTCTGATTTTTTGAGAACTTCTTCTAAGGATGTGAGCTGTTTGTATGCAACTTCTAGGGTTTCTCGACTCGGAGAAAGATTAACGGAAGTATGAGAAGAATTTAGGAGGTGATGTATTGTTTGCTTAAGAGAAATCACAGCAGCATAAGCCATTGTTTTCACTTAATTACCCCTTTTGGGAGATGAACTGAGATATGAACATAGGTGATTTGGATAAGTTGAGTCCTCACATGAAATCAAATAAGAAGTGGTCTCATGTACAAATATCCGTATATGTGGACGTTGATACTTTTCTTTAGTATGAATGATATTATTTTTCAATGTAAATGATGATGTTTAATTATATGATAAAAAGCAAATGATATCAAATTTAATGTAAATGATACTTTTCTTAAGAACGAATTATATTTTTATCTGTCTGTACCGTGCAGATGGATATATGGGAGTTTTTGTGATCAATAACGAGTTTTTGTAGTTAGTTCCTAATTTAAATGGCAAAAATAGCACATGTCGCGTGTTAGGCCTTCATCCATCATATTTTTAAAATATGTAACAGTTTTTTTATTCTATCCATCGTATAGTTACGCATTACTTCTTAGAATTCCCAACATACTCGCTCATCATCATGGCCTAATTTCAAAGTCAAACAGTTATATGCAGACGTCTGCAATTATAAATTTATTATAAGTAAGAAGTTAATTATGACTTAATTATAGGGCATAATATATTTCCCCACTTGTATAAAATAAATAATTAGGTTCGTTCCATGTCAACTGTCACTCACCTAATACAACGGAATTTTATGAACAAAAGCTAAAGGAATTATTTATATATATATGCATGGCCGACGAACGTTGGACAAATCTAGATATATATGATCAATGCAAAAAAGTCAAGCTTGTTATGGGTCAAAATTTCAAGATGACTTTGTCAACTGTCATATATATATTTGCATTCTTACGTGAAGATGATTCACGTAAGAATGCAAATATTGGTGAGAAATAAGAATGCAACATTTAACTTATAAAGTTGGTGACTAAATGTATAAATTTATTGCACTAAATTCAGTACAACAACTTTATATTAAGTGCTACACTTTATATGTTAAATTTGATGCAACAAATTTATACATTTAGTGCAACAACTTTATACGTTAAATGCTGCATTCTTATTTTCACCAATATTTGCATTCTTATGTGATTCATCCCCTATATATATATTAATATTATTGACATATAAATATACAAACTTTGATGTTTATTTTGGTTTTGCACATGAAATTTAAAAGGAGTATATAAATACACGAATTTTGATTTAATTTTGGTTTTGCACACAAACTTTAAGAGGAGTATATAAATACACAAACTTATTAATTTTAGTAATTTTACCACGATTTATTTTTTCGATCAAATTGAAACTAACATGGCATTAGATATGATGAGTTGATAACGACGTGGAAATAAATTAGTAAATAAAATATAAAAGAAATATTTACACTTGGCAAAACACGTACATTGACTCATTAACACATACAAAACATATATACACTTCACGAGAAAAAAAAGGAAAGAAATATAACACAAGCACACAAAACGAAGAGAGTACTTCAAATCTTAAACTCGTGATTTGTAAATGGAGTAAATGACGAACATTGTTGGCTACTACAAATATTTTCTTCTTCTTAACAAACGAAATTTAAGATTTTCACATCATTCCCAACTCATCATATCTAATGTCATGTTAGTTTCAATTTGATCGGAAAAATAAATTGTGGTGAAATAACAATAATTAATAAGTTTGTGTATTTATATACTCCTTTTAAAGTTCACGTGCAAAACCAAAATCAATCAAAGCTCGTGTATTTATATACTTCTTTTAAAGTTCATGTGTAAAACTAAAATCACATCAAAATTTGTGTATTTATATATCAATAACCTTTATAAAAAAGGGAGTATGAGATTATGGATAAAATCATCCTCCTACAAGAAAACTCATTAGTCTGCATGGAAGAAATTAATCACTAGTTTGCATCTCATATGCCCAAACGTGGTAATTTGGGTTTAGGCCCACTATTTAATCGGACCCATTGAAAAATTCAAATATGCTTTGACAAGCCCAATTGACAATGAGTCCCCAGCCGACTTATAGTGTGATATGATAATAAATCACAAATTCTATGTTGACGTGGCAGTTTTAAACCCAAATAATTTGCCATTTTGGAGAGTAATTATCTGGAAAATCTTTCCGAGAATGACACAACACAAGAACTATCTCATTGTACTTCAATCAAACAAATAAGCAATAGAGGATCTTAAATGCATCAAACAAAGTTTAAGTGTTTTAATTATAGTAGAATTATATTTGTTCCATAAATAGAGTATGAATCCTTTTACTATTAGGTTAAACCACATCTATCTATATAAATATATGTTACGTATCTGGGGAGAAAACACAAGAGTTTGGAGTAAGCAAAAGAATCGTGCCGATACGATACTGTCAACCACTCATATTTATCGCCTTTTTAATGTAAGATTTCAAAACTTTTATCTATATGATTATCAAAATTTAGATATTATTAAGTTTATGCATCTCCCTAATCCCTTTTTCTTAATTCAATTTTCAGTTGTAAACGATGGCAGAGAAGCAAGCCAGCACAGTTAACGTGAATCCCAATTCAAATCTTCCAAAAAACAACTCCTCCTTCGATTGCAACATATGTTTGGATTTAGTCAATGATCCTGTCGTAACATTCTGTGGTCATTTGTTTTGTTGGCGCTGTCTTTTTCAATGGCTGAACCATTCAAATAGCAAGCAATGTCCCGTTTGTAGAGGTGGTGTTACCACAGAGAAAGTGATCCCAATCTACGGTGGTAGCCACCATAGGCCGGCGGTCACCGGCGATGATAGCCTCCCAGTTAGGCCTCCCCCGCCGCAGCTGGATTGCATTCAAGATGCGGAAAGGCTAGAAATAGATATGATATTAGATTTGGATATGCTGAATTTTTTAGATCAATTTGAGGATTCTTTTAGAATATCATAGGTTTAGATTCGAATATGATGAATGTTTTAATTTATTAGACTGTCCGACACAATTTTCGTGAATAGTAGCACATCGTTGTTATAATTATTCTTGTGGCATGCAATGCCGGAATAGATTATTTCTTTCCCTCTCTCTTTATTATTTTTCTTCTTGCAATGCCGGAATATTTTCATCGTCACTTTCCAATATTTTATCCCAAATTTCGATCAATTTAACGCTCAAATCAGAGATTAATAATGAAACAAAGTCGAAATATTTTTGTTTCTAATAAGACTTCAACTTGGTTTCAGCTCGGTAAGTTAAAAATATGATAGAGAATGTAGAGAATTAAATTGCTTGTTTTGAAAACTCGGTTATAATTAATCAAATCTAAAGGGCAATAGAGTTTTTTGTTTACGTCTAATTTATAGGCAATGCAATCAATTGACCGGCCCAACGAAAACTGATGTTTACTTGGGCTTAAAAAAGATTGATTGTTTTTATTCAGAGTCCTCATTTTACATATTGTAATTCTTTAATAATAATAATAATAATAATAATAATAATAATAATAATAATACAAGTATTATTTTACCCTTATGGTCCCAATTTAAGATTTAAGTAGAAAAATAACTCGATCCAAATAAATATCTGGACTATCCGTACCAAAAGAGAAATCTCTTCTTCTTTTCCAGCAGAAATTACAAAACCCGTAGCACGTGTCCTTCTTGCCGAAAAACTCATTAAAAAATAATATTTGTGTACAAAAATTGATATCTACTATTCAAATGATTTTGTGTAGATCAATTTAGTGTATTTATGTGTGCAAATCGATATGGGATGAATGAACAATTAATGCATAAAGTTAGCTTCTTAATGGTGTAAATGATTTTCTATCCCACATTGAAAAATTAATGAAATTCAAGCTATATATAAATGAGTTCACACTAATAAGGAATAATCAAGTGTGCTCCATTTATGGTGCACCCTAGTGGATTTTAATTAGCTATTTTTTATGGTTAACCCAAATGCCTCCATCCTCGTCCGAGAGTCCGAGCACGAGTATGTGCATGTCGCATTGGACGCTTTAGATGCACACTTTGCACTTCGCAAAAAGCTTTGCCAACATGGCACCTGGAGATGGCTCGGGCGACACGTAGGACTCGACCACGTGGTGGGACGGTTGGACTCGTGCATGGTCGAACCATCACGTCGGTTCATCGACACACTGGTTCGGGTCAGCAATTGGGTCGTCGCACCACTTCACGAACAGCCACATTGGGCTATAAAAGGGACCCTGCAGAAGATGATTAAACACACCAATATGAAGATAATCAATCTACTTCATACATTCTTCAAAGCCTCTTTATCCTGAGTATCAAGTAGTTCCCCGAAAATACATCTAGTAGTGCAACTACTCGTATTTGTTAAACCGTTGAATTTTGGAGATAATTGCTATAGAACCATGTGCACTGTAGCGGAGCAAATTATCTTATGGAGAAAGAGTCCAACTCTTGCCTCGGTTTTATCCAGCTTTATTTTTATTGTTATATTCGCATTTCTACATACTAGTTGTTAACCATTGTAAAATAATTTTTCTGTGGAAATGACGACAAGTCGAAGTAAAGTTCCGAATGCCCCTGTTCATGCCGAAAAGCTGGAGAAATTCTCAGGTTCTGAATTTAAGCGTTGACAATCAAAAATGCTTTTCTACCTTATTACTCTCAATTTGGCTCTTTTCTTGAATGAGTCACCTCCTACTATGGAGGAAGATGAGACTAATGAACAAAAACACAATACGTTAGATGCATTGCATCACAACGACTTTCTGTGTCGCAACTACATCCTCAACGGGCTAGACGACACTCTCTATAGTGTTTACTCTAATGATAAGACGTCGAAGGAACTATGGATCTCTTTAGAGATAAAATACAAGATAGAAGATGTCGGTCTAAAGAAGTTCATCGTCAGACGCTTCCAAGACTACAAAATGGTGGATAGCAAGACGGTCCTTGAACAAGTGCAAGAATTCCAGTTGATCCTGCACGATATTCTCGCCGAATGTATGGACCTTTCTGAATCCTTTCAGGTTGCTGCAATAATCGAGAAATTACCACCAATGTGGAAAGACTTAAAGAACTATCTCAAACACAAATGCAAGGAGATGAGACTTGAAGATCTTATTGTATGCTTGAGGATCGAAGAAGACAACCGTAAATCTGACAATATAGCAAAGACATCGTCTATGGAGGCAAAGAAGAATCTAGCCGAGTCGAGCACCAACAACAAAAACAAAAGTTCAACGGGAAGAAGCAAGATCCGAAGAAGCAAAAGAGGATCAAAGGAGATTGTTACAACTGTGGGAAACTCGGGCACATGGCGAAGGATTGTAGTAAACCAAAGAAGAAATATGGTCATCAACAAGCAAACGTGACAGAGAAAAAAACTATACCCATTGACTTGTCTGAACTTGATTTATCTGTTGTTGTAGATAAGGTCAACATGGTGGGCAACCCAACTGAGTGGTGAGTTGACACCGGTGCTACAAAACACATCTACACTGACAAGTCAATGTTCTCCACCAATGAACCCGTCACCAAAAAGAGAAAGTTGTACATGAGAAACTCTGCGGCTTCCAAGATCATTGGAACGGGAAAAGTTGTGCTAAAGATGACTTTGGGATTGAAAGTGACGTTGACCAACGTGCTGCATGTTCTCGACATTCGTAAGAATCTTGTATCCGGTTCTGTTTTGAGCAAAACTGATTTTAGACTAGTGTTTGAAGCAGATAAAGTTGTAATAACCAAGAATTGTCACTTTATAGGAAAATGCTATCCAGATAACGATATTTTCAAGGTCAATGCACTCAATGTAATCTCCAATGATGAAATAAAGAAGAATATTGTATATGTGATTGAGTTTCCTAATTTATAGCATGATAGATTAGGACATGATAATTTAAATACAATACAAAGATTGGTGAAATTGGAGCTATTGACTAAAATATCTTTTGATCAACACAATAAGTGTGAAATTTGTGTTGAAGCAAATATAGCAAAGAAACATTTTCATTCGGTGGAAAGATCAACTACACCTCTATAATTGATTCATACCGACTTATGTGATTTAAAACTTGTGCAAACTAGAGGTGGAAAGAATTATTTTATAACATTTATAGATGATTGCACAAGATTTTGTTATGTGTATCTTTTGAGAAGCAAAGACGAAGCATTCAAAAGTTACAAAAGTGAAGTTGAAAATCAACTCAACACCAAAATCAAGATGATTCGAAGTGATCGTGGTGGCGAGTATGTTGCACCATTCAATGAATGATGTCGTGAAAACGGTATTGTTCATTAAACAAGCACCTTACTCACCACAATCAAATGGTGTTGCCGAACGGAAAAATAGAACGTTAAAGAAATGATGAATGTTATGTTGATTAACTCGGACTTATCACATAACATGTGGAGGGAAGCTATCATTTCGACAAATAAAATATTAAACAAGTTACCCCAAAAGAAATAAATAAAACTCCATATGAATTATGGAAAGGTAGGAAACTGTCTTACAAATACACGAAAGTGTGGGGGTGTCTCGCAAAGGTCGAAGTACCAAAACCAAAGCAAGTTAAGATAGGCCATAAAACTATTGATTGCATCTTCATATGATATGCAAACAATAGTAGCGCATATCGTGTTTCGATACACAAGTCGGAAATATCCGACATGCATGAGAGAATGATCATAGAATCAAGAAATGCTATATTTTTTGAAACTATATTTTCAAGAAAGAAAAGAACGATGTAAGTTCTAAGAAGAGAACTTACGAAGAAAACTCATCAGAAAATGTTGGATCAAATGTTGAACAAAATGTTGAGCCAACACCCGAACCAAGACGAGGAAAACGAACAAAAATTGTAAAGTTCTTTGGTCCAGATTTTGTGGTTTATTCGTTGGAAGATGATCTTAAGACAATCAAAGAAGCATTGTCTGGTCCTGATGCTGCTCTATGGAAGAAGCTATCAATAGTAAAATCGAATCTATCTTGAACAATCACACTTGAAAAATCGTTGACGTTCCTCCTGGTTGCAAACCTTTAGGATGCAAGTGGATTCTAAAGAGGAAATTTAACGCCGATGGAACTATTGATAAGTATAAAGCACATTTGGTAGCTAAGGGTTATAAACAAAAGGAAGGGTATGACTACTTTGATAAATACTCACCTGTTATAAGGATTACATCCATAAGAACACTACTTGCTATAGTTGTGTTGCATAATCTTGAAGTACACCAAATGGATGTAAAAACGACATTTCTAAATGGAGATTTAGAAGATAAAATTTATATGGAACAACCTGAAGGGTTTGTTATCCCCGGATAAGAAAACAAAGTTTACAAACTTGTTAAATCTTTATACGGACTTAAACAAGCACCCAAACAATGCATGAGAAATTTGATCAAGTGATGATGTCAAATGGTTTCAAAATTAATGAATGTGAAAATGTGTGTACATTAAAGGTATATCCGATAATATTGCCATTGTATGTCTTTATATTGATGACATACTCATAATGAGAAGTAATCATGATATAATCATGAATACTAAAGAAATGTTGAAAAGAACATTCGACATGAAAGACTTGGGGATAGCTGACGAGATTCTAGGAATTAAAATTTCTAGAATACCTGATGGAATTGTCTTATCATAATTTCACTATGTTGAGAACGTGCTTAAGAAATTTAAAGTTTTTGATCTTCCTCTAGCTAAGATACATGGACACATGTTGATTTAAGCATACACTTAGCCAAAAATCGAGGAGATCCAATATCTCAATTGGACTATGCTAGGGTCATTGGAAGTCTAATCCAAGCAAGGATCATTGGACCGCATTAACTAGAGTTCTAAGGTATTTAAAACATTCTTTGAACTATAATTTACACTACACAAGATATCCAATTGTTTTGGAATAATACAGTGATGCAAATTGGATATCCGACACAAAAGACTCTAAATCCACAAGTGGATTCGTGTTCACCATAGGTGGAGGAGCAGTATCATGGAAACTATCTAAGCAAACTTGTATAGCTCGATCTACAATGGAATTAGAATTCATTGTCTTAGATAAAGCTGATGAAGAAGCCGAATGGCTAAGAAATTTCTTAGAGGACATTCCTTGTTAGAAAAACCCATGCCTCATGTTATGGTGCATTGTGATAGCATGTCAATCATAGGGAGAGCTAAGAGTAGCATGGACAACGGTAAGTCTCGGCACATTCGTCGAAGACACAATATCGTTATATAATTGATCACGACTGGTATAATGTGTATTGACTATGTAAGATCAAAAGATAATATAGAGGATCCGTTTACTAAAGGTATTAATCGTGATCCATTATACAATGCAGTAAGGAAAATTGGATTAAAATCCACGCTTAAAGAACGTTCATAATGGTAACTCAACCATGATGATTGGAGATCCCAAAAACTTGGTTCAAAGAGACAACTAAGTCATGAAGGTTCAAGTTATACACTTGGAATTTCAATAATCCATTCTCGTAGCTGTCCAAGTATAACCCTGTAGTTCGTGGTAAAGGGTAAATTTTAAGAACTTTTAATTATTCTTATAGCCTTATGGTGGAGTATAGTAGGATACTCTTCATAGGAGATCACCTATCTAAGTGTGAAGTTTGGCCGCTTCAAATGAATAACACTTATGCATCAAGATATGGTCCAAGGCCAAAATGGACACAACATGAGAACGAAAGATATTGTATCTATTATTGTGTATGTGTTATTGTCTTGGTTTACACAAAAACTGATCGGTTCAAGACATCGTGTTCACCGAGCAATGAGTAAATCCGTAACACTATACTAAGGAAGGTTCAAAGCCAAAAACTACATATCCTGATGCAATAATAGGTCGTCGGGACTTTGAAAAAACTTGCATTTGCATTAATCGTCATTCATGTGTGGGATTGTTGGAATAAATTTTATATGAGGTTAGATTTGGAATCTAAATTTTGTGTTGATCAATTTAGTGTATTTATGTGTTCAAACCCGATATGGGATGAATAACAATTAATGCACAAAGTTAGCTTCTTAATGGTGGGAATGGTTTTCTATCCCATCTTGGAAAATTAATGAAGTTCTAAGCTATATATAAATGAGTTTATACCAATAAGGAATAATCATGTGTGCTCCATCTATAGTGCACCATAGTGGATTTTAATTAGCTATTTTATGACTAACCTTAATGCCTACGAAGATGGTGCGAATCACCATCCGAGTCCGAGAGTCCAAGCACGAGCACGCACGCACATCGCACTTGTCACATTGGGTGCTTTAGAGGTGCACTTTGCACTTCGCAAAAAGTTTTGCCAACATGGCACCTGGAGATGGCTCGGGCAACACGTAGGACTCGACCACGTGACGGGACGGTTGGACTCGTGCATAGCCAAACCATCATGTCGGTTCGAGCTAACCTTATCAGCCATGGATCGAAGCACTGGTTCATGCCAGTAGTTGAGCCTTCGTACCACTTCACGAACAACCACCTTGGGCCACATGCACGAGGAGCTTTGAAGAGCGAAAAGTTTTGTCTACATGGTACCTGGAGATGGTTCGGGCGACAAGTAGGACTTACCATGTGGCGGGACGGTTGGACTCGTGCATGGCCGAACCATCACGTCGGTTCGGGCTAACCTTATCAGCCATGGATCGACGTACTGGTTCATGTCAGCAGTTGATCCTTCGCACCACTTCACGAACAACCACATTAGGCTATAAAAGGGACACTGCAGAAGATGATTAAACACATCAATCCGAAGATAATCAATCTACTTCATATATTCTTCAACGCCTCTGTCCCGAGTATCAAGTAGTTCGTCGAAAATACGTCTAGTAGTGCAATTACTCGTATTTGTTAGACATTTGTATCTTTGAGATAATTGTTATAGAACCACGTGCACTGTTGCGAAGCAAAATTATCTTGCTGAGAAAGAGTCCAACTCTTGCGTCAGTTTTATCCAGCTTTTTTTTTATTGTTATATTCAAATTTCTATATACCAATTGTTAACATTAACTTCGTTTCTTGATATCAATTTTCGACTCACATTATCTATATGCATTGTCGACTCACACAATATTGTACATTTGGAGATATTATCTGTGTAAAAATTGTCAAAATTGTTATTAGTTGACATTTTAAGATGACTCTGTCAACTGTCATATGTTAAAACATCTTTTCTTTCTTAAACATAACTAGTAGATTTTATAACAAGAGAAAACAAAATTACATGAAAGCTAGATTTAGGCGGAAACACTATGTATCCACTATCACATATAGGGGCGGACTCAGGTGGTGCAGGGGGCACAAGACCCTCCTGGATTTTGAGAAAATATTAGTAATTATATATATATATATATATATATATATATATATATATATATATGATGAATCGGGTAAGAATGAAATTATTTATAAGAAATAAGAATAAATCTAAGCCAACGATTTTAGTAAATCAATGGACAATATTAATTTACATTGTGCTATAGTACATTATTATATATACTATACTTTAATTTCTTAGGATTTATTTAAAGGTTATATTAGTAATTTTGTTTTATGTTAAAAATGATTATTTCCTTGATTTTAGGGATATGTTGTAATCCATCTTATAACTTCTTATTTAGATAGATTATATTTTTTTGTTGCATGTTTATAATAAATTCATAGCAAATGTTGTACAACAATAAATTTTTCTGCGTGATGTGTAATGTGTGTCATATATTTATTAAATATGTGCATTGTTTGTATTATATATGTACTACGAAAAATGTAGATAGTGCAACAATATATTGTGTTGTGTGATATGTGATGCGTGCCACATATTTATTGAATATGTGCTATAGAATGGTTAGTTTGTGTAAAATTATATCGAACAAATTATAAAATCTCTACTTTTTCGGTAAGTGACAAAATTATCGGAAGTGACGAGATTTACGTCTGTTGTTGCAGAGAAAATATTTTTTTCAATACCTAATTTACCCTTATTCGAATTATTTAATAAAATAAAATTTAAAATCATTAACTAAATTCCTTCAATCTAAAAGATATGGGCTAGATATAGGATGTGATATATTCTTATTTCTTATACTTATAGTCATTCTCACCAGAACCACCTATATATATATTGTTCATTTTATTAACGAACATGTTAATGTAATGGTAGAAGCCTTCTTAACATTTCAACTACTAGCACAGTCTTTTTGTTATAATTTTAATTTTTTGTATTAAATTGTTATATTGTAGAAGCTTTTTTGTCCTTAATTAGTTTTTTTTGTATAATTGGTTATGTAGTAAATTTTTAAATATATATATAGCTTTTCTTTTATATCTCTATTTTATTTTTTTTAGATTACTATATAACCTAGTTTCTATTACAAATTCATCTTCAATATCTCTATGCTTACTAATACAAAATAAATTTAAAAATAAGTTTTTGAATTAAGTTGAAGCATCAGCTTCTCAAAACAAAACTCTTATCTTTAGTTTTTTTATATAATGAAATATATTGTTATTGTGATTATTGTCTAGAAGACTTTTTGAATTAATTTACTAAATATGTCTAATAGAAAATATGAAAGTGGTTAGAGCACTTGGTTTCATCACATATAACAAAAAAAATGGTTAAATAAGTTCGTCAAAATATCAACTATGTAGCAAGATAGATTAAATATATTATGAAGTAAGAGTTATATATTATAGTTCCTTAATAAAAAATAATAATAAATCATTTTATGGATGATAAAGCATGAAAGTTGAAATGGGCTTTTGGAACATTTATTTTATCCAGTTTTTTTTTAAATATAGCTTAAGGCTCCGGATTTCTTAATCCGACCCTGGCATCGAGAATCAGATGAGGTGGAGGCGACGATTTTGAGGGAGTATAAGGGAGTATGTGGATCTAGTAGAGAGAGACGTGAAAGAAAGCAAAGAGATTGGGCTTCTCTAAACAAAAAGTCTGGATTTGTCACTGATTATACATAGTACAACTAAAACAAAAAGAGACAACGAACAAAACATTTTTTGCATACAAGCTATATATAGCTGATTAGCTGTCAACCGTGATATTCCTGGACGAGTTACAATATAACAAAATATATTACTCGTCAAATTTTATGTATACATGAAAATCATTACATTATGATATCTTTAGTTCAACTGCCAAAAGTAGAATACCTTACTGTTGATCTTTGCTAGACATAAATCTTCACCCACACCATTAACATCAACAGAAAATGTTGATGGAGTATGATGGAACCTGAAATATGAGATATAATAAAGCATTCAAAATTCATTATTTCTTTGTTTCATTGATCTAAATTGGTATTCATAATCTTCTCAATGCTCTCTAGATGAAAAGAATGCAAATATGCAGTCATTCTAGTAGTAACATATTTAGGCTTTAAAACTATGTAATATTAAAATAAATAAATATAAAACACTAATTAATGATCAAAAGGAATTTTGATTTTGATTAAAAAGAAAAGCTTGAGAAAAATTTAGTCACACATAATGTAACCCTCCACCTTTGTCATACCAACAAAACAAAGTATTTGTAGGATATGATATTAGTTAATTTACACAAATTAATTAAATACAGAAAGCCTTAAAATACAATAAACGAATTGGTATATATGCCAAAATATGGCTTTACCTTTCAAATGGAGAATTGGAAACCTGGACACTCCACCAATGGAAAATATTATACATATATAGGATATGTATTGATGGAGCAAAAAATGAAAAATATTATAAAAACATGTATTATTGAGAAACCGATCGAACTGTATATCATACTAGCCAATTACATATCAAGTTCAAATTGAATAACTAACCTTTTTTTAAGCAAGCAGCTTCCGATCATCCCATGAAGAATGGACATCAACCGTAAGCTTTTCCAGTTTTCTCTGCAAATCAATTTCTTTCATTTGCTCAGCCCAACTCACAGCAAAAGGGCTGCAGTCAACTACTTGAAGCGTTTCAACAGAAAAGGGCAAATACTGAGGGCACTCTTCTAGCTTGTAGCAATGTTTGATTCTAAGACACTTAACAGAATCAAAGCTGGGGTTTCTTGTTCGCCACCTCTCTAAATCAGTATCTTCAAACGAAAGAACCGTAACTTGGGGGAAACTAGTATAATCTGTTTCCCATATTGGTCCTTGAAAGGCATAGCATCGCAACTTAAGCACTTGAAGATTTTGCAGTCTGCCAATTATGCCCATGTAACTCCACGGATATCCCAGCCCACTCAAACTCAACTTTTTAAGACCTGCTGGGAACATGGAATGAGGAGCAGGTGGAGTGATGGCGTCGTCACTTAGGTCAGGATTCACAACGACACATTTGAGTGATTCTAGTTTGCTGAGCCCAGAAATGTGATTCAAGTAATGGAAGGACTTGCCATTGTCTCCCGGCTCCAGTTGAATTTGAACTCCCAATCTCTTTAGGTTTGGAACTCCTCCAAGAATCTCCTCGGTGCAACTATCAATGCTCACATCTAATAGTGTTGAGAGGTTGGCTAAAACCTCACCACTACTAGGGTTAGGTAGGTTCCATCCTGTAACTCGAAGATATTTCAACTCCTTCATGCTCCAAATCTCCATGGGTAGTTTTGATGAATCTTCAAATGAGTTGGTCCTAAGATGTCGTCTCACAATCAAGTTCTCAAGGTTGCGAAGTTTGGATATGGAAGCAGGGAACCTCCCATCACAAGTGAGGGCAAGGTATCTTAGATGAATGAGTTCCACTACTTCGACTGGGAACTCGTATAAACGGATTGATAGAGCCTCTATTATCCTGAGCAACCTCGACCCAAAAGGTATTGGCACTGGATACTCATGATGTGGACCAGTACATAAGAGAGAGCGCGAGTATGAAATAGATGACACTGAGTTATGCTCCTGTTTGATGCCTAACAAAATGTTATTGCGAACGCACATTCTACGCTGCTCCTTTAAACCTTCAAGTGAGTCACCAACATTAGTATTGAAAAACTTGCTCTTCTTAGCTTCACTGCAACACAGATGCCAAAAGACAGAATGAAGTCTGCATGTCTTACTAGATTTGGGATCAGAGTCCTTCTGTTGGACCATAACTAGACTTCTATTAACAATCTCCTTCAAACATTTTGCAGCAAAATCTTCTACCGTCTGAGAAGGATCTTCTGGTTCAAGAAATCCCTCTGCAACCCATAACTCAATGAGCTTGGAGGTGGAGATGTCATAATTTCTTGGGAAAACTCCCATGTACAGAAAACACGCTTTAAAATGTTGAGGTAAGTACTGGTAGCTTGGATGCAACACCTTTAGCATTTGATCATATGCATCAAGGAAAACTGGATTTTTTTTCGCTGCTACCATGTTCCAATACTCTACGGTTTTCTCAGCTTCTGAAAGGAGACTGGCAACTGTGAGGATTAAGAGAGGAAGACCTTCGCAATTTTTAGAAATTTCCTTCCCAACTTTCTCTAGTTCAGGGGGCATGAGCCATTAACAAACACCTTATGGCGAAGAAGATCCCAACTTTCTTCTTTATTTAGTAAACGCACTTTGTAACACATATCGTCTGCTCCAAATGATAGTCCTACTACGAGTAGCCTAGTGGTCACAAAGATTTCAGCTTTGATGTTTGGAAATAAAATTTTCAAGTGGTGCACAGGCTCTATGTTCCACATATCATCCAACACAATGAAGCATCTTTTGTGTGATAATTCCGCACATAAATCCGCGGCTAATTCTGCATCTTCTTTGACATGTTTTCGATCAATATAAGGATATATTTGAGCTAGAATATCAGCCAAGATTTCTTCTGATTTATATTTTGGACCTAGAGGCACCCACACCCGGTGGTCATAATGATCCGAAATTGAAGAATCTCCAAAAATATTCTTAATAATAGTACTCTTACCAATACCAGCCATTCCATAGAACAACATAATTCTGGATTTCGGAAAATATCTTTGGGAAAAAGATGCTCTTTGATTAATTTAATAGCAGAAGAAGAGTCAAGTAAAGCTAAGGCATTAGAATTTTCGTCGACATTTTGTGCATCTTCTTTGATTTTACAAACCTGGCAGGTAAAAATGAAATGCAAGATCAATTAGACAATTACTCTTGGCTTGATCTTAAAATTTGGGATTTTGTTGTCATTTTTAACCCATTTTTTCAATTTTCTACTATGCTAAACACTCTATATAAGTTTATTTTATTAATTTTAAATTCTACATTCATATATCATCAATTACAATAATATATATAATGTTGATAAAACGAGTATATTTAGAAGGTGTGTTTGGCTGAACTTATAAGCTGGTCAAAAGAACTTATATGTTTAGAAACTTATAAGCTCTTCAAAAGTGCACTACAAAAAAAAAGTCCAATAGTGGCATCCACTAAATTTATGATATTTTTAGATGTAACAAAATTTAGTTACATCAACACATGCATCAATAAACTTTTGTTACACATAAAAATGTCTATAAATTTTGTTACACTTGAAAATATAGTAAAGTTTGTCATATTTATCCATGTAATTAAATCTTGCTACATCTAAATATGTCATGATATATTTTTTGTGTCACAATATATTTTTGTTATATATAGTAATATAACCAAATTAATACAACTCAAGAGTGTCATATTTTTTATTATGTCAACTAATATAACTAAATTCTACACATAAAATTATCACGTTAACATTTAAATTAAAACTGAAAAGTTTTTTTTTCTTTTGATTTACATTTTTGATATTATTATTATTATAACTTTTAGCTTTTTAATAATAATTTAAGTTATCTTGTATAATAATATATGATTGAAACAACAAGATCCAAATCAATATAATGCTGTATGTATGCTTCTCTCCAAATTTAAGCTACACTTTTAAATGTCACTAAATTTTGTGACATACTTTTTTTTTTTTTTTTTTTGGTAATTTAATACATAAATTTTAAAGGCTGCGTCACGGTGGACTCGAACCCGAGACCTTTGGCCTTGGGCATTAACCACTCTACCACTAGGCCAACACACACACTATACTTTTTTTTTTTGACATGCATAATAGTTACCCATTCATAAGATGTCACAATTTTTTTTAATGACATCTGAAAGTGTCACAATTTTTCAAAAATCATGTCACTATTGGAACATTTTGTTGTAGTGGTGTTTGATTAAATAAACTACTAAACAACTTATAAATTATAACAATAAGTTCCAATAACTTATAAACTTTTCAAAAAATATGCTCCTCCACCCCAAATTGGTTTTTCATATGTTTATAAGAAACAATAAATTTATATAAGTAACATTAATATGTTTTATTATTTCCAACATATAATCTTCTAATTTTATCTCTCTTCAATTTTTTCTCTCTAACTATGATTTTCGCTAAATCATGAATCTCTCTCTAGCTTATAAGTTCAACTATCCAAATAATTTTGACAACTTATAACACTACAAAAAAAATATCTAGTAGTTACATATTTTTAGTGACACCAAGAGAAGTGTTACAAAATTTTTGACATCTTTAGATGTGACAAAATTTAATTACACCAATACATGCATCAATATATTTTTGTTACATATAAAAATGTATGTAAATTTTGTTACACTTGAAAATGTAGTAAAATTTGTCACATTTATCCATGTAATTAAACCTTACTACATTTAAACATGTCACAATATTTTTTTGTTACATATAGGAATATAACTAAATTTTACTATAGCTCAAGAGTTTCAAATTTTAATATATATTATATTATCCGTGAACGTATTGAATAATATAATAGAGAAGTCAAGGTTGTAAACACCGACACCGTACTTCAAGTAGGTGACAGTATTGCTCGTATTCATGGTCTTGATGAAGTAATGGCGGGTGTAGTTGTCCGATTTTAGTGTTCCAAATTGAGACCTTTTTTTATACTTACATTTCCAAAATAACAGAGATAATTTATTTCAATATAATAGATAATTAATTTAATTACACCAATACATGCATCAATATATATATAACAGACATCAAGGCCAAATAGAAAATGTTGAAAGGTAAAGAAAAAAGAGAGAGAAAAAGTTCAAATATGAGAAACTAGGAACTACAAAAAATAGTTACACTTTCACATGTCACAAAAAATAGTTACATGCTCATATGTAACAAAAATAGTTAAACTTATGAATTTCACTAAATTTTGTGACATACTTTTTTTGTAACATGCATAATAGTTACTCATCCACAAGATGTCACAAATTTATTTAGTGACATCCATAGGTGTCACAATTCTTCAAAAATCATGTCACTATTGGAACATTTTGTTGTAGTGTAAGCTCTTAAGACATTACATCTTATAAGTTATTTGAGCTTATAAACTCTCAAAAATAAGCCTAGCCAAACACACTCTTATACTCACCACAAACATCCAAAGTGGAATTCACCATAAATGTTTTGTGATGTGATCCACATGGTGATTCAGTTTAAGGCTTAAAGCAATATAAAATGTTGTTTTCATAGTGAATCAATCATCAGCATTATTTTAATGAAGCAAGGGTTAGGAATGGTACCCTTGAGATCTCATCCTCGACCGTGAAAATGGAATGGTGTTCCTCCGCTGCTAGCTTGCTCCAGCACTCCGGGCTCTTCTCGGCTTTAAATAGGAAGTGGATAACCCTAGCTAGTGCAATACGACTTCCTCCACAGTTGGTAGCAATCTTCTTTCCAGCTCTCTCTAGTTCTGGATGGATCTCCTTTTCAGCACCGAACATAGCCATTCGAAGATAATCCCAAGCATAGTGAGCATTCAAGAGTGCTGGCATTTCGTAAATGTAATAACTTTTGGCAAATTGAGCTACTTGGATGAGCCCTGTAGTCAGCAAGATTAGGCTCCCATTATCTTGCTCTGGGAATAACTTGCTCAAGTATTCCCAAACCTCTGCGTCGTCTATATCATCCACCACAATCAAATATCTACGACCCTTCAAACTCGCGTACAAATCCTTCCCTAATTGCTCCGCATCTTTTTCCAAGATAGGCAATTCGTGATCATTAATTCTTGCACGATCATCTAGTTGAGCAAGAATATTTGCAAGAATTTCTGTGAACTGATAGTCTTTGCCTACGGTCACCCACGCACCACAATCGAAGGGCTGTTCTTTTGCGACGAATATTTCGTCGAAAAGGCTTTTTGCGACGACCGTTCTACAAGAGCCGACCTTTCCGACAAAGGAGAAAACCCCGAAATCGTACGGCCTCATTGGTTTGAGCATATAGTCTTTGATTTCGGCAAATTCCTCGGATAATCCAACCATTTTTACGCCAAAATCATCATTTGATGAAACGGATGCACCACCACCATCATCTTCGTCTTCGAGGAGTGACGGGTTTTGTAATTCTTTAATATAATCGTCCTTCATCTTCGTCATGGTTTCGACGAAGCAATATATCTCTCGGCTCGCTTCTTCGATATTTAGACCTCCATGGGGTAGAGAGAGAAGAAACTGATTTGAGACGTCGGATTCGAGTGCATCTTCTACTTTCTGTACGGCGTGTCTGATTTTTACGTCCAAAGAATCCCATCTCCTGCTGCTGCTATCGTAGAATTCTTTGAGAAATTCTTGTAAGGATGTGATCTGTTTGTATGCAAATTCTAAGATTTCTCGACTGGGAGGGACAACGAGAGTGTGAGGAGAATTAAGAAGGCGATGAATTGTTTGCTTGAGAGAAATCACAGCTGCATATGCCATACCTCTCTCTAGCTGCTACTATGAATTAGAGAGATTATGGGAAGGAGAGCCTAAAGCAGAAAACAGAGTAGGAAACGTAGTTTGGGAAGCAGAGCCATGCTATTAGAATTGATTTTTTATTTGAGATTTTTGAGCACACAATTTATAATATTAGTATCTATGACAGGCAATTCACAATTCCCCGATTCATCTATGTATGTATCCATGTGTGGATAGGAAGATTGAATTTCAAATCAAATGATATACTTTAGATTAGCCTCCGAATATACTATATAGCTTTTTTATGTATAGAGAAATTTTGCATCCGGTGATCGAATGACTTTCAAGTTGGCTTCCAGCTTTTAAGTCACACACTACTAGTGTGTTTAGAGTGCAAGTGGTAAAGTTAACTTCCAACTTTTACCACGTCTTATTTTAAAATTTACTTACTTTTTTTTATATTTTTTAATTATATATTTACAACACAATTTTTATATAAATCCTACTATAATATACATATAACTATATCTATAAGTCTGTTGTAGGATCCAAAAAAATAAGAAGAAAGACTGTTGTGAAATTCAAAAAAAGTCAACTTTTATCTTTAGAAATTAGTTTTTTAGAAAATATCTAATAAACATATCTACAATAATAAAATATTAGTTTCTCCAATTTTTAAAAAAAAAACTATCATTGAAGAAGTTGGCTCTAAATTTTTTATCACATCATCTTCATTTCAATAGTAAAAAAATTAATTTTCAACTTTTTAAAAATGAAAAAAAAAAACTATTAAAGATAATCTTATAATTATTAATCAAACCAACTCACTCCCTTTTGCGTCAATTTTATTGAGCTTTCGAATTTCTTAATTCTAGGAATTCAGTTGAACTATTTTGAGTTACAAATTTTCTAACCTATTATCGCCAACCCCATGGGATTGTGTTTGGGCCAATTGGAATTTTTGTTATTTTTATTTTGGACCATAAATTTTTGTCACAATAACATTTTAATATTTGATCGGTAAAGTCGGCAATAATAAATAGCTGGCTTTGACGTACGGATATGGCAATCAGAGCACATTATGGATGAAAGATTGAATTTGAAGTCTGAAATGATATCAATCTTTAATTTAATAATCAAGTCACTATTCATTATTATGGAAAAATTGTAATCAACTTTGTAGCTTTAATTAGTATCAAATATATGAAACAAATGCTAAGAAAATAAATTTGAATATTAAGTTAGACTTGACTCATCGGCTAGCAACGCGTTAATTTTACTCCACTAATCACAACTAGGAATCAACCTGGGGTCCAATTTTTTAAATAAAATTAAGTAAATAATATTGTTTAAATTACACGGATATAGAAAATAAAAGTTAAACACAATCACCATCATAAGTTTATCTTATATGGATGAAAGATTGAATTTGAAGTCTGAAATGATATCAATCTTTAATTTAACAATCAAGTCAAAGAAAACTTTTAATTTAAAAAATGTTAAACATATAAACCGTTATATTTTTGCATACGATTATGGAAAAATTGTGGCAATGACCTCAATTTTGTAGCTTTAATTAGTATCAAATATATGAAAAAATGCTAAGAAAATAAATTTAAATATTAAGTTAGACGACTCATAGAAGGAATGAAAAGAAAAAGAAAAAGAAGACAGAAAAGAAAAAGAAGACAATGGGCGTTAATTTTACTCCACTAATACAACAACTAGCTCTAGATCGATACATGAAGTTAATCCTATACGTCATTTAGAGAACATTTTGCTAATTTTGTTTTAAAAGTTATAAATTCTAAGAGTTTATAAGATGTAATGTTTTACAAACTTATAAGTTATCAAAATATTTTAATAATTGAACTTATAAACTAAAGAAAGAATCGTGAGTTAAAGAGAATGAAACTCTTTATGGTCTTTGACTAAGGCTTTGTCATGAGTTGGCTCGAACTAACGCTTTCCTAATGGAGCCCAAATTTCTACCTTTATAATCGTGACTTTGGTGACGATGAAAACTAGATAGCTCCTAAAATGTTTGCAATTCAATAGTCTACACTCTACAGCCATTATAAGCACCTCCATTTCCATTTATTTCGGTCCACTTCAATCGAAGTTTTTTCATCTCACCTAGTGGATGAAGAAAGTGGATCAATGGTCCACGAGCTGCATAGTTTGAACTAGACTCCGGATGTACAACTACTACGTTGTATAGTTCCTAAAGTACAAGTCTATAACCACAGGCAATCCAACAACTTAATGATGGTCACGCATGAGACTACTTTGATGTGGAATTGGGGGATACGAACATAGTGGCCCTAAAATGCCTTTCGTGTTAAGGAAAAAAACTTCCATTTTGAGACCTCAACCATCAAGAAGCACTTTCTCAAAGGAAATTATACTTAAAGAAAGAAAATCAATAAGAAATAAAGTTGATAATACGTAGAACATAACAAATTATAATATAATTATTTTGATAAACTTATTGTTGTTTATTAACTTACAAAAAATAAATTAGAATTAAACAACTTACTTGAAAGCACCTTATAAGTTATTAAAATTTATTTTTATAATTTATAAATTATTTAAAAACTTATTTTATCAAACCTTTTACATGAACTTACAAGTTGCACTTTTCTTCTGTACATTTTCACTAGTTGCTCAATTTGCTAGGCTAGAGCCTAGAATGCAACATTTTATTCCCCAACTTTTTTAAAAAAAAATACAACATATTACGACTTATTCCGGAATTTATATGCTAAAATGAAAACATAACACTAGCCCTGCCTACAAAATCCAGAATATATATTTTCTTTTAATCGGCAAAAAATACGAAAATGGCTTGCACATTTACAACCCATTCGCAAATCGATGAGCAAATCCTGCTACCTCATCATTAAAACTGGGTCTTACATCAAACAAACCTCAAATTTGATCAGAAATACCATAAATCCACATTTGAAATGATTTTTAGCTTCAATATCTCCCAGCAAGAATGAATCGTGGAATACTGAATCTGCAAACAGAAAAATGTAATCAAATTACAACCAAACCGATTCCTTTCCTTCATAACTGGAATCAAATGCCCATTAAATGGCAAAGTAAGCTTCGTTCCTAATAGTGGGAATGGGTGGAATCGGTAAGACCACTCAATTGTTAATGAATAAATATTCATCAATTAGAGTTGTCTTACGAGAACACCCATACCATCAATTAAGAAAACATGACAACTTAAACTTGATGAACAAAATTTAGAAAGCAGGTGCCGTATATATACGGTGTTGATGGTGATGACTGATGACGTGTAGGGTTAGATGTTAGTGGGCTAAATTTATTGATATCAACCCACCAGGCCCAATCCAATTCTCATTTATTTAGCATGTTGCATTTTTTATCTAGACTAGAAGATAGTCTCATATTAAATTTGTAAAGCTAATATATGTGAACAAATTACTTAGTGTATAATATTATCTATGATATGTTATTATTTTGTTTGCTTCAAAACATAAAGTTTTTTTATAAAACAAGGACCCGATATATATTATACAGATTTGGAGGATTCTACATATAATCTCTTAGGAACCATATGTAATACAAAATATAATCACACCATATAGTAGATTATTAATAGACAGAATTACCTTAATTTTACTCTTACCATAATTTACATTATATATGTTGCAGATAATTTAATATTTTTAACCAAACATAATATTGATATGATATATACATATTATAATGTTACAAATAAATTAATTAAAACTCAAAGCAAGTGTTATATTGAATTAAGTGCTAAATTACTAACTAATATTTAAAGGTAAGAACAATCCTTTAGCATTTAATTCCTTTATTACGAACTTGCACAGTTACACTTACACCCAATACTCCGAAGACCAACCACAAGAGTAAGTGGAGGGGTAAAGTGATTGCTAGAACTATCTCCATTTTATAATAAGGGATGGTCTGTGCACGCGGGTGGTCTTGTGTGCGCGGACAAGGAGATCCCTTAATTAATTTTTTAATTAATTAATTAATTAATTAATTAATTAATATTAAATTAATTTTAATTAAAATTAATTGATTTAATAAATTTTAATTGTAAATTAATAAATCATAATTTTGAAATAATAAATGTAAAATTAATAAATCTTAATTTTGAATTAATAAACCTTAATTATGAATTAATAAACCCTAATTTTGAAATAATAAATTTAATCGTGAATTAATAAATCTTAATTTTGAAGTAATAAACCTTAATTATGAATTAATAAACCCTAATTTTGAATAATAAACTCTAATTATGAATTAATAAACCCTAATTGTAAATTAATAAACCCTAATTTTGAATAATAAACCTAATTAATAAACCTTAATTGTGAATTAATAAATAATAATTAAAAATTAATAAAATTTAATTATTCTTACTCACCATAGTTAATATATAATTGTTTTAACAAAAACAAAGATGAGCTCATAATGAGACTAAACTCACCCAAGTTTTTGTTTTATAATAATGTGTAGTTGACTTAATATAATAGATACTGCTTTAATCAAATCCATAACCTATCAATGACCAAAGTTAGACACATAAAACACTACATAAGTATGACAATAATTATCTCAATAATTTGACTATAAAATGAAATGAAAACTAAAAACAAGTTTGGTCATTAGACTATTTGTAAAATGAATATCCAATTCGATTGAGAAAATAAAAATGTTACCCATAGATATTTCAACCAGCCGTCTACTATTTTTAAAGTAGCAGCCAAACAAAACGATAATAACAGAGCTAAGACTAATGGCAAATCAAAACTGTCAGTAAAGAATTGAGGAACACATAATAGAGATTCTTGCTGTTGAGGTTCAAGAATTTATTTATTCTAATAACAGAGGATCATGTGCGCATGGATAATGAAAAATCGTAACAAATCCAAACATACATCTCCAAGAAATGTCAGCTGCTTTTGAAAAAATTTACATGGCAAAATCGCACAAAGAAACTTACATAAACAAAATTTGATTTTCTGACAGTAAGTATGAAAGAATTTACAGAAATAAAGCTATACATCTTGTAGATAATTAAACAAAGAGAGTTGTCTGTTTCTGACAATAAAGAGTATAACTCAGCACATTTATCTCTAGTACAAAATCACATACAGCTTTATGTACAAAAAATCAAAATAAAACTTACAGGTAGCCAACTGGAAGTGGTGAATGACACTATGAAACTAACATAAATGACTCCAAGCCTGCTACTTTTGGAGACTTTGACAACCTCACTGTCACTGATGAAAGATTTCCTATCATTCCAGCTTCACTCTCTCTACTTCCAGCTGATGTTTCTTTGGCTCAGCAGGGAAGTATTTTATACCTACCATATCGCCTACTTCGCTGATTACCTGATATAGAAACCAAGTAGGTAGGATGAATTATGAAGAGATCGAATAAACCCAAGCTCAGTTCATACAAAATATCCGGGACCTATACATCAGGCATTACGAACAGCACGGTTCCTCATCACTTTCTTGCTAACCACTACTTAGGGTTCCATAACATAAATCTACAGCATCAACTACGAAATAAAGGGCAAATGACACGGGCAATTTAAGAAGAAATATATAAAACGAAACACAAGATAGGAAAGAACAAAATTGAGTATACAGGATAAGAGGATAAGATTCTGACCTCCAAAGCTTTAAGAAGGTCTTCCCTTGTATGGGCAGCAGAGATGAAAATGCGTGCACGTGCCAAAAGCAAAGGGGTGGCAGGAAACGCAACAGTCACAACAGCCACCTACATGGTGGAACCACATATTAAGACATAAAAAACATAGTAATCGTCAATCGAAACAAACAATCTAATAGCTTGCTTGTCAAAATGCAACTGTTGGGCAATATATTTCGCTAGCTTTTGGGTATTTTGGAAGAATATGTTACTGAAAAATATGATCTATTAGAATGAAAATCCATTGGAGTAGAAATTTTTTAATTGTCCTAGGATATTTAGCAAGAAGCGTTACCTAGGCTTAGAGAAGGTTGAGGGAGACATTAAACCTGAATAAATCAAAAGACTTACGTTCCTTTTCAGGCACTGTCGTGAAAATGCAGGAATTTTTGCTGGATTATAGAGCATAATGGGCATTATAGGAGAATCATTATCGCCAAGAACCTCAAAACCCATTTTCTGCAATTCGGATCTGAAAAAGTTGCTATTCTCCCGTATCTTGGCTAGTTTCTGAGCCCCTGTCATAACAAAATACTTGATAAGGTCACAATCAGGTATACTAGAGATCAGTGACACCTTACAATTATCTAAGCAACTAAAGGTAGATCAAATTCCACCTCTGCTGGAACCATCTTCTCCAAGAATAACCTTAATGGCAGAAATGATCTGCTGTGCAGCAGGTGGCGATATTGAGGTGGCATAAAGATGAGCAGGGCAAGTATACTTCAAGTATTCAATAAGTTCCTGTAAAAGAAGACAACGATGTGTACGATTCAGTCAGAGAAGTGATAACAGAGTTCAATATGATATGCATAACATATGATATAAGGAAGTAGTCTCTCATTATAAGACACAGGGCATAAGAATGCCTTCTCTTTGAAAAGAATGACATCAGGCAATTATGAAATTACAATGACTTAGAAATTATGTCTGAATATCCCCACACAAGAAAAAAAATATAAACTCAATAGATTATATCCAAATATTTACCTGAAAACAAAACACAAAACACTTATCAAGCAAGCATTTCATACTATCATATGCTATATATTTGTAGATAGTCAGAAGCCTGAACAAAATTGTATAGCTCTCAACTATGATGTTTACGATTACTATGCAGCCACATTTACAGGCAAATTGTAAGGTTATAACAAAAGAACCTTTGATCCTGCAATATAGCCGCCACACGATCCAAATGATTTTGTGAAAGTTCCCATCATAATATCTACATCTGCATTATCAACACCTAAGACCTCACAGACGCCCCTTCCAGTTTTTCCGACAGCTCCAATGCTGTGTGCCTCATCTAGATAAATGTATGCCTGTTACAAAGAAAAATCACATTAACAGAAGAGACCGGATATGGAGCTGCAGAGAACATATAGGTTAGGAAATAGCAAAAACATAATATAATGAGTTAACAATTAGCAATAGCCTCAGAAACTGGAGTTTCGAATTTCTTTCCAAGAAGAAATAGAAACCTTTTTTTAGGTAACCATAATCCCATATCAGAATAATTATAATACGAAGAGGCCATTCAAAACTCTGAAGGGCCAGACATCATTCAAAACAAAAAATTTAAACTTGGAAATAGAAGATATTTAAGTTTTTCTTTGAAGCCCAAGAGAAAATTGGTGATTATTGAACAAAGAGTAGAAGCTGCATTGCTTAGATATTTGCCTTGTATTTCTTGCATATGGCGACAATCTCAGGAAGCTTGCACAGTTCTCCTTCCATGCTGTAGATTCCTTCCACTAAGACCATTATCTTTTTCCAAGGTCTGTGCGTTCTTGGCTGCCCCTCGGCAATTTGTTCTCTCAGAACGTTCTCCAAATGGGAAGGTGCTAAAGAAAGTAGATGAAAAATAAAATAAAGCACATAAACTATCCAGTAATCTTTCCAGATATTACACTTCAGAAAAATAAGGAGGGATTTTAGACATACTATTGTGCTGAAATACACGTATAGTGGCTCCAGAACCTCGAGCACCATTGACAATTGAGTTATGATTAAGAGAGTCACTGATGATCAGATGTCCCTATAAATATTGAGAAAAAATAAGTCCATTGACAATAAAGAACCATTGTATATAAACTGAGTTTAACTAACCGGCATACCTTCCCCATTAATACAGGAAGAATCGCAGAATTTGTTGCATATCCCATGCCAAAAACTATTGCAGCTTCTTTTCCCAAAAAATTAGCTACACATTTCTCTAATTCAACATGCAATGTGGTAGTGCCTGATCACATAGTTTTACTTATCAATACAAATATTACGAGCAATATAAATCATAGTATGATAGTTTAGCTAGGAAACCAATCTACCTCCATCAACCCGAGTACTGCAGGAGCTAGGGGAAAATTTCTTCAATGTCTCAATTGCATGAGGCGTGCAGTATTTGTCTGCTGCTGCAAACCCCAAATAGTTATAAGATCCTAGGTTCAGACACCTTTTCACTTTTGTGGTTCGCCTGCATATAACATAGTATTTACTCAAGATAGCTTTCCAAAATAAAGTAGCTTTTACATGGGGAAACCATGTTTCAGAAATATAAAAATTTGATTTTCTTCAATTCAACCTCCACATGGTCCCGTAACAACTCAACGCCAATTGTTATCATTTAAGGATAGGTTTTCAGAAATTAAATATGGAACCGCAAAGTAATAATTAAGTAAAATTTAAAAAAAAAACAGAAAAAGCAACAGATTGTAACACCAGCAAAGATATACTTACTTTAAAGTTTTGTTATTGTCGTTGGAGATACGCTCCACCAAATCGAACCAAGCATCAGGAGAGCTTGATATTGGTCTATTAAAGCAATCCTGTAAGTTACATGGATATTATTGTGTTAGCACTTAGCATATACTTTTTGCTTTTGATGATGACTAAAAGAAATATTCATATTCTACACCAATAAAAATACTATCTTTTGTCAATATCAACTCCAATTGTCATGTGTTAACCATGTTACTAGTTTGACACCTCCTGTTGTCTCTACTTTTCTTCCTCACCACAGAAATAAGCTTACAATGAAACTCTCTTGCATTCGTCATTGAAGGAGAACATTAAATCTAGTTCAGACAAGGCATTTGGCATTTAAAAGAAATAGAAATATCTAATCTCAAGTGAAAATTCGAATAAAACCTCAAGAAGTCACAGGATGTGTATCACTAAACATCCCCAAAAATCAAACAGAAAGAGAATCCAGATTCTAATTACAGAGCCAGCAGCCTATACACAATACACACACAAACACAGAAAGAGAGAGACAGAGAACCTGAATCCGTAGATACAATCGCCGAATATAGAAATCCTCAAGCCCCAAGCAGATTGGCGCGTAGCCCTTCCACAATCAAATTCAACAAAAACATCAAACAAAACCAAATCCCACAGACAAAAAATGAACACACTACTTCATGCACACGGAAACTAAACGCTGAAACGCTTCAGATATACAGTACGGATACCTGAAGGTTGCTCTTGGACCACCAGTCGAAAATCCTGCGGAAAAAATCGCGGAGCTGGCCCAATGCGAAGAGGAGGCCGTAGCTGAAGTATGTGGTAAGGGCGGTGATGTAAGGAATTGTGATCATCTTGGAATCAGCGGCGGCGGCGATCTGGTCCTGCGGCGTGGAAAGGAGAAGAGGATCCGAGTCCCCTTGGCTGCGATCCCGATAGAGGAAAGTATGTAAGAGTAGGAGAGAGGAAGATAAATAAGACAGGAGGGAGGAAATTGGTTCTGAGTCTCTTTTTCACTGATTTTGAAATTTCCTATTTCTTTCCAGTTTTGGATTTATCGATTTTCTGACAGTTTGGTTTTATTTTGCATTTTCTTCGTCAATTTTGGATTCTTTTCTTTTCTTGATTGGTTCTGACACGTACCTCTTTTTCACTGATTTTGAAATTTCCTATTTCTTTCCGGGTTTGGATTTATCGATTTTCTGACATTTTTGTTTTATTTTGCAATTTCTTCGTCAATTTTGGATGTTTTCTTTTCTTTCTTATTCATGTTAAAATATAAAAATATTGTATGAAGTCGACTATAACAACTGTGGGTTTCTTATATATTGATGAAGTAAAACCATATAGAATAATGTTCTATCAAGTAATATTGTAAATGTGCATATAATATGCATAGATTATTTTTCTAGCATTAAAACATCCTCGTCCCTAGGGTATCCCCACCCCTTTGCTCTTTCAACTATATTTTAGTGGTGTTTGGTTTCATAGATGCGATAGATAAAATTAATAGGACAGAATATGCCATAATTATCTAAATTATTTAGGACTCGTTTGGTAGCCTAGAAAAGATCTAGATAACTTACTTATCTTGTGTTAACTAGTTGTTTGATAACCTATATTATTATACTCAAGTCCGCTTTTAAATCCAAATGACAATAAACACCTTTCTTCTTTGGTAAACACAATCGAACCTAAACCTCAAATAACTAATCCCGCTATTGAACCAAGACAAATCTACCCTTCTATCACAAACATTACAGACCTCCCAATTTCTCTGTTCTTCGTGTCCGCTGTGAGAAGAACAACAATTTTTCCGTTCACGAGGAAAGTCTTCTTCATTGCTTGACGAGAGCATGTGTTTTGTGAGAAGATTTTAAATTTGATGGATAAAATAAATAAAGAAATCGGCAAAGCTTCGATTTTTTAAATTTGTTTTGGATTACACTAGACCCCTATTCTTGAGCAAACAAAAGTGTGTGATTGTTTGTTAGCGTTGGGAATCTCTCGAGTCAATCGATCGTTGTTAAAGAGAGTCTTACTACTCATGCATGCAGGCATGCATAATAAGCCAGGTGTATATGCATATGAGCTGGATGCGTGTGTGTGTCTACACTTTGAGCAGCGCTCGTGAAGGCGTGTGATGTTGCGTGTAGTGGTTATTAGTAACAGTTGGCTTCTTATATTTGTTACGAGTTTGTTGAAGTTGTTAGTAGCTGTTATAACCGTAACTCATTAGATGATATTTCTCTTCTGTAATCCTTTTCTTTTCCTACTCCTATAAATAAGGAGTCTGCAATATGTACTGCAGTTTTTCCCATTCAATAAGAAATAAAGTTTGACCTTCGACTTGAAGGTTTTCTATCATCTACATTTACATCTTGTAGATTTCTACATGGTATCAGAGCATGCTTGGATCGAATACATACCTCACATCCTTTCAAAGCTTCCATTACCTCAGAATCTATTTTTCCTTTAACACCAGGCATGTGGTTCATCACTTCCACAGATGGATGGCCTAGGGTTTCATGCAGCTCCTTCATGTTTAATCTCGAGCTTGAGGCACTGTTACATGATACTCCACCTCCAATCATATATAGGTTTCCAATAAGCTTTCCTATTCCCATGATATGATCTGCTTTTATTTTCGATGACACAATGTGTTAAGGAACACACAACGCGCAGAACTCTCCTCGCTAATCGAGCCATCGAAATTAAATTGTGCGTGAACGCGGTGCAAGAAGGACGTTTTGAGAACAATCTCATCATTGATTTTCACTGAGCCTTGATATAGAACTTCCTTGGTTGATCCATCTGGAAGATGTATATCTTGTGGATTTGAGAGTTTAACTGTATCTCTCATAATCCCAAGATTACAGCAAATATGTGCGCTAGCCCCTGAGTCGATGATCCATCTTTCCTTCTCAACTCCTCCAAGTATACTGAATACGTAGTGTCCGTTGAACTCTTCTTCAGGATTTGATCCATTGAAAATCATATTAGCATCAAGTTTTTCCGTGTGGATGTATCGCCTCGCTTATCAGTGACCAAAACACTTAGCAAATTCCTTTCAATCACCTTCTCAATATCGAATTAACCTCGATATGCTCCCACCGCCATTTTGTTGTTTCGCTATTTCGTAATTTGTATCGCTAAAATTTGCCTTCATTCTTCCCTTAGCTTCCTTTAACTGTTTGTACCAGTCAGGAAATCCATGGAGTTTGAAACACTCCTTATCTTCATGACCATTTCTACTGCAGTACGAGCAGTATAGATTTTGCTTCTCCTCTTTCGATCTTCTTCCCTTGAAACTGTACTGCCTTCCAAACGCACTTTGCCTCACATTGAGTTGTTGTCCAACATTCATTGCCATTTGACTACCTGTATCTATGAATGTATCGGTAGTGATCTTTTGATCCTCCACTTGTAGGATCATGCAGTAAGCTTTATTCACATTTGGCAATGGATCGAGGAAGAGGACTTGATTCCGTGCATTTTCATAGCTATCATTGAGCCCATTCAAAAATTGCATCAATCTTTGATTCTCCTCTCTTTCTACTGAGGTATTCCTAGCTCGACATGTACAGTTCAATGGTGGTAGAATTGCGTCCAACTCATTCCACATAGCAGTGAGTTTATTGAAGTATACCAAAACACTTTGATTACCTTGTGTGTATCCTCCAATTTCCCGCTGCACCCTCGCTATTTTGGGTCCGTTGCTTCATCCGAATCTCTGATTTAATGCGTCCCATAGCTTTTTTGTTGAGTCTATATGAACAAAAGCATCAACTAGCTCCTTTGAAATTGAGTTGATAATCCATGAAGATATCATGTAGTCAGCCTTGATCCATGCTTTGTAGTGTGGAGCCGTAGCATCTGGTTTGGCTATGCTTCCATCAAGCAATTCAAGTTTGCTCTTAGCTCCTAGAGCTCTTCTCATGATTTACTCCAATTTAGAAAGTTGCTTCCATTTAATTGTGCGAGTAGACGAGTGCATCACGGGATGATCCGCCAGTGCAGTGTAGAATTTCGTTAACTTGCTCACTCTCCGATCCTTGTGACTCTGCATTCGTTCTCCTATGATCTTCATCTTCATTTCTCTGAAGTTCCTCTTGCATAGCATCACGTTGTCCAGCTTCTTCTTCCTCTAGCACATTCCATCCAACTCTTCGATTTCTTGCCATAATGTGTTTAGTAATCACTAAGATAATAGTCTCCTCATCTTACTTGGTCTTTCTGCATCCATAATGCATTATGTTTTTTTTTTGGTCAATTAATACATAAATTTTTAAAGGCTGCGTCACGGTGGACTCGAACCCGAGACCTTTGGCCTCGGGCATTAACCACTCTACCACTAGGCCAACACACACACACTCCATAATGCATTATGATAATGTATGTATGTCATTATGTTTTTCATAATGATAATAGTATGATATTTTTACTATTATCATAATGCATTATGACTAAACAAAATTGTACCAGTGCAGGAGGGATAATAGTGATGTTTTTGATGACGTACATCCATTCGGATGCTTAGCTTATGCTGTCAATCTTCTACCTCACAGATCAAAGTTTGATAGTAGAACTCTAAAATGCATTTTTCTGGGTTATGCAGTAAATCATAAGGGTTTCTTACTATATGATTTGGATGATTCTCAGATTTTTATATCTAGAGATGTCAAGTTCATGAATTCTACATATCCATTCAAAACTGATGCTCAACCTCTACTGTTATCTGCACCTACACAATCTATATCTTATCCTATCCTTGAAACTGTTGAACAGCCTTTCTCACCTCCATACTCAGATTCTACTGAGAATGACCCTTCCTATGTTTCTTCACTTACTCCACATATCGAAGAACTTCCTCGCAAAAGCACAAGAACATCCAAACCCCCATCATGGATGACAGACTACATCGGTTCTGTCAATCAGTCAGCCTCCACTCATACACATGACTCCCCAAGTTTTACACCTCCTACATTTCCATATCAGATTTCTTCTTTGCTTATCTCCAAAGTATCGCCTTCCTTATCAATCTTAACCATCTTCACGAACCCCATCATACCGTGGCAAGTACATATCCCGAATGGAGAAGCAATGGATTCTGAACTATCAGCACTGGAAGAAAATCAGACTTGGGTTCTTACCGAGTTGCCACCCGTAAAAGATCAATTGGGTGTAAGTGGGTCTACAAGGTTAAGATGAATGTGGATGGTTCAAGAGAACGCTTCAAGGCTCGCCTTTGTTGCTAAAGGATATAATCGAAATATGGGATGACTATATCGAGGTATTTTCCCCGTTGCAAGCTAGTCACGGTTCGGTTTCTCATTGCTACCGCAATCAGATACGATCGCCTATCCATCAAATTGATGTTAACAATGCTTTTTACATGGATTCCTACATGATGAGATCTACATGTCTATTCCACGTGGTTATTCTAAAGCCAAACCGAGGCAGTTTGCAAATTGTCAAGAGTTTGTATGGCCCGAAACAGCCTCTCGTGAGTGGAACACCGAGTTTTGCCATCATCTTATTTCCTTCGATTCACACAGCCTTCTCATGACCACCGCCTCTTCGTGAAGGAGCAGTTCCACATTTCTTTGCTTCCTCGCTTATGTGGATGACATCCTTATTTCAGACCGATGAGAATTTAATTGTCGAGGTAAAATCTATTTGAATGCAGATTTACAATTAAAGATCTTGGCTTGGCTAAGTATTTTTGGGATGGAAATTGCACGAGGTGTTTCGGCACTTGTTTAAACCAACGCAAATACATACCGGATTTGCTTGAATCCACTAGACTTCTTGGTCGCCGACCGCCACTACTCCTTTCCCGCAAGGTACCTCTCTCCGCCACGTGTTCTCCTCTCCTGATGAACCCGATACGCATGTAAAATTGGTGGGCAAGTTGTTATACCTTAATCTCACTCGACCCGATCTCGCCTACGCTGTGCAAAGAATGAGCTAATTTGTAAGCAAACCATGTAAGCATCATTGGGATGCAGCCATACATGTTTTGAAATACTTAAAGGATGCCCTTCTCTTCGCTTGTTCTATCCTCACCGGTTGCAATTTGCTTATTACAAGATATAGTGATGCGGATTGGCTACTTGCAGACACGCGCTGATCTTTAACGGGTATTGTGTCTTTCTAGGTCATTGTTTGATCTCTTGGAAATGCAAGAAGTAGACTACCATTTGCTTTCTCCGCCGGTCGAGTACCGCGCTTAGTGCCGCGATGCACGCGAGCTCACTGGATCAATTTTTCGTGGCCGATTTTGCTATTATAGTGCAACTTCCCATTCCTTTGTACTGCGACAACCAAGCTGCAATCCACATTACAAAGAACCAGGTTTTTCACGAAAGCACGAAGCATTTGGAGATTGATTGCCATCTCGTTCGTAACCGTTTCTGTGAAGGCTTTCTCGTCCCATCTCATATCTCCACCAAAATTCAGTTGGCTGATTTGTTCACCAAAGCTCTGCCTGGTTCCAGATTTCAATTTCTACTATCCAAGCTCGGATTGGTGGATCTCCACCGCCTCCAGCTTGCAGGGGGGTAAAGAGAGTCTTACTACTCATGCATGCAGGCATGCATAATAAGCCAGGTGTATATGCATATGAGCTGGATGCGTGTGTGTGTCTACACTTTGAGCAGCGCTCGTGAAGGCATGTGATGTTGCGTGTAGTGGTTATTAGTAACAGCTGGCTTCTTATATTTGTTACGAGTTTGTTGAAGTTGTTAGTAGCTGTTATAACCGTAACTCATTAGATGATATTTCTCTTCTGTAATCCTTTTCTTTTCCTACTCCTATAAATAAGGAGTCTGCAATATGTACTGCAGTTTTTCCCATTCAATAAGAAATAAAGTTTGACCTTCGACTTGAAGGTTTTCTATCATCTACATTTACATCTTGTAGATTTCTACAGTTGTTTCAATAATTTCTCGAGCTCGGACGATATGGATTCCGAAGCGGCGACGGCTGGGTAAAGAAGCAAATTAAGGTTGAGCGTGAAGTTCGGCGGCCGATCCATACCGGTTGAAATTGCGGAGGACGCCACCATCAAAGAGCTTAAACTTGTCCTTCAAACCCTAACCGATGTCCTCCCTCGAGGCCAAAGCTCATCTTCAAAGGTATTTTACTCTTCTTTATTTTTTGCTGTGATAGCATTTCTTTACTTTGATTAGGGTTTTGGGTATTTGAATTTCGATCTTTTCAGGAAAGTTATGTCGGACTAATCGACACCGGCCTCATGGATATTAGTGATAGGTCCAAAATTATGCTCATGGCGTCACAAGGTATTCATCAAGGGGTAAGCTTCCTCTTCTTCATATTGCTATGTTGGAGAAGAGTTCTGGAAATAAGTGTTAAGGATGGAATTGTAATTTTTTATTTGTGATAAGATTACTTTTGTCATTAAATTCTCTATCTAGGTTTTTAACAGGGGTACCAAACAAACAAGGTAAGTTATCTATATTTTTATATCTTATCTACCAAACACTAAAATACGATGCCAATCTAACATTATCTACGATACATATCCTATTTTTATCTATCTTGACATATCTAAACATATCTACCAAACGAACCCTTAGTTTAATATTTAGATTGATTAACTATAACGTAAAATAAATTGAATATTATGACTAAAATATAACATAATACTAAAATTGTCTTCGTAGTACAACAAAACACAAAATTTTGTTGAAGGATGATTAAATAACCTATTCAAATTTTAGGTATTTTTCAAATTTTACATTGAATGATGACTGGAACATAGACCAAATTCTCATCACAAAATCCTTTAAACCAAGCATGAATTAAGTTTGATAATTTTATCCGACAAACATTATCAATCAAACCAAATATCCCTTGAGATACAATTTTGTAGTTTTCTTTTGTTATTTAATTTATTTACCAAAAAAAGTGATAGGGTGATTTCTTCGATATAGGAAAAGTTAAGCACGTAACTAGTGATATCAATTGGCCAACCCACCAGGACTTCGAGCTGGCTCGAGCCAATAAGGTTCTATTTCATGCTGTATAACACAATACTCAAAGAAAATCTCCAGTCTTACCAAATGATAATTCGTGAATGTTAAGATTTACTTATTTGAAGACATCTCCACAACTCAATTTGACTAACCTTATACCTCTTAGAAGTATAATTATCAATCTAACAGGTAAAGAATCTGGTTGTTCAGAATCACTGCCTTCAAAAAAATTTGAAGATAATGTGGGCAATTCAATGCCTCTTCTTTCCAGCACTGGCTTTCGTCGGCGTAGTGATGATGTTCGCAAAAATGATGACAATAAGAACCACTGAAATTTGTGAACCGTACTTCGCCAACAACATCTGCAGAGATGGATTAAGATCAATATCACACTAACTCCCAACACATTCAAGATCAACAAAGAGACGTTTAGAAGTTAGCACGTGACATGTACAATCATATTGATAAAATAAATATCCAATTTGATATATGGAGAACAGTTGATCAATTATAATTAGTCTAGTTGGCGTATAACAGTTCAAGGTATATTCATCTTATGAAGAAAGAAAGTTGTTACCTTTGCCTGAAAGTATTTGCACAGCACGAGATGATTGCATCCGATGAAACAAGAGGGTAAGGAAAAAACCAAGTCAGTATCATATGAAATCACCATTTAAGGTGAGATGAGAAATAAAGCTTCATAATAATAAGTATAAGAATATTACAATTTCAATTTTTTTCTCAGCAGTTGATTCCGACAGAATTCTCACTGGTAAAATAGGAGTTGAATACGCTTCCTGAGTAAAAAAGTAATCAGATCACAGGCCTTATTACTAGTTCCATTTTGGTGAAATCAATTTTGAAGAGAGCATACCTGTAATTTCAACTTTGTGGGAATGCGGTAAGTGATCAAAGCAGGTGTCCCATAGTACACGGTTTTCACCTTAGACTCCAATTCAAATGAATGAGACACAAGGGAACCACTGAGATAAAATCGAAACAAGCCTTCAATCAATAACAAAAGGTCGATGAATGAACTATAGATATATAAATTCCAAACTTTAGAAGCTTACGAATCAAGCTTTTCCCAAGTCTTGGATGTATTTCCAATAACAGTGTCGAAAACCTCTTCAGCCCAATTGTCGTCATAGAGTGTAACATCATAGGCAGGTCTGCAATTGATAATACACATCCTATCACTTTCTACTGTCGATATTCCAATCAAGAGTTAAATCATAAGGCTCAACAAATTGCTGGCTATTTTAAGAACACATCTTACTTCTAATCTTGGCCATTCAGAGCCAAAACGATTGAAATTCTTATTATGCTGGACATTGTTCTTGAAGTGTCAAGAAGCAAAAATCAACCGCGTCATCTCACTGACGAACTATGAGCAAATTGCAAACAAAAGGATATATCTCAAGCAAGCAATAATTATAATACTTTTGAAACGCATTCAGTGGTCGACAGAATCCATGTCGAAATATTGAGATTTGAAAAAATATGTACTGAATTCAACATAATTAAGAGATTGCGTAAATCAGATTTTGTCGAAGAAATCCCAATTGTTTTTCCTTTTTTTGCTTAGTCAAAGATTAATTTTTCGAATTATAGAATCCAATAAAGACCAACTGTTCAATTGATTTTATGTAAATATTTTACCACTATACCTCCTCCTTTACAATCAATCAATAAGAGTTTCACATACAAACTAACATCGTCTAAATGCACCAAAATCAAACAAATTGTTTATGGACTAAGGCCTTTCTGAGTATTACATATATATAGAATGAAAAGAATACGTTCACAACATCAACAACAACAAAATGCAGCCAGCAAAGCGATCATAGAATAATATATATGGAGAGAGTGACGTTCAAATAATAATTATTTTTAACATGAGAACTATCAACCATGGAAATTCGATATGAAAAAAATGAATTCGTAAAAAAAGTTAATGCGAGAAAGTTATTGAATCCAAAAAATCAGAAATTTTCACCCAGATTCGAATCCGACGAAAAATTCTTTTTTTTTTAATTCAATAACTTTCCAAACATATTCATCAATTTTATGAATTCATCATTTTTTATTCTCGATAAAAATGATTCTCATCCCTCTATATACATATATATATATATATATATATTAGAAAATTACCTAGTAAATAACAAAACTTTGCAAAAAGCATTTTAATCACGAATACTCAAACGAGGAGAATTTCAGCAATCAACTACCAAATTGAAAGGAAAAAAAATTGAGTTTCTTGTGCGCACTTTCACACACTCTTAAAAGAAGTGCAAGTGAGAGAGAAAGGGGGAGTACTCGGATCCAGCGTTATAAATGTCGATAGAGACGGACACCCGCTCCAAATCCGAATTCAGCTTCGTGTGAGAAACTCTTTTGTGAGCCACGAGAAACGGTGAAGCAGATTCAGCAAAAGCTAAAAAAAGAACTAAGATCGCGCATGCGACGGCGACGATCGGCGACGTGAAATAGTTCGCCATTGATTCTTCAATTTCAAATTGGATTCCTTCGTTTTCTGAGGGAGATTTCACTGTCAGCCTCCTCGACTTGTACTGTACGGACGGGTTGGTATGAAGTCCTTTTTATAATCGTTGGAAATGGGCCAAGCCCATAACTTGAATATGGGCCTTGATGGCCCATCCATGTTCATCATGTTGATTGTGTATTAATTTATATTTATTTATTAATTTAATAAATAAAGGCATCTAATGCTCTGCGAGATTTTGTTATTTTGGGCAATTTGTTTTAAATATGTTGATAATTCGATTAAGTATTTTTATCAATTTGTCAAGTCGGTCAATTAACGCTAATTGGTGTGATGACGTGAATAATATATTCATAAGATGTTAATATAAAGGAGATTTATTCATGATACGATATACAAAAAGAGCATTCAATTTTTTATCCGTTATTAAATTTATTTTGGTCATCATTATCATTTATCGTTCTCAAGGACTCGAATACATACTTTAATTGTGGCTTTAGGTAGTATAATAGATAAACTTACTGGAATAAAATATAATCTATTATATTTGTGGATGATCGAAGTATAGTAATAAATTTAAAAAATCTTAATATTTGGCAATCATAAACCTTTATGGTTGTCATATATCATTCATTTATAAACAATAGAAGATTTCATACAAATGAACAATAAAGAATTCTAAAATGACATATAAAATGGTAACCTTCATTTAAAGAAAAGGACTTAGTAACTAGGGGATGGGAACAGTTCTGGTTCGGTCAATCGAACCGATTTTTTTAGTTAATCGAAATAAAATTTTCATAAATTCCAAAATTGAAATTGAACCGTTTATTAAGTTCAATTAACCATAATCGCATTGATTTGAGGTTCGATTTTTTATTAACAAAAAAATAAAAAAAAACCAATAATTTTTTTATTTTTTTTATTCAACTACATTAAACGGTCTAAATATTATATGATTATGATTAAACTAAATTTTGATAAATTAATTACTGTTTTATTTTTAATTTTATGCGATTGACTTTAAATAATTTATTTAATTGTTTTCATATATTAATTAATTACTTAATTTGTCATGCACGTGATTTAAATTTTCGATACTCTACGACTAAGACTAATTACAAGTTTTCTAACCACTAAAAGAAAATAGAAATTGCATGCTCACTATACAAAAACCTATTATTTTATTTTCTGATAATTCTATTAAATTTTACCTACAAATAAAGACTCGACTTTTACTTATTAATCTTTTATGAGTGAAATTATGGTAAAAAAATATTCGACTTTTGGATTCTCGGTTAACTGAAAACCGAAAAAAATAAAATATTTTACCACAAACCGAATATGTAGTGTTCGATTAACCGAACATGATGCGATTTTGATTCGGTTCGATATTAGTCGAAAACCATTTCCCCAGCCTTATTAGTAACCTACTAATTTGTGTTTTCAGATTTAGTTGGTGCTGGAAATATTAAAAAATTAGAGAAAAATAAAATTTAAATGCCATTAAAAATTATTGAAATTACAGATACAAAAAAGTATATATGAATATAAAAAACTTGGTAATATGCTAAACTTGATAATCTATACAAAAAATATATTACAGATTTTGCAAATAAAGACATATAATTTCGTTTGTTAATTATTTGGAGATCGAATAAATCCAATAAATAATCAAATTAAATATAAATACAATTAACGATGGTAAGACTACGAAAGAAAGTATTTGTCAGAGTACAGATAGAATTCGCTGACTCTTATAAAAAATGCGTTACTCTTACAGTAGATTTCTTAGAGACAGTAGTAAATTTGATGACCAATATTGTAATTAAAACTTAAAATGTCACATATGTTATATATGCTACTTTTACTTTTAACATATTACTTGTTAATACTATTATAAAAGTGCATATTCTTACAGATTTTGATATATCTATAACATATCCTTATTTATTTAACTCGGAAGGATAGTTTGCTGATTTAATATATGTATATTTAGGTTTTTTTATAAGAAAAAATAAGAATCCTTTTATAATTACTTATATTCTCTATAATTGCAATAAAACTAAATTATCTATATATATATATATATATATATATATATATATATAGGGTTGGATCTAGTGAGAACTCATCTTTTGAGAATTGAGAACCTATAAGACGTTGAGATGATGCACAAAACAAGATAAAGTTGTACAACGAAAACTTTCTAAAATTGTTGAACAACAAAATAATTTTAGAAAGTTTTTATGCACAACTTTATATCGCTTTTGCATCATCTTCAACTTCTATGCATGGTTCGCAGAGTCACAAAAAGATGCTATTTCATTCGATCCACTCCCTATATATATATATATATATATATATATATATATATATCTTTTTTTAATAACTTTCACGCACGTCACACGTGCCATATTAGCTATTCACTTGAAATGAACTTACAAATATGGAAACTGAAAGTGTCCTTTAGCCTAAATACGTAATTGTTGTGCGGACTGTTACCGGTACATAAAGTAAAACTTTGGACTAAAATTTAAAGAACATAGAAGATATTTATTTACAGATTAGAATTATAATTTGTAGATACCAACTATGTCAAAATTATTCATTGTATGTACAGTGAATGTTACAAAAACTTGTTACTTTATTAAAGATAAAGTCGAACACTTTGAGTCAAAAAACTATCTATGAAAAAACAAAAGATTTTCTCACAGCACTCGTCTACAGAATTGACACACTCCTAAAATAATTAAAAGTTAAAATACTAATATTATCTGAAATGTTACTACAACAGATTCAGAGACATGAACATATTTTCAGTGTTTTTTCAAGAATTTGTGTCTGAGTTTTGCAGATCTGTCTCTTATATAGGATATGAGAGGTCTTCAGTTGCACGTCTTGGACCACGTGTAAGGCTCATAAGGACTGAGTTGGTCGTGACAGTTAACAGCTCCAATTAAGTTCCTGGATTATAGGAATAAATCTAGTTGACTTATTCATCCTTATATTTATGACCTGATTTTCGTGTTTCTCTATGTGTTGCTTCAATATCCTACTTGATATCCTTACTCCGCACATACCAAGGTGAAAAAAAGGTAAAACCATAAAACAAATAAGTCCACAAATTAAGGAGACATGCTCAGAGTTAACTAAACTGCAATAGAAACTCAAGAAAAAAAACAGGTTACAGCTATTGTATCAATTATTCGTGACAAAACTGCAAAATCAGCATGCACAATGAGATACCAATACTCAAGACACTATTATATTTTGTTATATTAACATTACCAACACGTACGTACGGATACTATAATATATTGATCAAATATGTGAGGTAGCGAAATATATTTTAATAGACAAGCTCACGGACGAACCAACAACTTGACACATAGAATACATGAAAAAGGAGGTCTAGCATGAAAGATAAGAACCTATTTGGATAGCCAAAGGATGACGCCTAGAAACCCTATTTAGGGCTCTTCACATTGGATAAGAAGCCATAAAATAGATTTAGGCAAGTCATCATTGGCTACCAAGTAAGGCTCTTCATCTTCATACAAGGCCTCTCCCTTTCTATATAATCTATTAATTTCCCTCTTGTTTTTGCTTACAATTTTTCACTGAAAATACTACACATATATACATGTAGGTGGAGAATGGAAAAGGTGAAAGAGATCAGATTCTAAATGAGAGATGGCTGAATAAGCCAGCTATGTAAGTTGACTTTTCTTCAAATCTTTGTCAATCTTTCTTGCATGTTGTCTTCCTTGACAACTCACTTACTTCCTAGTGGTTCCAGAATATAGAAATTATTCACTTCAAGTCCAAGTAATTTTCTGAATTTATCTTTGGGCTTTTTAGAGAAAAACGTATCAAATGTCATACATTTAGGATGCATTCTCTTTGATAGTAAATTTATCATAAAAAATAAGGGATAAGAAAAGCATGGGAAATTTTTATCATATTTTAGTAATTCCCACTTTTTTATCTCATATTCCTTATGATGGAAATGATGAGAAAATATTATCACATCAATACTCCAATGATAATATTATTATGAATTGAAATGAAAATGAGGGAAAATGAGCTTCTTGATGCTCGAGAAAAATGATCCATTCTACAGAATATGAGAAACTAGTGAAAATATATGTTTCATCCCATTTCCCATCAAAGAGAATGCAGCCAACGTATAATTATAACTTGGAACTAGACAGGTTGCATCAAAGAGAATTCAGGACCTTTGGGTAAACATCAATTAATAAGGGCATATCAAGATTGGGATGAGCATATTGTAATTCTGAATTACGCATTCCACTGGGAATTTAGTTTCTGCATAATTTATGTAAATATTATTAGTATTGTGGTGATGATTGGTATATAGATATGAAATTAAGTGAAATAAAATACCGATGGGGTGGAATTTCTATTATTGGTTTATACTTTATTTTTTTATTTCCACGTTAAGTTGTGATTTTTTTTTCAAAAGAAAATCTCCAATTTTGTGTCGTAATTTTTTTTCCAGATTATAAATATTTGATATTTTTATACTAACTTTCAAAATGTAAGAGTTCAATTTTTAAATAAGTTTTCTACAAAAACATTATAAATTTCTTGTTTTAAAATTTTCATTCTTGTAATATTATGAATAAATTATGCAATTATAAATTGATTTATGAATATAGAAAATTTATTTTGTTGAAACCAAAATTAAATAGTGATAGTTTCATCAAAAAAGAAATAATGTATTACTAGATGATTCATTGTACACAATACCATGAGGGGAAGAATGACAAATTTCATATTCATGGGCATTTCTTTAGAAATGATGATTCCTAATAAAAAGATATAACAACTATAAGAATGAGAATGACCATGAGAATCGTAACTCTGTTTTTATTCTATTTCTACATACTAGTGTATGTATATATGTTAAATGTTGCACACTTATAATAAATCTAAAATGAAGTACAAACTTTAATATATCAAGGAAATTTTTTAAAAAAGGAACATATAAATCTTATGTATTGCTATATTAATTTGTGAGTTCAATGTATACACTGAATATACACGGGAAATGTAATATGAGTAATATACGTATATAATAATAATAATAATAATAATAATAATAATAATAATAATAATAATAATAATAATAATAATTGGGGTGGATCTACTAGAAATAATATTTATTCTAGTAATTAGAGACCAATTTGATTCGTAAATTTTGTTTGATGAATGATCAAGATTGCTTTTTCAAACCAAATATGTTTTCTTACGCATAAGATAATATACTATGTTTTTTCACGTGTAAGACTTTACTTTCTCTATTTTTTATGCTTTTTATGTATAATATAATGCTTTTTTATTATTAAAACTATGTTGGTTTATAATTACTAGAATAGGGAGGTATCGTCATATTTATATATATATAGTGCCAGATCTAGGAGGAGTTGGGGTAAGCTCAAGCAACCCCTAACCAAAAAAAAATGAACATGATAATTTTAATTTTTTTTCAAATTTTTTTTGTATCAGCACCCTTATATTAAAAAAATCATAGCTCCCTCCAATCTATATTCCTTGGTCAATTATCGATTTAACATTATATGGACCATCTTATATATTCCCTTTGTTTTAAGATGAAATACTTCAAGTAGACATATTCGAAGTTGACCTTATAATTAGAATGATATGGAAATATTTCATGCTAACTTGAAATTGACTAAAGCCTAAACCACCATTAATAGCTCTGAACCAACCTTTACCTTTACAAACCAATCCAAAATCGAAAACTCTGTATTTAAGAGTTAGCAGTCCTGAAAACACAATCAGATAAGATAAAAACACAGAATGTCATAATTACTTGAAAATATTCCAGTATCTGACCGAATTGTCAGGCTGATTTGGTCTTTGTTTGCGAAGAACATTAATGATTGATTTGCATTAATTTGAAAAGCGATGGAACAAAGTCAAAAGATTATGAACTTTAATAAATAATTCGAAGCTCTAAGATAAAAGTAGGTCAATTTCAAACATCTTTTATTTATTCATTTTGATAACAACATGTCCTTCCCATTAGAATATATACTTTCTTCGTGACACTCCTCACTTTTATAGCAATAGTGATATCCATTTTATTTAAGCTGGTTAATTGCTAAAAAATATAAACCAATTTTGGATTTTGACTCTTTTTATAAGTTATTGCATTAATAACATCACTATCAATCTATTGCAATGTTCAATACATTTTGAAAACATCATCTTGACCTCAATATCCATATAACGTCGTTCTAAGAGAATATATGTGGCGAGTACACATAAAATTATATTAAAGTCCAAAAGATTAGGCTACATCTTTTTTTTGATCGAGGGACAAAACTAGGCGTGTATATATTACTACAAACTGAAAATAAATGGTATTACTATAATAATTTAAAACATGTTAAAAACCAAAACCAGGTCGAAATTAATAAATTTTTAGTTTGTTACGAATGTACTACTACATTGTACATTTATTTTTATGTTAATTGTAGATCAAAAATGTATAGTACTTTATTAGATAACGAATTATCGTGTTGGTCGTGGGGTCAGCCGCCAATCCAGAAGCCGGGTCATTCCAATAATACTAACTCGTTAGAGAGATCTAGAGTGATCTTCATGACCATGTCGAATTGAATCAATTGTGTCCACTTATATTGTATTGTATATACTGTTGAGATAGAACCTTATATTTATTTGTTATAAAAATCCATTGCATATCATACTCGTTGTGGTGTATATATATGATAGGATATGGCCCAACCTCTCGTGCCCACTAGCAGCGCCCAAACGAAATGGGCCTAACCTAATGTCGCCTCTACTCAGTTACGCCCGAATCACAACCCCAAACCCTAATTAAAGGCGGAGTCAAGGACACGATAATGGGGTAACGGTGGAAATCATGGGCAATTATGGTGGAGATCATGGTCATTATAGGAGGATCGTGAGCCCGCCAATCAAGGGATTCGTGACAAGGTTTACGTTTATGTATAAATAGGAGTTAGATTGAAGGTAAAAGGGTTAGAAATTATCGAATACTATAGCTCTTTGAGATACTCATCAGAATACGATTATAGTGAACATCTTGAGGACCATCACCTCCGTGGACGAGATCTTTCTCGATCGAACCACGTTAAAACTCCCGTGTTCTTTATCGCTTTCTAAATCTTTCATACCGACGTGATGATTTATCATTGGCGCCGTCTGTGGGAAACTCTTGAACAAAAGTCGATTTTCTACAATCTAATGGCCGTGACACGTGCAAACGCTAATCACGGGCGATGTCGGTAACAACCTGCGCAGAGGACGATCGGTGGTCACACAACGCCGGGAAAGGGATTGCGGATGCCACCACGGTCACACACCGAGGGCTACATGGAGAATGCTTCCATACACCCTCGGGATCGCCGCCCAACGAAGAAGAAGATGCCGACCTCGATCGGTGAGCAGGAGGTTCACCGCCCCACGAGGTCCTCGGTCGAGCAAAGGTCCGAGTTCCTCAACGCCAACCTCAATCAATTCCGAGTTTCCTCAACCGAGGACAAACGGAGCGGGCCCTCAAGAGTGCCGAAGTGGTGATTACAGTAATCGAGGTCGCTCACCTCTCCGAAATAATCTACGTTCACCGCGGCACAATGATCGCCCCAATACCCGGGTTCATCCGCCCTCGTACCCTCCGCGGAGCCGTTCTCCACCTCGACGTGATACCCATGTGAATGGGCGGGAAAGAAGGGAGGAAAGACGAAGTCGAACTCCCCTCAAGAGACGACGACGCCGCTATCGATCTTCCATCCTCCGAGAGGGATGGTAACGAGCTCCCGGATTCGACCGACACGGACGAATTATCTCTCCTTTTCAAGGAGATTCGATACACTCGCCACGCAGCGATACGGGCCCGAATATCGCCGCACACGATGGCCTTGAGATCCTTCCGACTTCCTATTTGCCTATACCACCAACATGGCAAACCAAGGGATGGAAGATTTCCATATGTGTAAGGTCTTTCAGAGAGTGCCGATCTCCAACGCCGACGCTGGTTCACCCGCTCGCCGTATCAAAGATCCATTGCTTCAAAGACCTCATGGATCGCCTCAAATTGCGCTTTTACCAAAAGATGCGCCCAACAACCTTCATCCGACTGCATAATCCGCAGGGCGGACGAGACGATGTCGAATTTCGCCTCAAGATTCATCATGGAATCCTTAAAATAGATGAGAGTAACGATCTCTACATCATCAACGATTCAAGAACGGGATCCGACCGGTGCTCGAATAAAGAGATCACCCGCGAACACCGAAGACACTAGTCATCTTTGGACCTTGGTCGACAACTTTGTCAAAGGGGACGAGTCGGACGGAAAGAGAGAGATCCGGGATGAGCAATGACTGAAAGAAGGAAGCCGGAGGATGGGGTCGAGTCTTTGTCAACGCCGTGCGCTCGAAAGAATCAAAAGGGCCCAAGAGAATCAAGGTGGGACCTCGCCAAACCTCAGTAATAGCGGCGCCTCTATTCAAATCCAGGCGGAAATATTTGAGCTTCACACCGAGCTTTTTCAAAACCTCCTCCCGTGAAAGCGAGGATCCAAAAAGTCAACGGGAAAGTATTGTGACTACCACCGTGGGTACGGTCACGATACGTAAGATCGCAAGTCCTCGAGCTCGCGATTGACGAGCTCGTCAAGGAAGGAGGCCGAAGAAGTACATCGGCCGACTGGGCGGGTAATAACAAGCGCAGAGGGAAAATGGAGGTGGTAATAATGCGGACCGACCTCAACGGGCCCGACCTAAAGATGACGAGGACGAAGGTCCCAATGCAATGGAGCAGTCTATGCTATAACCGATCGCGGTTGGTACGACGAGGTCGCCACTTAGAAATGAAGCTCGGAACCGAACCCCGAGGAGTCGAAAACAAGCGACTCGGGATGGAGAGAACATCGTGTTCTCCAAAGACGACCCAAGACCAAGATCATGCCTCACCAGACGCCATTACTATACAAGCCGTGGTGGGCAACAAGAATGTACATCGGGTCTACATTGACATCGGAGCCTCCGCTAGCATCATATTCCGTAGCAGCTGGATAAACTTGATGTTGGAGGAATTGGTACACCCCGATCTTCCCGATTGCGGAGCTTTACTCAAGAGGCGGTTCAACCCGAAGGTGTCATTACCCTTCCTGTTACGTGGGACGTGCTCCTGTGTCGGTTACCAAGGCCATTCAATTTTTCCCGGTCCGAGCTCCCTCCATACAACATTATCACTGGGAAGAGATTGGTCAGATGCAACAGGGCCGTCTCGCTCCGTGTACCACCTCACCATTAAGATACCTACCCGGTGGGAGTGTTAAGCATTCGGGGTGACCAAACGGCTAAAGAATGCCTACGAGTCTCAACCCAAGACGCGGCCTTACCTTAGGCCTAGCAATTACTGAGTAACCTCCGAAGTTGCCACCCGGGATAACTGACCGAGAATCTTCACCTATACGACGACGACCCTTCCAAAGTCGCAAGGTTGGCACCCAAGGTTCACCAATATTGTGACAGTCATGCACTTCTAAGGGAATATAGAGATGTATTTGCATGGTCTCCATTCGATATGACTGGGTCTCGCCGAGCTCATAACTCATCGCCTCAACATCGATCCGCTACTAAACCAGTTCGGCGTAAGAAGAGAAGTTTTGTCATGGAAGCGCACCAGTCATAAGAGACGAGGTAACCCAACTCGTGAGGCTAAAATCACACGAGGTTAAATACCCAACCCGGATGGCTAATCCCGTTGTAGTTCGAAAGCCGGGAGGATGGGATGTGTGTCGACTATACCGACCCAATAAACACGCCCAAGGATTACATACTCCTCCCGACATTGACAAGAAGGTGGAGGCATTGGTGGGGCATGAGATCTTCGCCTGATTTATACAAGGATACCACCAAGTCCCGATGAGCCGGAGGACGCCCAAAAACAGCTGCTCATTATCGACGGTGTCTTCGCCTGGGAAGATGCCTTTCGATTCGAAAACGCTGGAGCTACCTACCAAAGGATGGTGGACGCGATCTTCAAAGATCACATAGGGAAATTATTGAGGTCTATGTCGGCGATATAGTAGTCAAAAGCAAAAGTCGAGAATCGCGCCGTTGACCTCGAAACTATTCTTCGCCTCGGTCGGCCAACCTCAAGCTTAATCCCAGTGAACATTCGTGGTGAAGACGGGTAAATCGGGATCTTTGGGTTTCAAGAAGGCCCGAAGCCAATCCTACCAAGGTGAAAACGGTGCTCGACATGCGGGTCCCAAGAACCATCCGTAATACACAAACTCACCGGATGCCGGCCGCCTCAGCAGATTCCTATCTCGATTTGCCGAGAAGCAGCCTTCCTTCTTCAAGATCCCGAGGAGAGCTCCAGATTTCACCGGCAGAAGAACACCTGTGTCGCCGCGGTGAAGGAATATCTCGCCGACCGCCGACACTATCCGCCCCAAAGCAAGGTGAAACTCTATCGTTATATCCGCCACCCTCGGACGAGGCAATCGGTCTGATCGGTACGAGATGAGATGGGACGGCAACTCCCCATCTACTTCATCACCGGCTCTCAAAGGACCGGAGACGAGGTACACCAACCTCGAGAAGGTAGCTCGCCCCGTGAACGCCAAGCGATGCCTCCGCCTTATTTTCAGCTCATTCCGTCCGTGTACTAACGGATTTACCTTTAAGACAAGTCTTATCAAAACCGAGTCATCTGGACGTATAGCTAAGTGGGCACTGGAGCTCGCGAACACGACATCTCATACTCCCCTGTGCCGGCCATAAAGGGCAAGCCCCTGCATTTCCCGTGGAGGTCAAATTCACCGAGGTCGCCTACTACCGGTGAGGTCACCCCGCCTCACTACGGAGGAACTGTCCTTGCATCACCCGTTGGTTGTTGGCGGATGTATGTGGACGGAGCTTCATGCAAGACGGGCAATGAGCGGCATCCTCCTCCTCGGCCCAGATAAGCAAGTGACATACGCCCGGTTTACCTTCCCGACCACCAACAACGAGTGGAGTACGGCACCGATCTCGTGACTCCGCCTAGCAAAGGAATTGAAAGTGGACAAAGTCCAGATATTTGAGATTCCTGTGTCGTGGTAAACTGTGTCTTAGGCACATACGAGGCTAAGGAGGATCGAATGAAGCGAAGACTGAGAAAGCAAAAGAGACTTGGCCTCATTCAGATATTTCAAGATTAATCAAATCCCACGAGGAAAACAGCCGAAATGACATCCTTAGTAAATTGGCTTCACATCGCAAACCGCCAAGAGAGGAAGTTCATTCCAAGATTGAGGCGCCCACGCCGTCGGCTATCTCGCAGGTCGAACCAAACCGGACGACGCCCTAAAAGATACCGAAGTTGGCACACTACCTCGTGGATCGGCTTGAGGCCAAAAGACGATGGTGAAATCCGAAGTATCTTATGTATGAGGGCTCTCTCACCGAAGTCTTACCTTCAACCCTCCCGAGGTGCCTTGGCCGTAAGGCCGACCACGTGCTTAACGAGATTCACAGAGGATCTTGCGGAAGCCACATCGGCTCACGGGCTCTTTCAAAGAAGACGCGTTGAGGTCGGATATTATCGCCCACCCTTATTCAAGATTCGGCCGAACTCGTCAAAAGTGTCCGGCGCCTACCACTCCACGGTCAAAAGCTACCCTGCACCGATCCGAGCGAACTGCAGAGCCCATGGCCTTCATGCAATGGGGATCGACATCGCTGGTCCGCTCGACCGAGCACCGTGTCGACGATATTTAGTCGTTGCCATAGACTACTTCACAAACGGGTCGGTCGAGCCACTTTCAACCTCACGAGCAAAAGGATTCAGACCGTGTGGAAGAATATAGTCTTCCGCCGGCACCGCGCACATTCGGTCTCGGATAACGGCACCCGCCTCGCCGATAAAAATTTCAAGGAGGTGCGCAAGAGCTCCAGATCGACCAACGCTTCACCTCGGCCGCACACCCGCAAGCCAATGGTCGACCGAGGTGACGAACCGCACGATTATACAAGGATTAAAGAAGAGGCTAGACCGAGCTAAAGGCGATTGGTGAAAACCTTCCCCAAGTCCTCTGGTCCTGCTGATCCACACCCTGACTTCGCACCGAGAAACACCTTCAGCTTGGTCTATGGAACCGAGGCCGTCATACCGCTAAAATCGGGCGCATCGAGCCCACGACTCTTCACTTTGACCCGGATGGGAACGAGGACGACCTGCGGACCAACCTTGATGCTCTCAAGAAAACGCTGAATCACCGACGAGCCCAAGTTTTGTGCTCTTTTTCCGTGTTTTGTCTAGGTCTAGATCGAGTCTTTGTGTCTTTCTTGTTGTGTTTTGTGTCCGGGAGGACACATTGGTCTGCTGAGGAACAAGGCAGGCGAAATGGGCAAGAAGGAGTGGAACTTGCTTGGCGGGTGAATAGAGATACGATGCACCTCGAGGGCACAAGGAGCTTAGCTCACACCGGGCTTCAAACTCCGAGCTGTCCGCTTCACGGCGTGACCTCCTTGCTGCACCGCGCAAGTTCAATCTCCGTAAGGGTAGGCTAACGGGCAAGCGGAAGTGAAGAAGGCAGCGTAAACCAAGAAGAAGGAGGCAAGAGAAGACGGAGAGAGAGCTAATCGGGCAAGATACGCGAGATCCGGGCGGATCTCGCTAACCGGAAAGGACTACACGACACCGAATCTCATGAAACCGGAGGAGATCACCCGGATCCGTCTGGGCAAGGAAAGGCGCCGATTAACAAGGAAAACCTACCAGATTATCCAAACCCATGGGCCAACACCATCGCCGATATCCCTAGCTATATATATGGATGAACGGCGACTTAGGCGTCTCTTCCGCTCCAACTCTCACCTCATTATCAAATTCATCCAAGAAAGCACCACATACATTAAGTCCTTCGGGCAAACACTTTTATTTACTTTGTTATATGTTTTGCGGCTGCACTTTGGGCTCGCCGCTTCTATTTCGCCCAAGAATAGTAAGTTGTTTCGCTTAATTATGGTTTCAATTAAATGTTGCATGTTTATTTATTTTATGTCTAGCTAAGTCTTTATTTCGGTTTGGGGTGACAAGGTGAAGCATGATTAATATAACTCGAGAGGTCTAAGTAGGCATTACGATCCGCATGCGTGTGTTCCCAAGCACTAGGTCCCGGCATTATATAACTTAACCAAACTCGGTGTGTTAGTTGCAAATAACATAGTGGGTAAGGGAGGTTGCAAGTAATAATCGATTAAGGTGTGGTGTCCCGCACCCCAAATAGTACGGTGTGGGCGAGTTGGAGTAGTCATAGCACCGCCTTTGCCAATACCGGTCTGTCTAGGTCATAACGCCTGCGTGGGTCGCATGTACCGAGGTGTCCTCGTGCGTGGGCATTACGGGTTAGATAGTTTGCATAGGGTGTCCTCGCCTTCTTTACACGAAAGGATAGATTTGGAGGGGTGCGTCGTGGGCGTGACGCGTGACAACGGGTCACGACGTATGTCTCTTATAACGGTTGATGACGTCATGTAGAGAAAATCTTTGCACCTAAGACCGAGTGTTAATCGTCTTCACCGAGTTGTTGCCCAAGCTAGATTCGTTATTATTCGATATTCCGCTGAGATTGTTTCGTGTTACTTTAGTCATACCTATAGTGATCAAGATAATTACACCACTCTCATCCCTTTGTGACATCGTGACATCGAGATTGCTACACCAACTCCTCGTGGGATCGACCCTATACTTATCGCCGGCTACGCCGTGATGGGCAATAGGTTATAAATTTATTTCAACGCTAAACGGCGTGTCGAATTGGCGCCGCTGTCGGGAGTTGCGCATTCCAAAGAGTATCTCTATTTCTTGAATTTATATCGCTTTATCAGATGCTACGACCCAACCTTGCAGGAGAGAACGGAGAACTTTGTACGATCCCGAGATCGGAAGCACGCAAGCGGAGGAGAAAGCAAGAAGACGGAGGCACGACAAGCAAGCGAGGTCGCTAATCGAGAAGAAAACCCAGAGGGCAATACGATGGGTGAACAACCACAAGTAGAGCGAACATTGAGGGAAATGGTGTTCCCCAACAACCAGAACCTGAGGCCAACGGGCATCACTTTGCCCGCGATCAATGGCAATCGGGAGATGAAGCATTCTTCATCCAAATCCTCCCCGATTCAGTGACATGCCCGGGGAGGATCCACAAAGGCATTTACAAGATTTTGAGATGGCGTGTGGGACTATCCGCGCCAATGAAAATCTTGGAGAGTATGTGAGATTAGTGTCATTCCCCTCTCTCGCATGATGGGGCAAGAGAACGGTTTCACACTCGCTCGTTGGAAGTGTGACCACGTGGGCACAACTTCACCGAAGTTCTCGAGAAGTATTTTCCCGCCCGTATTCGTAACATGAGGAAAAGGATAAGCAAGATCAAATGGGCACGGAGAGACTTTTTATGATTATCGGAAAGTTTAAACAACAGAAGTAAATGCCCTCAACATCAAATTCCGGATCATGATCCGATCCAATATTTCATGGCCGGGTTGAGGGCAACAGAGAAAATTTGGGTGAATGCAGCCAGGAGGATCAATATCGAATAAAGTTCCCGTGAGGCCTTTAGATCGTTCAGTGAGATGGTCAAGAAAACAGAGACGGCGAGGAGAAGTTCAGTAAGCCGCTACTTCTTCAACCGTGGAGACCAAGTCGATAAACTCAGAACTGCTCGACAAGTTCATAACCAACACAGACCGTGACTGTGACCGTGGCAAGGGCAAAAGAAAGCTAAAGTTTGCCAAATAGGCGCCGTGACACATCACATGATCAACGCCCACACTGTTGAAGAAGAAGAAGTCAACGCGGTGGGTCGAATGGTAATGGCAATACGAGCAGAGGAGATATGATCCAAACTCTCGCACCTACAACCTGTGATGGAGGAACCACGAAAACTTTAGGTGGTCTAACAACCAAAGAAGGGAGACAACAAAGAAGAAGACGGAGGGCGGGACAACAACAACCAGACAGAATAATCACGTGACCACGCGGTGGGCCATCTTTGGCCGAACTTGTGCACACTATGGCACGAGAAAATGTGAAGGCTCAACAAGAGAACGAGAAATTCAAGGTCGAGACAAGAGGAGTTCTCCAGAGCCTTGGGAACCAAGTTTCTAATCGACGGTCACCGAACGCTGCCTTGAGAAGAAACAAGGAAATTTACCTCCTCAAGCAGAGGTAAACGAGTTAGCCCAACTGAATGTCAGAGCCCCGAGTGGGAAGAAGTCGCCAGAGAAAGTTTTCATGCCTAAGGACGACGCAGACATGCCGAAGTGGAAGATCTCACGTAACACAATGGTCAAGACGACAATGATCAAGATGAATCGCCAAGGAAAAGATGAAAAGAAGAGGCAATCATTGAGCCAACCTATGTCAAACCTAATCCTAAGGTTTTACCTCCTTTCCGTGCAGATTGGCCAAGAACAGAGAGAGGAAGAAATGAGCGAGATGTATCGCGTGTTTCGTAGGTGGAAATTAATATACCGCTCATCATCGCCGGGCACGATGCCAAACGGGCAAAGTTCATGAAGGAATTGTGCACGAGAAAGGTGAAATACAAAGATGATGAAAATTCCAAGTGGGAGAAAATGTATCCGCAGCCTTGCAATGAAATTGCCGGGAGAAGTGTGGAGATCCGGGGATGTTTTTATTCCCGCGTAATAGGCAATACGAGGATCGAAAGGGTCATGCCGGATTTAGGGGCATCTATAAACGCCATGCCCTTGTCAATGTTCAATGAATTAAAGGTGGGAACCCAAGCCAACACGAGTGGTTATCCAATTAGCATACAGTCCAACGCTTATCCGTATGAATCATCAAGACGATTGGTCAAAGTGGAGAACTCATATTTCCAATGGACTTCTACGCTCGGATACGGGCACGATGGGTAACAAATCCTCGCTATGCTCTTGGGTCGACCATTCATGAAGACGGCGAACTAGATTGATTGCGACACGGGCAAGTTATCATGTGAATTCGACGGTGAGACGGCGACCTTCAACATCTTCAAGGCCATGGAGCATCCTATCGATATTGAGGTCGTGGAATTCATTGATCACATCAACCCATGGCGGGAGACATCCCGCCCGAGATAGGTTTACAAGATCCATTGGATGCAAAGAATTCAAAGTGGCCTTAAGGAGGATGACGACCCCCAAGAAACAAATTTTATGGGCAATGTCGGAGGCCCCGCTTATTTGCGGAGCGAACCCGAGGGACTCAAGTGGTCAATATACCGTAACATGCCCAAGCTAAAGGAAGAAGAAAAGCTCGCTCCATCCCTTATGAGAGCACCGAAATTGAGCTAAAGACGCTCTCACCACCAAGTACATTTTTCTAGGGAATGACGACACCTCGCCCGTGATCATCAATGCTAAACCCGGCCGAGTCGAGGAAGTCGTGAGAAGTGTTATCGGGCAAACACAAGGAAGCGATTGACGGACGTTGGTCGACATCAGGGCATTAGCCCTTCCATATGCTCATAATATTCTCGATGGAAGAAGAAGCCAAACTAGTACGCCGATCAACAAAGGAAGTTGAACCCAACTATGAAGGAGGTAGTCATGAAGGAGATCTTGAAGCTTCTCGACTGGGCATCATATATCCCGACGTCACAAGAAACGGGTCAGCCCAAGACATGTCGTGCCCAAGAAGTCAGCATTGTGTAGTGAAAACGAGAAAGGAGAGTTGATCCCAACAAGGCTCCAAACAGTTGGAGGATGTGTATCGACCATCGAAAGCTCAACACGGTGACCGAAAGATCACTTCCCATTACCTTCATCGACGAGACGTCGAAAGGTTAATGAAACAAATTCTTTGCTTTTTAGACGGATACTCCTGCCACATGCAGAGATATGGGTTGCCCAAGGTGATCGTGATAAAACTACTTTCACATGCCCATTCGGGACATTTGCCTACGTATGACGCTTCGGCTTGTGTAATGCCCTGTGGACATTTCAATGATGCACGATGAGCATCTTCTGACCTATTGGAGAAATGCATCGAGGTCTTTATGGACGACTTTTACGCCTACGGGAATCATTTGAAGAGTGCTTCATTTAATTTGGAGTAGTCCTACAGAGATGTGTCGAAAAGAATTTGATCCTCAATTATGAGAAATGTCATTTCATGGTACAAGAAGGATTGTTCTCGACACGCCAGATCCGAAAGAGGATAGAAGTGGATAAAGCTAAAGTAGATCATCGCCAAATTACCCTATCCAGCCTTCAAGAAAGCAAGTGCGAGGTTTTCGGGCACTGGTTCTACGTAAGATTTGTGAAGGACTTCGCAAAGATCGCCCACCATGACACGACTACTCCGTAATGATGTACCATGGGAATTGATGAAGAGAGTAAGATAGCTTTTGAAACTCAAGAATAACTTAATTTCAAGACCAATCATTCAACCCCCGATTGGGGCATGCCGTTTAAGTTATGCGCGATGCAAGCGGATATGCCGTGAGGAGCCGCCTTGGGACAACGAAGAGGAAAGGAAAGTCATACTATATACTATGCCTCAAGAACTCTCAATGCAGCCTAACGAACTACAAAGACGACCGAGAAAGAGCTCTGGCGGTCGTCTTTGCTTTTGAAAATTTCGATCATATCTCATCGGCCAAGACAATCGCTCACACCGATCATACCGCCTCGAGATACCGATGGCCAAGAAGGAGTCAAAGCCACGACTAATCGATGGATCTTGCTTCTCCAAGAGTTCGATGTAGAAATCAAAGACAAGAGTGGAGCACAAAACCTTGTGGCCGACCACTGAGTAGGATATTGAAGGGAGAAGACCCGTGCCCATTGCAGACCTTCCTCAAGAACATTTGTACTTCATTCAGGCACGACGGAGTTCGAGCCATGGTATGCGATTTGGTGAATTACAAAACCACCGAGAACTCCCTATCGGGCTCACTACGATCAAAGAAACAAGATCAAGGCAGATTGTCGAACCTACATATGGGATGAACCCTACTTATGGAGAAAGTGTGCTGACCAAGTCCTGCGACGTTGTGTGCCCGAAACTGAGATCAAAGATATCCTGAATCACTGCCACTCCAAAGAATGTGGAGGTCACTTTGGGCACAAGAGGACAGCAAGAAAGGTTCTAGACAATGATTCTTCCGCCCACGATATTCAAAGATGCCTACGAGTCATGTAAGCAATGCAAAGAGTGTCAACAAGAAGGAAATATCACAAAGAGGAACGAGATGCCCATGATACCTATCCTTCCCGCCGAAATCTTTGATGTATGGGGATGGACTTTATGGGACCATTACCGAGCTCAAGGGCAATGCGACATCTTGCTTGCGCAGTGGATTATGTCTCGAAACGGGTCGAGGCCAAGACAAGTGCCACTAATGACTCAAAGGTAGTTTCACTTTTCTTAAAGCTAATATCTTCAACAGTTCGGCGTGCCCAAGGCAATTATCACGATCAAGGAACCCATTTCCGCAACACTACTATCACCAAATTGTTCGAGAAACACGGTAACCCATCGTGTGACTATAGCCTACCATCCGCAGCTAACGGGCAAATGAGTTGTCCAATGTAATAATCAAGCACTATATTGAGGAAGGTAGTGGGACCTGCTGTGTAAGGATCGAGCACTCGCCTTGATGACGCGCTATGGGCATACAGAATCGCATACAAGACCCCTTGGGCATGTCACCATACCGAATCGTGTTCGCAAGACGTGTCACTTACCAAGAGAATTAGAGTACGCGCATTTTAAAAGTGAACAAGCTCAACTTTGATTGGGACCGTGATGGCTAAGCTAGAAAGCTTCACTTCAAGAATCGGAAGAAATAAGGCTAGAGGCCTATGACAATGTCGTTCTATATAAAGAAAGACTAAAGAAGGCACACGATCGCCTTATCAAAGCCAAGTCATTCGAGCAAGGCAATTGGTGCTTTTATACCAATCTCGATTCAAGTTGATGTCCGCAAGCTAACAAGCAGTGGTGCGGACCATATGAAGTAAAACTCAATTTCCGAATGGAGTCGTCGAGGTCGCAGACCAAGACGAAGAAGATCTTCAAGGTCAATGGACAACGCTCAAGGCTTACTATGGGCATCACGAGATGACCCAGGAATTGCATCGAGTGCAAGCCCTCGACGGGAAGAGTAATAAAAGGTCCGTCGAGCCACGACGATAACCAGGCGCCGCCGGAGGCAACCCGGTATTTTATTTGCTTGTTGTTGTTTTCTTTGTTTTGTTTTGCCCCGCTTTGCGCGGTGGTGTGTGTTGGTCAATCTACGTGAAATGCTTATGATCATGATCAAGAGGCAAGACGAGACGCTAGACATTCGCCGGGCAAGAGGGTGAGTTCGGAACAAGTGGCGGTTGTCGTGAGAAAGGACATAACGTCCCTTATAGCCGGCCACTCCATAATTACCTCACCCACGCCGCCTCAACCTCCGCAAATTCTCTCTCTCACCGAGCCTTAAAGAAGAAACCTCCCCATTTTCAAAAATGATCGCTCAGAAACCGTAGCCAAACCACCACAAAAGCTTTCGATTCTCTCCGAACCAAGAAGATTACCGAGCTCGGCGAAAATGGCGACCCCTCCGAGACTCCTACTACCCCGAGATGCCTAAAAGCTGCTCTGCTAACTCCGAGGACCGGAGAAAATAATAGAGAGCAAGCGCCTCTCCCAGTAAAGGCGACGCGGAGGAACCACCGAGAGAGACGACGGCGGGACCTAAGAAAAGAAGGCCAAAGCCAACAAGGAGAAGACCGTCCCAATGACGGAGAAAGAAGATACCTCATGGAGACGGAGGAGTCCACCTGACTAAGCCGACGAACCTGGAGCCTCCCATGAGAATGAGAAAAGCAAGAAAGAGAAGAAACCCCACCGAGAAAAACTCCGAGGCCACCACCACCACCGAGAAGGAAGCCTCGCGAGCCACCTCTACCTTCAAGGAAGAGAACCCGAGGGTACCTTATAAGACGGCATCACCCTCCTCCGAAAAGGGAAAACCGCTCCGACCACGGAGAGACCACCGAGGTTCAACACCACCACCGATGAGGGCATCGTAAAGCCCAAGACGCTAGACATGGAGTGCCGGAGAGTCCGGGAGTTAAGGACGAGGTGAAGAAGTTTTTCGCAAGGATTGATGGGACCCTTTTGAATGGCCAGACGGCTATACATCACATTGGCGGGGAGTTTATTCAAACTCTCGAAATAAAGAACCGAGCAAAGTGAAGTCGACAATGATCGCATCAAATTTAAGCCGATGGGCAACACTGCTTCTCGTGAACCACTTCAACCGCATCATGGGCATTACGTAGTGTTTGAGACGAAGACCACCGAGTACAAGGAGGCTTTCACCCACGCCCCGAGCACACAAAGCGAGGGTGGAATGAAAATGGTCATCGATTGGTTTGGGCACAACATTCAAGTCTGGATACACTAAGGGCAATGAGTGAGGAGAGCAACGCCACGCCGCACGTGCCATCGCCTCCTGCCTTACGCTTTTTTCGAAGGTAGACAAGAAGCAACTCCATCTCCAAACAGAGTTGTTCATTCTCAGGTGCATGTGGCATGGCCACAAGATCAATTTCGCCGCTTGCAAAGCAGCCCACTTCAAGGACATCCCGACTCATCCTAAGCAGGATCTCTCGCCCACTTGGTGACCGCCTCGCCACGGTCAGCATCGGACGGCTTAATACCGATCTGGAGGTAGAGCCCGAGCAGATATCGACACGCCTATGCCGGAGTGCATGAAGGACATCTACTATGACCTGGGACGGCAAACCGGTTTTTGAGCCACCGATGACCAGCCACTTCGCCACGCCTACCACCAGAGGAGAGTCTGAGATAGCCGCGAGGATGATGACATCAAAGCCCGCTGACTGTGATGGAGGAACAATGAAAGAAACCCATGATGCCTCGCTAGCCTTCTTTCGCCCACCGGATTCTGTATCCATTTCCTCGACCGCTTGTCCTCCCTTTTTGTTTTTTTGTTTTCGCTTTGTCAGGTTTGTTTGTTTTGTTTTGTTGTTTGTCTTTTGTTTTGTTTTGTTGTTGTTGGTGGTCAACCTTTCTCACCCACTTTCGCCCAAGGCAAAGCGTGTGCCGGGCGGGGCTCGCTCTGCTGCTTGTTCGAGTTAAGAGAGTCGGTCCTCATTTCACCCACTTTGCCCAAGGCAAAGTGTGTGAGAGGGACCGCCACCTTGCGATTCGCCTGCTTCGTTGTTTGTCGTTGTGTTCCTCTCATTCACCCACTTTGCTCAACGCAGCGCGCGATGGAGGGTTTTCGCTTTTGCTGTCGGTTGGCATGTTTAAATTCAAGGGATTGATTGGCTATATTTTGCTTTGTTGTGAATAATACTAGTAGTTTTAGGAATTCTTTTGAGCATGACCGTATGTAAATAAGGACGATTTAATCAATTTGAGCACACATGGCGAGATTTGAGCTTAAACTGTCAGATCTCGATCAACACAGCTTCCTTTCGGTGATTATTGACATCTTCATTAGGCTTTTGCTAGAACTTGCGGCACTCTTATGTCGAGGCCTTATCGACTTAGTTAAAACATTTAGACGACTTAGGCAATTTTTCTTCAAACAGCCCATCGAGCCAAAAATGTCCTACCCATCGTTAATCCCTCGCTCACCCCTCGAGCTTAATAATTTCTTTCACTCGCTTAAATTAGCTCGAAAAGAAGCTTCACCCGGTCAATTAGACTCGTGAGCTAATAGAAGAGAAGGGCAAAGGAAGAACAAGAGCCTCAGAATGGGCAAGAAAAAAGCGGGTTTACCTGATTTCAAAGAAACGGGCAAATGCCCAATATAAAGAAGGTACCTGTAATTGAAAGAAAAGGACTTGAAATAAAAGAATATATATTGATGAAGTCCTAAAATGGTCAGGCCGAGGTCTGTAAGAAAAAGGCGAAAGGAAATCCATGGAGGACAAAATAAATTCTCTAACTCGAGTCCATGATGACCTTAGCCTCGCTCCAAAAATTTCCCACCTATGTCTTAAGCCCCATTACAACCAAATAAAAGACCTAAGGATGAATGTTTAAAACTTTGTCTAAACGGTGGAGATGGTAGAGGCACGCAGCCTACGGTATAGTCGAAATGAAAGATGTCCCGAGCGTATACACTAGCCCATACACAAGAGTGCAGAGTGTTGGTAAGGAAAATGCCCAATATGCTCAAATTGTATTTTAACTTGTTTGATGGTCGTTGCTTGAATGGAGTCAACTTGAATTGCTAGTTTGTTCGACGAAGCTTATATTGGCCGAGATATCCTACGGTGGAAATGTGTCGACCTTTTCGCTTTGAGTCCTGTTTCTTTCTTTCTTCTTTGTCTTGGGCAATTACGCGTGCATGCTTGAGGACAAGCATGTTTAAAGTGTGCGTGTGACGAGCCCAAGTTTTGTGCTCTTTTTCTCGTGTTTTGTCTAGGTCTAGATCGAGTCTTTGTGTCTTTCTTGTCAGGTTTTGTGTCCGGGAGGACACATTGGTCTGCTGAGGAACAAGCGCAGATGAAATGGGCAAGAAGGAGTGGAACTTGCTTCATGGGTGAATAGAGATACGATGCACCTCGAGGCACAAGGAGCTTAGCTCACCGGGCTTCAAACTCAAGAGTGCTCCTGCTTTCACGCGCGACCTCCTGCTGCATCGCATGTTTAATCTCCGAAGGGTAGGCTAACGGGCAAGCGGAAGTGAAGGCAGCGTAAACCAAGAAGAAGGAGGCGCAGAGAAGACGGAGAGAGCTAACGGGCAAGATACGCGAGATCCGGGCGATCTCGCGAACCGGAAAGGATGCTACGACACCGAATCTCATGAAACCGAGGAGATCACCCGGATCCGTCTGGGCAAGGAAAGAGCGCCGATTAACAAGGAAAACCTACTGATTATCCACCCACGGGCCAACACCATCGCCGATATCCCTCAGCCTATATATATGGACGAAGGCGCGACTACAAGGCTCTTCCGCTCCAACTCTCACTCATTATCAAATTCATCCAAAGAAGACCACATACATTAAGTCCCTCTGGCAAACACTTTTATTTACTTTGTTATATGTTTTGCGGCGGCACTTTGGCTCGCTGCTTCTATTTCGCTCCAAGAATAGTAAGTTGTTTCGCTTAATTATGGTTTCAATTAATCGTCAGATGTTTATTTATTTTATGTCTAGCTAAGTCTTTATTCGGTTTGGGCGTGACAAGGTGAAGCATGATTAATATAACTCGAGAGGTCTAAGTAGGGCATTACGATCCGCATGCGTGTGTTCCCAAGCACTAGGTCCCGGCATTATATAACTTAACCAAACTCGTGTGTTAGTTGCAATAACATAGTGGGTAAGGGAGGTTGCAAGTAATAATTGGATTAAGGTGTCGGTGTCCCGCACCCCAAATAAGACGATCGCGTGGGCGAGTTGGAGTAGTCATAGCGATTGCCTTTTGCCAATACCGGTCCGTTTAGGTCATAACGCCCGCCGTCGGTCCGCATGCATCGAGGTGTCCTCGCATGTGGGCATTACGGGTTAGATAGTTTGCATAGGGTGTCCCGCCTTCTTTACACGTAGGATAGATTTGGAGGGGTGCGTCAGGCGTGACGCGTGACAACGGGTCACGACGTATGTCTCTTATAACCGGTTGATGTATGCCATGTAGAGAAAATTCGCACCTACGACCGAGTGTTAATCGCCTTCACCGAGTTGTTGCCAAGCTAGATTCGTTATTATTTGATATTCCGCTGAGATTGTTTCGTGTTACTTTAGTCATACCTATAGTGATCATGATAATTACACCACTCTCATCCCTTTAAGCGACATCGCGACATCGTAGATCGCTACACCAACTCCGCGGATCGACCCTATACTTATCGGCGGCTACGCTGTGATGGGCAATAGGTTATAAATTTATTTTGAACGCTAAACGACAACGTGTCACTCGCCTTCATAAACGGCTAAGTACTGAGGGCCGTGTCGCGGTATTACAACAAAAGGTCAAAGCCTCCTGACCGCAAGTGGCGACTCGCCCTACTGAATAATGAAGCCAGCAGAGCCGAACGCCTTAACAAGTTGATCCGACATGGAAGGCCCATACCGCTGCTCACGAGACCTCGGCAAGGGCCTACAAACTATCTCACCTATCCGTGCGCTTATCCCCTAACCAAGATATTTCTCATTTAAGGAGGTACTTTACATAGCTTCGATTTCGATCGCCTTTATGTTAGTCTCCTTACTTGCTTTGCCAGTGCGATGTTATATACTTGTCAATAAAATATTTATTTTTCTAATGAGTATTCCATTTTATTTATATGCGAACATCTATTCGATATACCGCATTTAAACCTTCACGGGGACGCCTCACGAAGATGAATAACCCACTAAGTGGTACTCACTAAGCTACCGCACTACTGAGATTACTCATTAAATTGAACGTCTCAAAGGCAACGCATACGACTACTCATTAATTTGGAAGTCTACATGCACGCATACGATTACTCATTAAATCGAAAAATCTACATGTAAAAGACATCCAGATCGGATCTCACCAAATTATGCTCAGATACAAGATAAATACATTTACGACCAAACGAAGTCCTAAGCTATGTTTGTACCTCTTAAGAGGAAGAACGTACACTTCGAAATGAGTCTAAATACATTTATACCTACATACAAAATCCTACGCTATATATAAACTCATTCGGGCCCGGCCCGCCGAGACTCACCGGCCGAGATAGTTCGAACAAAATCCCGGGTCGGCGATGAATACCTGAATGAACTCGGTGCCTCCACCCAATCTATGAGGACGGCACCTCGGCCCGCCCGGTGCGCCTCGACCCGACGGGTGGATTCCGCCCGGACGCGATCCGTGCCGAGGCCACACCTCGACCCCGTGAGCTCGACGGGCTAGACCATGCCTCGCCCCCGAACTGCCGCTCTTCCACGCCGACCTGCCGCTCACAAGACGCCCCGCCCGACCGCCGAAGGCTGCCTCTAAGCGCCCCTTTCAGTGGACCCATTAGACGGAGCACTGGCGTGATCGCCGTAGCCGCCTCCTCTTCGTGCTCTTCAATTATCGACCACGCCTGCAGACTCACCGCGGATCGGGGCATGCGTCGCTTATGAACGATCTCGCACATCCGCATGTATTTCGTGATAGAGTCGAGGTAGTCTTTAAACTTCTTGCTATTTCGCCCTCCTCATCCTCAAAGACCATGCCCGCGCCAAAAGCTCAACTCAATCGTCGGCCAGATATGGTAGTTCCACCATCCGCGGATTACCTTCATCATACTGATGCTCTTCCGAGATCCGAGCCACTCTTCTTTGCCGCCAGAGCCGCCTCGATCGCATCGCCGTCCTCGATCACATCTCGCAGATAAATCACCGACTTCGAGTTGTGTAATCCTTAACTTTAACGCCTCATTCTCGGTCGAGGCGGACCACTTCATGATCGACCTCATGCAACTTCTTTGGATTCGGCCGACGATGCCGAAATGACATCCATGCCTTGGCGTAACCCGAGTCATTTCGCGGACCGACTCCTCCAAGACGTCACCTCTTCATCCTTCTCGACCGCAGCACCTCGGACTTCTTTCACTTTGTTAGTAACTCATGATCAAGTCCGGTATTGAGGTGTGGAGTGCTAGAAATAAACAACACAAAAGGCATTTTAAGAAGATGTGTCTATTATTCAAAATAGAAGTTTGTACAACACAGGGTCCTATCGACCCCGGCAAATTAGCCTATTACATTGGGTCCACCGACCAGCTCATTGCCGGCCACCGACCTCCTGCGCCACGCTGTTGTTCCTCCCGGCCGCCGATCTCCTGGAAGGGACGACATCCGAGCTCGGTCCCCCGCCTCGGTTTCGGCTCACCTCGCAAGGAATGCTCAAGCTCCACGCCTTCATCTTCCTCAGACCGAAGTCTACCCGCCGCCGAGCGAGGCGAAGATGCCAGGCATCCACCACGGGCGAGGTCGCCCGGCGATTATGCGGCATAATTCATGTATACCTCCCGAGGCGTGACCTCAACCCAACCGTGCCGGGCCTTGTCAAAATCAGTCTCTCGGCCGCCAGCCTGTGTGGGCGGATATCACCGCGACCTCATCACACCGCCAGTCGGAGATGAAGGAGGAAAACTCTCCGACTGATAAGTCACCGCGAAGGCCCTCAAGATAGGTCCTCGCTCGCTTGCCAGTGCACTTGTCTCTGCTGCCGCGACCTTCTCCGCCGGCAGCCTCCTCCCGAGCGCCCACTTCGGCACGGCCACTCGTAAGGCCCCGCCCTTCTTCTGGCGCCTCGCCGCTTTGCAACTCGCATTCGCCAGCAAGTTCGGCGTCCGCCGGCGGCGTCGGTAGCGGATTCAAGAAGCTGCCCTCGTAGCTTCCGCAGCCGCCGCTTTCTCTCAGGGGCTCAGATTGCGAGGCGCCTCAAAGAACAAAACCGCCATGCGGTGCATCTCACCGCCACCGAGGTCGATCCGAATATAAAACAATTAGCAACACGTAACGACAAAGTTACAAAGGAGAAGAGTAGCGACTTATACCTTTGGGAAGGATAAAGGAGGTTGAAGCCGCACTCCTGCAAGGATCGCCATGAACCTCGATCTCAGCTGGCCGGGCTCGAGGTCGCCCGAGGCCGGCCAAGAAGTCCTCGTGGCGCCCACCACCACCACGGTTGGGTGGACTCGCCGCCCGCCTTCTTCCTCGCCGGCCCTTCGCTTAGATGGTGCAGGCGGCGAGCTCGCTATATCGACTTATCCGCTAGGTCAATCTTCACCGTGATAGAATGAGAATTTCGTTAGCACAACGAAATCGACGGGAAGGATAAAGATAAGAAGGTTGCCCTCACCCAAATCGGACTCGACATCGAGCTTACCTATAAACACTCATTTCAAAGATTGTTCAAGTCATCCTCAGATAATCGATCGACAGATCTCACCCATATCGCTCAACATCTTCTCCATAGGCCTGTGGATTGATTTTCACGCCCTTCATCGCATCGAGGCCCCACTCATACCTCGGATACCCCTCAACCCGCAGAAGAAATATCTATTTTGCGGTGGGATACCTTCGAGGACGCTATCTTAAACTTCGTGCGAGGTGATAGATAATACACCCCCTATAGACTTGATGCTAAAAACGATCAAAATTTCAAAAGAAAACTCCTCGCCTACGCCATAACAGCCAACCCTAGCCCAACAACCGACCTAATAGAATTCGAGGTCAATTGGCGTATACGAGGATCCGAAAATACTCAAGGCTAAGGAAAATAGGCAAAAGGAAACCTAAGCCCGCCTATTAAACTATCTACAAAATGGTAATAAACCCTCCCGAGGGCCATCGCCCTATCATTGGGTTTCGCAGCACCACCATGCATCCTCCGAATGTGATATTTTTCCGCAACCTCCAAGAGCTCCTCCGTCGTTAAAGTTGATCTCGCCGCACCAATTCGATGCCATCCCATACCGATGACACCGGTGGAACCCTGAACTAAGTCCTATAGATTTACCTAGGCGGTTGTAGCATATATGATCCTCACATCGAATCGGCGCCGTAACCCAAACCGAACCGTAATTATCGAGCGAGAAGAGGAATGAGAAGATGAAGAAGACATACTTACTTTTTTCCGAGCGAGATATCCGACTTCTTCAAAAAAAAATTGAAAGAGGAATTGGGAATTTCTACAAATATGCTCGGAATAAAGCGTCAAGAAGAAAGTGAGCAGTTGCCTTCATTTGGACCTATTTATAGGACAAATGGTGCCTAAAATCTGTCGTTACGCTTATCACACGCGCTCTATCTACGATCGATGTGTGATCGACGCCAAGACGCCGCTCAAGCACCCAACTACCGCCCCGCTGATGACGACTCTATGGAAACATGCACCGTCGCCCGATCACGAATGATTACATCGAGCCTTGACATCTGACCACGCCCATGTCCTCCTCGCACCGGTGAAGTCTTCGTGTCGGACCTCGACGCCCTCCAAAAGCGCAGAGCCATACAGTGTCGCACTCGCCTTTCCTTCAAGAAACAAACACCCAAATCGCACTCCTGCCCCTGTCAACGAACAACGCCTTACAAGAGATTCTCCTTCGCTCGGACCTCGACGCCCTCCATAAGAGCGAAGCCGCAGACGACCTCGGTGTAACCTATACAAAGATCCAGTCATAATTCCGCTTCTTGTGCGAAGAGACAAGAACCTTCAACGAAAACTTCGCCCAAGAACATCCCGCCCCAAGAAAGCACATTCTCCGCTCACCCCCCCAAGGCTATTCCTCGACTTTTCGTGGCTATGATAGGATATGACCCAACCTCGCGCCCACTAAGAGCCCAAACGAAATGGGCCTAACCTAATGTCGCCTCTACCTTACACGCCCAATCACCGTAATATCCCGCTTTTCTACAACTAGATTTTTAGAAAATTTCGAATTTAAATTTAAGTTGATTATTCCCTTGAAAAAAAAAAAGATTTTTAAATTCCAACAATTTTGAGCTTAAAACAAATTTTTATACATCCATATTAAATTGAATTTTATGTGGATTATGTGATAAATATGTACATACATATGTATATGATAATTTTGTTGAATGGATTTTGTAATGACTTTGAGATGATGGGCTAATTACCAGATGTTTTTAAAGTGTTGGATCAAAATTTTATGGGCATTAAAAAGCCCAAATCAATATAGTTTTAAGAAATGGTCCAATTGATGATTCCTTTATCTTAGTAATAAAGGTAGATTAATTTTATTTAACCATTAAAATTTAATGGTTTTTGTTCCTCCACGTCGCCTCTACCCATCTATAAATCCATCAATTGGCTTCCAATTTTCTTGCACCACCACGTCTAAAAATTAGACGTCGTTCCTCTAAATCTCCATTTCTTCCTTCTACCCAATGTTACTAAAGCAGGATTCCATCCATCTTACTAGCCTGCAAATCCTTTTCCAGATACAACCTCACATCAGCTTGCATAATACACATCGCCATAAGTTGCAGAACAAATGCATCATACCCAATCGATAATATAGAACCGATAAAACCAACAAACTCAGAGGACAAAAGAGGGGGTAAGAACTTAAGATATAACCCCTGTGATTACTGTATTCTTCATTTGATGATTCCAGATAAGAAGTCCATTGAATAATATTTTCCTTTTTAGCAGAGAACCTCACATGTATACATATGAATTATATTCCACAAACACACACATACAGAAGCTTACATTTTCAAATTTCTACAATAGCAAATCAATATAAGATATGAACAAGGGATTAATAATCTTGCAGATATGAACTTACAATTGCTATGAAAATCTGGACTCTATACAAGTATTAGAAGACAAACAGGGTTAATAACAACATGTTTATATGTATGATAAATATATGAATTACAAGTATGATTTTTCCTGTTGTACTTGAATTTTTGCTGCTGTTGTTGTTTGAGTGAGACGAGGGAGATCGGCGGTGGCGTGAGAACCGAGAGAAGGATGAGAGAGGCTGCCGAGGCCATCGGATCCCGGTGGCGGCGGAGCGTGGATGAAGGAGAATGGGAGGAGCAGAGAGAGGGAAGCGACGCTGGGAGCAGGGCGACGTGCTGCTGCCTTAGTGGCGGTGGCTCGCGGCGGCTTTGTTGCCGGAAATAGGAGAGGTACGAGAGATGGGTAGAGCAAGATAATGGGGATAGAGTCAGGAGAGAGAATGGGTGGGTCGAATGGCAGAGGGTGGCTGCGAGGTCGCCGAATTTCGGCGTCAGGCGGCGGCGGCGTGAAAATCGAGAGGGGAGTGGTGGTTCGATTCGAGTGAGCGAGAGAGAGTGATGGTGAGGAATGTTCTGGAGGAGATGAGAAGGGAATGAGATGTGTTCTGGTTTGAGGAGAGACCGAGAGTGAGAGGGGGGGGTGGAGATAGAGATGGATAAATGGGTTTGATATAAGCTATTTCTTTAGGAAGAGACAAGAGAGAGAGATGGGAGTTCTGGAGAGCAGAAATCGAAGAGAGAGAGAAAGAAAAAAAAAAAAAAAGAGTGTGTGAGCTTATGATTGAGAGAGAGAGAGTGTGTGTGTAGTGGTGTTTCTATTTATTTATTTTATTTATTCTTTGAAGGGTTACTTTACTTTTTATTAAAAGTTGTTGTTTCTAATTAGGGGGGGGAGAGAGAAGGTGTTCTGGAGAGAACCGAAGAGTGAGGGAGAATGTGTTGGAGTTTATTTCTAATTTATTTACTATATTTTCTATTTGTGGTTCCCAAGTGATTGGGCCTTTGCTTTTATTTGATTTAAGTTTTGCAAATGTTCTCATGATTTAATTAAGATAATAAGTTTGAATTTTTATTTTGGGCTTAATAAATTTGGCAGTGGCTGCGATTTGGAGCTGCTAACTAAATGAGTTTCTATTAAGCTTTAATTAGAATTCCATTTGAGCCTTAATTTATGTTCAATTAAATTGAATTCTAATTTAGTAATTTTGAAAATAGCATAATTAATCATGCCAATATATATATATATATATATATATATATATATATATATATATATATATGTTTCAAATATATGTTAAGTTATAATGTGATTATATTAGCTATGGAAATTTCATAAGTGATATCATACTTGTCGAATTTTCTATTCCATGATATTAATTGCTTGGTGTGTAAATTTTAATGAATTACATAATTAGTCCTATTATTTGCATATATATTAAGTATATATGTTGTCTGAGCATGAAACAATTTATTCGTGATAAACTAAAGTTTTGTATACTTTGTAATAAAAGTATTTTGATAATTTGATTTTTTTTCAAAATCAAATTAAGCTTTCAAAAGTTAAAATCGAGTAAGGGTATTGTTGGTGCCTTTAGCCGCGAATTTGAATTTCAAGATTTAATTTGAAATTCTAAAAACCCGGATGTAGCGAATCTAGTTAGGAACGTGATGACAATTATGATAGATGTTAAGGTTGGTTTGTAGGACTATAATTTAAGTTGAGGACTTATCTTGTAGGCCCTACAGAAGATGATACTTAGGATCCTGACCAACCTATTTCAGCTGCTCTGATTTTCGCTGCAATCAAGGTGGGTTTTATTTTTCAAAGTATGTTTATGAGTTATTGAACTCTAAATGTTTATGCAAAATGCAAATGAATATCCATGTTATAAATGTTTTAACTCTCTATTGTGTAAAGTGCTCCTGTTGTTTAACGATCGGATCTTGATCGTCAGAGCGATTGGATCGCCCGGTCGTGGTTAGTATACACAGGGGTATTGTGGTCGCTCCCACTTATCTCGCATCGCCGACTGGGTTCCTCCTATTTCAAACATGCATGGTAGTGGATCTCGTGGGCCGCTCCCACATGTTCACGCTGACAGCGAAGCACCAGATGAGAGATCGAAAATGGATCCATAATCTGTTTTACGTATGCATAGAATGCTTTTAAATATTTTCTATGTTATACTGTTCAAAGCATGGATTATTCTTTTACAAATGGTTTCTGCAAGTGTTTTCAAATGGCTAAACCCATTGAGTACATTAGTACTCAGCCCTGCAATTGTTTTCAAAACCCTTGCGATTGAGTACCGTGGAGACGTGCGGTGAGGAAGGGTTGTTGATGTTTCTCCAAAAATGTTGATTTATCATTGCCTTATCTTCACATGGTGAAGACTATCTTTCACCATACTAATATTCCTAAGCCGCTTGATCATGAATCCGTCATAGCTTTTATATCAATCATTATTCACATATAATATATGCTCAAGATGAAATGTCATTTTGGGTCTCGCACCTTCAACTTGATCCCGCTGCGAGATAATATAAATATTATTTTAGTCATATTTGTTATTTACAATTATGATGTATCTTTTATCAAGAATGTGTTGCCCAACTCTAAGGGCACGTCATCCATTTATTAAAGAAAGGCTAATAGTATCGCCACGTAACCCATTTCTTTATCTCCGAAAACCGGGGTGTGACAATCATGCCCCCAAACCCTAATTAAAGGCGGAGTCGAGGACACGATAATGGGGTAAAGGTGGAAATCACGCAATTATGGTGGGATCATGGTCGGTTATAGGAGGATCGTGAGCCCGCCAATCGAGGATCGTGACAAGGTTTACGTTTATGTATAAATAGGAGTTAGATTGAAGGTAAAGGGTTAAGAAATCATCAATACTGAGCTCTTTGAGATACTCATCAGAATACGATTATAGTGAACATCTTGAGGACCATCACCTCCGCGACGTAGATCTTCTCTTGATCGAACCACGTTAAAACTCCTTTTTTATCGCTTTCTAAATCTTTCATACCGACGTAGCAGATTCATCAATATATATATTCATTTAAAAGATATATATACGTATGCAAATATACGATCAATAATAAAACAGGGGTAACATCTTTTCAAGAAATTGATTTCTTGTTTATCTTTGGGGTTTGACTTCATGATTGTGCTTTCAACTTTTAGGCTTGAATTTATGAGGTTATGCCAAGTGGTATTTGTGAAGCCATCTTTATCAATATTTAACATATTCCAAGCTTCTTTGTGCAAAAAGTTGCACAAATAATAGCAAACTATATTGACACTTGCCATTTCGCATCTTTCCCACTTCCCATACGATTCTTGGGAATGTTCTCGCTTTATATCTTATGTTCGTCAACTTATACATTAATAATGTGAGATTAAAATTGTTATAAGTTTTATTCTAATGAGTCAAGAACTTCTTATATATATTATATGTTACGCTTAGCGACATATATGAATATTAGGTATTATTCAGAAATGACACCTACATGCAACGTGTATATGTGCAAATATAAAGTAAGGTTCAAATAAGAACTATTTTTAACATGGGAATTAAGAACCGCGAAAATTCGTTATAAAAGTTAATGCATCTACTTGAAAGTTACTGAATCCAAAAATTTAAAATTTTCACTCAGAATTCAAATCCCAAGAGGACGAAAATTTCATTTTTTTATTCAATAATTTTTCCAACAAATTCATCAACTTTTACACCGAATTCAATATTTTTTTGGTTCTCATGTTAACTCTCCCTTATATATATGGGAGGGTTAACGTGAGGATCATTTTTATCATGAGAACCAAAAAATATGAACTCACTGTGAAAGTTGATGAATTTGTCGAGAAAGTTACTGAATCCAAAAAAATAGAATTTCCGTCCCTCATGGGATTCGAACCTGCGTGAAAATTTTGAATTTTTGGATTCAGTAACTTTTCCAACGGATGCATCAACTTTCATAGTGAATTCATTTTGTTTATAGTGAAATTTTATAGTTCTTAGTTCTCACGCTAAAAGTGATTTTTATTTGAATCTAACTCTCTCTCTTTCTCTCTCTCAAAAATCATAGTTTTGGGTGAGAACAAAGAAATAATCACCACTCTTAATCTATTTAATTTAATGGTTATAATTAATAATTAAATCCTAAGTTTTAAAAAATTCCAAATCACTCGCACGCTTGACCCAAATACCTTATTCATATAACGTAACGTCTTAACTTATGTAAATATAAAGTATTCATGTGCAAACAAACGGCTATACTATGCAAAGAAAAATATCGCAAATTTTAAATCCTTCATGCGATAATCTCACATAAGAGGTAGATACCTAATCCATACAACTACTTACCTTATGCAAGTATAATGTATTCATGTGCAAGCTAATGACTAACTTATACAAGGATAAGATATTGCAAATTATTATGAGTTTCTTTTCCAAGATTAATCCTGACCATCTCATCTAATTTAATTAGTGATTGGATTAGGTTTTAATTTTTATATAATGCGATGCAATTTGAGTATGATTCTATTAATTCAAGTTTAATACTCTTTATGACTCCAAAAATGTATTCCTGAGAATCTTCAATGCATATTTTAATAAAAGTTATTGAGATTTTACGAATGGAGTAAGGGTCCCATATTAGTATAATATTAAATTAATTAGTGTTGTGTCATATGTGGTAAAATGTATAATTAAATTGTATCTTTTAGGATAATAAGTAGGGATAATGGTGGGTCATAGGTGGTAAAAGATATAAATATATGATGTTGCTGAAGGAAACAAGTATAGAGTATTTTATGTGGTAGTTTTCATAAATGGAAATAGATGAAATTTGGAGGACGTACCAAAAATAAAAATTATGAATAAATTTTGGAGATGGATGAAGTATTATTAAAGTGTGATGCTATTAATTTTAGCAAAATAAAATTTTATAAGATCCAATATATATATAGGGAGTGATTATCATATGGACATTCCTTATAGTGCAAACATGGGAAAAAATAGCAACCATTGATAAATCAATATGGACGCTTTAGATTCAATGCATGAATTATGACGTAAATGCACAATTATATATAGAAATATACATATAACTAATTCAGATGCACATTTAAAAATAACCTTCAGATTTCCAAATCTACTGGACATTATTTGTTTTCATTTCTGTATGTTAAGGATTATATGTACAAGAACCATTCTTTATGTACATATAATACATATGAGGAATCATATAATATCCAAATCCCATATAGTAATTTTTTTTTTCAAATTTGATAGGGATCAATTATACTAGCTGGTTCGTGCCCTAAAACTCTAACTTACTCCGTTATTTGGACCTTCAACTATTAATCATAGGCCCATCAACTCTGTATCCACGGTTGCCTTAGTTGAATTTTATGGTGGATTATAGAGAGTGAATTAACAAAATTGACATTTTGTTATAGTAAAGATAAAAAATAGTTATCAAGATAAAAAAGATAAAATATTTAGTCTTACAATTTTACTTTTATTATTATAATAATTCACAATTACGAAGCTCTTTACTTGTGTAATGACCATATTATGCCTACAATTCACAATGGCGAAGCTTCTTACTTGTGAATTGATCCCATTTTGTCTATACTTCACAACCACGAACATTTTTAGTTGTGAATTGACCTTATTTTTCCTACGATTCATAACCGCGAAACTTCTCAATCTTTGTGATTATTTCTAATCTTTACAATATGAAAATAACTATTTTAATTTATTAACTCATTTATATATAGCACGCTAAAAATGATGCTGGCTAATTTAATTTTATATGCCGACCCACTATAATGTCAAGTGGACAAAGAATAATAGTATAAAAGTGAAAAATATACGGTTCCAATGGTTGGTCTAGTGAATGTAGTGTAAGATGTTGGAGATGAAAGCTCGAAAGCATCGTCATTAAATCGAATCTGTCACACATTCATTAGATAACGTTATTTGTTTCTTTGGTATAATCTGAAAGCTACTGTACCCCACGAGATGTAATTGTTTACCAAATACACGTTTCAAAATGGTGGCTATTAATTTCCTATCGATAATTAACAACAACATGTGAGTATGTGTGCCCACCAATTTATTGATTGATACTCGCGACAATAAATTAATTCTCAAGTAAGTTTTTAGGTTGGTTTTAGAAGTTGACATGATCTTGAGAAGCAACGAACTGAGCTAATACTGTAGACTCAACCTCTCTCTGCTTATAATTAAGATTTTAATTATTTAGTTTCGACCTTAACTTGCTCGAGCTTTTAAGTTTTATAGCTAAAATGGAGTTCCGCTTGAATCAAAATTACTAAGCTCACAAATAGTGGCTCGTGATCAGGTTAGCTCAGGCTCGACTCATTAAGTATATAATTGAGTTCAAGTTCAAGCTCGTTAAATATATAATCAGATGAAAAATAAATTATTAAGCACATGTACATATGTTTGTGTGTATATATAACGCAAGAAAACAAAATATATAATATTGAGTTCGATTATTCTAATTCGATTCAGTCGGAAAAAAAAAATTCAAACCTATAGAAAATCGAAAAACTGAAGTTTCTTTTCGTAAAACTGAATTAATCGAATTAATTTTACCAAATTTAACTTTTTAGTTTTGTCCCTTTGATTTTAGATTTTCGAGCAAAATTGTTCTCTCCTAGTTCAGTTTGAGCAAATAAGAAAACGAGGTACATGTCATTTACTTTTTATGATTAACATTTTGAATCTTGAATATTTTATGGATTAAATTAAATGTATAAATTTTATTTATCAATCATTTATTTACTATAAGGAATTAGTGGAAGATTAAAATTGAAATAAATAACTCTCTCTTTGTTTGGAGGAGTACTCCAATCTCACTTATATATGTTGGATTAAAATCAATTGACAGCAACTCAAAGAATTAAAATAATCTTGGACTTTGGGATTCCTCAAATGTTAATCCTTAAAAATAAACATTAGATTAGAGTGGATTAATTTTATCTATCCAATTTAATCATGTAAAATAAATACCTTTAAATTATTCCTAATTTCACTTCCTTCAATTGCAGTTCGCTACTTTCATTATATTGATTCTTGATCAAGATAAAAATCATGATGAGGTGAAGAGAAACAATTGATTAACTAACGAAATAAATAGAGACAATATACATATATATAGGAAGGGGATTAAATTAATCAATTTCAAGCAACAATATTTGCTTTCCGAGGTCAAATAATCATGTTCCTAAAACAATATGTTTGTGTTGTCCACAAGCAATTCTCAATAGTCATATTGGTTAAAATGCAACTTGACCCAATTTTTTATTTTATTTTTTTACCATATATGCACTCATTGCCAATTTGCCATATTAGGGTAAAACTGAAAACGCATACTCGCCCTTGAAGATAAATCTTCTATATACATATATCTATAGTAAAGTTAAAATGTACAAAATTCATTAAATCATATAGAGATAATAAAATGATCAAGTAATGAAACTCCATGAAGTTATATAGTTATATGAGATTGTAATCTCTGACGCATACATCATGGTCTATATTTTATTTCAGTATCATTAGTACAAATCACGTATAAATTAAGTTCATTTTTAAATGTATGAACTATAATAATAATCTAAAATAAGAAAACGAACAATCGTTTGTAGTAAACGATTGCATAGGCCCATAGGCTGCTAAAAGTTCAACCGAAACAAAAGGTGTGGTCTCCTGCCAGTGAGACTACCCTAATTAATTTTTTGATTATTAATTAATTGATATTAATAAACTCTAATCGTGAATTAGTAATCTTAATTGAAATTAATAAATCCTAATTATGAATTAATAAACTCTAATTTACATAATAAATCCTAATTTTGAATTGATAAATCCTAATTGTGAATTAATAAACCCTAATTTTGAATAATAAATCATAATTTTGAATTAATAAATCTTAGTTGTGAATTAATAAACCATAATTATGAATTAATAAATTCTAATTTTGAATTAATAAAATCTAACTATCCTTACTCACCATAATTGATATATAATCATTTTATATATCACCCAAGTTTTTGTCAATACAAAAAGAGGAAAGGAGAATCAACACATTTGGCAATTTAGGTAGGCAAAGGAACAACTTTTTCATGGATTTGTTTCTACACATGTTTACTAGTCGTAAATTATATAATTGGTTGGTTTGATATGGTATATATTCATATGACCTATTAACCATAATATTGGTTTAAATTCACTTTTGACAGATTTATCCGACAAACTTATTTATAACGATCTAAATTATGTTTCCAAAATCATTGCATTACGCCTCATTAATTTACTTATGGGCCCAAATTCAGAGAAATGCTTTTGCTCAAGAGACTCTCTACTTTTCAAGTTAATTACGTAAAACACTCCCAACTTATCAATGCCATTTTCCAAGAAGAAACAATAAACATAATATTACATCATAGCTTACGAAGAAAATGACAAATAAGACGCAGCAGTTTGTTAGCAGTACGTTTCACTGCCCGGCCGCTTTAAATTTCATTCTTGGTAATAAATATTCCGAGCCTTAATTACTCAATTATCTAGACTTTAATTGGGAAGTCTTGTCTTGTGTGAGATCAAAATCAATAAGGCGTATCAGGATTTGATCCTCAATTATATTCAAGAAAATATATCATTAATTAAATATGGATTTGGATTTAGATATTAACATTGGCTTATTCAATTTTTGTGTAAATATTTCTTGATGACAATGGCTCTATATGCATCCAAACTAATTTTATCTATTGAGGTAGAAGTAGAACTGTAAATGAACCAAGTTACATATGAGCTATTCGAATATCAGCTCAATAGAAGCTCGTTCAAGTTCGTCGTCTAATGATGCTTGTTAGCTAAACAGTGTAGTTTGATCCGTTCGGAGATCAAATTTTGCCTAATACGAATTGCTATTCATGTAACTTGCTAATTATACAAATGACTTTACCTATAACCACAGATGACCTTGAGTTGTCTATCCTCGCAATCTATTTAAACTTATATACTTCCTCTAGCTTTGGACTTGACACCAAATCTATCACCTAAAATCCAGTCAATCTGTAATTACTTTTAACTTATATGAATTTCTTTTCAAATAACTTATGGAAATTATAAAATTTGCGCCTTTCAAAATTTCGTACTCAATACTTATATAAAATTTCGACATTGAGATATTATATTAAATAATTATATTTGTATATTAGATTTAGGTCCGTTCCTAATATTTTATTGGCCTTAAGCAAAATAAGAAATAAATATTATTTGCATTGAATATTTGAACTCTTGTTATATTTTCAAGCCTCAAAAGAGTAAAACGTTCATTGATGATTGAAGGAGTCGGGATAACTCCTAATAACTTTTGTAAATGATATTCGATTTGGATCAACCTTTTAAGTCAAGCCCAAAAGAAAAGGAATAATACATAAAATGAGCTGCCCCTTTTTTTTAATAGAATAATAGACTTATTTTGGGATGATTCGAGCTTTGCACCTTAGGCGATTGCATCTCTCACCTAGGCCTAGAGCCGGGCTTAAACGTGGTCCATTATTTGACGCCTGACGGCGGTAAATTGAGGGAAAATATCATTTCGTTTATATTGTTTTCTGAACTGGACTTAAAAGCTTAGCGCGATGTTGTTCGCGACGTCTAGTTATAGCTAAACTGTAAAGCAATTTAAATTATAATTCGTTTTAGTATTATTGCAGCAACCATGTTGCCAATTAATCTCACCCTAAATTTGTCTGTAACAATTAATGCTATCGTTTTTCCTTTCCCCAAACCCACATTGACAGCCACTTTTTCCATTTATGAACAACACCCAAACAAAGAAAACTCTAAATCATAAAGGTCATTTTATAGTAATGCCACCTTTTTTATTATTTATTTATGTGTATATCCATTGTATCACTCCGCTAGTGGTGTGGCTAGGGGTGTAATCGAACCGAGCCGAGCCGAACACCATCGTGCTCAAGCTTGGTTTGTTTAGTATCGAGCCGAGTCTCGAGTTTTATTTATCAAATATTTCGAGCTCACGAGCTTATTCGAGCTTTAATCGAATCCAAACAAGCTTTCTAAATTTAGATATATGTCTAGAATATTGATTTTTTTATTTTAAAAATAAATTATTTTATCCATAATAACACAATATATTTATTGATTTCTTAGAACAAATAAAAATAGTTAGAGATTTAACACAATAAGCACTAATTATAGAAAGAAAATAATTATATCTAGTTAATAATTTTATATTTTCAAAGTAAATCGTTAACTAACTTGTTCACGAGCTAACGAGCGAATACTATCATGCTCAAGCTTGGTTTGTTTAGCTAACGAGCTTCACTAAACGAACTCGAACGAACTTTTATCGGTACCGAGTCGAATAGCTTGGCTCATTTACAGCCCTAGGTGTGGCTTGAGACAAAGGGTGAGGACATGCTCTTTTTCATTGCAAATGATATTTTTATTCGGTTTAAATGATATTTTTTATTATAAGGTAAAAAGATAAATAATATTTTTCTTCAATGTAAATGATATTTTTCTTTAAAATAATTGACACGTTTGGACGTCCTCATGGAGAGGGATGTTTTCGTAGAAGTTTTTGTGAAGGTCATGAGGTCAAATCTCACAAATATTTAGAGGTGTTTGGCTGAGCTTATAAGCTCCCCAAAAAAATTTTATGTTCGTTATAAACTGTTTGAGGAGCTTATAAGCTCACCAAACACCTCTTACTCGATCAATCATTTATATTACGATAATTTTCCTAGCGTTATCATTCATTTACACTTTAGTGGTTGTATAGGTTTCTTTGTGACACCTAACAAAAAAAATGATAATATAACTGACATATAATGATACATAAAAAGTAAGATGGAGTAATGTTTTATAGTAAATCGATATACAGAATAAAATTGTTTATGGTCCTTATCTTTTCAAAACTTTAGCTCTTAAGTTTAATTTTAGTTTCGCCATTTCGATTTTATTTTTGTATTTTCCAACTAGTATTTATTTTCATTTTTGTATCATATAATTCAATTAAAATTGATTATGTTTATCTATTTCTGTTAGGTACGTTATTTTCAAATATAAACAAGATTATATCTATTATCTCATACTAAAAAAGATCAAAAGAAGACAACAACTCAAAGGTTCATTGATTATAGTCCCCAAAAAGGGAAATGTATATAGAAATAGAAAATAAACTGTAGTTGAAGTGCTATAGGATAGAGAAAGATATATAAGTTGAAGCTGCAAATATTGGTAAAATTTGAAGAACAAAAGGAGAGGAGGAAAATGAAATCAAAATTGGTAAATTACCCCCAAAAAAAAAGAATCAGGAGTTAAAAACGTAATTTCTGCCAATTGACAATTGGAAACGACTTTTTTTTCCCATTCTACAAGGTTCTCTAATAATTTCTTTTATTTTCTTACCAAGTATAAAATGCAAATCCACGTAAAAAAACCTCTTTGCACATGCATGGTATTTTTTTTATTGTATATCATAATTTAATTTCGTACTTTATCTATATACATTAATTACTATTTTTTTTTTGTATCATGGGGAACCCGCAGCCGCTACCTTGAAAACCAGATGTGACTGGCTCAAACCCCACGCTCACATGTAATAACTCAGAACCCACCTTAACCACGGATGCGATAATCACACTTTAAAACCACATGTGAAGGCATGAGAAGAGTAAAATAAACGATAGATGTAATAGATGATGAGTCCACGTGACTTGCATTAACAAAATGAGATATTCTAGTTTCATGTGGTTTTCAAAGTAACCAAATTTAATAATGTGCAGTGAGTGAATAATATTTCAGTTCAATAAAAGAATCAATAGAAAAGAATAATTATTTAATTATCATCGTAGATACACAACCAATTGGATTCAGAATACATAAACACGGGCAAGAATTTCCCAACAAATTAACACAACATATTACAAATAAAAATCAATAAAGCTTACATATTTGTAGAAATATCTTCATCGTCAAATTCAATGTCCAATTTGCCTTGATTGGTTGGCGGAGATGATAGTGAGGATTAAATAAACAAAAACACCCAAAAATCCAAGAACCGAAGAAGCAATTCCTCTGTTGCAAAATTTGCCAAAATGGTCACAAATCTGCATCCAACCTGTGTGGGAGTTGCCAAATTTCCCCACATACGCTATCGCCATCGCCGCCGCTAATCCAGCCATCAATAAAACCGTAATGATCTGTTAAAAAATACTTCACATTTATTAATATGTCAAACGATACATTTGTTAGAGGGGCACTTTAAATATCGATACTACATTTGATGAAATGTCATAAATATACTATAGTCTATAAAATAGACGTTTGGATGCTATACACTTCGTGTAAAGCACGAACACATCGTGCTTTACACGAAGTGGAGCTTATGTAATCAAAACGACGGCATCTGAGATTAATTCGTACCAAGTCGTGGAGGAACAAGCTGAAATAGTAGGTTGAGTTTGCTGCCTTTCTCCCCATCAAGAACACGAGAGTCAGTGACAACACGGATAGTGCAAATGCAACGATATTTGCGAATACGAAAAACCTGAAATATATACGATATGCAAATCGGATGAACAAACAAATTCATATTGTAAATCATATTTATATATAAATGAAAAAAAAAGTATTGGGTGTGAATTTACTTGAAGGCCGGGGAGTAGCTGTAACGGGCGTCGACTTGGATGCCGTAGACGACTGTAACTTGCTTGTTGGTGATCATAAGACATGCAGCAGAAAGAGTAGTTCCAATGGCCAAAAATCTGAGGAAAATTTGAGTTGCATACTGAATTTTGTTTTGTGAAGATGGTGGGGTGTTGAGGTTGTCTATGGAGATTGCCATTCTATGTATGTATGTATGTATGCTTGTCTCTCTTGATGAAGAAGTGGAAATAGTGGAGGGTGTATATATAGAGGGTAGGGTTTGGAGATATGGACTAATTAACTGTCGAAAGAAAAAGCAGCGTATAATAGAGATATTGGGGGATTAATTGTTGAACAGAAAAGGTAGGAGAACTGGACCTAATATTTTTTATGTGGTATGTACCCAAAAATTTAACATAGACACCCAAATTTTAATTTCAATATATATAACTATTCGGAACCACGCTCCCAATATTTTCTATACCCCACAATCAAATTCGTTTTTTAATAATAAAAATTTAAAATAAATTTTTTTATAGTATAATGGATAAATCAATATTTATAACCAAATTGGAAATTTAAAAAAATTGTATACCCTGCTTGTAAGTTTATTAACTAATAAAATTAAGTTATAAAATGATTATATACTCTAATTAGGTATTATAAACCCTAATTAATAAATACAAAATCAAACTAAAATACAAGAAACTAAAATTAAAGAAAAAATTGATGAAATATTTTACAAAATTAAAGTGGTACACAATGGGCCAGGATAACAAAAAGTGAAAAATTGAATCCCAAGTGAAGTTTTAATTTCAATATATATAACCATTTATACTTTTTAAGGTTCCTTCCACAGGAATAACACATAAGCTTTTTATCTTAAAAAAAATAAGCAACTGTGTGCATGTGCGTGACAGCCATCCACGCTCCAGCCGGGGTCGACGTGACTATAGTAACAAATGTGCAACTCGAAAATGATTTGATTAAAACTTGTATGATTCGAACACGCATCAACAACGTACAATTTACGTTATGAAATTTGAGATAGTGAATATAATTTCAGAATAAAGTTATTCAACCCCTATAAAATGTACATGTATGCCCTTAATATTGTCAGTACAATACGAATAAAGTTTGTACTTTCAATTATTTTTGTTAAATGTCGGAAATAATTAACAATGTTTCTCAAATTTGTAATTGTCTAAAATATTTTAATTACAACGTCATCCCTTAATTAATTTTCTCTAATTACGATGTTTCCAAGTTTTTTCAGCAAAAGTTTGTTTGATGTATATCCAGAGACTGTATTACCAATGAAATGACACTACAAAAATACGTTTTAAAAACAATGACGGCCAAAATTGAGAACTAAGAATTAATAATCACAAGTCGTGAATTTTCAATCATGTGAGAATATTGACGGAATAGAAAGAAATTTTATTAACGACGGATCGCCTTATGACGGATCGTTGGGAAAATCAATTCCCATTCAAACTTGGTAGACGACAAGGGACGGAATATCTCGCATGAATCGTTAACGACGTCAAACCCGTCGCTAGTCCGTCGTTAAATTTAACGACGGACTAATTTCGTCGTTACAATTAACATTTCGTCGTTACAATTAACATTTTTATTTTTTTTATTGAAGTTTTTCTTTAACGACGGAATGAGTCCGTCGTTAATTATTATCCGTCACGATCCGTCGCTAAATAAACAAAATTTTTATTTTTATTTTATATTTAATTTAACGACGAAAATAATATGTCGTTAATATTAATTTTGAATTTATTTATTTCAAATAATATCAACGGCGGATATTCCGTCGCAAATAATATCGCTTAACTTGGTAGATATAACTTGGTAGATACCTTATTCATAGAACTACTTAACTTATGTAAGTGTATATTCATGTGCTCACAAATAACTACCTTATGCAAGAACAAAGTATATAAATTTTCAATCATCGCTCATGTGAGAATATTGCATAACGAGTAGATACGTTATTCATGCAACTACTTAACATATACAAGTATATTGTATTCATGTGCACGCAGATGACTGCCTTATAAAAGGATAAGGCATATTGCAAATTACTCCGAATATTTTTCCAAGAATAATCATGTCCGTCCAATCTAATTTTGTTAGTGGTGGTATTTAGTTCTTAATTTCTAGTGCACTCACTATAATCCAAACTAAAAATTCTAAATACAAAAATTTGAGTGCATTTAGATTTACGATACGTTCATCCTAGTTAAATTCAATTAAACTGAAGATTATTAAATTTTAAAATTTAATAATCTTTATCTAAAATTCATTAATCACATATAGAATTTAAATAGGACGAATGCATGGTGCGTTTAAATATACTGCAATATTAGTTACAGCTTAAATGTCAAACGTTTAATTGCAATAATGTGCATTTTAAGACTTTCTTTAATTAGTATAGAAAATTCAAAAATACGCATAATGATAATCCAACTTTTTTTTAGAGTTGGAAGGAGAAATTATTGATTCAGCTCCAATCATTCATCATAGAAAAGTGAGGAATATCATTAAATCACAAGGCTCGTAATATTAATTTATGATTCACATAAGAAAATCATTCTAAAATTAAAATATATTTATTTAGGTTGTGTGATGTAATTTGAAAGTTGATCTCTTTTTAATATGAAAATCGAAAACCTGAGATTTGTCATCATTTACCAGCATAACAAATTTAAAAGTCACGCATCCAGCATCCCCTTTAAGTCCGAAAATTTTCTAAGTGGATGAACTATGTAACAGCTTTCCTTTTTTCTATATCTTAATTTTGTTCAGTCAAATCACTAATTACATTACAAAAATCAATTATACCCATCGCAAGAGATCTATAAAATGCTTAGATGGGACCATATTAGAAATGTTCTTAATACTAAATTAGTAGTATATATATGATACCCATGCGATCTCATAATAATAATAATAATAATAATAATAATAAAAAAAAAATTAACTCTCATAGTTGACCTACGCATCGAGCATAAAAAATTGAATGAATTAAAAATATTAAAATCGTGCAACCATAATTTGGCGACGCCAACACCAGTGAAGCAAGTCACGTCAACTTTGTGATCGACCGAAAAAATTGAGGGTGTTAAATTTTGTAGCGAATATGGTGAAGTTATTGCGACATTTCAAAATCGATGTAGATGTACATTGGCTTATAAATTTTAGATACATAAAACACTCTTCGTATTTTTAAATTGTAATTTATGCACTTGTTTATTAGAAACACCAATAAATAATAATTTTCTCTGAGTAAAACAAAATAAAATTCTCCCAATATAGTGGGTAATATATCGATCACTTTCATGGGCGGATTTAAGTGAGGCTTGCACCAGGCTTCAACTCAGTGCAAGTCCCACACTTTTCTTATACTCATGGATTAATTTTAGTTGAATTAAAAATTAGTACAATTTAAAATAATTTAAAATTAAAATAAAGTTATTATATGTTGAATTGCTTTCTTTCAGTGTGATCTTAGATCCCACAATTTCTTTGAAATCATTTAATAGTAATGATATTTGCAAAGTTTTGAAGAAATTCTATCATGAAGATTTCACTAATCAAGATATTGTTTTATTAAAATAGTTGAGACATTATAAGCATGATATACTAATGCAAAAATTTTAAGTTTCTATACTTGTTGAGTTGAGTCAATTACTTACTAATAATAAAAAACAAATGTCTATGTTACGTTAAATAGACTAATTAAGTTAATTAATTTTAACATAACTTGTTTTTACTGCTACAATTGAACCTATATTTTTCGCAATGAAACATATGATAATGATAGTTTGTAACAACATAGAGGTTGATTTACTTAAAGATTCACTAATACTTTATATTAAAAGAGATTTTGTTAAAGATATAGATATAAAGTCAGTTATTGATGAATTTTATGTATTGAAATCTCGCAGGACACAACTTATAGGAGCACTGAAATATTTTGATATTTATAAAATTTAATGGGCTAAAGTGTTTATTTTTCAGCTTATCCTATTATCAAATTCTGAATTCGGCCATGATCACTTTGTATCATGCACATAGACACCAGATATTAATTAATGTAGAACCTAATGGAATGCCAGTTCATTAGTCCCCATAAAAAGAATCTAAATGCCTAGCAACCACATAAGTTGCCAACGTTAGTAACAAAATTATAGAGTTTGTACCACACGACTCAGATATGTATTTCTACTTTTGACAAAAAAAAATCATAAAAGGAATAAAGGACAACTTTGTCTTGATACTAATATATTAGGTTGAACTAAATTTTCTAACACCCTGAAACGGCAAAAACATGATGTTTGGCATAAATCACACTATGAGTTTTATGTTATTTATAAATGTGATGATTTTGATCACAATTTATGAGATATAAAAATAATGATATTAAAAATATATTAAAATATACTACACATTATGATGCTCTTTAAGTGCTCAAAATAATGTGCTACATATCAATCCTATATATGTATTTAGAGGGGGGGAAAATATCCTCTCTAGACAGTAGGAATCAATCTGAACCATCAATCTTTGTTGGGATAAGGTACAAATATACCCTTAAATGTTTCAAAAAAAAATACACCTCTATCGTTATGTTAAGTAAAACTTCATCCCTAACGTGTTTAAAAATTATATAAATTACCATGTTGACTAACGAGCCTTCTAACGCTGTTAATAAATTTTTGATTTTTTCTTTTCTTTTTTTCCTCATATTAGAATATATTAAATTCCTTCTATTCATCTCTAATTCATCTATTTATCTTTGTCGGATGTTCTAGTATTTGTGTGAATAGCTTCAGCTAGCAACAAACCCAAGTTCCCAAAGGGAAGCAAGTGTTGCTCCACCTACTTCGGAGATTGAGAGGGCGGCACAAACATAGCCGGCAACACTTGATCCAACCACACTTCATGGTCCTCGTCTTCCTTTCATTTTCTCAGCAACCCCTTGAGCCTCCAACTGATCCATTTTCACTTTTGTCACGGTCTTTCCTGCAATGATCAATTGATTACTCAACATTTCTACTTAAGTGGATACAGAAAATCATCCAAATGCTCAACCAATTTGATACATGTGTCAATATTTGTACATACATAACTAAAGGCGCGTCATGTGAGGGTTCCAAGCACAAAGGCCATTACAAATCCGGATGGGGATAAGCCGAAAAGAAGAACTAGGGAGCCTAAAATGAAGATTGTAGTGTTGCTGAGAAGGGCGGATTGTCACGTGTGAGATGATGATTTGACCAGCTTGATGGCTTGTTGCAGCAGTCCTGGATCAAAATCACTCCTTGATGCTTGAATTTTGGGGTGTCAATTTTCTCTTCAAGATTGAGTTTTGAGGTTTGACTTTGGAGGGAAGAAGAAGAAGATGATTTTTTATGTGGGATAGGAGGAATTGAGAGAGAGAAGGAAGGGTTTAGAGAGAGGGTGGAAGTTGAGAGAGAAGTCATTAGGAAAAAAAGAAATGAAAAACTTGAAAACTTATTAACAGTGTTAGAATGCCAGTTAGTCAACATGATAATTTGCATAATTTTTAAACATGTTAAGGATATAATTGCACTTAACATAACGATAGGGGTGTATTTGTTTTTTAATAAATTAAGTACAGCATCTTATCTCATCTTTATTTGATCTATAAGTATAGTAAACGGAAGCATTATCATAATAAATAGAATAGATTATCATAAAAATGAGTTATTATAATCTATAAAATCCATTAATTTTATTTTGTAAAACGAAATCTTATTTCCAAGATTAAATACACGAACAGGACAAAATATTGCTATCAATCAACTTTCGAACATTTGTGTGGTTAAATTAAACCCCAACGTATTTGCCATGCATTTAATAAGTAAAATGTTAGGCCGGTGACTTCCTCCGACTTCATTTTCTTTTTGCTCTTAATTTCCCACTTACATAAAAGTCTTATTTAATGTTTTGGAAATCGAGCCTAATATTGCTAGTCACTTAGTTGAATTACTGATTCGACCCATTGAATTGTTTTGAAAAATCAGAAGACCTGTAATATATTTGAATTTTTTTCATATATATATTTATATATAATTTATAAATTAATACATACAAATACTTAAATTAACTATTAACACAATAAAATTTAATCAACAAAAAAGTATATACATTGTACCTCACAAAACTAACTAACATTGTTGATTGTTATTTGTTTAACATCGGAAATAAATCAAAGTATATATTTACATGAAAGTAAATAAAATGATAAAAAAAAGAATAATTACAAATCTCGATTAGTTCCTACCGTTATATTCTTTTTTCATAATCTCTTCTTCCATAATAAAAATTCTACAAAATATATAGTTTAACAATAGTAATTTTGTAATCACTTTTTATTCAAACTTCTTATTTTGTACGTAGTTAGTATTTAAATTTTAGATCTTGGTTTGGCACCGATTCTTCTAGTTGCAGAGTGAACTAAAATTTAGATAAAATTGGAATTACCTGGCTTTAAAACCGATAGAACTGTAGGGCAAAGCCGAAGCCCAAAGGCATCAATTAAATGGGATTATTTGTCAATATATATATATGATTGTGTTATAATAAAAACATATTTTTCGTAAAAACCAATGCATATTACGTATAAAGTTAATGCACTTTATGTATAAAACTAATGCACCCTTGATTTATGGTAAAAGATAACAATATTCATCAATATTTCATAGTGCAGTAACTTTATACATAAAGTGCATTAACTTTGTACTTAAAATGCATTGGTTTTATGTTTTACTGAAAAATATGTTTTTATTTGAACTCTTCCATATATATATATATATATATATATATATATATATATATAGGAGATGGATCAAGTATGAAATGATAATTTGGTAGGAAATAGGAACGAATCCGGCCTTTGATTTGCTATATCAATGGTTGAAATTTAATTTTGAGTGTCACACTGGATTATTGTGCAAAGACTATAACTCTTCTTGTGCTATGTTGCAATGAAAGATATGCTAAACTAATATATTTAGTATTTGTGCTACGAATGGATGAAATATGTGCTAAACTAAAATGTGCAATATATTAATTCTGATTGTGCTACACAAATATGAAAGATAAAATTAATCCAACATAATCCAACATAATCAAGTGTTTACTTTAAGGATTAATATTTGAGGATATCGAAAGCTCGAGATTATTTTAATCCTTTGAATTGTTCTTCATTAATTTTAATCCAACCAATATAGGTAGCATTGAAATAACCCTCCAAATAAATGGAGAATTATGTATCCTAATTTTAATCATTCACTAATCTTTTGCAGTAAACAAATGATTGATAGATAAAAATTTTCTTATCACACATTTAATCCATCAAATAATCAATCATTCAAAATGTTAATCATGAAAAGTAAACACTATATAGACTCTTTTTTTTGTCATCTCATGGAGTGTTTACTTTTCATAATTAATATTTTTAAGGATTGATTATTTGATGGATTAAGGAAGTGTTTACTTTTCATGATTAGCATTTTGAATGATTGATTATTTGATGGATTAAATATATGATAAGATAATTTTTATCTATCAATCATTTGTTTACTACAAAGGATTAGTGAAGGATTAAAATTGGGATAAATAATTCTCCCTTTATTTGGAGGATTATTTCAATCCTACCTATATTGGTTGGATTAAATTTAATGGAGAAAAATTCAAATGATTAAAATAATCCCGGGCTTTGGGATATCCTCAAGTATTAATCCTTAAAAGTAACACTTGATTGGGTTGGATTAATTTTATCTATCCAATCTAATCATGCAAAGTAAACACCCCCTAAATGTATGAAAAGATAATTTTTATCTATCAATCATTTGTTTACTACAAAGGATTAGTAAAAGATTATAATTGAGATAAATAATTCTCCCTTTATTTGGATGATTATTTCAATCATACCTATATTGGTTAGATTAAAATTAATGAAGAACAATTCAAAGGATTAAAATAATCTCGGGCTTTGAGATATCCTCAAATATTAATCCTTATGTGGTGTTTACTTTGCATGAATAGTATTTTGAAGAATTGACTATTTGATGGATTAAATGTGTGATAAGATAATTTTTATCTATCAATCCTTTGTTTACTACAAAGGATTAGTGAAGGATTAAGATTGTGATAAATAATTCTCCATTTATTTGGAGTATTATTTCAATCCTACCTATATTGGTTTGATTAATATTAATGAAGAATAATTCAAGGATTAAAATAATCCCGGGCTTTGGGATATCCTCAAATATTAATCCTTAAAAGTAAACACTTGATTAGGTTGGATTAATTTTATCTATCCAACCTAATCATGCAAAGTAAACACCTCTTAAAAGTAAACATTTGATTAGGTTGGATTAATTTTATCTATCCAACATAATCATGCAAAGTAAACAACCCCTCAATGTATAACTGCGCCATTTCGTCTAGCCAAAAATGTGAGAATCTAGCTAAAATTAAGTGACTGATTACCTATGTTAATTAGTGTAGTTACTAGTTAGTCCAAGCTGGTTCAAAAATTTCAAGTGGAACATGTGAAATTAGGTTTGTCTTAACTCTTAATTATATCGAGACGCTCTCTTATCCGTTTTGAATAAGTAAATGTTCAAATAAATACAGAAATGCCATAACAACAAGGATGACAACTATTGTGAAAGACAACCATGAATTCCTTATGTTCCTCAATTGGTGTGACATCACACTTCTCCAAAAAATATAGCTTCTTTCTTTCCTAATGTGCCAAATTATACTCTATTTTTCATATAGATGTATAATAGAGAAAATACAAATTATTCTTTAGTGTTCGTGAAACTGACTTATACGAACTCGAGAACTTTAACCCTAAATATTAATAAATATACCACCAAACCAATACATGCATATGATTTCTTAATTTGTTAAATAAAAAAAGTGAATCATTAGTTGAACTTAGAAACTAGGATGTTAAACATTACCTTAACTTTTTCCGTGGTCACAATATATTTTATTTACATAAATTAATATTTACAATGAGATCTAGAATGAATCGAAAATAAATAGTTGCTATTTAATCCTCACCTTTGTACCTTATACATATTAAACCTAACTGTTAGATCGTTTCAATAAAATCTCACCCTTTCCCTTTATAATGAACTTGTATCTTCTAAAAATTTTGCAGCTAAAATTTAAACGTTCATGCATAGTTAAAACTCAAAATCAATTAATGACTTTTAAAACCCCTTATCTGACTTATCATTACAGTTTTATTGTCCAATATTAAAAAATTCAATTCAAACCATCAGAAAACTCTGAGGGAGTGTTTATTTTATATGGTTAGATTGAATAGATAAAATTAATTCAACCTAATCAAGTATTTACTTTTAAGGATTAACATTTGAGGATATCTCAAAGTCTAGGATTATTTTAATCCTTTGAATTATTCTCTATTAATTTTAATCCAACCAATATAGGTTAAATATTGGTGTTTACTTTGCATGATTATATTGGATAGATAAAATTAATCCAACCTAATCAAGTGTTTACTTTTAAAGATTAATATTTGAGGATATCCCAAAGTCCGGGATTATTTTAATCCTTTAAATTATTTTTTATTAATTTTAATCCAACCAATATAGGTAGGATTGAAATAATCCTCCAAATAAAGAGATAATTATTTATCTCAATTTTAATCATTCATTTAATCCATCAAATAATCAATCCTTTAAAATGCTAATCATGAAAAGTAAACACTCCTATTTATCCAAATTTTAATCATTCACTAATCCTTTGTAGTAAACAAATGATTGATATATAAAAATTATATAATTACACATTTAATCAATCAAATACTTAATCCTTCAAAATGCTAATCGCGAAAAGTAAACACTACCTAACTCTACCGATCTCAAGATTTCAGCTCTCGTAAAAATATTAGAAATGATAAATTTATTACAAATCAAAATGTTAGAACATAACTGACATTTTAAAAAATTATCCACTTTGCAACAACATGCAAAAGTTGAGATTTAAATAACAGCTATCTCAATCCAAAAACTAAAAGTTCGAAATTGTGTTACAGTATATCAAGTGTGAAAAGAAAATTATTAGTATTTTTTAAATGAAAGCACTCATCATCGAATAACCCAGAAATACACTTAAGTTGTTATCATGTTCAGATCTCGTTTTTATTTGACTACTCCTCAAATATGAGATCATATACAACATTTTCTACTTTTAGTAAAATAAAACACGAGATTGGAACACAATAAGGAACAAACACATCTCACACAGAAAAAACAACTATAAATTGAAACAAGGCAGGCATCACTTTTGTTTGTAATCTGAATGATTAATTTATTTTGCGGATAAATAGATGTTGAATGTGAAACCTGGACACCACAAGCAACATGTTATTGACATCAATTTACATGTGATGTGGGTTTTGGCAACCCATCTATCAGCATCTACATCATGTATGTACAAATATATACAAAATAACCAAATTAGGGAAATCATCAAATCAAGGTCGACTGATGTCGAAATACTTCGGATTCGAGGGATAATCGTATTCCACTTGCAACTGCACCATCAAATTCAGTCACTCGTTACCAGAAGAGATCGATAGAAGGAAAACGAGAAAAAATGTAGCTAATGCAGACGATCACGAGACTTCAATGAATGAAAAGCAGTCAAGTGCATATGCAAGTTGTGGAGAATCTAGCAGCACAAAGCATGCATATCAAACAAGAAATTGTCCAGAATTCAAATCATAGAAAATGGAAAACTATATGAACGAATTGACTGCATCTCCTATAATATCATAGGGCAGTACAGTATACGCAGATTTTCACCGTATCAACATGTTTACAAAACAAAGCTGATTAAGGGGGAGTCTAACTAAACTCATTCAGAACTTATATTTGGAGTTTATAGGGATACAAGGTCCTAATAAATATAAGTTTGAAACATAAATATGCAGAGAATGACAAGGTGCTTTCATTTGGTAGGTTTTATAAAAGTGCAAGTCTTAAGTTTAATGCAAATATAAGGAAAAAACAGCTTCTTAAATTATCATAATCGGATAAGTGCATAAAAAATAAGCTAATATAACTTGTTCAGCACAAATAAATCAATGGGGAAACCAAATTAGTTAAACTATAAGAGAAATGTTTCTATGATAAATAAGATCATGGAACTTATAAGATTCAGTTATATGACAATTTTATAATAGCATCAAAACCTAAGGAATACTAACATTTGAACACTAAATTTTGTTAGAAAATAAATTAGGGACTATCTCGGTTCCTATATGAAAGGAGCTTGTAAGATACTAACATCTCGTTTTAGGAGATCATCATGAACAGTATCCATTGTAATATGGTAATCTAGAAATGCACATACCTTGCCCTCATCGGAGTCTGAATGGCGCTGAGGGAACACGACTCTCATCTCATTGTACAAGTAAAAGCGGCGTTCTCCTTGACTGTCCATATTGTTACTCGACGGTAGGGAGGATGGACCAGATTTAGATTTCGTACAATTTTTTGAGTTCTTCTTCAGGTGGGGGCAAACGAAACGGAGATGTAAGGCATATCGCAGAACACCAGTACCGGTAGTATTCTTATTAACCTTCGAGCGGCAACATACAGATTTACTTTCTTTCCCACCAGACAAACTGAAAGCAATGTTATCTATATTCCCGCAGTTATTCTCTAACAAGCTGCATGTATCAGTACATAATGTCCCCTGCTGTAAAGAATCACCTGATACCGAAAGAATGGGGACTGATCCCTCATTTCTCGCACCAGAGTCTTTCTGTCCACCTCTATCCACAGGCAAAGTGGCCTTTTGCCTGAGAAATGTCTATAAGTTGAAAGAGAACACATTAGATATCGAGCGATTGTTGGTCGAAAATTATGGCACTGATTGAAAATGATTTGACATAATTCTTATGTTTTAACTTCAAATCAACTGATTCAAACAAATCACAAGTCGACAGCTGAAATCCAAGACAGTATTGGGGGGGAAATGTCCTGTTTTGCAGACAAAAATAATTGGTAGAGGCAGTAAGCAGCAGATCAAAGAAGAACGTGATCTCTTTATTTAATTTCATAAGCTTCATAGTCACCTTTGTGCCAGCCGGCATGTCACTCAAATCATAGTTACAGAAGAATGTATGAATTGGTGTTCTTTCTGGATTGCTTAGGACCTGCAATGAAGCTCTGTTATTAGAGGTAAATTTGCAAAACTCAAATGGCAGTGATCATCACGTTTGAGAAACCACTAGCCAAGACTTCCAACAAGTAGGCAATAAGTTTGCAAATTAAAACCAAATAAAATGTAATACACTGGAATATGCTAGAAAAAAGCCATTTTCAGATATTAGATATAGCTATTTTATATAAACTCCAATCTGGAACCACTGTGAAGTAAGTTTTCCTTGTCAAACTATCTACAATCTTCCAAATTGGCGCTACATATCAAAGAGGCAAAGCTACAATATATATAGAAATAGAAGGCAAAAGTATCAAAATAAAAATAAGTCAAGAAACAAACTTCAGTTAAAGCCCACAGTTAGAAGAAAATTCAAGAAATTGATCAGTACAGCCTGAAAAGTTTATTGAGGAGGCTTAAAAATCTAGTTCTGATAACTTCTTTTATTAAGTATTTATTCCGGATACAATTTACTTGTTTAAAAACAAGTTTTTGAAGAAACACAATGCGACAAGATTATATTCAACTCTAACAATAAGTTCTATCAAGTCTCTGTTATCAAGAAGTCTAGATAACAAGTAAGATTTGATAGCCATCCTTCTTATGTTTGAAGTAATTTACTTAATCACTCCCTAGAAAGGAACATTCAGTCGGTGCAATAACAATATGGTAGTAGATGCATGTCAAATTGAACAAATCAAACCTAAATAAGATCATCTTTTGCAAAATATTGTGGACAACATCGTATCCCAACTCCAATGGACACAATGTTGTGTTAACAAATAGGAAACCAAGGCCATGTTTGGTGCAATTTATATAAGTTTTAAGTGTAATGAGAAATGTGCTGATCAAAGATTGTAGAGAAATGTGTAGGAGAATTTGATGCTCGGATTTGCTTTTAAATAATGAAGTGAACAGAAAAAAAAGGCTCAGACGACAAAAGCAAATGCTGCCTACAGATTATGTACACCCACTGTGGTCCAATAAGGCTTGTATTTATTTCCTAACACCTTTATTTCTTCACATGCTAAATTGAAGTATATATTGTAAAGACAAAAGCAAAATATTAATAAAGCATGAGCATAAGGGGAAAAAAAGAAAATAAAATGATAGAGAGGCAGACAGACAGAGAGAATACCAATTGCAACCGGCCCTTCATAGGTATTCTCAGGCGAGCTTTGTCATCAGAGGAGCCATTCGCACTGAGGCTTCTCTTCAATATCGGACCTTCACATTTTTTTGAAGATGAATGTCCAGAAAGATCTATAGATGAGTAGTATAATAAGTAATTATCACCATCAACACTAGTCACAGAAAATGGAAGTTTCTGGGGTTGAGGTGAGAATTTTCCTCCAGTAATATTCAGGACAGCAAGGAAACCATCAATTTTCTGCACAAGACAAGTAATGATAAGACAAACAAGAACAGAATTATAAAAATCAGTAGTAAGAGGGAACGAAACACACCTGGTTGGCAATTCCGGAAGCTAACCTACCAGATAACAGTGATTCCTCAAATGAACCAACTAACGACCTCCTGACTGATAATCCGCTCAGGGATCTACCTAATTTTGAATTTTGAGTAGTAGACTTTCGATTATGTCCGTGAACAGATATCAAACCCTCCGTTGTTAATTGATCGACGTTCAACAAGAAATATTCATCATCTTCAAGCCCTCTGCCCGACATGATGACATTCTCATCCCTGTGAGACAACACAAAGCTCGAGATAGTTCCTTCAAGAGAGAGTTCGACATCTTTAAAGGTTATACAGCTCTCATCAAACTCTCTTTTGGGATCCCTAGATCCCTGAGAATTTCTTATTCTCCCACAGAATCTTGGTCCGAGGGGAGATAGAGAAAATGGGGTGGAGACAGAAGCATCCCGTGATATACTCACTGCTCTATCCTTAGAGGGTGTTTCATTATTTCCACAGCATGTAATACCATTGTATGATGGGAGGAGGTTCTGAGATATACATCCATGATTTTCGAACAAGGGCCCATCAGTGACAGTCCTGCAGTTGATGTCACAACCTTCTTCTGACGGACTACTACTCCTTGAAAAGATAGGTATAGACCAATTAGGAGGACTGCCATGGTCCAAGTTGCCTATATGAGCTTTTTTATTCTCTTTCATAGTAATGCTATAATTATCACCTCTTGATTGGAAACCATCAAGGCAAGATGTGTTCCCGATTTCCAGACACTGACCTCTAAATTCATCTGGCAAAACCATGCCATTCAAAGGCGACAACAGCCTCTTCCTAACCATTGAACTCGAGTTCTCATTTGCATTGCAAGTTATACTATTCCCATTAGGCTCAAAACCCACAATCCTCGAAGCAGGTGTCTGAATGTTCTTTCCACCATGACGCGACAAGAAGCTAGTTTTATCTATAGATTCAATCCTCAATCTTTGCAAATTGGGCACACCATCTTGATGAAAACTAACCGTACCAGATTCCTTTGCACGTTCCCCAAATGAAGAGCACGGAAAGTCATCAGTTATTCTATTGTTCGAGTGTCTTCTATGCCTCTCGCTCACACCAAAGCTTCCTGCAGCACCAAACCGTGTTGGTATCTGCATCATCGAGCTCACCGAAGTCGGCACTTCATCAGCTACATTTCCTGATGGAACTTGAGGCAAGCCCATGACTGACAGAGCAAATTACTCGTTTTCCTCTTTACTCGACCCTCACAACCTTCAATTTGATGCACCAATTATCGAGCAATACAGCGGCAACCAACTGGCTAAACCAGAAAACGGACTTTATCCTTTTAAAAGAATACGAGGAAACCAATCACCGGAAATTATCAACAGTCCGAAGCACGTTCTTATCATATTCTTCAATTTTCAAGAACTGTTAACAATGATCCTACATAAACTTCAACTAATACTTAGCAGTACCTATCCACCCGCCTGCAAGAAGACCATCCCCGATGGTGTCCCTATGAACAGACCAGCAGCCAAACTCAGACACAAAGCAAAATAAGAAGCAGAAAAGGTAGCATAATATGCATTGCCTTCTATATCGTACAAGGAGAAAACCCACGAAATCATTTATTCAGTCAGCAAGATCACAATCTATCCTGGGAGAAAAAGAAGCAAAGAGAGCTGGTTAATCATGTAATTTATCTACTGAATGACAAGTAAATAGAGACAAAAACAGGTCTTGCATTACCAAAATAATTTCAACTCAATTTTTCTAGTGCAAAAGTACCAGGATAGCATATTCTAACCAGATTTGCTCAAAAAAGAGTTGGCATTAATTTATATTGTAAATCGAATCCATAGCTCATAGAACTGAAAGAGAAAGCAGTCTTCCTAAGCATCATATCGAAAACTTCAACAATTCGGAAAAGTTAATCTCAACTTCTAGTGACTACCAGAAATAGCAATTCTATTAAAAAAAGGAAAACAAAAAGAGCCCATAAAATTTTCAGGTAAGACCATCAGCGATTCATCTTCAACAATATCAATCAAGCTTCTTTAAATGGCATGAGATGCAAAAAAACCTCAGATTGTCTCAAACGCAACCAGAACCGATCAACCAATATCAGAAACCATCAAAAAATTTGCAAAAATTGAATTAAAACACATGTATTGAAAAGACCCACCAGTTCAGATTACAAACTATCGCAAATCTCGAAAATTTTGATTGGATTAACAAAAAGGGTTTATAATCGGAAAACAAAGAATGCAGTCAATCTTGCAAAACTAAATTCTGCCAGCGGCGCCTCGCGTTTCTATCTGTTTCTCTCCTTTGTATAGAAATCTATTTAGGTATATAAATATATCTTCTCCAATCTATAGCATATATGATTTCGATATTTTAGTTAAAATATTTATTACTATTTTAGATAAGTTCTTTTAAAGTAATATCTAGATAAGTTGTTTGTATAAATAATAGATACGATAATGTGATTATAGGACTATTAGTTAGAATTGTCTAAATGGTATTCGGTTTTAATTTATAATTCAACGTAATCAAAATCAATCAATTTTGATTAATTGAAATCAAAAGTTTAGTTATCGATTCGGTGTTCGGTATAAAAATTAAAAAAAAATCAATTTTGGAAAAAAACAAATTTAAACCATTTTTTTATTTTAATTGTTTATTAATTATTTAAATTTCATAGAACTTTGATTATTATTATTATTATTATTATTATTATTATTATTATTATTATTATCATCATTTTAATTATTTTTTTAAAAAAAATTATTTATCAAAATGTAAGAATCGATAGATGTTCGGTTTATCGAAAATCTGAAAAGATTTGGTTTCAATTTCATTTTTTCGAACAAATTTGGTTCGATTAACCAAAATGGAGCTATTATGATAAATTTAGTGGATCCCCATTTTGACAAAAATAAACAAGAAAACTTGAAAAATCTTAATTCGAAAGCTTATAAAAAGATTTAAAAGTTCACCTACATATATATTATTAAATCAAAGTAAAAGTAGAAAGAACACGTGATTTGCTTACATGGTCTTTCTATATTAAATTAACGATTCTTCGTAAATAGTAAATATTTAGGAATATCATACAATTTTAGTTTAATAAGTTTTTCTTGATAAGTTTTATTTAATAAATTAATAATACCTCAATAAAATCTAAATAATAGAATTTATGATAATTTTAACTCATGAGTGATTGGCGAGAATGTGATGTCTAAATTTGAAACATAGAGAGAAGGAAGGAGAGTTCTTCAATTCCATTCCAAACTTAGATCATATAAACCTTCAACAATAAAATCGAAACCGATTAAAGGTTAGAAATTTTACGAGCTTCGATTACATGTTAGAATTTTCGATTTTCATCCGTTAGAATTTATGTTATGATCTTAGTTTATATACATGAAAGCATAATCAACATATTAAGAGTGTAGATTCATAATATATGGTTGTGGAAATTTATTGAAATTTATAAATATTATTTTGACCTAAGTCGAAAATTTAGAAAGTGACTTAGGTAAATTTTATTCAATAAGTCACAATAAATAACAATTATGTTGTAGTAAGCATAATTGAGGGTGAATAATTGAGATATGATTTTATTGGAATTTTTAAAAATCATTTGATGGGTTATTTATGAAGTATCGAAAACTATAGGTTATAATACTAAGGTGTATAAATTTTATTTGACTAAGGTAATTACATATTATTAATCACATGATAAAATAGTGTAACATGTGAATTTATAAGAATTTTGCACAAGTCTAAGCTATTTAATTTGTAAATCGAAAACTTTATATTATGTGCATTAATGTTATAAATTTATTTTATCAAAGATAATATCATAATATGATCTAAAATAATGTTTTAGACATAGTATGATTTTATAGAAATTTTGAACAAGAATTGCACATAAAATGATAAAATTTCATAAATAGTTAAAAAGTCAAATGTTGACTTTTGTTGACCAAAGTCAAAATTGTTGACTTTTAGTTGACTTGGTCAAAATAGTTGACCAAAATCGTTGATCAAGGTCAACGGGCACGCAATTCGATAATACGTTATCAATGTGACGTAGTACGTTTAGTAATAATGCTACTTACGTTACGTAAGTACATTAAAACGTACATTATATACTAAAAAGATAGAATATCTCTTATAAGTTAAGAAATTTCATAATCGACATCAATCGATTAAGAAACGTCAAATTAAGTCCAACGTTAGCCTTATTTGATACGTAGAACGTTATAGACTATGTTCGTCTCTATCGAACGTGACCAACGTACTAAAAATAATTCTTACGTTAAGGTGATACGTGGACGGAGCGTTGGCCGAGGAAAGAGACCATAGTATAAAGACTCACGTGTACAAGGTGGGCTTTACTCGAAAACCCTTTTATTTACGATGCTTTCTTGAAAAGTATTTATTTACAAGCTTTCGGTTGAGAAATGATTATGAAAATTGGTGTTGATTATGATTTCTGGCATCAAAAATCAATTATAGGTTACAATTATCATAAAATTTAATCATTTAGCCTTGATTGAGATATAATTGATTTATTAAGTTAAAATTATCACAAAGTTAATTTATTAAGCTAAAATTTTATATTTTCTCAAATGTTTATTATCAAATCAAGAATAATTAATCATAATATTAAGCAATATAGTAAGTGTTTGATAATATGTAAAAGTTTTTCGTGCGACAAATGCATAAGTATATTATACTTGATAAAATACGAAATTATAGTTAAACAGTGTTTTATTTGTTACAAATACTTCATTCATCACACAAATTTGGTTCTTGTTTTTGTTTTTGTTATTTCCTCCAAATTTATTTATTTTATATTTATGAAACTATCTACAAAATACTCTATATTTATTACCTTCGATATTATGGGCAATCATTAATTAATTTAACATTATATTAATGCAGAACGATTATTTTATTCACAAAATACTCAACAATTTTTATTAAAATCTGTATCAAACAGTAACCATTGCCTGTTTTAGTGGTGAGATAATTGCTATCAGAAAAAAGTTTTAGTGTTGTCTTGCTGAGATAGTTGAAATCACTAACTTCACTTCAAAATATTATGTTTTACACGACAAAGATAATACATTGTTATAGTCACAATAAATTTCGAAAATTAAATACAATGGTAAAAGTAATCTAAAAAAACAATATGTCTCTTCACCGTAATGAGTAGCAAGTATATATATATATATATATATATATATATATATATATATATATCTAAACCATAGGTTAACGTAAAACCATTTTTATCACATGAATGTGTAGGAATCGCGTTGGGGTCTCCACGGCTACCGAGTTTGGGTTGATGACAACAAAACACGGATAAATCATGAAAGTTAATGAATAAAAAAATAATTTTCGCCTCATGATTCAACCCGATATGAAAATTCAATTTTGCATTCATTAACTTTCGGCGCAGAAGATTCATTAACTTTCATGTTCATTTCAATGCATTATATTCATTGTTTGTTTTTGTAAATCAAATTCTAATCTACCACGTTAAAAGGTCCGAAAAATCGATTCTTAATTCTAACCAAATCTCTCTATATATATATATATATATATAAAAACTAAATTACTATTTATTATTATAGGTGCTAATCTGCCTCCCTCGTAAAAGGGAAATTAGAAAAAGAACTGTCCTCCAAATTAAACAGAATTTTTGTGCACAAGCAATCGCTGTATCTGTATTGACAGAGACCATTCTTTGTCCCTTTCAATCTAATCCACAAATTGTGTCCACAAAAGATACACGTCCTCCCTCTATCAATTCTTTTAAATATAAAAAGTTAAAAACTCGGAAATTGAGGATAATTATCCTGTGGTGGGTTATGTTATGTGATTGTGATTTAAACCAGTCGGTTTAAATTGAAATTCTAAGACTCCTCTTGAATTTGGCTAGAGGGCAAATATTCGGAATGAAGTAATATGAAATTTAGCTAGTATTTTGAAAGTGATATATGCATGTCCATAAATGCACATAAATTATCTAACTATTTTTTTCAATTAAATACAGAAATATAAAGACTGTGATACGATGGATTCGAACCGGACCTTTAACCTCGAACATTAACCAACCTACCACTAGGCCAACACACACGCAATTATCTCGCTATTCAGTGATTGTTGATGTATATATTGAGTAAATTATGTTGCTGCCCTAAAAAGCAAAGTAAGTTATGTTGTTTAGAATTAAAGTAACAAATAAAATGATCTCTTTGAGGAAGAAAGTAATCAAAGGGATATGTAATGAGCCAAAGAAAAGAAAACGATATTAACATTTAGAAAATTATCAACTTCCAAAATAAATTTATTCAAATTAGAAAACGTTTACTTTTCATGATTAACAGTTTAAATGATTGAATATTTAATGAATTAAATATATGATAAAATAATTTTTATTTACTAATTCTTTGTTTACTATAAAGAATTAGTGGAAGATTAAGATTAGGATGAATAACTTTCCATTTATTTGGAGGATTACTCCAATCCCACATATATAGGTTGGATTAAAATCAATAAAAAACAACCTAAATGATTAAAATAATCTCAAACTTTGAAATATCCTCAAATATCAATCCTTAAAAATAAATGTTGGATTAAACTAAATTAATTTTATCTATCTAATCTAATTATGTAAAGTAAAAATCCCCTTAGAATTTTGTGTTGATAGTTTGCTTGCCCAAAGTATTTTGCAAAGTCAATTGGGCATAAAATAGGTTGTTCGTTTAAGGAAGTTTGTTAAGCTCGTGAGTAAGGTAATCAGCCTAATGCAATCCATTATTTTCGTTGTGAAATAATAATAATAATAATAATAATAATAATAATAATAATAATAACCAAATATTGTAACTTAGTAGCATTCTTTCCTTTTGAAAAGGTGAGTGATTATGGTACGATCTCAATCTCTCCATCCACAACTCAAAAAAACAAAAAATTAGACATAATAATAGGAGGGTAAAAAGTCATTAAGCAATTACTTACAATATAAAGATGGTCCGTGATTAATTTTTTGGTTTAAAAGAAAAGGCAAAAACTAGTAAAAATAGTGATAGGGTATAGAGCACATTTAAAGAGAGACAACTTGTTATGGTCTAACTTATACTATTTGATTGTTAGATTATTATTGATCTTTTTTGTAATCAATTAGTTTGGAGTTCATGATATGATACATATATTTTTTAAGAAGAGAGAGAGAGAGAACTTGTCACTAAAATATACCAAAAAAAGAAAGCAAAAGAAATGTAAAAAAAGCAGCCAACCATCTAAATGTTAACTCATGAAGTTAACACCAGTTACACGATGGTGTGTTTGATAAACAAACAAAAATTAAAAATCCTTGTTTCCACTTTGCACTAGTTTTATTTAGATCATCTAGAATTCAACTTCTATATCGTGAGTCGGTGACATTGAGGTAAAAAATATCATATAAACCTTATTTATTTATAATATTGTCAGTATTAATTAATCAGACTTCATAAATATCACAAGTTAGACCGAGACTGACATTAATTATTATCTAAAAGTTTGTTTATTTATAATTTCTACGAGTAATTCTATGTGATCACTTTTTTGCTTCTTTTATGTTAACAGCTTGAATCACTTAAATATTAAACAGCCTCATCTTCAAGCCTTAATACTGTATGCTATTCTAGAAAAACACATCTACCAAAACTGAAGTTGGATACAATGAATACCAAAATTATAGTCCAAATCTTACTAGAGAGCCCTAGGTCGAATTATTCAGAAATTGCCTACAAATATAAGCTACAGATACAAATCTTACAGAACGTGGACAAATGACATAATTTCCTAGTGTAGGAGTCCATATTATAAGCCATTGATTTTTGTATATAATTGTCATGAAAAGACATAATAGTAATACAAATTGAAAAGCGTCTACGGGAACTGATCCCTAATACTATATAATATTATATCAATGACAAGGTCAAGTCTATATCAAAAGTAGGGAATTAAACCCCGACATGTACTTTTTATCCTATTTCAGTGGCTTTTATGCTTTATATTATATTTCTAGAATATTAAATTATTTTACGCTAAAATTATTATAATAATTACTAAAAACAATATTTTCTTATAACAAATGAGACTAATTAGATAATTATTGTGTTTATTATCGATTTAATATGACACTATAAATCATATCAAATTATTAAATTATACTTTCAAGTTAGCTCTCTTAATGAACTACTGAACTAACAAAAATAGTTCTAAGCTCAGCTCAAGTTTAACTCGATATACTAAATAAGCTCAAGTAAGCTTCTTGCCATTTCAAATTTTGAATAGCTTAATTGGTTTACAATCCCACCAGCATTCCGTGTCTAATTCTATTGGTAATATGTGGGTTTACTTGATGTATTTTATATTTGACTTATTTGCCCATTTGAATTTTGTTAGACTTTAATTCAATATTCGTGTCAAATATTTCATACCATTTTATCCAAAATATTATGATTGCTCGCATACTGTAACCGCAAAAATAAACTATCACCTCATATTCACTGCTAGCTCTAAGATTTCACCATCATGCCTCAACAATGCAATTCATAGCTTGTGGATCGAGCTAGCTAATCACAGAATACAATCATAATATACACAAGTGCGATAATGGAGCCAATCTAGACAAACAAATTAACATGAGAGGCGAGGGGTATTGAAACTAATGTCGATCGAAAAGCATTGAAACCGTTGGTAAACAACATAAAAGAATTGGTCCAGAAAAATAAGAAAACTGAAAAAAAAAGCATTTGAAAACCAAACCCAACCTCGTACCTCATTACTATGTACCTATTTCAGGATTCCAGTTGTGATGCAAGGCGTTTGTTGCCTCGAAGAAGTCTATCCACATTGCAAAGAATCCTGATGCAGACTCGGATGGACTTCTCCTCCTCCAAGGCAGGGCGTTCACTTTATATAGTAAGTTAAGTTGATAATACATAGGATTGAGTATTTGAAGGATTCACGGTCAAAGAAGCTCAAAATTGTTAATGTATCGGAGTATGTGGTGGATTAACCTATATTATGTGAATCTAAGTTATCACCCAAAGCACATACTCCCTAATGGACTTGATTTCCATCATATTATCCCTTGTCAGTAAAGCAGATAGAAACAATACATTCTGGCACAAGTTTATTCTCCTATGTGGTGTATTACTTGTTATAGTTGAGCAGATAGTTTCCTACTATTAGGCTAAGAGACCTCCTTAACACACACACGCACCTTTCTTTATTGGAGGCTGCAGAAATGGACTCCAAATTAATGCTTCCTGGGGATATCTCTTCTCGTAGTGAAGGCAATCCTTTCTGCATATATTTTGCACAATCAGGATTTCGTAGATAAGAGTGGAAGGAAAAAGAGTCAAATTTGCATAATTGATGGAATAAGGCACTCTTATTAAGTGAAACAAAAATTGTATGCCAAATGAAACCAAATAGCACAAAGAAATGTTTTGTGTACAGTATTCCACTTGGCAATGAGATCCTAAGGTCCCATGACAGTATTCTTCTTATAGTCCCACCTCAAACTAGAATCTGGTGTCACAAAGCACACATATGTTCAAAACTGCTCGTACATTAGTTACATGAGAAGTTCCTTGTTCTCAATGTGCCAGCCCCTATTCTCAAAGAGACTCCAAAACACTCTCCGTTAACCTAGTATATACCAAAAGTAACTTAAATGGAAGCAAAATGAAACAGATTAGATATTATAACTTTATAAATAAAACCTGGAGATCTTGATACATAAAGAGAAAAGGAAAGGATCATAAAGTCATAAATATCAACCCTATGTTACTCATTTATGTGATACAAATATACAATAATATGTATCTGCACAACATGGTAATTTCAATTAATGTGTATTTACTTGGCTAAATGCCACAATACTCACATATCATCTTCACCTCAAATATGGTCTTACAACATCGTCCATGCAGTAAATCAAAAATCAATCTTTCATACTAATAGAACATAAACTGGTCATTACGTGCAAGATATAAATCTAAATCAGACTAATAACTTAAAGCAAAGGGGATAAGTTGGTGCTAACATGATATAAACTATATATATATATATATATATATATATATATATATATAGGGAAGGGTTAACGTGAGAACCATTTTTATTGTGAGAACATGAGAAATGAATATGCTATGAAAGTTAATGAATACGCTGCGAAAGTTAATGAATAAAAAAAAATAGAATTTTCGCCTCTCATGGGATTCGAACCCTGATGAAAATTCCGAATTTTTGGATTCATTAACTTTCGCAGCGTATTCATTAACTTTCATAGCATATTCATTTTGTTCGTAAAGAATTTTCGTAGTTCTTAGTTCTCACGTTAAAATTGGTTCTTATTTGAACCTCACTCTATATATATATATATATATATATATATACATTTTATGACTGTGGGTACAACACTATGCAGTGAAATCAGTGCCTAGCAAAAACAAAAGTTTCATGACCAAAGTTATGGAGTTCTCACCCTCACCCAGAAGTACATCCTCTCTGTCTGCCCTTCTTGCTCATGGGACATAGAATAAAGCACTGAATTCAGATTCAAAAATGCTGGAGATTTGTGAAAGTTGATCATACATGGTAAGGAGTTTATAAAGGCCCAACACATTCAAGGAAGCTACTAGGCAAACTCCACATTCACGTTGCCAAGAAATAGTAGAAGAAATGCCAGGACCCTTTAATGCCAAGCATAGAAAACCAAGTGGGTAAAGGAAGAGTGGAAATTATTTTGCTCAACTGACAGCAAATACTGGGAGTGCGTGTCTTCAGGAAGGATGTTCTTTATACTTTTGAGGGAAAGAGCATGTTTTCATAAAGCTACATAATTTGTGTTCAATTTCTTTCAGAAAACAACTCCAAACATGGGATTAACAACCACGCCATAACTATGTAATGCGAACACTTTCAACAAGGAAATGTATTTAAGAAAACAACTCCAAACAGGGACTTAAAAACATAATATAACAAGTACACATGCCTTTAAGAAAAAAACAATTTTATGTTGTCAAAGACTTCCAAATTGAAGAATAGGGGTTTCACATGATGCCACTACAACTGACAACAATTTCTGCAATAAGTAAGGTTTTGGGAAAACCTATCATTGTTGTGTTTAGCTGATGTTGCCAGCAAAAAATATCCATAAAGTTTGTACTAGTCATACCGCCCTAGAATTTATATATACATCCTGTCTCATGTGCACCAATGTTTCAATAAACAATGGAAGCTGAGTTTAGTTAACAGGAGCTGTAAGTGCTTCTTCTAGTTCCTTTGCCACTGGTAAGTACATGTCTCCATGAAATCATCTAGGGGTTGATACACGTCCCACCTGATACTGATGATTTAAAGGAATCATATTTTCAGTCTCTAGTTAAAATGAAAAAGAAAAAGGAAACGTAAACTAACGAAGAGATTATTTTTGAAAAAGTGTTAGTTTTCAATAGAAAGCTAAATGCAAATATCAGTGGCAGTCATGGTAAAATATTGTAAAACGGTAATATTCAATTGTCTCCTCCAAGAAACAATTGCTATGAGTATTCCAATTCAAAAAAGGAAGCATAAAGCCCCTGTTACAAGAGATGTGGGACTTGAAGTACTGCAATCACTAGAGTTTCCAAAAGACAGCAAGTAAAGTCATGAAGTTGGAGCTCATTTTCTCTGTGGTGGTGGATTCTTTTTGCTTTTGCAAGCAGTGAATAGTTAAAAAATGCTTAGACACAAGCAAAATCAGTTCCTTCAGCAGCTTATACAAAGGAGATTAGAGGGAAATCAGGATCTTTGAATAAATAATCGCACAAAATTCAGTATTACCTGAGTTAAATATGATGAGCTTTCAGCAAGAAAGCGGACAAATTCTTTCTTCTTGGTTTCATATTTGAACTTTGCATGGTCCAGTAGTTCCTGTTCTCTCTGCATATCTTCCAGTGCCCGGTCCTTCTTCCATTTTGTCTCCTTCAGCCGATTTTCAAGCTCAAAATAGTTTGCAGATAAGACAAATTTTTCAGAGTCACAGGGGAACTTGACATCTATATCTCCCCTAACATGAAAAAGATGAAAGTTTAAACAATATGCACAAAAGAAAAAGAAAATAAAGTGATTGTTTGACATTTAAGTTCTTTGAATAATGAATTGAAAACTTCAAATTGAAGATAGTTTATTTGTTCACTGTAACGTGATAGATACATTAAGAATAATTCAGACTATTGGGGGGGAAAATTGACAGATTAAAAATAAAGGCCAAGCTTCTCACCAATTATGACCCAAGATGAACATGCCAGGACTTTTAATCAATCCTCCATCTAGAGATATGGCTCCAGTTGTTATACAAGACCGTGCATTTAGCATTTCTTCTCTTGATTTATACAGTTGCAAATTCAAGAAGAGGTTATAAAAGAGTGTCTCTCGTAGAGTGTATCCAGATTTGGAGATACAATGTAAGTTACTATTATCAATCTTAATCATGTTTACGGCGAAACCAAGAAACCCTGGAGGAGTTTCACCATTGATTAACCTTGGCTTTAGAAGATTGAGCCTCCGTTGAGGGTCATCAGCTATCAACTCACCAGCATATGGTCTAAAAGAAATCCAGATGGAAACAAAAAAAACAAAGAACGTTAAGTCAGAGGTTGGTTAATAATGGGAAGCTAACTGATGAAATTTCAAAACACCAACCTCAAGCACACAAGGACATACCTTAGATTTTCAAGACAAATAACATGAAATCGGTCATCCAGGTGCCTGCCCATAGATGCTGCACAATCATGAATGCCGAAACCTTTATTTATTAATCCATCTTTGGTGTATGTTTCCAGGTTCTTAACACCTTCATAGGATTTGCAGACCACTGCTAGCATGGTTTCTAGACCCAAATATTCCGAAAGAATCCTAAGTTACACAAGTGAAGAATAAAAAAGTCAACCATTTCATTTCATGTTTTCCTTTTTCAACTATAGCATGTCAATTGATTCATGCACAATCTTCATCGACAAATGCTGATCTCCAGCTAGAATCTAATAAAAAGGAATACTGTGGTGATGGTCTCCAGTAACTTCTATACAAGAATCTTAAATGACGAATATCAACTAGCCTCATTCATTCATTTATGAGCTTCAGTTGGAGCAAGCAAAATTAGAAAAATATATTGTCTTAATACAACGAATGACATGCAGCACAAGGATGATACTGAGATGCAAAATGCCCCATGAACTCATGGATGAATGATGTCAGCATTATATAGCTGGAAGGAAAAAAGAACACTAAAAAAAACCACCTGCTAAGATTAGCATCATCAACTTTTCCAAGTGTAGCAACAACCCCAACCACATCTTTAGTCAACAGATGGTCAGAAAACTTAGCTTCACTTTTCATCTTACACAGAACGGCAGCTGCAGACTTCTCATACTTCATAATATGCTGAATTGTTTCTTCCTCACTCTCCACATATGCAGCTTTTTCATTTGCTTCTTTAAATGAAATTCCATGATGCTTCCCAATAGCAACTGTTAGGACGATAATGAATGAAAACCACATTTGCAAACTAAAAAATAAAAATGAGTATGCTTTTACTATTGAATGAGACACGTCTAGTCGTCTAGTAGCCATACACGTGACATAGGAGTAGAAATTAAAACAAATGGGCAGCTGAACCAATGATTATTCATGATTCCATAGTTGAATCAATTCCACATTAATTACAAATTAGAGGAGTGTATGGTAAAACTTCATCAAAAATGGAGAGGGAGAAACCTATGTGTGACTCAAAGGACATGACCCCTTATGGATGATATAGATCCAACATTTTTGATTTATTTAGGAATGAAGAGTTCTTGACCCAAAGTTGTTTGTTCCCGTTACACTTGAACCCTTGGTTTCTTGCCAGGTTGTATATAGTCCATGATGAAGCTTGAATGGAAAGTATTAATTAATTTTTTTTTTCAAGGGTTGGTATCTAGAGAATGCCATTTGAACAATTGCACAGTGCATGAAAAACTGAAAGTCTTCACAACTAAAAGCTCTAAGGAAACAGGAAGAGGCAACATGTACATCCCTGTGACATATTTTTCATAAATTCTTTTGATAGCAGGATCTAGAACCAACTTATTGGTCTTATGGTATATCTTAGAATGAATGATCATACAAAAGATCTACAGATCTCTTTATAAACTAGCCTGGCGGATTCTATAATACCTAGAGTAGCTATTTTGGATATTGTACAATTTGTGCGACCAGAGATCCATATATGCATGAGATTGGCCGCATCAATGGTATCTCTTATTATGGTTGGAGGAGAGATTACCAATGCACTCCTTCGCACTTGGCCCCAACGAAAATCTTTGTTTAAAAAAATATATTTTATTTTATTTGAGAGGAGAGAGACAAAACCTTCGCCAAGTGAGTATAGAACATAATAGCAAAGCACTTTGAATTTGGTATGAAAAAAGTTTGGTATTCTTTTTTTCAATAGATTATATTTGTAGACAAATCATCTGTGATTTGACAAACATACTTCATGATTTTTGGCACTATATTTAGATGTTACTTAGAAAAAAAACTATGAAAATAGGAACACATACCTTGCATATCAACAATTGAGTCTTCCAATTTGTTTCTCAGAGATTTTAAGTAGCTGACATTGTCCTCATGATGCTTGATTTTTTCCCCCAGTTGCTGCAGATCATCTTCAAGTTTCTGCAAGTCATATCCACTCATACAATTATTTTCCACAAACTAAAGTAAGATGCAAACACAGTGTATCTTCATTTAAAAAAAAAAAAAAAAGCAAGTGAATCAATCACAATTATTTGGTAATATATAGAGATTTAAAAAAAAAATAGTGGCAAACCTTAGAATTGCTATAAACTGATCCAACACTTGTATCATGCAGACGTTGTTGCACATCTTCCCTTGGGAAAGGCGAATTCCCTCCAACAGGGTTAAGTGTTGGGTCAGAGACGACCAATGCTCTTGAGTCAATTGACAGCTGGTACAGAAACGGCAATTCTTAGCCTTCAATATCATAACATGCATAAGCTTGCCAATGATAAGGCATATAACGAATGTCCATAAAGCAAGGTGAATAGGAGTTAAAATTTTCTGTTAGGATTAAGTTTTAATGAATTCAATTACAATAGTTCCCAAACTATAATTACAATTTAAAAGAATACATAATGATTTCAATTTCAATAATTCCCAAGTTCTGATCGGTTGTTTTAAAATGGGGCCACAAAAACAGAACGGTAAATAACTCAATGTTAATCGGCCTCACTAAATATTAACTAAGAAACCAAATTATATATTTAACCAAATATACAAAATAGCATGACAAAGCACCATTAAGTTTTTACCAAACGCATGAACTATATGAAGAACTCCCATAAAACGACACTAATACACGCTATACAAATGCAAGCTCATATCAATGATCCAACCTGAGAAAACTGTCTGCTATAGAAGCATAACCACGAGAGAACATATATCGCTGGAGTTATCAAGATAGAAATTCAACGTCAAAAAAATCTTAGATTTGACCAAAAAAAAAGGGAGCGACACGGGCAGCCACCAGAGAAACTGAAAAATCGATTAAATTCTTCAAGACGACTCAAGTTCCTCAAGTACAAAATTCTCAGTAAGCCTAGAACGTCATAAATGCTTAAACAACAAATTGAGAACGAATTCAATCCTTCAAACACAAACCATAAGAAGAAATGAAACAAAATCACACATAAGAAAAAACTCATCATATAACATTCTGCAAATCCACTTAGAAATATTCGTGGAACCACCCTCAACACTGCACTGAATTACAACTCAAAAATAAAAGAAAAATAAAAACTGCATTGAATTACACAAAAGTCATACAGAAAAGTAATTTCATGCCAAATCCATAGGGCTTCGTCAGCCCAATTGTTGCATAACCAGTATGAAAGGTCCAAAAATCCGATAAATGAAACATAAAACCAACTAATGCACATTGAGAAAAAAAAGGGGAGGGGGCGTGTACTGGATCAACGTCTATGGACATCCGCCGTCGCTCTCCAGAACCAAACATTGTCGGTAAGGCAACGGTGGTGGCCGGCGGTGCAGAGAGAGTGAGAGTTGAAGCGGGGAAGTATGGAAACGTCTAAATACAAACAGCCCGCACACCTGAACCTCTACATGGGTCGAATCACAGCTGACCTCATGATTTGCTGCTACCGTATGTATGTACGCCTAATCTTCTTTTTTCTGTCTGGACTATAATTAGGAATGGGCTTTTGGACGATTGGGTTCCAGGGTGAATCGGACTTGAAAAATTTGAATTCGAATTGGTTTAAACAATTCAAATCAAAATAAATTGTTTTATTTATTCAAATCGAATTAAATCAAAATTTCTGTTCGTTTAGGTTAAGTCGAAATAAAATATATTTATATATATTTTAAATATATATGAAAATACATACACAATTTGATTCGATAGTAACCGGTATTTGATACCCATTTTAATAGCCCTATATTTTTCTGTTAAAAAAACTATATAATGCATTTTATATCCAATCCATTTATTTTTCCTTTTTCTCGAGGCACATCCAATTCCGATTTTTGTAAATAAATGCACAAATTAGATGCCAATACAATTTGGTTTGACATAGAGTGTTGCAATATGCTTAGAGGGTGCTTGGATGAACTTAGAATTTTTTTATAAATGTGTAACAAAATAAGTTTATTAATGGATAAATTATAAAAATAAACTCCATCAACATATAATCTCTCCAAAAAATAAGTTTTTAAATCCTAATTTTTTATAATCTTATAAGTAACAATCAATTTAGAAAAGTAACTCTATTATGATTTGTTATTTCTAACATATGTGCTTCCAATTTTATCTCTCTTTAATTTTATTTCTCTAACTTAAAATTATATATCTAGTTTATAAACTTAATTTTTCAAGTATTTCGACAACTTATAAGCTTTTAAAATATTATACCTTATAAACTCTTAAAATATTTTATAATTATTGAAGCTTCCTTAGGATGCATGACGTAGATGTTAATGTACAGTTGATGGGAACATAACTTAGGTAGAGGGTAAAGTCGATGCTAGGTTTAAAGGTCACAACCGAACAATATGTCTACTTTGGTTTATTTTAATAATTATGGTCTATATCATCACCAACCAATCGATTTTAAATCGATCATACTCAATAATGGTTATCCTTTAGTGTGACAAATGATGTGTTGACATAAAAGTTAAAAAAGATTGTTTGGGGTTTTGGAGTATGCGATAGGTTTTATCAAATGAACTCCAAATTGATCAAGGATTATCAATTTACGTTGATATTTTATATCGATTAATTAACTATGTTTCTTTATTATGTTCGATTGATCAACTCATTTTTTTCGATTTACGTATTAATTTTTAAAATATTTTTTGGTGTCATCTGTATATTTTTTTGAATCTCAATGATACACCCACCTTAAAGATTTGTTGCAACTGGGTTCAATTTTTCGAATATGGCTCGACGTGTCTATTATTTGCTAACAATGGATTATATGATGACTTTTTTTTAATTAAATGATTATGTGAGTTTTTTTTTGTATCACGAGGACCCAACAACCGCTACTTACTGGTGTCGTTGAAAAATCTCGCGTTCTTATCTGATGGCCTACAAACCATATAAACACGGATAAATAAATCATCTGACCTAAAAACTAGATGTGATATGACTTCTCGACCATAGATTTGTTACTGAAATACAAAAGCATAATAAAAGAAAAAACGTATAAGTACAATAGCCAATAGAATGAATTTAAGCTCAATCTTATATTGATTCTTTTTTATGTGAATATTCAAATTTTAGCGGGACAAAAGAAATTATATCAATGACATATGATAGCTCAAATTATTTTAAAAAATACGACCCAAATAAACCCAAAAGTAGGGATATCATTTCATAGCATTTGGTATCTTTTGTCGACACTGCGTTGCACGCTTCTTCTCTCTTATAGGGAAGAGAGAGAAAGAAGCCGCGGAGGAGCATAAAACCTACAAATACTCTCAAGAGCCTAAATTGAATTGTAGATTTTCATATTGAATTGGGATTAGAAGTAGTCGGAAAACATCGGAAAATGGTAGATTTTGCTAGGGTTCAGAAGGAATTGCAGGACTGCAATAAAGACTTTGAGGTTTCAGGGATTAAGGTCAGCCCTAAGGGTGAGATTAACCTCGCCCACTTGCTTGGTACAATTCCTGGTCCTGTTGGTACACCTTATGAAGGCGGTACCTTCAAGATCGACATTACTTTGCCTGGTAATCATTCATTTCCCTTTTGTTAGAGTTTCTTTTTGTGTAATGAATATAGAAATAAATATCTGAATTGCGTGTTTCCTTATCCGTGGTTTTGGTATCTTGCTGTTTTGTTTTTGCAGAGTGTTTGCTCATGTTGTATCACGTGTATGTACCTGTGTTTGTGTGTGTGCGAGTCTTTTTTTTATATAAAATCAAGAACAGGTGTTGTGATTAATAAAATATTTTTCGTTTTGTTCCAATTACTTCTTGTTCCCACTTTGGTTGTATGCATTAAATTAGGCAGGAAGTATATTTGTAGACTCCATTTTTCTCTTGCTGTTGATGATAAAGAGAGTTGAGGAAAAGGCTTTGACTTGGATAATTGGAAGATGAAGATATTTGCATAATTAACCCCTCATTTTGTTGAGTATATGAATGAAGCCGTGAGGTTTTGTAAAATAATGCAAGAACCTTACTTGATTGAAATTTATTGCACTTGCTGCATTTCGTGAAAATGTGAAGTTGTTAAAGCCATTTGGAGGTCCTTCTTTTGGGTTGCCCTTCTTTCATCTGTCACAACCTTCATTTTGGTCTGGTTTTATTTCATAGCCAATATCCTCTTTGGACTGTGTTTTAAGTTTTCAGGAACACTGTTGGACCTTTGAAATTTCTTGCTATCATCAAACTTATGGATGTGATTTTCCTCTCCCTAGAGAGTCCATATACAAGCAAGAAATATTCCTTCTTGCTTCTTGTTTGTTCCTTACGACTTTATTCGTGTCTTTAATATCTTTGGTTAGACCAATGTGTATTTATTACTTAGGAGCCCTCTTCCTCTTTTTTAGTATTCTAGTTAACCAATTACTAGTTTCTCACTTTCTCTTGCAAAAATGATTCTGTTTTCAACATTAGCTTTGTTGTTTCATATTTTGAATTTATAAGAAAACAACTAATTAGAAGTTTGATTGATCTCTTAGCAAAGTAGTACATGCCAATATTGAGTTTCCTGATTCATGTCAAACTGCTGAGGCTTTACAAAATGTTTTTCCATTATTACTGGTTATATTTTGAATGCTACAATTGGATTGTGTGGTTGTAGTATCTCTGTTTTACCTATTCCACATGATTAGTAACTTAATATTACGTACCTTACAAATGGTGTCCGTTTTGTCTCTTAACCCAGCATTGCTGCACTGGTTACCTGATCTATGCTTTGGAATTACAATTTACTATGTCTTGTTCCAAGCTTCAAGCTGAGTTGCGAAATGGCTGTTTGATGTTTTGAAGATATCACATTAATAAGAAATATTTATAAAAGACTGTTGTTTGACTATCATTGTAATAATCAACTGGTATTTATGTATAGAAATGACTAAATAGGCAATGTATCAATAGACTGACTCCAAGAACAATGCAAACGATCTTGAATGGCAAGAGTGTGAATCATAGTAAATACTTAATTCAAAAGATTGCTGCTAATAGACCATTGGTGATTGTCACCTAGATGATATTGGGGTGCTTATAGTTTTATGGTCGGAATAGGGCTTCTGAAATATGACCGATTCAGCTCTGAAATAGTAAAATGAATCTTGAGTTCTGCACCGAGTGGACCGTAATATTCAATCCTTTTTTGATACTTTTCAATGATATCTAAGAATGAAATATGACAGAAAAAATATTGATGTAAAGAACTGTATGAAGAATCTTGCATCTCCTTGCCCTTCTTGAGTTTGATTTCCCTCACTCGAACGTAACTCACTCTTAATTTGTCATGAAAAGTAACAGATTCTTGTTGTTAAGCTTTTATCATGTATTTGCAAGTTTATTCTATTTTCCCCTCTTTGCAGATGGTTACCCTTTTGAGCCTCCCAAAATGCGGTTTGTCACTAAAGTATGGTATGGTGAAACCTGTCACTCAGTGCTCTTTATTCCCCTAATGTTTGCAGTATGTAGTCTGGACTGTTGTTGTGCTTGTCAGGAAGCTTCTGATTTTGAAAGAACAGTTGAATTCTTCCACCTCTACTTGATATTTCATACTCATACGATGTCTCTATGAAAGTGGAAAATATGATGCATTCGATTGCTAGATTTTCTTTGATAGAGCTTGATGAGGAAGAAGATTACACATTTTTGTGGTTTGATGTAGGTTGTGGTTTTATAATGTCTGCTGGATCTTTTCAGTGTAACTTTCTGATAGTAGCATGATTTATTCACCTTTTGATGTTGAGGATAAGTAAAAAAAATGAATGACAGCATACTATGGGCAGGACTCCCACCAGATGCATTAATTGTTTGTTTGGCTTATTTGCCAGTTCAGTTTTCTTAAATTCAATAGTCATCATGGATGTAATTCAATTTGTATCCATAATTTCTTTATGTGCAAACATGAATTAGAAAACCTCGAGCAGAACTGTGATGAGCAAATGTGAAATTATAAATTGCTATAAAAAAAGGCTCAAGTACTTACTCTTCCTGGCTCTAAATTCATGGTGGGGGAAGTCCGTGATTCCAGCATAATAGAAACAGTCAAGAGTGTCAGTTTAGAAATTGAATTATCTATTTAAATCTTATATCCTGAGAGAGTAATGTTTCTCTTAATGAATTATATCTTAGATGTTTCTCAACTATAAATTTCTGGGCTATCTTTAGGTATTGTGCTTGTCTTGGTATGTGTTTTAGGTGATACAAAGAATGACTGTATTAGAAATTCTGGTGTATTAGGAGAAAATATCTTTGAAAATTTTATGGTTGGTGCTGTTTTGGAATTTTCTATTCAGTATAAAACTAATTCGGCATATTGTCAAAACTTTTTCAATTTTCTGTCTGGATTGTGTCTCCAATTTCTGTATAAATGATTGTTGAGCACGTGTTTATGAAATTGTTGTTCCTTGCCTAATGGAAATATATTGTACCATCCTAGATTACTTTATCTAATTGTACAGTGCAGGAGTTTTGACAAGATTTTCACCAGCCAAATCATTCTTCTTTGTTAAGCGAGTCAATATCAGCTCATCCCCTCCCGCACCACCTTAGCATCTTTCAAAGCTTGTAAGAAAATCAAGAAAAAATGAGAAAATGATTGGAAATTCCATATAACTCATTTTACACTGAACACGTTATCACCATTCATTTGCCCCCTAGAGCACGTGCAAATCACACTTTATTATTAATCAAATTCTGTTTGCTGCCCAAACTTCACAGCTTGTCTTGTCACTAACTGAATGGTTACTATTAACAAGTTAGACTTGATATATATGAAAATAGTTTTTGTGCAGCTGCAAATTTCATTTTCCACTGCTTATCTGTAGTATATGAGGTTCTGAATCTTCTGATATCTTGTGAAGTTATTTACATTATCACTTCTTTAATGGATTTGTTTACATCAAAGGCACCCAAATATTAGCAGTCAAAGTGGTGCCATATGCCTTGATATCCTGAAAGACCAATGGAGCCCAGCACTTACTTTGAAAACAGCACTCCTTTCTGTTCAAGCATTATTATCCGCTCCTGAACCCGACGATCCCCAGGATGCTGTTGTAGCACAACAGGTGCTGTCAATTTGTGCTTTCATCTTGTTTGCCTGGTGAACTTACACTACAATTTTTATCTCGTGCTTGCTCTTCCTGAGTGCACTTCAATTTTTTTGATGGTCAAACTTTTGTTGCTCGAAAACATTTCTCTTGCCAGTTTGATAACAGTTCTATTCTCCATGCCTGCTTGTTTATTGGTCGTTATTCTTCTGCACACTTCAGTATCTAAAAGACTACCAGACTTTTGTTGGGACGGCTCGTTACTGGACAGAGGCATTTGCCAAGTCTCTTGGTGTAGAGGAAAAGGTATGTAATAGTCTAAATAAATTTACTTGTCGTATATTACCCCCTTTCTCCGTTGTTTTGTCTTCCCTTTTCGTACTTGAAGACAACCATAATGAGGCAAAATAGTACTCCCTCCGTCAACCAAAAGTTTACATTGTTTTTGGTGGCACGGGTTTTAATATATTATAGTGAATGGAAAAGGGTCCCATATTGTAAGTGTAAAGAGATGTCCAAAAGAAGAAAATGCAAGCTTTGGATGGATGGACCAAAAATGAATTAAGTGCATGATTTTGGTGGATGAGGAGTATTTGAAAACTTGTACACCCTCCGTTTAAGTCGAGTAGGCAATTAACATATTGCCTTTTTGTGATTAAATGAACATATTTTGAAATTTGCTGCAATCTGCGCAGGTGAAGAAGCTCGTGGAGATGGGATTTCCTGAAGTTTTGGTGAGAAGTGCTCTCGAGAGTGTCGGTGGCGACGAGAACTTGGCTCTTGAAAAGCTCTGCTCCGGTTAGTAGAAGCTGCTGCTGGCCTGAGTTGTTGATCAGTGGTATACATAAAGGTGATCCTACCTACTACGCTTCAAAAATACTTGTCCCCTTCTTTCAATGTCTATATCTTTTTTCTTTTTTATTAGCGTTCGACCCATGACGGTTTTAACCCTTGATTGATCAAATATCCATGCCCAACCAAATGCAAGCCAAGAATGATCTGATCCAACGTGTGTAGCATTTTAATGTTCATTTTTGCTTTTTTTTTTAAATGTTCAAAATTTCAGTGCCAGATGATAAAAGTTCTGCTGGGTGGCGACCACCCCTAATTAATTAATTAATTAATCTTAATTAATTCTAATTAATTAGATTAATTTTAATTAAAATTAATTAGTTTAATAAAATTTAATTGTAAATTAATAAATAATAATTTTGAATATATCTTAATTTTGAATTAATAAATTCTAATTTTGAAATAATAAACTCTAATCGTGAATTAATAAACTCTAATCGTGAATTAATAAACTTTAATTTTGAATTAATAAATCATATTTGAATTTTATAAACCTTAATTTTGAATTAATAAACCTTAATTGGAAATAATAAATCCTAATTTTGAATAATAAATCCTAATTATAAATTAATAAATCATAATTTTGAATTAATAAACCCTAAATGTGAATTAATAAACCATAATTATGAATTAATAAACTATAATTATGAATTAAAATTATAATTAAAATTAATAAATTTAATTATACATTAATAAAATTCAATTATCTTTATTCACTATAATTAATATATAATTATTTTAACAAAAAACAAAGGTGACATCCAAATTTTTGTTAAGTTATGCTCTCAACGATAATTTACACCTACTATGTTGAGGGTTTGTTTGTTCCATGTGATAAAAGGATGGTACATACTAGATACCTATGAATAGGCTAATATCTTGTCTGTTTTATAAATCGATAATCCAAACGTGATACAAACAAGGAGAAAATCAAATTTTCATTTACCTACAAACGAATCCAAATGGTTCTAGGATATGTAGAGTCTTCACGATATTTTCTTTAAAAATGTACAAACTATTAGAAGATATTTGACTTTGTCAAAAAATTCATAAGATAAAGATTACATAATATTAATTAAAATATTTCAAGATACAATAATAATTAAATCAATTGTGGTAACGAAGATTCTATCTGCCGACGCCAAGGCGGGCGAGTAAGCACTACCTCTCCAACACAAGACATTACATTAGCCCAATAGGAAAGTAAATAAAACAACAATACAAAAAGCAATGTTACACACCAACAAAAGAAAGAACACAAGAAAAGCAAAGCTAGCCATTTCCAACACTATACAACGACCTTCAATTTTGGTGTTCAACAATTTGAATGACTAACCTATGAACCAAGCTGACGGAGTTAGGACCTCATCTGTGTCAATCTTTTGAAATTATTTGACACTGCACAATGGAGATCTAATTTGTATCGTTTAATGCATGAGACCAAGATTGGCGAAGTTGGTGAGTTGTTAAATATCTTCAACTGAAAGATATGTAACCCTATTGAGAATTAAGCAATTTGTTGACAGGTAACATTAATTAGGCACGACGCAGATGGCTACGAATTGCTTTGTGGGAAGATGGAAATGATATTTACCAACTTGTTTCCCCTATGTGTGTCTGTGTGCACGAGTTTAATAAGTAACACACATACCTCATTAAATGCTTTCATCATTTTGCAGATGAGTGAATCATAACATCTGAAAATGCAATTATTAGTTTAGTGGTGGTGAAGTTTGCCAAGAAAAGTATCCAAATCACCCCAGGCCCAAAATATCGAAGGGAAGAAATTTTATAGATGTTCTAGCACAAATATATCCGACTACAGATAAAAGCATATGAAAGAAGATGACAACTTAGTGAGGGTCTTATGCTTACAATTATCCAATAAGAGATGCTTCATCTTCATCATCGTAGATGATTTGTGGAGCAAAGATCCCTTGCATCACTTGAAAAATCTATTCCCAGACATCAAGGGTACAACCTCGGTTAGCAGAGGTAGCCAAATTTGGAAAAGATGATATCAATCTGGAAATGGAGTTGGAAAATAAAGAAGAAAGCTGAGTGCCCCCTTTAATTAGAGAACGCTGGACGTCAGATTGGTGAAGTGTGTGAAGGCCTTCCTCTCCTAATTCTCACTGTTTGCAGACTACCATTAGAAATTTGCATTCTTCATTTCTCAGGAAGCATCCTTCTTGATGCTCATAGACACTATAGTAATAGTAGTCGGTATAGGCCGGGACCACTAAGTTAATACGCTTATATATGATGCAATACTACGTCAAAATCATGGTTTTAGGAAAGTTGGTTTTCTATTTTTGGTCAATTAATACAGAAAGTTGATTTTCTTTTGATTGGAGATGGTGCATTGGAATGTCAAAAGATCAAGCTTGCCTGAGATACAAATTGAAGCTAACATATCACCATGGTATGGATTGACTCTGTGAAATGGGCGAAGCAAATGGAAGATAAGGACACCAATAAATATCTTTTAGAAACTGTAGGTTGTAATGCATCCCACGAAATCAAGAAAATACCTTACAGAAAAGGGGGAAAAGAACCAAAAAAAAGAACAAACAGAAAAGAAACTCATCCCAGACCGGTAAATTACCACCAAAATAATTGAAAAAGGTTTTCGTTTTATACAGCCTCTTTCACTTAGTGAACCCAAATCAACTATCAGATCAATTTATTGTAATTTGATTGATTATCATCCATGTTAATGTAATGATGAATACAATCTGCAAAACAAATTATACAGCCTCTTTTCCCTCAACAAACTGCAAAACAAACTCCAAGAAAATGGCAAGAAGTGAACATAAAACAGTACATAATAATGACAAAAGTCCATCGTTCCACCAACAATTCAGAAAATAAAAAGATTTAAACAAAACTAGATATGCACTTAATTGGAAAGTATATATATCTCATGTGAGAAGAGCAAAAGCCCATGGAATTCAACATGCAATTTAAATTAAACAAGTGGGCAATATATAGAATTAATTTAACATGGATACTGGTAGCAAACTTTGTATCTTCTAACACGAGGAGGTTGGCACAGAAAAAACAGCATGATCGCCAGCGCCAGCGCCACCAGCAACCCTAGCAGCGGTGACGACCCGCCTTCCTCCTCGGAGCAGCAGCAGTTCTTTCCCATGGCTTCGCTTCTTAAGGAATATACAAGAAAGTTGGAACAATGGAAAATGTTCAAGTATATATAATATATAATGTGATAGCAACCAAGGAAAACGAATAGTGGAATGATGATATTTTTGAAAGAGTTTGTTAGGATTGACTCAAATAAAAAGTAGGGGTCAATAGAGTGGTGGAAAATCATAAGAAAGTTGGTATGATGAGAAAAAATGCCCTCATAAAGGCTAATAATATACGGTTGATGAGAAATAATGGCCCAATAACTTTTCACAGCAGTGCATGTTTAATTTAAGTTTGTGAAGTATTAATCTTTGTTGCATTTTTTTTTTCTCATACCTAAACTAACTTAACATTCAATTCAAAGTATCAAAATCATTATCCTAATTGAATCTGTAATAAAGTCGGTTAGTTTTAAATTTATTGCTTTTAGAATTAAATATAGTGTATGATCCGAATTTTAGAGCCTTTATAAAAATTACATAGAATTTTAGTTTATTTTTTAAAGCTCTAATATTGTAGAAAGTTTTAATGGTTGGCCCGCGATCGATAATTCCGTATATATGATTGCATTATAATAACATTTTTCAAGACTTTTTCAAGACTTTGCCCTTGAATAACACCTGCGCTTTTACGTGGTTGCGGTCTGTAGTGGTATTACTCGTGGTGGCTCCGGTGTTCGACCGAGCGACCGCCTTTGGGATGCCGTGGTGTGTCTCGGGCGCGCAGACTGCGGCTGGTTGCCGAGGTCCGATCTAGTTGGCCGAGGCCCGATCTGGTCGGGCGGAGGTCCGATCCGGTGGGCGCGGTCCGATCCGATTGACGAGGTCCGATCCGTGGGCCGCGGTCCGATCTGGTTGGACGAGGTCCGATCCGATTTCCTCGACATTTGTGGGAGGGCGGTGTGCGACTGGCGCCGCCACCTAGAGGACGCCGGGTCCGTATGATGATTGCTAAGTCGATGGCGGCCGTCCTATCTCGGCGACGCCGACGCCGCGGCGGTAGTTAGGCGCTCGAATAGCGTGCGTGTAACGACATCCAATCACGTGTAGCACGTGTTGAATTTGAAACGGCAATTTGCGCGCGCCTTGTTTATAAATAGCGAAAAGAAGCGATCGCTCACTTTCTTCTTCTTCGACGCTAACAATTCGAGAGAATTTGTGAGAGATTTTCGAGCCCGATTTGAAGTAGTAGCCGTTTACTCGCTTTAAAAAGTAAGTATGTCTTCTTCCTCTGTTTCTGAGTACGCCCTCGCCCCTGTTTCCGGGTCCGCCCGATCATCTCCCGCGGGAGTTTCTGGTTCGAACCGCCATCCTCCCTCCCGATAGTGAAATCGAGGTTGGGATTATTCCGCTATACCTTGTCGGTATGTGTGGAAGATTAGCGCTAGGTTCAAAGCAATATCATCTGCGTGGGATGGGGTTAATGTGAGGGACGTCAGATCGTCTGTGATTTTTGACGATGTAATAAGAGTAGGAAAGGAATGTCGCATTCCGGCCGACGCCTGGTGGTGTGTTCCGCACCCATCTGATAGAGCGTTAGCCCCGGGAGGATTTATAACTATGTATATAGACGCCTTAGGGCGGTCTCAGTTCAGATTAGCCCCATCTTTTGAGCCTCCGGAGAGTATTTCCGAATCCCCATCTCGCCAATTTACCCCGAACTCCATTAGGTCGGTAGTTGAGACGGGTTAGCTCATATCATGTAGTCGAGGAGTTCTCCTCGAGCTCTTGATGCGATTCTTTAGCGTCAGTACTCGAGAGGTTGTACTATCTTCGCCTCGGCACCGCTTAGGGTGAGTCACCTCGAAGGTGTCGGGTGGCAAAAGAAGTTTTTCTTTTGAGGTCATGGGCATCCGATCTACTGGACTGGATGGGTAAGTGTGACGGATATAAAGCTTAAGCCCTCGGTGGGTAGAGGAACACTCAACACGCCGGTGAAGTTTCTATAGAATTCACCGAGGACAACCTTAATGATGCCGGCCGAGTGTGCATGTGGTCGCAGCTTCGGGACGGGTCCAGTGGGTGAGGCACCTCTCTTTTCCTTCTTATAGGTTCGACCTCGACTAACGCGATTTTCTTACGTAATGCGGTGAAGCTTAAGCACACGAAGGAGGTGGCGGTACCGGCCTCGCCTCGACCTCGCGCCACCGGGCGACGCGAGCCTTCTAAAAGAGGCGAAGGTGTGCAGGCCCACCGCAGCCCGTGGTGGTGGAACACCTCGGCGATCGTGAAGGGTCCGCAGCGATCTCCTCGGCCTCGAGGTGGAGGCTCGTGCCCATGGCGCGCACGAGGTACCGATCTCCGCGATCTTCCGCCTTGTCTGGTCATGCGTCATTTTTTTTTTTTTTGCGCTACTAATCGCTTTGATTTGCGGGACCGCCTCGATCGCGGCGAGACGCGCCGCATGGCCGACGTTGTTGCGTTCCGCACGGCGAGCCGGAGAGAAAGCCGGTCAAGCGAGTCCTCGCCGGCCGGGCGAGAGAGAGGTGGAGGTTGCTGTGGCGGCCGCCGAGGCCGCCATGAGGGAGAAAGGCCGGCAGGCGGAGGCGCGCCGAGGTGGAGAGCGCTCGGGAGGAGGTGGCCGAGGCGGAGAAGAGGCGGCAGATCGGACGAGTGCTGCTGGCGCGCAAGCGGCCCATCTTCAAGGCCTTCGCCAACAAACTTATCGAGTGAGTCCTTCTCCGCTTTATCTCCGACCGCCGCCGTGATGAGGCCGCGGTGATATCTACCCACCTGGAGGGTTGGCGCCACGATGCGGTTTTGACAAGGCGGGCATGGTGGTGAGATTGATCGAGGGCGGTCAACTTGAGTATGCCCGGTGCTTGCCGACGCACCGCCTTCCCGTGGTGGAGGCCTTAGCCTCCTCGACGTCGCTCCCGACGGCCGAGGCCGTGTCCGATCTTGGGTGGATGAAGATCTAGAGCTTGAGCTTCGCCGAGGCGGGCCGGGCCAAGAGGAGGAGGAGGAGAAGGAGCCGAGCTCGTTTCGGCTCAGTCGACCACCAAGAAGAATGGAGCGGCCGGAGGAACGGGGGGGCGGGGGCCGGGCGAGTCCGGAGAGGGCCGAGGTTAGTGGCCAATTGTAATAGGTTGAACCGGCGGGTCGATAGACTCGAGCCTTGTAATAAAATTTTTCGTATGCAATAAAAGAATGTTTATCACTTTCGAGACTTGTGTTGTCTTTTTATTTATAGATTCCGCATCTCAATACTGGGACTCGACCATGAATTGCCGCTGTCGAAAGAGTCCGAGGTGCCCGCCGGAAGGACGGCGAGGTGCAATTTTGGAGAGTCGGTCGCCGAAATGACCCAAGTTTTGGCCGCCATGGACGCGAGCTCGTGTCTTCTTCCGAATCGAAGAAGAAGTCGACCGAGGCGATCGGGAGGTGGCCCGCCCGGCCGAGAACGAGGCATTGAAGTTGAAGGTCGCGCAGAGCGGAGTCCGAGGCGGACATATCCGCCGACGCAATCCACGGACGTTGATGCGAAGGCGAGGAACAACTGAATCGACCGCGGAGAGGCTCGCTCGGTTGTCGGCGAGCATGCGCAGTACGAGAGGCGCAGCCCGCCGCTACCGTGGGACTACCATATCCGCCGACGACCGAGTCCAGAGCTTCTTGGCGGAGGGCATGGTCTTGAGGATGAGGAAGGCCCAACAAAGAAGAAGTTCAAAGCCTGCGTCAACTCCGTGGTGAAGTTTATGGAGATATGCGACATCGTCCGAAAACGCCGCATGCCCGGCCGGTGGCGAGGCAACAGCGGCTCTGCCGACCCGATCATAGAAGAACCGGCGGAGGAGGGCGGATACTCCGATCACGCCGTAGGCTTGAGGTTGATGGGTCCGCGGGCGGATTATCGAGGATCCTCAGGGACCGGGCGACGACCGAGGTCCTCAGTCGGCGAGAGCGGGCGGGCGAGGTCGCACACACGCCCGGTCCGGTCGGGGTGGGGTGTGACCTGCAAGGCCCCCCGCCCGGATGCCGTGCTTGCGCGCCGCCACTTTGAGTGTCCCCGAGCGGGCGGGGTGATCCCGAGTCGATAAGCTCGTCCGGCTGCCTCCGAGTCCGCGGCCAGCGCCGGGAGCAGCCGTGGTGATTCCGGCCTCATCGATCGGGTCGAAGGCACCGAGTTCGCTCTGCATACATCGTCGGCCCGGGATTTTGTAGAGAATTGGTGCGGCCGGTCGGCCCGGCGAGGCGGAGTCTTGAGGCCGGAATGAGGCCATGTATAGTATAGGACCTTGATGTAGGTATAAATGTATTTAGACTCGTTTCAAGTGTACGCTTCCCTTCGAGAGGTACAAACATAGCTTAGACTTCGTTTTGGTCATAAATGTATTCATACCGATACAACGATTTTCCCAAATAAAGGGTATAAACGAGCTCAAGCACGGTTGTCTTCAGATATGGCTTCGGTACTTTGTTTGTAGTCGCTGATGCATTTTAGACTTTGTACCGAGTGCATATCTTCCCAAATAAAGGGTATGGTGGCGAGATCGGTTTGGATGTCGCTTGCATGTAGACGCCCAACTTAATGGGTAATCAGATGCTTTGCATGTAGACGCCCAACTTAATGGGTAGTCCGTGTCGTGCACTTACTTAGTGGGATTTTCATCTTCGTGGCGCCCCGTGAAGGTTTAGATGTGGTATATCCGAATGGATGTTCACATAAATGTAAGACGAACGAAGTGAAATACTCATTAGAAAAACAGATGTTTTATTAAACAAGTAAACAAAGATCGCACATCGACCAAAACAATAGAAGGGCTAACATGTCGCCGATCTAAAATCAAAGCTATGTAAAATACCTCCTTAGACGAGTTATGTGCGTGTTTGGGAATAAGTGCCCGGACGGTGGGCGAGCTTATAGGCCCTTTGCCGAGGTCCTCGAACGCGGTAGGTCCTTCCCATGTCGGATCAAGCTTGTTAAGACGCCGCTCGGCTTGCTTCATTATTCGCAGACGAGGTCGCCCACCGAGTGTGGAGGCCTTTACTCTTTTGTTGTAGTAGCGACCGGCTCAGACTTAGCCGTTTATGAGCGAGCTCGCGCTCTCCTCGAGGCGTCAAGGTTGGCCCGCAGTCTTCCTCGTTCCGGCTGGTTGAAGTGGAGAGTGCGAGGGCTTGGCTACCGATCTCGGCCGGTATGATGGCCTCTGCATTACGTAGACCGGGCTAAAGGGTCTCCCCGCGCCGTCCGAGGCGTGGTCTGTGAGACCAGAGGACTTGAGGAGATTTTCATTGATCGCCCTTAGCCGATCCGGCCTCTTCAATCCTTGTACGATCGTGCGGTTCGTCACCCTCGGTCGACCATTTGCTTGCGCGGTGTGCGACCAAAGTGAAGCGTTGATCGATGTGAAGCTCTTCGCACCACCTGAAGTTTTGTCGACGAATTGAGTGCCGTTGTCCGAGACCGGGATGTGCGGTATGCCGAGCGGCGGACTATATTTCTCCACACAAAGGTTTGAATCCTTACGCCGTGATGCTCGAAAGTGGCTCGGCCCGACCCATTTTGTGAAGTAGTCTATGGCCACGACTAAATATCGGGTCGACCGGTGCTCGGTCGAACGGCCAACAATGTCGATCCCCATCGCATGAAAGGCCACGGACTGCAGCCGCTCAAACCGTTCGAGGCGCTGATCGTGGAGTGGATCCGCACTTTGGGCACTTTCGACGAGCTCGGCCGAATCTTTCACGGTGGGCGGTGAGTATCCCGACCTCGCCTTCTTTGAAAGTGCTCGCGACCCGACGTGGCTTCCACAAGACCCCGGTGTATTTCGTTGAGCACATAGTCGGCTTCTTCCGCCCGAGGCATCTCGGAGGGTGAAGGTAAGACTTCGGTGAGAACGCCTCACGCGAGATACTACGGGACTTTGCCATCATCTTTTCGCTTCGAGCCGATCCGAAGGTAGGCCGTGTTCCGTGTAGCCTTCGTGGGAGACATCCATTCCGCTCTATCTCGGTGATGATGCCGACGTGGGACTCGCTTATGCTTCGAACGGATCTCTCCACCGGTGGACTTGTTGACGACGCAGCTAGCTTGTCGAGGACGCCACCCACCGTATTTTCCCCTGGGATTCGTGGATCTTCAAGTATCCGAACGAGGTCAACATCTCTTTTGCTTGTCGAGGTATTGCTTCATTCGGTCCTCCTCGCCTCGTATTTCGCTTAACACCGTTCACGACGACACTGGAATCGCCGAAAATTTGGATCTCCCACCCCCCGCCTCCTTAGCGAGGCGGAGTCCGAGATTGTGGCCTCATACTCCACCTCGTTGTTGGTGGTCGGGAAGGTAAACCGGAGCGTGGGTGACTTCGCATATCCGGGCCGAGGAGAAGGATGCCCGCCCGCCGCCTGCTTTGCACGGTGCCCGCCCACGACATCCGCCAACAACCATCGGTGGATGAGGTCCGCCTCCGCGTGCTTGGTGGGACGACCGAAAGGAGGCGTTAGAGGAGCTAATCTTAGCGGTCCGACCGAGCTCAAGAAACTCGCTTCACCAGAAATCGTGAGCTTGCCTTTTATGGCGGTGCAGGGAGACGAGATATCGTGCTCGCCAAGCCCGTGGCCCACTCGCTATTCGTCCGATGACTCGTGTTTTGATAAGACTGCCTCGAGGCGGGTCGGTCAAGACTGGACGGAGTGAGCACGAAAGTAGGTTCGGAGCCGCCGCTAGCATTCACCAGTGCAGGTTCTACCTTTTCAGGCGGCAGACTGCCTCCGGCCCTTTGAGTGCTCGGTGATGAAGTAAAGGAAGCCGTCCGACCGTCCCGCACCAAGATCAGACCGATTGCCTCGTCCGAGGCCGCCAGTACAAGGAGAGGAGTTCGCCTCTTTTGGGCGGTCGAGGTAGCGGTCGGTGAGGTACTTGCTGAGGTGTGTGAAGCGCGGTGATGCTCTTCCCGCCATGCCAAGTCCGGCCCTCCTCAAGATTTTAAAGAATGGGAGCCGCTTCTCTGCGGCGGGAGAGAACCCATCGAGAGGCGGCTAGGCACCCGTAAGTTTGTGGACCTCGCGAATGGTTTTGCACTTGATTTCGAGCACCGTCTTTACCTTGGTGGGGTTCGCCTTGAGCTTTCGAAACCCAAGACCCCAAGAATTTCCCGTTTTTACCATGAACGTGCATTTTGGGGTTAAGTTTGAGGTTGGCCGACCGGCGGTTGGAGGATGGTCTGCCGAGGTCGTCGGCAGCCTCCTCCGTTTCGACTTTGACTACTATGTCGCCGACGAGACCTCGACGATCTCCCGATGTGGTCTTTGAATGTTGCATCCACCATCCTCCGGTAGGTAGCCCGGCGTTCTTGAGGCGAATGGCATCTTCGACGCAAAGACGCCAAGTCGGTGATGAATGCTTTGGTGCATCCTCCCGCTCATTAGATTTGGTGGTACCCTCAGATAGATCCGTGAGTTCGAACATCCGTGGCCCACCAAAGCCTCCACCTTTGTCAATATCGGGGAGGGTAGCAATCTTTGGGCGATGCTTGTTGAGGTCGGTATAATCGACGACACGCGCCACAGCAGGACGTTTTCGACCACGATCGATTAGCCATCCGTCGGGTATTCGACTCGAACAAGATCTCGCTTTCGAAGTCGAGTCACCGTCCCTAAATGACCGGCCTCCGCCGCGAATATCCTTTTTCTCACGGACCGCTTGGTGGCCGGTCGATGTTGAGGCGGTGAGTTATGAGCTCGGCGACACCCCGGTCATATCGAAGGGGACCAAGCAAACACGCCCTATATTCTTTCGAAGTCGTTTGACGTGTCGCCGGACGTCCGCCGCCCCGGTGCCGACTGGACGACCTCGAGGATCGTCGTCAGATAGTTGGAGGTCCGGTCCAGTCATCCCGGTGTCGGCCTCGGGCCCGGTAATTGCTATGCCCGGGCGAGGCCGATCCCGAGTTGAGAGCCGTAGCATTCTTTTCTGCCGTTGGTCCCCTGATGCCGAGCACTCCCGGGGGCGGAATCTTTACTGAGGTGGTAGACCGAACAGACGGCCTTGGTGGCGTCTGACCAATCTCTCCCGAGGATAATGTTGCACGCGGAGGGAGCCGGACCGTGAAGAATCGGACGGCCTTAGTGACCGACAGGAGCCCGCCTACGGCGGACCGAAAGGTAATGACCCTCGGCCGGATCGCTTGAGTGAAGCTCCGTAGGCTGGAGGGCGCGGAAGAACTCGAATGCCTCCGACCTCAAGCTTATCCGCATACGGAAGATGATGCCGACGGAGGCTCCAATGTCGATATAGACCGGTGGACGTTTTTGTCGCCCACCGCACTGTATGGTGATGGCGTCCCGTGCGGCATGATCCTCGGGCACGGGTCCTCCTCGAGAACGTTATGTTCTCGCCATCCCGAGTCGCTTGTTCTTCGGCTCTTCCGGCGGCCCCGGCGTCGTTTCGATGGACGACTCGCCGTCCCGATGGGCGATCCGGTAACAACATGACTGTTCCATGGCGTTGGGACCTTCGCCTCGCCGTCTTGGGTTGGTCGCGCTGGGGTCGGCCCGCCATTGTTGCCGCCCATTCCTTCGCGCTTCTCGCTCTTCTGACCACCGTCCGAGGTATTTTTTGAGGCTCCACCTCGACGAGCTCGTCGATCCGTGAGCCTGTGTTTCGCAGCCCCGGTATCGTGACCATACCCTGGTGGTAGTCGCAATACTGCCTCGTGGACCTCTTCGATCCCCTTCATGTGGCAAGCCGGAAGAGCTCATGGAGCTCAATATTTCCGCCTGATTTGAGCGGGGGAGGCGCTCGCCGGCGGGTTGGGCCGAGGTCCGAGTCCGACTCCGGCCCTCTTTTGATTCTCGTCAAGGCGCCTCGCGGTCCGCACCTCGACTTTGCCGTCCGGCTTTTTCTCTGACCGCCGTCCCGCATCTCTCCGCTTCCGATCCGACTCGTCTCCTCGACGAAGTTATCCACCGTGTTCCAAAGCTTACTCGCCGTCTTTGGTTTCTCCCGGTGATTTTTTGTTCGCTAGCCGGCCGGATCCCGTTTTGAACGCGCTGATGATGTAGAGATCGTTCGCGTCGCCGATTTTGAGCGACTCTTTGATGAACCTCGAGACGAAGTTCGACATCGTCTCGCCCGCCTCGCGGATTGTGAGCGTGGAGGAAGGTCGCTGGGCGGCATCTTCGATGAAGCGCCACTGAATCGATCCACGAGGTCCGGAAACAATGGATGTTGCTCGGGCGGGCGAGGTGAACCAACGCCGTGCGTTGGAGATCAAGACTCGGGAAGATTTTGCATGTGAAAATCTTCCATCCTCGATTCGCCATGTTGGTGGTGTGGCGAAAAGGAAGTCGGAGGGTCTCCGAGGCCATCGTAGCCGCTATGTTGGGTGCCCGATATCACGGGGGCGGGCGTGTCTAGAATCTCCCCGGAGAAGGGAGATGATTCTCCGTAGCGTCGAACCCGGGAGGTCGCGCCGCCTCTTTTCGGAGGGTGGGGATCGATAGCGACGCTCATCGTCCCTCCGAGGAGTTCGACCGCCTTTCTTCCTTCTTTCGCCGACCCTCCGGTCGGCATGACGAGGTGGAGAGCGGCCGCTGAATGGCGAGTGGGCGATCACAGGCGGCTCGCCCACGGAGGCGGGCGCGAACGAGGTCGGGTCGGCTCGGCGCGGTGGCGCCGCGCCGCGTCGGGCGCGCGCGCGTTCGCTATCACGCCGAGGCGCGCCGATCGCTTAGAACGTGAGCGGCCTCGGAGGCCGTGGTGTTCATCATCCGGCCCTAGAGGACCCGCCTTTGGTCCTCCGTTGAGGAAGCTTTGAATCGCCAAGATTGGCGTGGAGGAACTCGCCACAGCTCGGCCGAGGACCTCGTGGGACGAATGAGTTCATTTGCTCGTCCTCGCTGAGGTCGACATCTTCCCTACGTTGGGACGCGGTCCCGAGGTGTATGGAAGAGTTTACCATGTTGCCTCGAGAGCTGGGCGCCGTGGCGTCCGCGATCTCCTTTCCGCGACGAGTGACCACCGGTTGTCCTCACCGGTTGTTGCCGGCGTGGGCGGCGGTTGTGCGTGTTCTCGCCATTTAGTTGTAGAGGAAACGAAGCTTTCTTGTTCAGATTCCCAGACGTACGCGCCAATGATGAATCTAGCTATGTGAATGCGAGATTTATAGAAAGCAATAAAGAACACCTGTGCTTTTACGTGGTTCGATCGATATTTAACCTTTTTTAAAACTAGTTCAATATATGACTTTATCAAATTCAAATTCTATAGTTTATCTTGTATTTTAAAACCATCGTTTTAAGAAATAATCATACCTATTACTGTGTGATACTTTCATGAACAATCACTAAACTTTTTTCCCCACCAATTTCACCCAAATTCGTAAAACAAGGGCGGTCCCATCCAGGCACGTGAGAGCTCTATGTCCGACAAAATGGACGTGTCAACTACTAGAAAATGATAGAAATTTAGATCTTGTTTTAGCAATTTTTGTGGTTGTAAATAGAATTCAGCTTTGTGGGCCCAATACTCGTAAGATCACGCCATCTCAATTCATCATCCTGAGGTCCATACTTGTATGCCTAATGTAAGTGTTGGATTGCTCCTTCGCCCGCAAATAAGAGAAATAGAAAAGTTTGAATAATAACAAAAAGGGGCTGCATACCTATTCATTGCATCATGAGAAATATTACATCGGTGAACATTGAACAAGCTGGCTAAATACTGCAATTTAACTATTTTTATTAGGTGCATAGTTTTCATGAAAGCAAAGATTGCGACTATTGAGCAAACATTTAGTGATGTACAATTTAATCACATATGTCCGGTTTTAGAAATACTAGCAACAAAATTTCATTAATCAAACTGAAATTGACTTCTAGACTCTTTAACTCTAGTGGTGATTGTGTGAAAATATGACATTCTACCCGACACACCTATTATACATCCAACTTCACTTTAATTTCGTCCAAGTCAGAGGACAAGGATGGAATTGTTATAACTTGCAACATATTGATAAATAGAATTGCAAAATTTAGAAGAGTATGCTTAAATTGCAAAAAATTCCATGATGACTATGAAAAGAAGAGACTTTAAAAAACACACATCTTACATAAGTGCATACAGGTTTCTCTATGTGCTTGTCCCTTGTCTGAAATCTACTAATTTTAAACAATTGAGCTAAATCTATGGGGGTCAAATTAAACATTCTATGATAGCAAATCTACAAAATAAAGCGTTGCTCCTCAAAACGAATTGAATTCGTTGAACTTAAAACTTAATGAGGTTGTTATTTATTAAACTACAACTTCAACCACTCAAAAATCAAATAAAGCCGAGCAATGGTTCCAAAACTTATAAAAATGTACTCTTGATTCTCTAAGCCTATTCTTCAATATTTGTTTGCAATCTGTCATATCATATGGTGCAATATTTTTTGGATCATCACAAAAAAGGTAGCAACTGGAAACAACAGAAATCAAAACACTGATAGTTAAAAATTATCTTATATAACAACTTCTTCTACATAGAAACATGGCTTGAAAGAGCACCAGATAAAATTAGGGTGTAATATTCATGGATTCTATGCCTTGCTTACTCTTGAACTCCATGACAGCCTGATCAAAGGTGCTCGTAACATGCCGGCACACAAGCATTAGATCCTGGCACGAATCTTTCAATACCTCACGTGCTGGGTCACCTACAGCCATTGTGCAAAAAATGGGAATATTCACACACAAAGGAAAAGAAAATATTTGCTTAGGTAAATGACTGCGTAACAATTTGAACATAGCAACGAAATTTTAAATCAAGTTTATGAGCATCTATTTGAACTATTTGAGCATGGAATACTTGAAATTCTCAATAGCATTAGACAAGGGCAGCTTTTTGTTTGTTTTTTTATACTAGCTGATTTGGCAAAAGATTCCCAACAAAGGCTAACGAACATTACCAGTAGTCTGCACTCTTATGTTCACACGAGCATCGGAAGGGTGTGGTATGCTGTAACCGCAAAATGTTACTCTAGGGCTGCAAGGACATTTTCTCTTAGTGATCTCTGACCCCGATTATGAATAAGAAAAATAACAGTTGACACATGATCATTTATTACAACAGACTGGTTATTCAACACATCACCGCTCACTCATATTCGAGAATACAACAATGGTATTTTAAACAACTTACTCTTGATTAAGAATATATCTGACCGAGTTTGCTAGAGTATGGTCTTCATCTGTCAACGAGAATGTTGCTTGCGATTGGTCCTGGAATGATCCGTGCTCCATGACACTGGAAAAGGATAACATAATCAAAAGATTAACCATTTAGCACTGGGGAAGTAATCAACTAGAGACAGATTTTCAGTGACTAAAATTATCGACAAGGTTGGACTAGATGCATAGGAGATCACATGTTTCATCATTCTTTTTCCTCATTAAAATCACAAATCAAAAACTGCCATTCAAATACCAGAATAAGGGTTTCAACATTAACGCACCAAGCATTTATATATATATGTATATATGACACATTGACAGCACTTCTTTTTTGCGACAATTCGTTGTGATTATTTTCGTCATTTTTTTTAATTGTATTAGAGTTCTCTTTAAAGTGCGATATCAGTTTTTCTGAAATAACCACAAAATATGAAGGTGACCATGAAATGTGCTTCACACATCAATGCACAATATTTGTTGGTTTAAGGTGCAATAAATGTAGTTACACTATGTTAACATCTACTTTCGATAGTCGAAACAGATTTTAATTCAGTGTTAAAAAAAACAGAGAAGCGCACAATTCATATCATATCACTATATCAGTGATTGAGTGATGCGTCTACTAAAATCTCTGTTCATCTACCAAAACAGTTTATCTCTCTAGAGATCAATGATGACAAAGTTGACAAAATCCAGAAAATACACCATTAACGATAGTTAGAAATTTAACTATTGTGAATCCTCCTCTTAAGCCGAAGTGAACCCAAATTGCAAGTTTTCAGTACGGCTTGGAGCAAGCCGAAATTTTGAATAATTAAATAATCATACAAAATATTCTACAAAGTATTAACTTTAAAAAGATTGATTATCTAAATCATAATTATTTGAACGTGTATTAAAGCTTAAAGAACTGTTGCGTTGATCTTTCTCATTCACCTGCAAAAGAGAGAAGTATGAATACTAACAGAAAAGCAGCATCATATCTATTCACTGAATCATGAGAAATATTACACAGGCGAACACGCTGACTCAATACTGCAATTTATTTGTATGAAGTGCCCATTTTCTCTCAGGTAATGGATGATACTTTTCCGAACCGAACCGACCGATCGGATTGTCCGACCGACCGAAAACCGAACCGAAAAAATCGATTCGGTTTCGGTCGGACAGAAAAACCGAACTATATATTATATATATAATATATTCTAAATAAACATGTTTATCACCGAATTTGCGGCCGTAATAAGAGATTATCAATTATCAAGCTTTTGCTGAAAAGAAAAGAAAAGAAATAAATTCGACATGAAACGTTTAGCAATAGTGGTATCGGCTTAAAAAATACATGTCAATCCTGGTATTGAGATTTGAACAGGCAAATATTTCTTCTCATCATTGAAATTAACAAAAAATGTCAATTCTTCCCTTGGTAATCAGTAAAGTTTATCACTAAGCCCAATTATTCTCTTTAGTTTGAGTGGTATCGAAATAAGAAGACATTGAAAAGAAAATTACGGAAAATTATTTTACAAATTTAAATTCAAAACGAGCAATTATTACACTAGTTTTAGGTGATATTAAGTATCGTTCAACCTTCAACGATGAAGTTACCCCAACAGTAAAATAAGCGAGCCCAACAATGAAAAAAAATGAAACATGAGTAAGTTACCTCTAATCAACGACACTGGAAAGGTAGAAGGAGGAGGCGCCGAGGCAGTAGGACCGTGGGAGGAGGCGGTGGACGGCGTCACGGCGATGGAGGAAACCGTGAGGAGTGAGGACTGTGGAGAAGGCAGGGAGGCGGCGGCGCGGCGCCGAGGGAGTGAAATGAGAGGAGGCAGCGGCGCCGACTGGAGTGGCGGTGGGAGGAGGCGGCGGACGCGGTGGGAGGAGGCAGAATGAGGGACGCGGGTGGGAGGGACGGGAATGGGAGGCAGAATTAGGGTTTACTTCAGTTTTTTTATTTAAGTATATTAGGGTTTTCATTTTGGAATCTTACGAACCAAAAGATATTCTAATCACTTCAACCAACCATGATCAACTTTTAACTTTATACCATTTACTTAAATGAGTGAAAAAAAAACTTATTAAATGAGCGACGCCATACTTTTCTCTTTTCAATAAAAATCTACCTACTGGAGTCATTATATTATATATATTTTTTTCACGAGTATTTTTCAAATTGAGTGGAGGAAGGTTAATCTGGAAAGGAATCAATATGGAATTTGATCCGTTTGGATTAAATAGGAAATACCAACGTTTGTCTGGATTGTGTGCTTTATGCGATAAGAGGAGCTATGATTATATTTAAGAGGATCCAAAATAGTAGTAATAAATTTACAATGTAGATTAATTAAATCGTGGCTTATTTTGGATCAGACTTGTTAAATGGCTTGAATCTTTAAAATGTGTAAAAGAAAACCTTGATTTTTAGATTGAGTGGCAAAAATGACACGATTGTTAGAAGAAAAAATAAAAATAAATATCAATCGTACAAAGTTGTAAATATAGCATGTGACAGAAAACCATGGAATTAGATATATGAGCTGACAATCATGCGTAGATTTTCAACCATTTTATTTGAAGTTATGTGGAAAATATTAATTTTACTCGGCCATCAAAATAACATTATTTTGATTCATAAAAATTGAAATGTAAATCTTTTCAATTACGTGCTTAATTACACACTAAACAATGATGTTTAATCATTCTCTATGATTTTTAGACCAGTCGGTCCAGTCCCATGTCATCTTTAGTTCCATGAGACGTCCATATCATCTTTCTAGTTACTGGAAAAATAGGAAATAAAAAATTATAGAGTTTAGGTATTTATTTACAAAGGTTTTAAAGATATTGCAATTAATCTTGTAATTAGTTGAGTATAATATCTTATCGGGAAAATATATAATTGTAGTCTAATAAATTAATTTCATGATAATTTTAACATAATAAATCAATAATATCTCAATCAAGCCTAAATGAATTTATTGTGACAATTTTAGCCATAAGTGATTTTTGGCACTAAAAACTAAGTCGACAGGAGAAATGACATATAAACCACAAGTTAAAAACGTTGATGGAAATGACTTATAGGTTATATGATGTTTTTTAGATGTCAATCATGTTTTTCTATATCGAAAAATCACTTATGTGCTAAAATTATTACAAAATCAATTCATTAAACTTAAGTAAAGTATTACTGATTTATTAAATTAAATTATCACAAAATTATTTTATTAAGTTAAAATGATGTATTTTACATATCTTATATTCTACAACATTGACTTATTTCTACTATTCATGTTTAAATATATTATAGTCGGTTGGGTCTCAATTCTACTAGATTCAAGAATACCTTCAGTGATGGGCCAGTTAAATCTTAAGCTCAATGAGAGTTGGGCCTAACCTGGGCCCAACTACATCAAGTTTATTTGAGGATTTATTTCATTTTTTAGAGTGGCACCGACAGATAAACTAAAGTATTAAATATATCCTAAATTATTATTTTTCTATTTTTATTTTGAACTATCAACTTTGTAATGTAATAATTAAATTATAGAAATTAAACTATGTAAGTTTATATATAAATATTATTGGGTACCTGAAACTGAATAGGATTGTCGCGAATTGGGCTTGACGTATAAATATATGTGTCGGATGAACTTTTACCAATGCTAGCAAGTTCAAAAACTTATTGTTTTGCACCTGAATTTCATTTATTTATTTTATATATGTAGAAAATGAGCTTAGTAGCATTGAAAATTCATTTTTACACATATTTCAACGTCAAATCCCGTCAAATTTGTAATGATCCTATTGATATGAATTATCTCCGCTCGATTAGTTAGACGGGTGTTGGGCCTAACTCTTGTTTTGTCTTAATCTTATATATATGATTTTACGTGGACGTAACCAACACATTGTTGATATGTTTCTTTGCTTATTATTTGCTCAATTATCATAAGATCCTATGCAATTTTAAGGTATTAAAAAGTCTGAGATTAATTTGTATAATCTTTAGTAGGTTGGATATTTAGTTGCCAGTTGGTCAGAGCCAGTAGTTGATTATATAATTGAAAATGGGTGATAGTTTAGAAAATATTTATGTATTTGACCTAAAATAAATACGTGTTACTCTTCTCTTTAACGAAAAAAAAATCACATTACTATATAGAACTATAAATTAACCTCACAGACAATATATAATACTACAAAATTAATTATTTTTTTGAAAAATTTAATATATGATCAAACTTAAAGACGTGCATGCTTGTAAAAAGAAACGAAACTCGTTTCAATATCTAATCTTGATTGAAGATAAATATAAGTATTGATAATGCTAACAATTGTGTAAAATGAATAACGAATGTGCATAAGGTGAAATCTAATACTGCCTATGAATTCCATTTCGAATGGTGTTAAGGTTTGAATATTATTCCCTCCGCCCCACCTAAGATGACATGTATTCATTTTTGGATTGTCACATCTAATATGACATGTTTTTTTTAAAAAATAATTATCTCTTCAAAAGTTATGAGACATATCTACCTTTTATCACTTTAAAACATTCTTCTAAATAACCGTGTCGAAAAGAAATGAGCCTTCTTGGGTGAGACGATGAAATACTTCATACTTCTAATTGTGCAATATTTTAAAGTCTACCTTTAGTTTCTCAATTCATAATGCAATTAACTGATTCCTATTAATAATTTATTTCGCCCTATTAATTATTTAAAACTTTATTAGGAATCTATAAATTTTCTAAAAACATTTTTTTGATCATTGTAGAAATAAAAATTGCTGGAGCAGGAATCGTGATTGTACCCACAAAAGTCGAAAAACATGCAGTTTGACGCCAAGTTTGAATTTTGGAGTCCAACTTTTCACACGTGGGCGGGCTAATTTCTCATTTGTTGAATTTTAATGCGCTTTTTCTTTTTCTTTTTAAAAAAATGGCGAATACTTTGACTTACAACAAGTTTATTCCTTTTCTTTTTTAATTCAAACATATATTTTCACAACGTGCAGCAGAAAATGAAATTGCAAAATAATGCGAATATATAAAATTGTAGATATACAGATACACTGTTCACATTAAGTTATAAGACAAATTGATAAATAAAAAAGTTAAATATTAAAAAATTAAGATGGTCAAATATATCTTTTTTAATTCAAACATATATTTTCACCCCGTACAGCAGAAAATGAAATTGCAAAATAATGCGAATATATAAAATTGTACATATATTTAAAGACAGTGTTTATTTAGAGTGATAAGATAGAGTTATAAAATATAATATTTAAAGCATAAGATGATCAAACAAGTTTAAAATTAATCAATCATTAAAATAAATAATATATTAATTTAAATTATTTTTATCGATCCATTCTATCATTAAAATAACTGTATCCATGTCAAATTTAAACACAGAACATATAAAGTAATTTTGCTAGCATCAAATGACAATGAGACCGCACTACACTTGAAAAGTTCATAGTATTAGAATCATTGAAATATAAATCTTACATTACACAAACACCATCGTATTTCATTATATATAGATCTGAACAAGAATTTTAGTAAAATAAGTATTCCTCTTCATTACGAGGAAGAGACACTCAAATATAAATTCCAAATCTTTCATCCCCAATTCAAAAAAATAAACCCATACTCTCTATGATTTTTTATAAGTGTTCACAGTCGTCAAATTACATATACTAAGAAAATGAAGAAATTTAGTTTTATAACCCTATTAATTAGATTATAAATGCATAAACACAACTATTTATCAATTACAAAAATATTAAAGATGGGTAAAATAGAAAAAATATAATTAGTTTACTATCAAATTACGACACTTACTTAAAAATAAAAAAAATACTAATAAGATATTTTTAAAAAAATAGAAGGAAGTATTTTGTAACGCTCCTCATCTGTGGTAATTGCTTAATCAGATTGGGGTTGTGAATGAGGGAATAAGAAGGTGGACGGAAGAAAGAGGCACAATTAATTTTTTCATATTTTTGATATTTTATGAATCAAAATAATGTTATTTTGATGGCCGAGTAAAATTAATATTTTCCACATAATTTCAAATAAAATGGTTGAAAATCTACGCATGATTGTCAGCTCATATATCTAATTCCATGGTTTTCTGTCACATGCTATATTTACAACTTTGTACGATGGAGCGTGCGTGTGTTGAATACAGTGGTAGAGTGGTTAACGCCGGCGCCAGCCGCCCTTGTTCGAAGTCACCGTGACACGATCTTTAAAATTTCTGTATTAAATTGACCAAAAAAAAAACTTTGTACGATGGATATAATTTTTTTTAATTTTTTCTAACAATCGTGTCATTTTTGCAACTCAATCTAAAAATCAAGGTTTTCTTTTACACATTTTAAAGATTCAAGCCATTTAACAAGTCTGATCCAAAATAAGCCACGATTTAATTAATCTACGTTGTAAATTTATTACTACTATTTTGGATCCTCTTAAATATAATCATAGCTCCTTTTATCGCATAAAGCACACAATCCAGACAAACGTTGGTATTTCCTATTTAATTCAAACGGATCAAATTCCATATTGATTCCTTTCCAGATTAACCTTCCTCCACTCAGTTTTAATAAGTTTTTTTTTCACTCATTTAATAAGTAAATGGTATAAAGTTAAAAGTTGATCATAGTTGGTTGAAGTGATTAGAATATCTTTTGGTTCGTAAGATTCCAAAATGAAGTGGATTTTATGTCGATTAAACCTTTGTGCTCATTAACACGTGCTTCACTTGGACCACGAACACAGGGTAATTATTGTTGCTGGATTCTTTCATTTATTAAGAAAAGATTAAGTAATTTAATTATTATATTCGTAGTTTTTAGGACAAGTAAATTAATATAGCTGAGAAAAAAAGATCTCTAAATTGAGTGGCATATCAATGTAAGTACTCTAGGTCATCCAAAAAAAATGTAACTACTCTAGATTTGTTGCCCTAGCTTGGAGATATAGATCTTATTTACGAGTAATTTATATAATTTTTTCTAGCAATTTGAAGTTTTCACCCCCAAGAAGTTACTATTTGCAAATGAAAAATTATTGGGATAGTCGAATTGTTCTTATTGTTGTACGTTACGTTACTTGACAACATAGGACAATGATCTCAAATTTAATATGTGAAAATATATCCAATCAATGATGCTATCTGAAAAATATATTCAAGAGTTTATTTTATAAGAAAAAATAAAGGCTCCTCAGTTCCTATGTAAATTCTATAAAAAATCACCAGATTTCATTTTATGATAATAACTATATACTCAGAGAAGTAGACAATTTTAATTTCAGGAGATTAATGCTATTTTTTTTGGGTAATTTAATACAGAAATTTTAAAGGTTGCGTCACGGTTGACTCGAACCCGAGACCTTTGATCTCAGACATTAACCACTCTACCATTAGGCCAACACACACACACACAATTAATGCTATTTTTAAAAGGCTCCTTGGTTCCTCGAGAATTTTAGAAATTAATTTGGCTTGATTCGAACGACTATTTTTAAAATGAGTGGACCCCATGTTATTTTCATTTGGGCTATATATATAGTGTACTGTATTTGTAATTAATGCATGCCCTCCAATAATTAGTTTCGGCGAGTGAGGTAAATTGATTATATTTTCTTACCACCTACTGATAATTAAATAAAAGAAGTAAATCTTCTGAACTATTCAATAGAATATTTATATGAAATGTTATAATTATTAAAGAAAGGTGATTTCTGTAAAGCCTTTTCATTTGAAAATGGATATCCGGAGGTGTTTGATCTTTTTAGGTGCATATGATTGCTCCCGAAAAAAAAAATCCAAAAAAAATTTATATTAATTTTCATGAAAAAGGTGTGTTTGACAGTGAAGTGTATCAAATGAGAATTATATATTTTTTTGTGAACCTGCAAACTATGCATAACAAGTACAAAGTTGATGTACATAACGTATGAAATTGTTGCATAACGATTTCGGTCTAAAATTAGTATCTTATATACAAACTTTAGAATATTATCATTGTATAACAACTTCATACGTTTTATGCATCAACTTTATATTTCTTGTACATAATCTTTAAGTTTCAGAAAAGATATTGTTCTCATAATAACCAACAACTGTGTAAGCGTATCTTATAGATAAGGGTGTTAAGGGGGTCTAAATTAGAAATTCCGAATATTTGACTAAATAAAACTAAAACGTTCTATAATTATCTCTTATAAGTATATAGTTTGAAAAAACCCCATAAAAATAGCTATAAAGTATTTGAATAAATATTATACAATTCGAATCTAGAGGTAACGTTTGTGAGCTTCACTCCACGTCCAGAAAAATAAAAATCACTCTAGGGTGTATTTGGGTACCCTAATCAATCCTCAGATCCTTTGTATAATTAGATCACTAGATTTTAATCTTTATTATTGGTTGATATTTACATGCGAAAGTGGTCAACCAATTGAAACTCGAGTTGGACACTTATACTTTTCTCCCTAATGTTATAGGAGTACATATTATGGAAATATATATCATGAACACATAATTTTTTCTAGAAAAAATCATATGTGAAATAAATCGTTCCTCTTATTTGCATTTGTAAATTGAGACAATAAAATTAACTGAAGAATTAGAGTTCCATTCCTACCATATTTATTGTGACTACCAATTATATATTAAAACTTTATATTTAATTCATTGATTTCCATCGTTATTTCAATTCTAAATTTATATATTTATTCTCTCTTAATTTTATTCTTACATATCAATCAGAGAATTTTCTTCCATAGTACAATACAATGCAAGTAGAAGAAATAATTTAGTAGCACAATACAAAGGAAGATCTAGTGGCATGGAATTTAATTTGTTAATATATATATTCCCATAAAATTATGTTTTAGCGATTAATTAATAAAATGTTGATTATGATATCATTTATCTTTTACTAAAAAGAAATGCTAGTAATAGTTGGGCACATGCAACATGCATATTTTAATATTAGATGAGGCTATGAGGGCAAAACAAATCTTTACAACTTCAAATAGAAGTTAATTTGCAGGCAGAAACACCATAAAATCTTTATGTTCTTTCAAAATGCACAAAAGTTTCCTTTTCAATAAATAGAAGATTAAATGATTAAATCAATCTTAAACTATCAACATTTTTTCAAATATATTTTGAATTATTGACCTTAAACTATGAAAATCTATCCCCCAATAAATTTTAAGGTAGAATTGTCACGAATTCAATGTGAACTTTGCATAAAAATCTTAGTATTGAATTTATGCAATGATGGTAATGCATCATTGAAATTTTGTTTCCTTTAACAAAAATATATAATAAAATGTCGGATGGGTTAGATAGATGGAATGATATTAATATAGGATCACATTGTTAGAGCAAAATAATTAATTGTAATCTTTTTTTCTTAAATCTGTACAGATTAATTGAACTTTCACTCGTAGAATTGATAATGATGACTGGCGATAGAATTTAGGAGACGTGGCCCAAGGAGTAAACAATTTAGGAAAGTGATAATAATTTTCTTATCTTTTTAGTCGTTCCCATGATTGATTATGCAGAAAAATTAAAGTGGATAGTGAACACAGCAGTAACTATGATGAGTGTGATCATTTGATTAGTACGGCATAATTACAGATCGAAAACATCTTCCGATATTAATTTTGTAGAAGAATCATATAAGTCATATTTATTTGATTACATGTAAATTTTCATTAAATTTGAAAAGGCTATAATGATAATATACTCTCTTCGTCCCGTTAATATTGACACAATATTTTTTTAGACTATCATTTTATTATTAACATATATCAAATATAAAATGAATTATTATATTATAAAATATCTTAAATTTCATGTTATACAATACTTACATACAAATCACAAAAATAACGAAGCGAATGGAGTAATATTTTTGTTTTTTTTATGAGTTGCAAGAGAGCTAATATACGTAGACGTGTCCTTCTACTCGATCTGGAAAATGTATTGTAGCTAAAAGAAACGATAGTATTTTTGTAATTATCTGGATCAAAAAAATAATAGTTTCAATAACCGCAATATATGTTTGTTTCTTTTGTCAATTTCATTTTATATAGAATAATCCAAAGAAAAAAAAAAACCAAATCGCACTTATAAATCATATTAATAATCGAGTATTCAAGCTTGAAGCTTGTGGTGTTTGTAGATGAGTGATCAGAGTATAAATTTCAATTCCTCCATCTTTTACTTAAAATAAAAAATCATATTTAATCTCGTATTGTAACATTATTAAACCGTTGGCATTCTTATAATCTCATTAATAAATTACTCTCTGCCTTCACTAAAAACGTGTCATTTGATGGACGCTATAAATGTTGATAGATATTTTTTAAATAGATAAAAGGTTCTACTATAAAGTTTTTTAAGTGGAGAAATGATTGATTTTTGGTAAATAATGAACGATTGTGAAGTTGAATAATAAAATTGATTGTTGGATGATGTGATTTTTGGTGAATAATGAATGATTGTGAGGTTAAATAATAAAAATTGAGTGTGAGTTAGTGTCTCAAAAAGAAAAATTATACACTCATTATAAACATCAAATGAAATAATTGTGATATATTCTTGATGGATGATGAAGGAGTACTCATAGTTATACCAAAACATAGTTTAACTAAATTCGTAATTTCGTTTATATTTTATTTTCATGTTAGGGCCACTATGTATATATGTATATAACAAATTTATACTATTCTATTCGTTATTAAAATTTGTTTATAGTTTTCTTTTTTGATCCATCTCTTAAATTTGTTCTCTTTATATTTAAAGAAACTATTCCACAAAATAATCCTTACTTATTATTTTTAACAATTTTTTTATTTATATCTTTATCATATATGATCCATCATTATTCCTATTTACTATTCTTAACAATTACACTTTTTATATATTTTATCATCTATGATTCACCATTAATTAATTTAATAATACACTAATATTGAGCTATTAGTCCACTTATAAAATATTCAATAATTTATATTAAAATCTGTATCGAATATTTTCAATAGTATATTTTAGGCAGGGATGGGGTATAAATTTGAAAGAATTTGCACTTGGTGAAATGAATAGAAGAAAATTCGTTTCTTTTTAACCGAGTTTCCTTTTCCATGATCCTGCCTCCATCAACTCTCCCTCCTGCAAGTCACATTTGCTACTGTTTCTCCCTCTCTCACAGTCACAATCACACACACACATATATATAGACACACGTATACATACAGTGAGTCAATATTTTTTACAAGAAAACCGTAGCTCAAATTTCAACAAGAAAGTGAGACGAGATTACCCCCACAGCGCAATAAATGCAGAGTTGCAGACAGCCAACGATACAATTGGTTCCATCTATACTTCTTTATTAATTGTTTCTGTTCTCTTTCTTACTCAACCGAATTGACTACTGAATTCCATTTTTTTTTCTCAAGGTTGATGCTTCATCTGCTATTTTGGTTTTCTGCTGACTATTTGAATCCATCGCTGAAAATTGAAAAACCTCTCCTCTCTCTCTCTCCCTCCCTCCCTGGCTCGTCAGTGAGCACTAAATTCGGAGTAGTTCTTTGCAACTAGTTCTTCCACAACTACAAAGGTTCCTTTTTTTGCTGGAATTTTTTCCTTTGCAACTTCTGGTGAAATGTGCCGTAGAGAATTTAGATAATTGAGCTGGAAAGGAGCTGAATTTATGGGGTGTGTTCTTGCAAAAGGAGCTGTCAGGAAAAGAGGTGATCGCCGGAGGAAACCCACTGATGAACGCCGGGATTCTGGAGCCGCCGCCAAGGCGGCAGCGAACGGCGGGGCGGAGAGGGGAAAGGAGAAGAAGATCGTGGTTCCAGCTACGACGTCGACGTCGGCAGCGGCAGCGCTCCCCCTGGAGTTCCGGCTGAAGAGGGGGCTCTCCTCCGGCGGTGAGGGGTGGCCTTCGTGGCTAAGCGATGTCGCCGGCCACGCTATCAATGATTGGAAACCTCGCCGCGCTAGCACCTTCGAGAAGATTGATAAGGTACAACGATGTAATGCTAGCAATACAGAATACTCAATTTCTCTACCAAGGTACAACACTTTGATGTGCTGCTGGTTTAGGGCGGTACAGAGCAAGGACACACAAACACGCATACACCTGTATAAATTGATTAAGTTAAAGCGTTTCTTGTTTGATAAATTCCGTTTGTAATGAATTATTGGTTTCGATGATCAATTAAAGAGTTAGGTAAAATTATGCAGATAGGGCAAGGGACTTATAGCAATGTGTATAAGGCTAAGGACTTGATCACTGGGAAAATAGTGGCTTTGAAGAAAGTAAGATTCGATAACTTAGAGCCCGAGACAGTCAGATTCATGGCGCGAGAGATACTCGTGTTAAGAAAGCTGGATCACCCCAATGTGATTAAGCTTGAAGGCGTGGCGATTTCCAGGATGTCGAGCAGTCTCTACCTCATTTTCGAGTATATGGAGCATGATCTTGCTGGTCTTACCGCGTTCCAAAATGTCAAGTTCACTGAGCCCCAGGTGAGTTAGTTTCGTGTTAAAGAAGAAACCCTTTTCAAGTTTTGTGTACAATGTTTGCATGATTGGACATGTTCGTGCTGCAGGTCTAGTGAATGTGTGTCTATGTGGATTATGCATTATCTAGTTAGCATTTTGGAATGATACATGGTGTTTTTATTTAAGTTGAGGAGAGTGAAACTTTCTATAATGAGGGGCTGATGTGGGCAGCTCTCACGTTCTTGGATATTTAGACTCCCATTGGGTGCACAGTTGTAGTAACAGATGATTTTTACTTGTGGTTTGTGATGTAACTGGGGTGATTGGATTATGTGCTGATATTTGTCTTGTATGTTTGAATCATGTGCTTTTTGGATGCTACTGATAAACCTTTCTTGATCGCTGGTCCCAAGCCCTAGAGGTTCATTATGCACCGCTCCTTATTAGTGGTTATTAGAGCTTAGGGATATGACAGCTTAATTGATTTGATTTAATTTTCTCATACAATTAACAGTTGGCATTTCCTTCTCTTGAACTATACTGCTAGTATTTCTTAAGTAATTCACCCTGATGAAGGTGCTAAAGAAGTACTTTCTCAAATGCAATATGCTAGTTTCCCTAGTATTAGTTATACAATCACCTGCAAACTGTTGATAACTTGGCAATATCCGAGATTGGACCTTGGGTTTCGTCTTCTAAAACATTGCCTGTAAATTTGCCATTACTGTAGCCCTAAGCATTATTGCATTAATAGTTCTTGGCTGCAAGGACATGCATTTCTGCATAAGAAAATGAATCCATTTTGGCCTATATTTAGAATTAAAATCAGAATTTGGCATAGATACATTAATAGGGTCAATGTCATTGTCTGAAGCAATGAGCTATGCCCAGCAAGAATTTTTTTCCTTTTCTATACTTACAAAAATATATGCGTTAAAGGACATGAATTGTCTAATAGACATCAACTTCATTCAAAGTGGAACAATTATCAAGTAGTAATTGACCCTTCGGTTCTCTACCAACCTCATCTTGCTTTAATCACACAGATAGATAATTACTGATCACTTACATTTCCAGTGCAGGTGAAATGCTATATGAAACAGTTACTTTCTGGTCTAGAGCACTGCCACAACAATGGTGTCCTACATCGCGATATTAAGTGCTCCAACTTGCTTATTGACAACGAAGGAACCTTAAGAATAGCTGATTTCGGACTAGCTTCTTTCTTCAATCCAGAAAGCAAACGACCCATGACAAGCCGCGTTGTGACCCTTTGGTATCGTCCTCCTGAACTTCTGCTTGGTGCCACTCGTTATGGCATTGGTGTCGATTTATGGAGCGCTGGATGCATTCTGTCCGAATTATTTGCTGGGAAGCCTATATTGCGGGGACGTACAGAGGTACTTTAGTAGCATGATGTTTCTAGTTGTGCTGTTACATAGTCATTTCTGTTTTATGGCTCTTTTCCCTTATGCTCTGTCATTCTAATGCAATGATCGATTTTATGAGGTTCGTATTTTGTTTGTCCCTTAGGTTGAGCAGCTGCACAAGATATTTAAACTATGTGGTTCTCCACCTGAGGAGTACTGGAAGAAATCAAGATTACCAAATGCGACTCTTTATAAACCCCAGCAGCCTTACAAGCGTTGCTTAGCAGAAACCTTTAAGGAATTTCCGCCATCTGCTCTTGCTCTGATAGAAACTCTTCTTGCCATTGATCCTGATGCACGTGGCAGCGCCACCGAAGCATTAAATAGTGAAGTAAGTAACCTTCAACCTCATTTTTTTTTTAAAAGAAAGGAAATGACTGTAAATGGCTATCTTGACATTCAGTGCTAAATTCTGTAGTCTCGTGTCTTTGTGTTGGATAAAGCAATGCAAAACAGAAACGTCTTTGTGTTGGATAAAGCAATGCAAAACAGAAACGTAATTTTGAAGTTTGTATTCGGTATATTTTTACTTTAGTTTGTTAATAAAAGTGAAATTTAACTTTTTCAATGTTAAGGTATCTCAATATCTTGGAATCTGAGCAAAACCACTTGTTATGTTTGCTTCAGATATATTCTTTGCTTTCTCTCTTTATTTCTCTTTGCAGTATGCCTGACTCTGAGGGTGTCTTTGCACTTGTCGGTGTTTTCCCATCATCTAAAAACTCGCTTGTTCAGTATTATATTGTAAGTCTTAATCGTAAAAAATATTCTGTCCGCTAGTTTTTTACAGCTGAACCATATGCATGTGAGCCGTCAAGCTTACCTAAATTCCCTCCGAGCAAGGAAATGGATATAAAATTGAGAGATGAAGAAGCTAGAAGGTACTCTATGCTTTCTTCACTTTCTGTAGCCACTGTTTACAGCGTTTGAACCATATGCATTCTACTTGAGCAGGCAACGAGGTTTAGGGGCAAAACCTCATGTGACAGATGGCAATAAACGAGCTAGAATACGTGACAGAGCCAGTCGAGCAATTCCAGTTCCAGAAGCAAATGCAGAGCTGCAACCCAACTTAGATGTATGTGAAAATTTCTTTGTTACTTCCTTTGTGGGCTAAACCACCAATTCCTTAACATATTTGTTCCAAAAATATTTGTAAAAATTTGATTTATTGACATCTTCTGCAGAGGCTGAGAATGATGTCGGATGCCAAAGCCAAAAGCAAGAGCGACAAATTCCCTCCGCCTCATCAGGATGCAGCAGTGGGCCATCATCCTCTTGATGCATCTCGAAACGGCCCTTTATCGTTCAGTGCAGCTGAAACTTCGTTCGCCGCCTCAATCTTTGACGCAAGGTCTTCAAGATCTCTACGAAGCACCACATCAAAAACTGCGACTTCGAGAAGTAGGAATGATAAGGAGGAGCCTCATAGGGCTCCTGCCCGGAGCTTCATGAACGCGTTGTATCCCTCTTCCATTGCTTGGGATTTCGGGTTCAGCCGCAGACGAACATTTTTGGATAATAGCAGGGATCGGAGGTAGAGAGACTTAGAGAGGTCAGTTTGTGCACAAATTTTTTTGAATGTTGTGTTTTGTTCGTAGTCAGAATCATCATGTCCATTCAAGGTCACGTGTTTGCATACTTCAGTTTGTGTATATTAAAGAGCAACTTTAGCATATTCGTATCATTTTTGTACAGTGAGAGAACTGTTTGTTACAACTGTGCATTTGTAGGTTTTCTTTACCTTTGAAATGGAAAAGATCAGTGGGAAATATGTATCTTTCTGTTCATTTCTGGAAACCTTTATATGAAAATATAAATTTGGAAGTTCTTGTTGTTTCAATTGAATGCAATGGGTTTCAATCTTACATTGTAAAAAAAAATAAATGCGTACTAAATAATATTTCAATTATTCACCTTTAGTTATGTATGATAGAACTATAATAGTTGCATGATATTCTAAATCAACATTATGTATAAATTTTATTATACTAATATATTTATATGCATATTAAACATGCGCATTATAAACATTTAAATTATGCAATATAACAATATTATTTATTACTTTTAATTACTATTTAGTATGCATATTGATAATTTTATCATAAATAAAATAATTTAAATATTCTTGTTCAGGGAATATTTTCTTGGGCGTGACATTTTGTATAATCCTATGAATCGAAAATATTTTGGTGCCAAATTGACAGTATTTTGGTATGAAAACTACACCAAAATGGCGCAAACCATTAGAGATGGTATGCGCAATTACATCTTGAAATACTGATATGATATAAAATTGACTAGTGCTGAGGGCCTGCCTTGTTTGGAAAGGAGCCTTAAAACCTCAAATCTCACCAACCTTCAACTTTATGTTAGTTTGTGGTCCAGCCTTTGAAAATATCAAAAAATCTTTCCTCTAAAAACATAATAATCAAACTCAATGATTTCAGAAATTCATCATTCCTGCTGCCTTTAAATTAGCTTTTCAGTCACTCTCAAACAGTTTCATTTTTTCAGCATAATATTATAGCAGAAAAATCAGTCGCAAAATGCAACACGCCCTCCATAAAAGAGTGCAGAAGCATCTATCTATTCCTTCAGTCAAATTGAGTAACAGATTAACATGCCCCAAAATTGCTGAAATGAAAAAGCGCGGTTTCAGAACCTTATTTCTCGGTCTGTGTCGCGATCTAGAGTAAATTTGTCAGCCCTAATGTTATGGGAATCATCCAACGTTTCCCTGCGAAAGAGACGAACACCACACGTACCAAAAAGAATGATCTTCACAGAAGAATAGACCAAAACGCCAGAAGCTTTATGTCCTCAGTAGCTGATCATCTCGACCTATGACAGGCTCTCTTTGCTGCACGAACAATGTCTTCGACCTGACAATATAAATTCCAAATGTGAGCTAAGTTTGAGTTTTAAGGGTGTTTAACGAAGAGGCCGAAAGGTAGAATTTAGCAATTCAATCTTTTCTAATTTGTTTTGCAAGTAGGATCAGATGCAGCTCTAAGCACAAAGATAGCTCGTGACGAGGAGAGTGAGAAAAAAATAAGAGTTTATAGTTAGAACTTAGAACGGAAAAGCCCTCAAATCTAATAGCAACACGGCTCCATACCTCATGCTAATGCCAATAGTAGAGTTTGAAAAATAGAAACCGTATTCTCAATTATTATAAACTTGATGTTACTTGTTAATAAGTTTTCTCCATTAATCTAAAATAGTCTTATCAGGCCATTTCTAACCATTTTGGAGAGAGAGCATATATCCAACAGCCCTTTCTCATCACTAGATCTAGATGAGTACAACATTCTTGTTAATGAACATATGAGTAAATATTCAAATTACAATATATATTCTTAGTCCGAAAATACGATAACATGAAATTACAGATTTATTCTAGGGCAATGCTCTAATTCATTCAATGACAATAACAAAAATAATTAACCTTAAAAAAAAGAAGCACAAACCTGCGGAAAAGCCAGTCTCTCGATATTTGCAGCATAGGGCGTGGGAACATCAGCCCCAGCAATCCTCTCAACAGGTGCATCAAGATACTCGAAACTATCTTCAACAACAGTAGCACTGAAGAAATAAAGACAACAATTAAATGCAAATTGATGGAGAGGAAATATGCTTAGCTAAAGAGACAGAGATAGAGGATGCGTATATGTAAAGAAAATGACCAGATCTCAGCACCGACGCCGTGTTGAGGGAATCCTTCTTCAACGGTCACAAGCCTATTTGTTTTCCTAACAGAAGCATTTATGGTAGCTCTGTCAAGAGGGCGGATGGACCGAAGATTTATCACCTGTGGAAACAAATGGCAAACCCGATAGGATTAGGGATCAAAGAACTTTTGTATTTAAATCTGTATATGAACATGTAAAGGGTGAATTTCTTCAAGTTACCTCAGCGTTAATCCCTTCTTTTGCAAGAATATCAGCGGCCTAACAGATAAAGGAAAGATCACGTTATTCAAGTAAACATATAGTTGATCCAATAATACATATGTGATTTGACCAAAAAATTATTGCTCCAAATATCTGCAGCTTCACATAAATTATATTTAATAACATTTGCGCACATGATTCAAATTGGTTCTTTGCAAAGACATTTATTCCAAGATAAAATCTACTGCCATTGATGGTTTCAGTAAAGGGGAAATTCATGTCAAGCCTATCAACAATTAATAACTATACATTGACAGATATATGACAAACCTGAAGAGAAAAGCCAACCATCTTTGAGTAAGCAGTGATCGTCACATCCTTCCCTTCACGTTCGATCTGCCAAAGTTTTACAGGTAAGAAGTATTTAACATTTTAGAGAAAAAGAAAGGAGATTCTACTTCAAAGGTGTACCTTAGCTTTCCCGATAGGCACACAGAAACTGGAATCAAGCGTTTCAGCTGAGACAGGAAATGACTCGCCATATCTGAAAAGTTATATGCCAAGGAAAACTAGACATTAATAAAACTGGTAAAAACATATGTCAACGTAGACGTATGTACATATATCGAGATTGACATCAACAATTATGACGTACAGCAGTTCATTTTCAAGGAATACAACAGGATCTGGATCCCTTATAGCTGCTTTAAGCAAGCCTCGAGCATCTTCCGCAGAATATGGGGCCAGTACTTTTAGTCCCGGGCACGAGCCAAACCATGCTGCATAGCACTGAAAGAAAGGGGGTTGGGAAACTCAGCTTGTGATGTAAAAATAACCATGAAGAAATAATGCATGTGCCAAATCGATCTCCACAATCAAATGGAAAGAGTCCTGCTCGACAACTAATTCTTCCATCTATCTGTCTGTCCCATCATACACTAAAAAGAGTGTCAAGTAAGAAAGCCTTCCAACACAAACTCTTCCAGCGAATTGAATAACAAACCTACAACTAACTACTCATGAAATACTGCTTACAGTTTAAGAGATGCATTATAGAAGATCATTTCCCACCTTTTTTTTTCTCTTTTTGATATGTTTTTAGTATTTCCCAAAATTTGGTCCCTTTTGTTTTGTTAAAGGAAGGGAAAGTATCCCAGATCCTGCATTTCTTAAACACTACTTCTTGCAATTGAGGTCATAGGCATCAAGAGAAAGCCAATTTCAGCCCAACATGGATCGTATGGTATTCCATCATCCACCATATCTAGTCCAATAAATATTTCTTTTCTCAGCAGCAGCAGCAGCTAAAATAGCCACTTTTCTAGAGTTATATTCCTGATTGTGACACGAAGTTAAATTTAAGACATAGGTATAAAACAAATTAAAATTTTCATAGCATTGAGTAGAGGAACCTAAAATGCATAATTTTCAGCATAACCGCAGTGGGCAGCAGTCAAATTGATACCTGCGAGTGTTGAGCACCCACACCAGCGGCAGCACCATTCGGGCCCCTGAAAACAATAGAAACTGATATCTGACCCGAAGACATGTAATTCGATTTTGCGGCAGAATTGATGATGTGATCTATGGCCTGAAAATAACATCTTAGGTTACATTCTCAACATCACCGTTGACCAATTTTCTTTGATCAGAATGTTTTAGGAACTTTATAAAAAGGAAACGACCAGCCAAATCCTACGATATATATAAGCATAATCAAGAGAAGACAAAAAATCCTACAGTTTTGTTCTAGTTGAGTAATTTTCTGTCAGCCAACTTAATAGGTCAACTTCACTTTTACAGAAAACTTACGGTGTTAAAAGGACATGCAGCAAAAGACCCACACTCTCCCAAGTACACCTCCACAGTTCAGTTGGCAAAAGCCACTCAGATTAATCAAACTGAAAAGTAAGACGTGTAGGTGGATGGACTCCTCTATTAGACCACTTACCTTCCATTCGCAACAAATACAGTTAACAATTAGTGGATTTGGGCAGGATGCACTATTAAGAAATCACATTAGCCAAAGATAAGTGCTAAAGTTTATTTTTGATGGCTTAATATGTTGCCACGACATAAGCTTGTCATCAACCAGCTGAACTAAGTTCACATTTGCCAGAGTCACATAGCATAGAATAGATATAATTATGAAAAGAGCAACATATGCGACTGTCAGAGATAATGTGCAGGAACTGCATCAATTAACTTCTAAACGCCATGACACCAAACATTGTTATCAGGGCAAAGAATCGAACCTGCATTGAGAAATTGAAAGTCATGAACTCTATCACCGGCTTTAGACCATGATATGCTGCACCAACTCCGATTCCAGCAAATCCAGCCTGAGACATTACACGGTTGAGCATTATAAAGTGACCACTCAATTAAAACAAGCAAATCACGACTACATGATGAAATCCAACCTCCGTGATAGGTGTATCAACAACCCTCTGAGGACCGTATTTATCCAGAAGGCCTTTAGTGATCTAATACAGAGCACAATAATCAAAGCTAGTTTGTAAGACAGGGATTCTTTAACAAACATTTAGGTGATGATTGAACAAGACCCACCTTATATGCACCCTGATACTCACCAACCTGGAAACAGTATCAAGGAAGTCAACAAGCATAACGGCACACAAAAGGAAGAAACATAAACATAGAAAGAGCCTTTTTCCTCTCACAAACCCAATTAAAACTTCAATGATACCTCTTCACCCATTATAAACACTTTGGGATCAGCAGACATTTCTTCATCAAGTGCAGAATTTAAAGCATCGCGCACTGTCATCTGCAACAAATGGCAATGAATTATCATTCACCATGTCTTGCACCTCCATTGCACACTTTAGGTGCCTCAAATCAAGATATACATTTCAACTTTCTGGTACTCGTCTTAAAGGTGACTGAAATAACATTTACAGTAAACTTCCCTCAATAATGTAATAAATCACCAAATGCAGTACCAAATGTGAGCATTTCAGACGCATACAGTACCAAGTGTGAGGATTTCAGATGCATAAGGTTCTAAATTCATCATTAGCCACAAAATCAGAAGTTATCACTCATAAATCAATGCTTCATCAAATGCACTATTTCAAAATAGGAGAGACTCTCGTTACCAGCTTGGCGGAGGAAGAAAAGGCCCTTATCGCAACTGCTCCAATTCCTTGCTCAAAAATCTTCCAAGACAAAACACAATAAGAAAAAAAATAAAAAAATTATACACCTAAATCAAAGCCAAAAATCAAGATAGGGTGAAATAATTCCACTAAATGATAAAGATCCTCCATTTGTATCTCTCTCTCTCTCTCTCTCACACACACACACACACACACACACAGACATGGCGCTCACATACATCCAATCACCAGAATCAACAATACTTAGAAACCACCATATTACCAGAGCATGATTGAGTTTGCCAGCCACCTTTTGCCTTATAATTCCCAACATCTTTAAACCTCGTCACCGCAAATACCTGATCATATCAAAACAGAAAACATGACATATTAACAATAATCACTTTTCCCATCATTAAAATATAATCTTGCGCCACAAAACCTATGTCCAATACATTATGAACACACAACACACCTACCCACTGCTAAAGATGCGTATATGTTCCAGTAGAAAGCAAGAAGACCCGATTGAATGCGGGGAAATGGGTGTCTGAAAGCGAACCTGATTTGTTTTTTCTCGTACTGAGAGAGAGATTTGGTTGCAAGGCAAATATTTTAGTGTATTCCGTTCTTCTATACTTTTCATGGTGATGCAGACTGTTAGAACAGAAAACTTCGTGTTTTTCGTTTGGCGCTGCATTAAAGTGTTGTACGTCGGAAGTTACGTGGTAGTACAATTAGTTTGGTGGATATAAACGAAAATTAATTGTCAATTAGTATATAAACATTCTTATATATGTGATTTAATATTACTTTTGAAATTTTATAATAATGTCACTATTGTTTATTTTATTGCAAAACTAATATCCCATTTTTTTTACCGTAAAATTAGCATATTGATCATAATACTAACAAGATAAATAATTGATTATTATATGTTAAAATCAATTTTGGTCGGATCTTTGTCTACGTAGTGATATTTTGGCTCGATTCTTGAAAAATTATAAATATGGTTCGATTTTCTTCCGCTCTTATATTGATGGCCCGGCATTTGTAATTAGTTTGACTTTTGATCCATTTTTACACTATAGGCTATATAGCTCGATCTTTGAAAAAGTTATGTGGCATCAAATATCTTCTATACGTACTTTAAAAAATAAAATAAAATAATAAAATGACATCGTTTTATTCGATTTGATGTCATGTGACAAAATTAAATGTCCATATCAACTTCAATTCATCATAGTCATAATTTCTCTGTGCAATTGACGGGTATATTGATTAGGGATGTCGAGCATTAACTATTCAAACCCATTAAATTTTAAAGTTCTAGTTCGGGTTCGGTTCAGACCGCTTTAGACCCGGACCGTTTAGATCAATAGTTTGATGTCCGGATCTGTTACGGTTCGAAAGTAACCAATACTTATTTATTGGTTCGATCCGAGTAAAACCCGTCTATTGACGAGTCTAAGTTTAAATAGGTTTGTCAATCAGCTAGTTTATCTATATCGATCCAAAATCACTCATAACACATTAAATTATAAAGCAACGGTTTTGGTTCTAGTTCGGTTCTTGTAGGTTGCAGTGCGGTTCGGTTTGGAGACGACGAGATCCGGACCGCAAGACCCATAGTTGATGGTCTGGTCCGGTCCGGATCTAGTGTCAATGGGTTCGATCCAACCAAAACCATTACGTATTCTTGGTTACGGTCGGATAAAATCCACCCATTGACATCTCTATGTGTAATGAAGAGCAGTGGTCGGGCCAAAAGTATAAAAACGAGCATAAATCGGATTACATTTGTAAATTTTCAAATTAAGATTGTATCAAAATATTACCATTCAGGCAAAGTTGGGCCTACATTAAATATCAACCTATATCAAACTTTTAAGATCAAATGGGGAGATATAGAAAAGTATAATAGCGCATACTAAACATTTGATGATATTTCATAAAATAGCCCATAAACAGATAGTGGGACATGATGATAATTAAAACTAATTCTTTTGACTGCTGAGATTGGTATAAATTTGACTTAGTTGCAGCCACGCTAATGAAGCTTACACACAGCTCAATGAAACAACCCTTTTCACTCGTGCTTTTTTCTGTCTAAAGTTGCAGCACAAAATCATCATCAATCTTCGTCGAATATTGTGATTACTTAATTAATTAAGTTGACGAAGAGACGTCAGTGAAGATACTATCTAGCTAGAATCATAATTCGGTGAAGACGATGAAGCAGAAAAAGAATCTGCATCACTCTGATCCTCCTCAACTTCTGTTGTCGTGCCACGTTTCTTCATAAATATACGGCACAAACTCCAATCTCCAATTCGAGTCAAACAATTATTCTGACAAAACACAAAAGATTTCATAATTTGTTAGCACCCAAAAAAACATAAGGTCAATGCTTTAGATATCAAGAAATTTATTACTTCCTCCATTCATCATCTTCATTAATTGATTTTGGTAGTACAAGTTTTAATAGATTGTAATAAATGTAAAGTGAGAAGATAATAAATGAATAAATTAATAGATAATGAGATTAAAAGATGTGTTATAAATTTAATAAATAAATATATTAATAGATAGTAGGTATGAAAAAATTGACAATGAATGACTTTTTAGTAAATAAGTGAGTATGTTTGAGGTAAAAATATAAAGTTGATATTTATAAAAAGGAAAGTAATATTTTTTATAGATTGACTAAAATGAAATTAAATGAATATATTTGATAGACGGAGGAGGGAGTACAACACAACTTTCGAAATGTAACAATTACAAAAAAATTGAGAAAAAGTTATGGCAATTATTGTGATAATCAATGAAACAATATATGTATAACAAGTATTGAAGAGCAGTGCACGTTGGAGAAATTTCACCACAAGAAAACGAATAGAATCACATTTTAAAGGTTGTTTGAGATGTTATAATTAATTAATTAATTACCTGTTGCGAAAGGGCAATGCGGTATTGATGCATGATCCAATGAGTCCTAACATTTTGGGAGCCTGATCTCTTGTAGAAGACGAGGGACTTTCTAATCCCAACTACAGGCATTCTTTCCCAAGAATTTATCTGTTTGGACGATGAATTCGCCTTCCAGAAACCCGAAGGCGTTGCTCTCATTCTCATCTTCACACCCGTAGGTGTTACTGAAAAAGTACATATCCTCCTCCGAATCACCTTCACAAAATAGGGAATTAATTAATAATATTAGGTCACAGAATTACATCACAAAACCATGCATGCAAGTGAGACGACATAAAGTTTACCTGCAACTGCAAGATGCCATGGATCCAAGCTAAAAACGTCGATTTCTGGAATAACAAGAGCTGGGAGAGGATGTGAGAATGTTTTACGCGACAAATATTGAAACACGATCTCTTCGTCTGTCGGCTCAAACCTAAATCCCGGAGGCAATTTTCTCCCTCCATCTCTAACAAAATTCAGCTTGTCCATGGCACAGACAGAGAGAGAGAGAGAGAGAGAGAGAATCTGTATGGTTGCATGGAGGATATACTCCACCACAAGGATCTTTATAGAGTTACATAGATTCTCTTTTACTAATAGTTTCTTTTTGGTTAAGCAACTTAAGAGATTGAGCGTGGATGTTGGATAATATTAACATAAGAGGATTAATCACCTTTTCTACGAAAAGAAGAATTGATTTCCAGCAATTCTACCTTTCTGTTTGATTTGTGTTTAATACTATATATGTTTTGTTATTTTAATTACATGTGAGATGGGATGGCTTTCTTATCAATCACTTTTAAGTTATGGATTTCTGATATCAAAAGTTAATGCTCCAACACCTTCTCTTATTCGATTTATATAAACAGTTTAGTTTTAGTGAAGAATATTAAAAGATATATTTTCATCCCAATAAGTGCAGTTGTTTTCTAATTTTATATTAATTGGTGTCCAAATTAATTAATCTGATTGGGATTTTTATTTATTTTTGAATCAAACTGTTCTCGATCTTCATGAGTGTAATTTGTGACTATGCTCAAAATGAGTTAGGGGGAAAAGCAAGCGACAAAGAATTAAAAAGTTTAGTGCTTTTTGGAAAAGTAAATTTATGAAGAAATATATGTGAAGGAAATTGACTTGAAATGGGGTTGAATGTGTTGTTTGCTTCATGGAGAAGAAGTTGCTTTTTATCGTAGATTTATTTTTGCAAATGCTGCTAAAGTCATAAAGTCAGCTCAGAAAATAAAAGCAGCAAACCAATCACATGCACACCAATATTTTGACTGATTGGCTATAATTTAGTCATATTCTCCTCCGTACCAATATTTATGGCATCTTTCTTTTTTATACTTAGATTAAAGAGAGTTGTGTTTTATATTTAAAGTATTATATGACACGAAATTCGAGACACTTTTTAGTGTAAAAATTGTTTCCATTTTTGAAACAGACCAACTTAATGAGACAGCCCAAAAAAGAAAACGAACCAACAATAATGGGACGGAATGGGTATTTTTTAGTGTGTTTTAATCTTAACTTGAAACTTAGGGGATGACTGGTATGTACGAATAGAATTAGGTTGACAAAATTAATTTGAGAATGAAATGATGATAAGAATAGAATGGAATGAAACTAGAGTTCTCACATAATTGTTGTTTCTTAACAAATTTCATTATCCCAGTTAGTTAGTAATTAGATGTAGAAACTGAATATATCGTATAATCAAATACGAACCGAGATATATTACTATTACTATTATTGTTCTTATATTTGTATAAATATTACGCGATATATTTCTCTCATGGTATTGCCTAATACCCTTCTCATTATCATAAAATATAATATTTTTGGATAAATTTATAAAATGGAAACCTTTGTGATACATAAGAATTCAACTGCACAATGATGAGACTTAAGAAGGTGATTAGTTTGCGAGAAAAAAATTAGGTTGAATTGGAATGAACTCAATTCGATTAGAAATAGAATGATACGAGAATTATGAGATAAATATTAGAATTTGTGTGATTGTTATCAATAAGAACTTATATATTAACGGAAATTATCCTTCCATAGATATTGATACGACTAATAAGTAATAATTATAGTGAATAAAATTTACTTTTCAATTAACCAAATCATACTTCAAGATACATTATTGACTATTATATTTCCAAAAATATTTATATTCAATACCATGAGATTATTGCCTTAATTACAATTATGAAAAACTCAAGTACCCTTCTAGTAATTTTCTCACTAATCTTCAACTAGGTTTAGGGGTGTAATCGAACCGAGTCGAGCCGAACATCATCGTGCTCAAGCTTGGTTTGTTTAGTATCGAGCCGAGTCTCGAGTTTTATTTATCGAATATTTCGAGCTCACGAGCTTATTCGAGCTTTAATCGAACCCAAATAAACTTTCTAAATTTAGATATATGTTTAGAATATTGATTATTTTATTTTAAAATAAATTATTTTATCCATAATAACACAATATATTTATGGATTTCTTAAAACAAATAAAAATAGTTATAGATTTAATACAATAATTACTAATTATAGAAAGAAAATAATTATATCTAGTTAATAATTTTATATTTTCAAAGTAAATAAATTGTTCACGAGCTAACGTAAAACATTATCGTCTTCGAAACTTGGTTTGTTTAGCTAACGACACTAAACAAACTGAACGAACTTTTATCGAAGCAGAAACAGAATCACCTCAATAAATACTGACATTTACATTTTCTAACTAGGTTAGGAACAAATCAAGCATTCGGTTAAGGAACATGCTGATGGATTTTCTTGTGGGGTCAGACTTTTGGGCTTGAAGAATATTGATTAGGCTCAACTTATTGGGCTTAGATAATAAAATACGTTTGTTGATTCTTTTGGTGGGTTGAAAGCAATTAATACATTGGGTTCGAATATTGGGCTTTAGCCAATTATTACAATTAATTATTTGCAACTTCGGTCAATTGGCCAATTTACGAATTTGGTTAAACTATATAAATCACAAACACTAAGTCAACAACACTAATTCACTACCATATTAATTCTAAAATATAAACATTTATCGATATGTCTGGACATATAACTTATAATTTACAAAGTAAAATAGTGTTTGTTTAAAGTCTATATGCCTACAATCAGATCCCATCTACTAGAATGTTCTTGCCCACCTCTCGATAATTAGAAAATTATTTTGAAAAGTAACTTAAATTGTTCGTACCCGGCTTAGTGTAATTTACAAATATTTACCAATTTTATATTCTAGATTTGACAAATCCCGAACGCCTATATTAAATAATTATTTAAATTTTAAAAATATATAAATATATAAATTTATTATGATAATTAGTTATCCATCTCAAATATAACTTCTAACATAATCATTCATTTCAAAACCATTTACGTTAGTAAAATTAAATTAAAAAAATAATTATTTCAAATCACATTTGAAGAAACTAATATTTTCATCTTAATATTAAATTAAAGATACTATTTATTTCAAATAACTTTGAAATTGAATAATAGTTAAAATTGGACAATCTTAAATCCAAGACTATTGTTTAATAAAAATTTACAAATTATATCTTTTTAGTTAGATTTTATATTGGTAAAGTCTAATGAAAAATGAATGTGGGGATCCAATTTTATTTAAAAAGGAATTGTACAATTTGTATAATTTTATTTAGGTTTTGAGTGGTGAGGTTTCATGATAAAACGATATGAAATTCAAATTGTACTAATTTACTTCAATTTTCAATTGTTGAAGACTTTAAGTCTCAAGAACAATTGATGAGATCCAAAAATTATTTTAACCATTTCATTTAAGTTTTTTTTTGTTCAATTAACACTGAAATTTTTAACGGCTGCATTACGGTAGACTCGAACCCAAATTTTTTGACATCAGGCATTAACTACTCAATCACTAAACTAGCACAAGCACACAATTTCATTTAAGTTTGAGCTTCACCTTGTTGAGATTGCGTGTGCTTTGAGTAAGTTTGAGCTTGGATTTTGCCATACGCATAATCTGCAGCAGCTGCACGATTCTTAGAAGAACTAGTGCTTTTTACTTCCACTTTGATCATTGTGTGTGGGATGAGCTAAAGCTGCATCACTTTGTGCTTTCTTATTGGATTTGGAGTGAGTACTGCTACTAGGGTTTGGGCTTGAAGAAGAGGAGTTATTCCCCCAAATTTTATCTGCCATGATTTTTTTAAACCAATGAAGCTAACTAAATGGAGATATGAATATTGGATATATATATATATATATATATATATATGTATATTTATGGAAAAAAGTTGTGTAGGGAAAATGTTGTTTCAAGTACCTAACTAGCTATTTATAGTTATAGCGACTCTCTCTCTATATATATATATATGTATATTTATGGCAAGAAAAGCAAGGCAAGGACTCCGGCCCTTTGACTTGACATCCACTTTCTAAGCCCGCTGGATCAATGGGAGAATTTCCTTGCCTTCAGTCCAGATCTTCGTTGAAATTAAGGTTTTTACCCACATATGAATGTATGGCTAAAAATATATTTATGTGTGAATATAGATTATTAATAACATAAAATTTAAATGTCAATAAGAGTTACTAAATCCATTTAAAGAAAGAGCTTTACCTACACATGTATATATGTGGATAAATCATCAAACTTTACATACATGTATATGCCATCAAAGATAAGTTTTATGTGTGGATGAATATATTTGTGCTAAAGTATAATGATATAATGATGATGTGGAAATAACGTGGATGATGATATGTATTCCTGGCTCGAATATGATCATATAAAATTTATGTTCCGATGGACTTGCCTCGAATATTTAGGACTAATGCCGAAGTTTTCTAACCCGAAGAAAAAATTCAGTTCAAGTGGCTTGAAATTAATAGTCCGAAATCTCGATAGAGCTATATATGTATATAACACGATTTGATTAAATAATAGTCCACTTTAATTGATTAAAATTGAGTTTTTATGAAGTTGATAACTCACAACTACTATTGGAGTGCATTGGGTTCTTTGATCTGAATTTGAAATTTGATTAAATAATAATCCGTTTAAATTGTTTGTTCTTTTTTTTTTTTCTCTAGATGATTATCCTCAACCACTATTTAAAGTGCACACTAGGTAGACATATGTTCGTATGTAATAGTACGCTAATCATATAAAAAAAAGTATAATCGCATATGTGACAGACTACACCAAGAAGATGTTGGTGATATTAGAAATTTTATGATATTAGTCTCAAGAAAATCAACTTCACCAATAAGTCCTCCGTAAATAGACATTGCAATTGATTCTGTTTTAAGCCTACAACAGAGAATACTAAACGAATTTGTTTAAAAAGGAAGGTTTTACATTACCAAATTAATTAAAAAGAAATTTAGTAGCTAAATAAAAAGGCCAAAGAGACAAATATTAATCTCGAATGAACAAAATCTAATTCAACAATGAGAAATTCTATAAAATATGCAAGTTTACTATACCATTTCTCACATGATAATATTTTATTAATTTAATTTATATTAATAGAATATTTTTATATGAGAGGGGGATAACTACACCTACATATTCTACATAATTTCCAACAATATTCACAATTAATTTACTAAAACGCGCTCAAATAAATATTGTCTATAGTCTCTAATTAAAGTAAAAATTAAGGAGTGTTTGGGTCATAACGGTTTCGACATTTTTTCTATAAGAAATGTCATATAGAAAAGGTAATTACCATTTAGTTTTTTTTTTTTTACAAATGACAGTCTTAGACTCTTAAATGTTAAGTTCGGACATATCACTTTATATATATGTATATTAATTAATAATACACAGAGTATATAATTACATGAAAATTAAAAGAAAGTAAAGACATTTACAAATTAAAATAGAGCACCCCAAACTAAAGGCAAAAACTTGGGTGAGCTCCGCCTCACCGTGAGTTCACCTTTGTTTTTTGTTAAAATAAATATATATTAATTATGTTGAATAAGGATAATTAGATTTTATTAATTTATAATTATAATTTATTAATTCAAAATTATGATTTATTAATTCATAATTATGGTTTATTAATTCATAATTAAGATTTATTAATTCATAATTAAGGTTCATTAATTCAAAGTTAGGATTTATTATTCAAAATTAGGGTCTATTAATTCACAATTAGGGTTTACTAATTCAAAACTAGGGTTTATTATTCAAATTAGGGTTTATTAATTCATAAATAGAGTTTATTATTCAAAATTGGGATTTATTAATTCCAATTAGAGTTTATTATTCATAATTGGGATTTATTAATTCCAATTAGAGTTTATTAATTTACAATTAAGATTTATTAATATAATTATAATTTATTGATATCAATTAATTAATTAGGAGCGCACAGGAGACCATCCCCAAACTAAATGGCGAGTGATCACTTTATGAGGAACCAACCAATGAAATTCAATTGCACTCGGGCACAAATTTGACTTAGGGGCTGTTTGGCTGAGCTTATAAGCTCTCTAAAACAGCTTATAAGTTGTTTTAGAGCTTATAAGCTCAATTAATTTGTTTGGCAATTTAAGTGATTAAAGAACTTATAAGCTTCCAAAATAAGCTCTAAGAGCTTATAAGCTCAACGAAAAAAAAGCTCCAAATCCTAACTTATTTTTAAATCACCTCTTAAGTTATACCAAAATTACAAAAATAACCTTCAATGGCAGGTAACGTAAACTAATGACGCTTAACTTAAACAAAAAATGTATTTAACTTGACAAAACCATTTGTATTAATTAAATATATGGATGAAAATTTTTAATTAAAAATCAATTATAATGCATTCACGTAACATAAAGCCACATCATCTTAATTTTAATATTTATTTTATAAGATTATACAAAATTTTGATATTATACAAAATTTGGCGATTTGAACACGTATTTGAACAAGTGGAGTCCATTTGATATCATCTACACCTTTGAAGCCTATTTTGGTCATTATGACATAAAAATAATTTATAATGCTAAACACTTCATTATCTTATAAGTTTGGTTATCCAAATACTTGAGCATCTTATAAGCTCTTAACTCACTACATCTTATAAGTTTTTAAAACAACTTATAAGTTGTCGGAGCTTATAAGCTCTCTAAAATAAGCTTAGCCAAACACCCCCTTAATTGCAGCCATGCAGAGCTTACACCAGCTCAACTAAAGAAGTAGCAACATTTTTCTGCTTTTGTTTAAAGATAATACACTACGAAGTCATTGCAATTTCATGGCAATATAACTAAGCAACACAAATTCATGAAACTTGTAAGATATATATGTAATCACTAAATTAATGTTTTAACCCGAAGAAACTTCCGTAAAAACAGTAGAATCAGATGAAGAAGCAGAAGAAGAATAAGAATCACTCGAGAGAAATCCTCAACTTTCATTGCCCTAACTCTTTTCTTCAAAAATATACGGCACAAAGTCCAGTTTCCTATTCGAACCAAAGAACCCTGCAAACAAAATGCCACAAAATCGTTAACAAATTCTTTTACCTAACTTCAACTAAAATAATATTATTACAAATTTATAAGGCTCCAAGTTTTAAATTAGTTTAGACAAATAATTCATGTAAAAAAAGGCATCAAAACTTTCATTCACTTAATTATTTATTTTCATGAAAACTACCTGATGAGTGTTTTGTGAAAGAGCAAGGTAGTATTCATGCATGATCCAGTCAGTTCTAACAGAGCGACGATGCTTGTGAAATACGTATGATTTTCTGATCCCAATTATTGGCATCCTTTTCGAACAAATTATTCGTTTGTCTGAACCGCTAGCCTTCCAGAAACCAGATTCACTTGCTCTCCCCATTTTCCTACCATTACCTTCCTTGTTACAGAAAAAATATAAGCCTTCCTCTCCATCACCTGTACAAATTTCTACTTATCACTAATGGAACATAAAATGGTGTCTAATTTGCAATTTGGTGTATGTCTTGTGTGTGTGTGTGTGTAGTTTTGTGTAGTAATAAAAGTTGAATAGCATGAAAATAATGAGATATATATATATATATATGTACCTGGAAGCTCCCATGGATCGAAAGTGAAGACGTCGAGTTCTGGAATAACAATAGCAGGCAAAGGATGGGAAAATGTTTTACGCGACAAATATTGGAAGACGATCTCTTCATCTGTGGGTTCAAATCGAAATCCAGGAGGCAATTTGTTCCCTCCTTCTCTCACCAAATTCAACTTCTCCATTATCAACAACCGGAGAGAGAGAGAGAGAGAGAGAAGGTAACCTGCGATATTGCACGGAAGGTTATATGCTCTTTGGAGCTTTATATATAGAGATATGGAATAAATGAGTGATATATATATATATATATATATATATAGGGATGACAATGGGTCGGATCATGCAGAGTCCGGATCAATTTTTCTTTGATCCGGATCCGGTCAGGATCCATTGAATCCAAAAATTAGATCAGGATCCATAAGATCCACGAGGTCCAGGGTCAGACCGGATCCATATGTTTTCGCTTAAAATAAATTTAAATCAACTATAATTCACAAGTAACACTATAATAATCTAAATACACAATAATACTATAATAATTATTTAGAATTTCTACAATTATCACTATATTGGAAAGCGTTAGTTATAAATTTACTATAGAAATAAGAAACAACAAACAACTCGATCTCCGGTGGTGTAAGTGACGCGAACCGCCGTGAATGCCGATTGATACATAATTGAGAGAATTTGAAATGAAATTGGGAACATAGTTGTTTTGGGAGAATTTGAAAAAGAAAATTGAAGAGTTTTAAGTTGGGGTTAAGTATTTAATTATAATAAAAAAATATATATATATATATATATATATATATATATATATATATATTAAATGGATCTGGGCGGATCCGGATCGGATCCGGTCTCAAAACTAAATCCCAGATTCAGATCCGAAATATGGGAGTAGGATCCAAATCCTGTCCAGATCCATCGGATCCAATGGATCTAGATCTGGATCGGATCCGGGATCCATTGGCATCTCTATATATATACTAATTAATATTCCCTTTCAATTATTTGTTTGCCTAACAGTTTCTTTTTGTTGAAGTAACTGCTTTTGCCACAAATTCAAACTCTGCATCTGATTTAATCTAGTTTGATTAGTTATGCCTTTGATTTCATGTGTTCTCTTTCTTGCATTCAGTGACTTTAAATTATGGATTTCTGACATCTAAAGTTCACTTCTCCAATATAATAGAAGATTCACCTCATAAAGTTTGAAATCTGATTCCTTCTTTTCCTTAGTAGGTTTATTTTTTTCTAAGATCAACCCGCAACATATGCGAATAAGTACAGATGTCGATCCAGTCGGATTGGCCCAAATCGAAATAATATAACATTTAATGGATTGATTCAATTGACAATCATACCTATGAGTGAGATTCGGTTTCGATTAAATTGACAAAAATAGCTAATCGAAACCGATACCGATCGGTTAGTCGGTTCGATTAGCGGTTAACCTAAATTTAATATTAAATTTTTTTAAAAAATAAAAAAAACCGAAAATAATATAAAATATTACTGAAATTATAATATTAAATTAAATAATTTTTATTTAATAATTAATTAATTATATATTAATTAATTTCTATTAATCTGATATAACTGTCGGTTAATCTGTTATATCCTGTTGACAAAAGGTACTCTTCTATAATTCTACATATCCGATAATCGAAACACACTTGAAAAGGGATAACCGATACCAAAACCGAAATCGAAAAAGTCGGTTATGGTTAACCGAAAACCGATACACGTATAAGCACCCTAATCATACCCAATAATTGTGTAAACTTATTTTTGTAAAATAATACAAATCACGAAGGAGAAATAAATCATTATTAGGCAAGAATTATGCAAAACCTCGACATTATTACTAGAATTTAGCTAGTGACTTTTGACTAAATTTTCGGGCATTTTCGTGGTATATTTGGAATAATATAATATAATTTGGGGTTGAAAAAAGCCAAATAATGAAAAAGTTTTATACTTTTCGGAAAAGTGAAAATCCTTCAAAAGATTGAGTTGGAGGAGGAAATTGACTTGAAAGAGGAGTGCATATGTTCTTTCCTTCGTGTAGAAGAAGTTGCTTTTCTTGCTCAAAATCACACACATATATATATATATATATATATATATATATATATATATGGATCAAATGAGAACTATAATTTTTTAATTACTAACTAAGAATTAATATGATTTATCTATTTTTTATAATTTAACTGTCAAGATTAATTATAAATTGTTTATTATCCTCAAATTTTAATGTTAATCGTTTAGTCCTATAGTCAAGGAATTTTATAATTCATTTACGGTAACTGTTTTATATGCACAATTCATACGATTACATACACATCGACATAAACTAAATGAACATTAATAACATATGAAAGATCCAAATAGTGAAAATTTAGGATTTGACTATTTTATCATTAAAAATTACGAATAATCCGATCTTATTCAATCTAATTAGGATATATATATATATATATATATATATATATATATATATATATATATGTGTGTGTGTGTGTGTGTGTGTGTATGTTAGGGATGAGCAAAAACCGAACCGAACCGAAATTAGCCTTTTGGTTCAATTTATGCAAGAAAAGCGGTTCGGTTTCAAAATTTTGAAACCGAAATTAATTGGTTCGGTTTCGATTTGGAAAAAATTTGGTTTTCAAACCGAACCATGAAATTTTTATATATATATATATATATATATATGTTATCTATATTATTAATCAATTTAAATATTAATAATATAAATATATATATATATATATATATTATATTATAAATATTATAATATTTATAATAATTATAATTTAAATTCGATTTTGAACCGAATATTTCGGTTTGGTTTGATTCCAAATATATAAAACGGTTCGGTTCGATTTGGATTTTAAAAAAAAATTGATTTTTCGGTTTTTCGGGTTCGGTTCGATTTTGAACCGTGAATCTCACCCTCGTGTGTGTATAAGGATTATATACCTCGTAAACTCTAAATCCTAAATACTAGAACCCCAACTTTGAACCTAAATTTTAAATTCCGAACCTTAAACATGTTTAGCTGCAAATAGTACACTTATTAATTGCAAAAAAATGAATTTTAAAATAGAACATTGAAATTGTTGAAAAAATATGAGTTTTTATTGCTAAGGAAGTTTCTTGGAATCACAAATTGATGTGGGAATATGCAAATTTATTAAGTTAAAATTGCAAATGTCTTGGATGGAGGAAAGGTGGAGAGAAACTAAACCAAATGGGAGATGAGGGATAATACATACATGCGTAAGATACAGGTTAGAGAAAATCAAATTTAACATAACTATACCCATTCCAATTCTAATGTTATTACAACTATGCCATTATTTACTTTAAATAATAGTAAATAAAACTAAATCTCATATAATCTAAACTGTAGATCTTGAAAATTAAACAGACTAAATTTATATTTATTTCTTATTTATTTAGATGTTTGTATTTGAACCAACCCCTTTATATATTGGGTTCTGTTAAGCTTATACCGAAGAGCAGCAACGAAAGAGATAACAAGATGAACAATAATAACACAAGATTTACGTGGTTCGATCGTAAGATCTACATCCACAAGAGAGAACAAGATGCGTTGCTTTATTCAGGAGATATCAAGATGATTACAATATTTCTAGAACAGCCGAGAAATGTATACTGTCAATACTCTCCCTAACTTATTCTGTTCTATATCTATCTGCTATATGAAATATGCATTCATATATTCATGTATATACTCTAAGGGAGTGTTTACTTTTCATGATTAGCATTTTGAATGATTGATTATTTGATGGATTAAATGTGTGATAAGATAATTTTTATCTATCAATCATTTGTTTACTACAAAAGATTAGTGGATGATTAAAATTAGGATAAATAATTCTCCCTTTATTTGGAGGATTATTTCAATCATACATATATTGGTTGGATTAAAATTAATGGAGAACAATTCAAATGATTAAAATAATCTCGAGCTTTGGGATATCCTCAAATGTTAATCCTTAAAAGTAAACACTTGATTATGTTTGATTAATTTTATCTATCCAACCTAATCATGCAAAGTAAACAACCCCTAACAGTATAACTAACACACATAACTGCTTCAATCAATGATAAGCTGCCGTTGATGACTGACGGTTCAGATTCATCCTCACATAACCAACTAACGCGTATTCATTAGCTGACTCCACGTGATCTCATTTGCAGCATGCACTGGAGTATGCATGGATTATTGTTATAATAACAGGTTCAAATATAGGTAATCTTAATTTTAAGTCAATCTTTTTTTTTTATGTTGAGTAAATGGATAGCCAAAATTATATTTCACGGGAATCAGGCTTCTTTGGTGAAAATGATATTTATACCAGCTGTAGATCATATATATAAATATCAATGCATGGTGCAAATTAATTTTAATTATTATAATAAGAAATTGTTCTATTTGTCTTTAAAACAAAAAGGTTTTATTTGAATTGTACTATATATACACATATATCATCTTCGGTTTTGCTTATATAACAAATGTTGCATGAAACTAAAATTTCAAGTCGGATTACTTTACGCGCTATCGCTAATTAAATATAAGAAGGAAAAACTAAATCTATTATAGATATCTAATGGCGGGTCTAGTCAATTACTCGTGAGTTATTTGAGTCCCAACTCAATAAAAATTTAATCAAACTTATTTATTGAAACTCGTTAATTAATGAGTCAAGCTTGAGCTTGACACTATTTCACTAACTGAATTAGCTTGAAAATATAAATTAGTTATAATTTTTGGTATAGTTAATTTATTGTGTTTTACTTTAATGAGTAATAAACATATAAGATTTCTATTTAACTTTATTTATTATAAGAAATGACATATTTGAGTAAAAATATTATATAAAGTGTTGATTTATTGTTTTGATAAATAATTAATATTTAAATTTAAATTTAGGTCACAATTTAGAAAGGTTGTTTAGGTTCAAATACGCTCATGACTTTCGAAGTATTTGAGAAATAAACTCAAACTTGATTCTATAATAAACGAGTCATACATGATCTTAGCACTACTTAACTTGATTACTCTAACCGGATTTGAAGTTGGTTGTCACAATTATGAACCTCTTAAATATGATGCGGCATAACAAGGATGTACATTTTACAATGATATTCTCAAATCTATGTGTAGAAGTAGAAATTAATTAATCATCGGTCAACATCATGAAGTTGATTATGTAGTGATACGGATTCCTCATTATCTTCTTATGAAATTACCAAACTTTATTTACTTAAGGTTTTAAACTACAAATATTGTGTAAAAGAAATCACGAAATATAAAGTTTTTATCGGCCTTAGTCCGATCATAAATTTCATGGAGAATCATGACCAAATCATATATGCAGTACACCAGTCAAATTTTGGATTACTATACTCCAAATAAATTAATTATAAATTAATTTTGAACTTTCCTATCTTGTTATAATACTCCTTTTTCTGTTGAGATTTATCGAACTATTTTTGAATTATAGCTTTCTGCACACGAATAGGCAATAATAATATACTAAACTATTAATTTTATTTTATTGAGCTCGTACATTTTTATTTCTATTTAAATTCAGTCGCACTAAAAACCCTTCATTTTGAATCAAAAGATCAAGAATCAAACAACTAAAGAAAAAGATAAAGAATAAATAATAAACACAATAAAAGTATTTTTGGGGTGTTATAAAAATACAAAAAGGTTCATGTATGTGGTATAAAAATAAATACAAATCTTGACGACGAAAATTCATAAAAACTAATAAAAAATCAAAATGTATATAATATGTTGCTAACGTTTTCGGGTCCAAGCCCGCAAGTGGTGAAATTTTCCCATTTCTCTGCCCCTTTTTAAATTTAATAGGGCTTTCAATCTTAATTGTGTGAGATTCTTACATCGCAAGAATTTCTCTTGTCTTCCAATGGATCCTTCATCCTTTAACAACCCTGAACTGCAGCAGCTTCTTCAAGTAAGAATTCCTCGCTATTTTCGGTGTTTTTTTAAAAAAAAAATCGAATTTGGTGATGCGTACATGCATGTCTGTTTTTCTCATTAGTTTGATGTTTCTTAATTTGGCGATTTGATTCGGGATGGAAATTCGTGACTCTTTTTTGGGGTGGTTGGGGGGAGGTTATGTGAAGTAAAGTATTGATCAATTAATGAGTGGTATGTTTTAGGGGTAGGAACGATTTCTTTACATCCTGATCAAATTGGTTTGAGTAGATGAGACGTTCGAAGCAATGCAGCTGTAATTTTAGCATTCTAGTTGCAACCGACCTAAACGATGCGATGTTTGTAATTTGGTTGTTTTGGGCGTAGTGTAGTAATTTGAGTTAGCTCTTAACTATTTTTTCCTTGAGCTTTGACTCTGGCTGATTGAACTGGGGATGAAGTTCTGTAAGTGAGGTTTTAGCTCCATATATACAAGGTTGTGGATTTGGGGCAAGAAGAGTAGTTTACCCTCTCAGTTTGCCCATGAATTGCAAACCCAAAGAAGCTGATGTATTTGGTGCATCAGGAAAATTGATAAAATAATGTTAGCTTGATGATGTTGCTTTTGATAATGAGGCTGTTTAATCAGTTTAATGCTTGTTCAATCAGCTCTAACTGAAACTTGATTGAATAAGAATATTCTCTGGACTTGGTTATTGTAGTCTATTAATGCTTGTGCTGCTGCTTGTGAAAAGTAATTGAAACTTGAAGTTATGAAAATCTTATCAACCTTTAGGGCTTTGGTGTGTTTGTGCATATTACTAAGGTTTTGGGACTGTTATGTAAAGCCTATCAAAATTGTATCTCAAGTGGCTAGATTATCGTGTAATGCATTTGGAATCATTTTACCATGATCTGCTTAAAAATACATGTATATGCAGTGCTGAAGTTATTACTAAGAAAAATGTTATAACTTCCCGATTTGCTGCTGGTGTAACAGTGTAGAGGTTCAAGTTTGTAGAGTTCCAAATCTATCACTTCCACTATTTCCTCTTCTTATTCCTTCATCAATTCATTATTCTGTGCTGCTTGCGGTCTGTAATGAATAGTTGATAAAGTTTCTCAAAATCAAATTGCACCCTTCAAATAATGATAACATTAAGAATCGTGTATCTATTGACTCGAGAGAATGCATGCCACTTTGTAGAGAATGTTCTAATCTTACAATATAAAATTCTTGAACAAAAGGAATCACTGAAGACTCAAAAAAGTTTAGGCCCATGGTCCACCCTCTGCCCGTACAAACATTTGTTTGAGAATATAATGTATGTTGCACTTGGGAATGTATTTGACAATGAGAATATATTGTGAAACACCTCAAAATATAGATTTCACATTTAGATTTCTTGTTGAGTACAGTATTGGAAAACATATCAATACTGAATTCTTTTCGGTAATTCCAACTAATTCTAGATTTTCATAACTCAGTATAGAATCTATGGATCTTCCTTGTGTAAACAGACTCATGGATTCACTTTTGGAATTAATTCCTCAAGATTTTTGTGGCAACATTCAACTACTTGCCCTTTAATTGATGATTCTGGATTTTTGGCTGCACTAAATACATCAATAATATGAAGGAATAGGGACTGCTACTTTAAAGGTTAATATGGCAGAAATTTTTTGATAGAAAAGAGTTGATTAATGTTAACAATCAGCCTCTAGGATGTGCTTAGTGTTGCTGCGGAACATAACTCTCAATCTGTAAGTTTAAGTATTGGTTGATGAAGATGTTTTAGCAAGTGCTTATAGAAGCAACACAAACATTTATGTTGAAAAATATGTGCCTCTACTAACAAGTAATTTACATCCCATCTCCACAGCAAGAAAAGCAGAAAGCTGTGGTGAACGAAATGATTGGAAAGCTCACGTCTCGCTGCTGGGACAAATGCATCACTGGTACTCCCGGAAACAGTTTCAGTTCTAGTGAATCTACTTGTCTCACCCACTGTGCTCAACGTTACATGGATATGGCAATGCTCGTCATGAGACGTCTCCAGCAATGAAGCACGGACCCAATTTTCGTTTCGATTTTTGATGAATGTTTGAATCCAATATCAATAAAATGAAGTTGCACACAATATCAATAAAATGAAGTTGCACTGCTCGGTTTCTTGCAATGGAATTTTTCTGAATTGGAATTGTTTTCGGGTATGTTTTGTGATCTATAGTTATTTGCTGAATTGCTTTATTCAGTGTATATTCCATGCTCTTGTAGGTTTTGTGAAATTGTCATGTCACACATCACACACAGAGAATAGCAAAACCGAACTCTATTGAAACAACTACGTATGCACACACATCAATTTGGCCGCCAGTTTCTTCGTCTCAATGTTCTTGCTTTTCCCGATCTCACGGCTTCACAAATATTGCAGATATTCTGTTACACTATCACCATTATTAGAAAGGGTGACCTGATTCGACCCTATGGCAAGGGCTCTCTCGTTCGGATCATCCCAAATCGACTTCCTTGCAGCCTCTTGGAGACTGCCAAGGTTGTACTGTCAAAAATAGCACCCAGTGAGTGAGAAGGCATTATAGGCTTCTTGTGCACCTTGGCCTGGAAATCGTTCTTTGATATAGGAATAGTGCTACAGAATATACCCAACAAGTTTACAACGATCCCTTTGTTGTAGGGGTTGGCACGTTTGCTCCATTGATATCTGAAATTCTCATACGTCGTCTGCGAGAAGAAAACCATGTCGAAAATCAAAATCAACCCTGAAATTTACAATGGAAAACAGGAGCAGTGGTGAGCAAGTTACCTGGTTTGTAGTGATGAGGTAGAGATGGAAGATCGAGAGCCACCTACGAACCAGATTGCCAGGAAAGTATAACCAACGAGCGCAATGGAAACAGGTGTTTTGGCCATAGCTTTCCATATGGAGGAATTCTCCATGTCCATTATCTTTTTAATGTACACCATAACCCATGAACGTACAAGCAAAGAAGCGTCGTGGAGAAGACAAACATGTAAAAGAACCTATAATTTATCTGCACCCAAAATCAAGAATAGTTTAAACACAATTTGAAATAAATCTCTCTTAATCCCTTGTGTGCATATGGTTGGAACTTCTACCAAAAAATCTTCACAAAATAGAATACTAACATGTGAAATCATGCTCGGTTTACATCACATATAGCTAATTTGTTGTAACACGCAGAGTTTACTTCACCAATGCACATTTATATACATACCATGATTTTAGAGTATATAACAAAAGTGCCTGAAAATTCAAAAACATTACTTACCAGTCCTATGTGAACAACGTGAGCAGCGGGGAGGCCTGTAAAGCATACAAGTGTCGCAGTGTTTAACTTTCACAGTAGCTACATTAATTATAGCATCTTTTGTACGTGGCAAGCGAGGCGTTTGGCCAGACCCCAATTCGATGCTATTATCATAGGTTTCTGGTTCGGGAGGTTGAGCATCTGCGAGGAACAATTCCAGGGTCCCTTCCAGAAGTCAACAGAAGCGGCACCAAAACCTGCAACATCACGTATAAATTGGCTTCACTATTGTTTCCTAAGTCCACTGAATGCAAGCCCTACTTTAATTATCTAACAGAACACACTTCAATGTAGCAATCAAGCTTTCACTTTCTTTAGGGAACCGATATTTGTTCAGTATAATAAATAGCTAACTAATATCTTTGAACACCTTTGTTAGTAAGTTCTTGGAACACCTAATTTGATATGAACACAACAAACTCGGTCATCGCGAGAACTGCAAAACAAAGTCGGATAGGGTTCTTTTAAGAGACTCAAACGCTCGATTAGATTTCAACCAGAGGAATGAATTTCAAAGTATAAATATTTAAAGCAAATAACACGTAACTCCTTGCAAGTGAAGAGATGAGATATTTATAGGATGTCATGCATAAAGAGCATATTAGACTTATTTCTTTGGATAGAGAGCTAAATATTTCTTTTTGTAGATGGACATATTCCTGGTACATAGGCTAGGGGCCTGTAAAGTGCACAAAGTTCCATGCAAGTTTGTTAAAATATTCGTACTTGAAATAGTATGGAGAAGACACGTGAAATGATCTCCAATTGTATCTGCGCATATCAGATAGTTGAGTTCTGCCTTATAGACACTTCTAGCGTATGACGAACATAATTACTGGAGAACGATTAAAAAACATCCATAAGCTCTAGCTCAGAGGACTGAGGTATGAACTAATCTGGCTCACAAATATTTCTTGACTATTCGGGAGGATAGGTCTCTCCTTGGAGAACAGTGTTGAGTCTCCTCTGAATATGAGTTCTGTCATATGAGCTCTGTCATGGAGTTCTATACGATGGACTTTATTCTCTATTTATTTTGCCTCTTAACCTTTTATCAAGAACAACCCATTTAAACATTAAGCTTTAATGAGTTTGTGTATATTTATTCTATATCAAAATCTAACTTATAATTTCGTCCCCACATTGATGTAGAAAGGTTTTAAACCAAATTAGTTGGAAAATAAATATATCGTTTGGAGTAGGAAACTATAGATAAATAATTAAAAGTTAAATCAAATTCCCACGCCAGTTCTTCTTCCCCGTGATCACACCATCTCTATTTTTTCAAACTTCCACAGCCAAATATAGAAACAACACCAATCTTCAAAATATAGTTTGTTCTTTTAGGAAATAAATCATTTTATTTGTTTTGACAAAAAAAAATTATAACATGTTGAAAATTCTGGATCATTTAACTTTGGACATATTATCATTATTTTGGGTCTACGATGGACGGTAGAAGGATCAAAGTTTCTGAATGGGCTTTTCAGTGCTCTAATATGTGGCCCTATAAATTTAAATGATATGATTAAAAAGTAAGATAAAAAACAAAGGTCCTACCGGGAGTCGAACCCAGGTCGCTGGATTCAAAGTCCAGAGTGCTAACCACTACACCATAGAACCTTTTTGTTAGGAAGAAATAAATAATAAATAAAAGGGGGATTCTGGAGTGTGCTAGTTAGTTACTCCGATTGAGAAGGAAACCGCGAAGTTTTATAATTAGTTGAAATCCTAACTTTCAACATCTTGTCCCTATATGCTATATCTAATTCTTTTGTCACTAAATATATTTACTTTTGGCAAGTCGTCTATGAGACGGTATCCTGACGAGAGGGGTTAAGATTAAGATTCAAAGTCATATTCAATGATATAATTATAAATAGGATTGTCATATCCGTCTTTCTTAATAAGATTAGAAGAATTTGAACTTAGAATTATAAGATGATTAGGTGCCGATGAAAGAAAAATTTTAAATTCCAACAAAAGAATTTATTTCACTAATTATTATAAAGTGATTACGAGAATTTTTATAGATTATATAATAATCGATCGATTTATATATATATTTTTTATATAAATCATTATATCAATAAGATCATGTCAATGTCTAATTATTAATTCATAGTCTTTAAGATCGAATTTGAAGCCGAGAGAATAAATCGAATTATGGGCTTTGGTTTATAAGCCAAAAAAATGAAAGCCATGGACATTAAAAACCCTACACTATATAACCTTCTCTCCTACCATTGTGAACCCTAGCCCCCAAAAACCATTCAATCACTCACTCTCTTCGTCTGCAGCATCCACAAGAAAACTTCAAAGGTTTAATTTTTATCCTGTTAATTTTTATCCTCCTTTCAGTTTAAGTTTATATGCATAATTGTATACGGTGGGTGTGCGGTGCGTGTGAGAAAGAAAGGGGGGAAAATTGTGTGTGTGGATTGAGAACCGAGAGGGAGATGAGGCTTGACCGGCGACGTGGCCGGCCAAGCGCGTCGACGGCGACGGCGGTCATGGTCGCCGGCGTGTGTGTGTGAGACGACGTGTGTGTGGAAGATTGTGTGTGTGCGTGTGTTATCGTTGTTGAAGCTGTGTGTGTTTCGTATATGCGGTTGCGTGGATTGCGAGAGAGAGGAGTGGTGGCGGCGGGCGGCGGGGCGGCGGCGGTCGCCGCCGCGCGTCGTGATGGTGTGCGTGCGTAACTGCGTGCGTGTGTGGTGTGTGCGTTGCGAGTGCGTGTGTGTGTTGTCCGTGAGAGGGAGGCGTCGACGGCGACAACCTCGCGGATCACGGGAGAAAGCAGCGGCGGTGGCCTCGTGGGCGGCGCCGGCGTGCGAAGAGAGAGAAGAGTGAGAGATGTGAGGTGGGAGAGAGAGCGGTGAGAGAGAGAGAGAGAGAGAGAGAAGAGGGAAGAAAAAAAAAAAAAATAAAAAATAAAATATTTTTCAACCTCGCCGGAATCCGGTCGCCGGCGACGGCGGCGCCGGAAAAGCGGCGCCGGAAAAATGGAAGGTTTTAGGTTTAGGGTTTGAGAGTTATGGGCTGTTCTTTTTAATTTAAATGTTATGGGCTAAGGTTTTATTTTGTTCTAAAAGGCTTTGGGCTTTTATTTATTTAAAATTTTGGGCCCAAGTTATTAATAAAGAGGGTGGGCCGATTTTTATATATTTTGGTGAATGTTTACTTTATTTATTAAATCTTGATGGGTATGGAATTATTTTAATTACGGGTAGGAATTTAAATTGTGAGTTGAGCTCGATAATTTATTTGTAATTGGACCTTAATTAATTTAAATCTTTGGCTCAATTAATTATTAAATAGTTGGACTTTAGTTAATAAAAATAGTTGGGCTTAGATTTAATTAATGATTGAACTTTAATTTAATTAATTACTTGACTTGCTTTAATTAATTAAATCCTTAGACTTTAATTAATTAAATAAATAAGGTTTAACTTTAAGACTTAATTAATTAAATTATATTAAGTCTTATTAATTAAATAATTAACTTAAACTTAATTATAAGTTTAAATTATTTAATTATGGTAAGTTAATTAATTAATTAATTACTATTGAGTTTAATTGATTAATTGATTAAGTTAATGTTAAGTCAAGTTTAAATTATCTTTAATTTATGATTATGACTTACTTAATTAATGTAATTAATTTCTTTTAATGAAATTAATTAAGTTATGATGATTAAATAAATTAAATTATGTTAAACAAGTGCATAATTTGATAATTTTATTGTGTGTTATATTAGCGAGTCCTTAATATATATGATTTTGTATGCATTTTAATTGTATTATACTTTTGTAAAAGTATTTAACAAAGGAAGATTATGAAATTTAATTAGTTTTAAGCGAAAAGTCGAACAAGGGTATTGTTGGTGCCTTAGCGAGATAAATTAGTTTTCAAATTTAATTACATTTGAAAACCCGACTAACGAATCATAAGCTAGTATCCTCGTTTACTTGAACTTAAGGCTAGCTTTTGAGACCTATTAAGATTAGTGCTTCTTGTAGGTTTTGACGATCAAGGGGATTAGCGTTGCTTTCGAGGCAGCGTACTATAGTGAAATTCTTGAGCTTTGTCCTATCGAGGTGGGCTTACTTTACAAAAGTATACTTGAGTTATATGCTCGATATTTCATGAAATCTGTTGTTTATCGATAAAATGTTTTTGTGCGCTCTACTACTGTTTAAGGCTCGTATAAGAATCGATCGAGATTCTCTTTTAAACCTAACACGTTAATTGAGAATTGTGTACCTTGTTAGTTGTTTGGTGGGTTGATCTCCATCGGGCACTAACCAGTAATGAGGCGTTATAAGGGTGCTTATGCGGATGTGTTAGAGATGCGTCATGTTATTATGGTGCTTATGCGGATCGTTCGAAGTACATCATGGATTGTCCGGGTTCGTCCCGATGACAATAATAGGGCATGTGATCCGACGGTGGCTAGAGGTCCGGGATCAAAGCGAGTAATGAAGAGTCGTGACAATGGGCCCAAATGAATGAAATATTTTGCATGCTTAGAAGTGGTTTCTCTTTTAAAACCTTCTAAGTTATGTTATCATGATTGGATAAAGCGCTTTACGGTTTATGAAATGTTTATGAAAATGCATGCCCACTTGAGTACATTAGTACTTAGCAAATATTTTCAAATGTTTCGGGTTGATCGATGGGCGGTGGGCGGTGAGATTTGAGTTCACTCAGTATTTTGTGGATTATTCCGTATTTAGACTTCCGGTGATGAATTAACTCTAATTACATTTTCCTTCTTGTCTATGACTTGAATTATATCTTTTGATTGAGCTTAGACTCTAAATCATTGATGTTAGTATTTTTGATGTGTATTGGCTATCAGAAGCACGAAACTAAACTTGTGATCCTGAGGATAAATATTGTTTTGATTGGATTACATCCTTCGATGTCTTCCATTTTCATTTAGGAAGCTATTCCCAAATTCTAAGGGTTTATTGCCTCGATCATTCAGTCGACTCATTTACTTTATATTTTCCATTATTTTTATTAAATCGCCTCGATTCTGAGCTTAGTTATTTCTAGAAACCAGGCGTGTGGTGGTATCGAGCATAAGTTTTCTTTCGTGTCTCATTGCCAAAACCTTTTCATGTCGAGTCTAGAATAGTATCCTAGACTTCTTGAAATATCGGTGACTCTCGACTTCAGCGTCACGCATGTTGATCAACAAAGGTATGATTTTAAAAGTTTCAAAGTTTTGACTATGAAATCATGTATGCCATTGATGAAAGTTGTCATGTGAATTATCAAGTTATTTTCATATGTTGTTTTGTGAATTGTTTAATTGTTTTCACAATATCATTGTGAGTCATTGTACTCAGATAAGCTAAGTTCATTGTCGTGTTAGGGACAACCCGAACCCTTAACGACAAATGAAATTGATTGTCGAATTAGATTTTCAAATCTTTTCGATCATGCATGAGACTGTTATCTAAGTTCATTGTCGTGTTAGGGACAACCCGAACCCTTAACGACACAAAAGAAATTGATTTTCGAATTAGATTTTCAAATCTTTTCGATCATGTATAAGACTGTTGGAACCTACATGATAATAGCTTCCACAAAAACGAAAATGATTGATGACGATATTTTTGGATTCATATCCTGAAATGATCGAAATAAGGTATGGGTTCTATCACAAACTGTGTGTACCCAAGGATTGTTTTGAAATGTAAGTCATGATAGCTTCGCTATAACAACGTAGAAAGAACTAGTTCACTGTTTCACATAGAAGCGTTTGAACATAGAAGTCACATGAAAAGGATTGAGGATTCACTTGAGTTACACCATTATGGTTATGATTAGTTCTCATGTAGGTGTTAACTTATCAAGAATGGAAGGCGTGCCGATAGGGAATGGTAGGGACCGAGGCCGGGGCGTGGGCGAGGGCGTGGTCGTGTCTGAGAAGAGGTTTTGTCTATCAAGAACCTAACCCACAAATAGCATCGGACCGCACGGTGAAGAAAGATTCCGCAAGAGAAACCTCAGGCGTTCGATGGGCTAAGTGATCCGATGGATCTTGAGAAATGGATACGGTGTGGAGCGGTTTTCAACTATATCCGATGTGAAGACATGGAAAAAGTGAAGTCGCCACCTACCGACTTGTGGAAGAAGGCGACTTACGGTGGGAGTCGGTGAGGCGCACCATGGTGAGGAGGAACTCGAGAACCTCACGTGGGAAGAATTGAAGCGCGCTTTCGACGAAGTACATACCGAGGATGTTCAAGCGGAAGAAACAAGCGAGTTACGGAATCAAGCGAGAGAACTCACATGCTTCTTGTAGGCATTAGACTTAACTCTGAACCATCTAGTGAAGCCTTAGTGATTAGCACACCAGGTGGAGAAAGAATGTCTGCTGAATATATCGTCTCGAACTTAGAATTGAACATAGGTGCTGGAGAATTTAGGGCAGACTTATATGTCATCTCTATGATAGAATTTGACATCATCTTAGGAATGGATTGGCTCACCAAAGTCGATGCCACAATTTTGTGTAACGAGAGAAAGATCTCATTCGGACCCTTGGAAATGAGGGACAAATTTTCATGGGATAAGATTGGGAAAGGAGTATCGGTGATATCGCCATGAAAGCCACCAAGATTATGAAGAAAGGAGGTTGCTATGCATTTCTAGTCGACTTGAGAAAACCAGAGGTGGAGAAAACAATTGGAGAAGTTCGATGGTTCGAGATGCGAAGATGTTTTCGGAAGAATTGCGGGTATGCCACCGGATCGGCAATTAGAGTTCTAATCGACTTAGAACCCGGAGCAGCTCTAGTGTCTAAAGCACCGTATAGGATGGCCCCACCGAATTACAAGAACTAAAGATTTAGTTGCGAGGCTGTTGGACCTAGGTTTCATACAACCTAGTGTATCGCCATGGGAGCACGGTCTATTCGTCGAGAAGAAGGCGGAACATTAAGGATGTGTATCGATTACGGAGAATTGAACAAGCTCACTATTAAGAATAGATATCCTCTCCCGGGATGAGCGACTTGTTCGACCAAGCGAAAGGAGGCGGAGTATTTTCCAAGATAGACCTAAGGTGCGGATACCATCACTCAAAATGAGAAGGAAGATATTCATAAAAGCAGCGTTTAGAACACGTTACGGACATTACGAGTTCACGGTAATGCCGTTTGGGTTGACAAAGCGCCCATTATTTTATGGATCGATGAATAGAGTATTCCATCAATATCTCGATAGTTTTGTCTTAGTGTTTATCGATGATATTCTCATCTACTCTAAGACCGAGGAACAACACGAAGAGCACTTGCGTGTTGTACTCGAGATTTTGCGAACGAAAATTTTACGCCAAATTCAGCAAGTGTGAATTTTGGTTAAAGGAAGTGATGTTCCTCGGACACATCGTGTCCGAGGGAATCAAAGTAGACCTGCTAAGGTGGAAGCCGTCGAAGGATGGAGGACACCATCAAACGCCATGATGAGATCGAAGTTTTCTCGGTTTGGCGGGATACTACAGCGATTCATTGAAGGATTCTCAAAATTGGCTGGGCCAATGACACGACTTTTAAGAAAGGGACCAAGTATACTTGGACCGAAGGCGTGAAAAGAGTTTTCAAGAGCTCGAGACCAAGCTAACCTTTGCTCGGTGTTAGCAATCGAAGGAGAATGAAGGATTCGTTGTTTACGGATGCCTCAAAGTTGGGATTGGGTTGTGTACTAATGCAAAACGGAAGGTGATAGCATCGCATCTCATCAATTGAAGCCACATGAGTTGAATTATCCGACTCATGACTTAGAGTTAGCTGCGATCGTGCATGCTTTGAAGATTTGGAGACACCACCTTTATGGAGTTAAGTGTGAAATCTTCACGGATCATAGAAGTTTAAAGTACTTTTTCGAGCGAAGGATCGAATATGAGATTTCAAATTTTATTTATTACCCAGTTACGTCATTGAGTTTAACTCTATGATCTAGTTTCAATGGGAAATCACTTGAGTTTTCTCTTTTCTGAAGAAGTTTACAAGCAGAAAATTTCATAAAGAGTCATTTTGTAACTAAGCCTTCATGTGGTGAGAAGGATTTGTGGCCAGTGCAGCCGACCCATATGACCAAAGACATCTCGGTAGTCGTCATTCTGATCTTCGGATCCTATATTCCAATTATTCAATTCAAGGAACATATTGGTTCAAACTCTCACAAGTTCGATCACCTCGAATTTCAAACCCTTACCCTTGTAAGTCGTTTTGATACGTTTTCTTCAATCCTCGAAACTAATAAGTACGATGTAGGTTGACTTACCTTGTCACCTAAGTTTTCAGAATTCGTAAGTGATAGACATCAAGTTATGACGTAGAGAAGTTCTCGATGAGATGAGATATATATTTTCCCCTATGAAACACCTAAGTACGATGACCCTTGATGGGCTTTGCGGATACTGATGACAGTAAAGTTATACCCCCATGTGAGTGTTATGATAAGAAAGTTATGAACGAAATACTCTTTAGCATTGAGTGCAAGAGTAGAAGTAAAGGAATATATATGATATTCTTGGGAAATAATCTCATATTAATATTTTTCTAAAGAGAGATTTCAACTTATCTTGAGATAGTTGATTGTCCTTAAGACCTCGTTAGTAGGTTGGACATGTTTAAAGTTGGTGATGCACGAGACTCTTTTCAATGGACATATAAGGAATGATAGCATCTTTGTTAACAAATCTCTCGCTTTATACCTCAACCCTTAGAATTATGCTTGAGCATAATTGATTTCGATCTGAGACCTTGTATGGTGAAAATGTCGATCACCTCTTTATTGGGATGAAGTGGGAGAAAGGAAAGGCTGTTAGGTCCCGACCTAGTACGGCAGATGGTGAGAAAGTCAATCACATTAAGCAAAGAATCAAAGAAGCTCGGGACGGACAAAAGTCTTACAGCGACAAGCGCCGATCCGACTTAGAATTGATGTCGGGGATCGAGTTTTCTTAAGGTATCTCCTTGAAGGGGTTATACGTTTTGGAAGAGAGGAAAGTTCGACCCGCTATATAGGACCCTTCGAGATCCTGAGCAGAATAGGCCTTGTAGCTTTATGGGTTGGCTTTGCCACCAAGCATTGGAGGCGTACACAATGTGTTTCATGTCTCGCAATTAAGAAATACGTGTTTGATCCGAAACACGTAATTAAACACGATGAAGTGGTCTTAGCTCGGGACTTAAGTTATGAAGAAAGACTGTCCAAATTTTGGATAGAAAAGTTCAAGTTTTGGAACAAACAAATTGTTCTCGTTAAAGTGAAGTGGAACCATCACGAATGGAGGAGGCCACATGGGAACTTGAGGACAAAATGAAATCTAAGTATCCGATCTAGATTACCAAGGTATGTAATTTCGAGGGCGAAATTTTATAAGGATGGAGGATGTCATATCCGTCTTTCTTAATAAGATTAGAAGGAATTTCGAACTTAGAATTATAAGATGATTCGTGCCCGATGAAAGAAAAATTTTAAATTCCAACAAAAAGAATTTATTTCACTAATTATTATAAAGTGATTACGAGAATTTTTATAGATTATATAATAATCGAGTACGATTTATATATATATTTTTTTTATATAAATCATTATATCAATAAGATCATGTCAATGTCTAATTATTAATTCATAGTCTTTAAGATCGAATTTGAAGCCCGAGAGAATAAATCGAATTATGGGCTTTGGTTTAACAAGGCCCAAAAAAATGAAAGCCCATGGACATTAAAAAAACCCTACACTATATAACCTTCTCTCCTACCATTGTGAACCCTAGCCCCCAAAAACCATTCAATCACTCACTCTCTTCGTCTGCAGCATCCACAAGAAAACTTCAAAGGTTTAATTTTTATCCTGTTAATTTTTATCCTCCTTTCAGTTTAAGTTTATATGCATAATTGTATACGGTGGGTGTGCGGTGCGTGTGAGAAAGAAAGGGGGGAAAATTGTGTGTGTGGATTGAGAACCGAGAGGGAGATGAGGCTTGACCGGCGATGTGGCCGGCCAAGCGCGTCGACGGCGACGGCGGTCATGGTCGCCGGCGTGTGTGTGTGAGACGACGTGTGTGTGCGGGCTGTTGTGTGTGTGCGTGTGTTATCGTTGTTGAAGCTGTGTGTGTTTCGTATATGCGGTTGCGTGGATTGCAGAGGAGAGAGAGAGAGGCGGGTGGTGACGACGGCGGCGGCGCTGCGGGGAAGAGCGGCGACTGTCGCCGCCGCGTGCGTGGGTGTGCGTGCGTAACTGCGTGCGTGTGTGGTGTGTGCGTTGCGAGTGCGTGTGTGTGTTGTCCGTGAGAGGGAGGCTGTCGACGGCGACAACCTCGCCGGATCTGGGGAGAAACGGCGGCAGCGGCGGCCTCGTAGGCGTCGCCGACGTGTGAGCCGAGAGAGAAGAGTGAGAGATGTGAGGTGGGAGAGAGAACAGTGAGAAGAGAGAAGGGAGAGATAGAGAAGAAGAGGGAAGAAAAAAAAAAAAATAAATAAAAATAAAAATATTTTTCAACCTCGCCGGAATCCGGTCGCCTTGACGGCGGTTTAGGGAAAAGCGTAGGAAAAATGGAAGGTTTAGGTTTAGGGTTTGAGAGTTATGGGCTTGTTCTTTTAATTTAAATGTTATGGGCTAAGGTTTTATTTTGTTCTAAAAGGCTTTGGGCTTTATTTATTTAAAATTTTGGGCCCAAGTTATTAATAAAGAGGGTGGGCGATTTTTATATGCTTGGCTGAGCACATTACTTTATTTATTAAATCTTGATGAATTTATGGAATTATTTTAATTAAGTAGAATTTAAATTGTGAGTTGAAATCTGATAATTTATTTGTAATTGGACCTTAATTAATTTAAATCTTTGGGCTCAATTAATTATTAAATAGTTGGACTTTAGTTAATAAAAATAGTTGGGCTTAGATTTAATTAATGATTGAACTTTAATTTAATTAATTACTTGACTTGCTTTAATTAATTAAATCCTTAGACTTTAATTAATTAAATAAATAAGGTTTAACTTTAAGACTTAATTAATTAAATTATATTAAGTCTTATTAATTAAATAATTAACTTAAACTTAATTATAAGTTTAAATTATTTAATTATGGTAAGTTAATTAATTAATTAATTACTATTGAGTTTAATTGATTAATTGATTAAGTTAATGTTAAGTCAAGTTTAAATTATCTTTAATTTATGATTATGACTTACTTAATTAATGTAATTAATTTCTTTTAATGAAATTAATTAAGTTATGATGATTAAATAAATTAAATTATGTTAAACAAGTGCATAATTTGATAATTTTATTGTGTGTTATATTAGCGAGAGTCCTTATATATATGATTTTGTATGCATTTAATTGTATTATACTTTTGTAAAAGTATTTAACAAAGGAAGATTATGAAATTTAATTCGTTTTTAAGCGAAAAGTCGAACAAGGGTATTGTTGGTGCCTTAGCGAGATAAATTAGTTTTCAAATTTAATTACATTTGAAAACCGAACTAACGAATCATAAGCTAGTATCCTCATTTACTTGAACTTAAGGCTAGCTTTTGAGACCTATTAAGATTAGTGCTTCTTGTAGGTTTTGACGATCAAGGGGATTAGCGTTGCTTTCCGAGAGCGTACTATAGTGAAATTCTTGAGCTTTGTCCTATCGAGGTGGGCTTACTTTACAAAAGTATATTTGAGTTATATGCTACGATATTTCATGAAATCTGTTGTTTATCCAATAAAATGTTTTTGCGCTCTACTACTGTTTAAGGCTCGTATAAGAATCGATCGAGATTCTCTTTAAACCTAACACGTTAATTGAGAATTGTGTACCTTGTTAGTTGTTTCGGTGGGTTGATCTCCATCGGGCACTAACCAAGTAATGAGGCGTTATAAGGGTGCTTGTGCGGATGTGTTAGAGATCGTCATGTTATTATGGTGCTTGTGCGGATCGTTCGAAGTACATCATGGATTGTCGGGTTCGTCCCGATGACAATAATAGGGCATGTGATCCGAGCGGTGGCTAGAGGTCCGGGATCAAAGCGAGTAATGAAGAGTCGTGACAATGGGCCCAAATGAATGAAATATTTTGCATGCTTAGAAGTGGTTTCTCTTTTAAAACCTTCTAAGTTATGTTATCATGATTGGATAAAGCGCTTTTACGGTTTATGAAATGTTTATGAAAATGCATGCCCATTGAGTACATTAGTACTTAGCCCAAATATTTTCAAATGTTTTCGGGTTGATCAATGGTGACAGGCGGTGAGATTTGAGTTCACTCCGTATTTTGTGGATTATTCCGTATTTAGACTTCACGTGATGAATTAACTCTAATTACATTTTCCTTCTTGTCTATGACTTGAATTATATCTTTTGATTGAGCTTAGACTCTAAATCATTGATGTTAGTATTTTTGATGTGTATTGGCTATCAGAAGCACGAAACTAAACTTGTGATCCTGAGGATAAATATTGTTTTGATTGGATTACATCCTTGATGTCTTCCATTTTCATTTGGAAGCTATTCCCAAATTCTAAGGGTTTATTGCCTCGATCATTCGAGTCAACTCATTTACTTTATATTTTCCATTATTTTTATTCGTCGCGCCTCGATTTACGAGCTTCCGTTATTTCTAGAAACCGGGGCGTGACAAGGACATCAATGAAAATATGAGTTTGGATCTGAATCTTAACTCATCTTACAGTGAAACAGTCTCACACAAGTTCTTGTGGTGGCTAAAATGTCTTAATTTTTCAATATCACAAAGGGCTTATAGTTCGGGTTTGCACTAGATATTTTTAATATAATTTCTTTCTCTCATGTGGGATTTATCCAAAATACATCATAGAATAGAAGTTGCGAGTTTTTATTTTGAGAAAAAAAGTGTACAATATTATGGCCAATCTAGCCACAAGAAGTTGATCTCTTTCAAAATTATTATTATCTACGTGATTGAGTATAAATTTGCAAGTTGGGTAAGAGAATTGGGGCGAATGCAGAGAATGCAATCTTGTTAACCGTTTTGATCACAAACAATTGTTGATTTCTTATAGCTTTTTTCTTGAAAAAGTTTTGAAGCTTGAAGCATGCAACATAAAACTTTCTTAGCTAAGAATATGTGTAACTTTTACTACGGCACACATAAAACAAGTTTTGCTGAATTGTTTTGGAAAAGCTAGAAATTAAAACGTTATAGTGTAATTAAACCATTATAAAAGTCACATTGAATTTGTAAAATAGAGATAAAGTGATAAGTTTTTAGGCAATTATCCATTTTCAATAGAAACTAGCCAACTTCAAAGAAGATATTTATTTTCCATCTTATTATAAAAGTAATCTTAACTTAAAAAAAATCACTTTAATCTAATATACAGAAAAAAAACAACAGATAAAAATATATATGTGTGGATTCGTACTCCTATTAAACATATATATGTTTGTGTTAGATTTGGATGTTGATACGTTATGCTCTACATAAAAATTTCATGGTTTGATTAGCCGTGCACTATATATGCTTAAGTATTTTCATTTGCACAAAAACTCCCGTATATTTATCCTCATCGTACGAACCGACAAAAGTATCATTTGTTATTAAGAAAATCATCATTTACATTAAAAAAAATATTATTTGCTTAAATATCATTTATATTGAGGAAAATATTAAATATCATTCATACTGAATAAAAGTATCAAAATCGTATATGCAAACGGATGTATATGCACCACCTCTTTATAATTCACTTGTTCATTTCATATTTCATAATGAAGTCACCTTTCATGTATAGTGATATGATTTATAAAATCAAAATTTGGGTATGAGGAGAGCAATACTTGTGGCAAAAAATTAGGAATCCATTTCTTTAGGAAACATGTATGCATAATTAGTACTATTTAAATAAGGAACTTTGGTGAAAGTTCTTTTACTAGCCTGATGTCATTTTCAAGTTACAGTTATAACAATATTATACTGAAAGTCTGAAAGACAAATAAAGATATCAAAATGGAAAGAAAGCGATAAGCACAAAAGTAAAAGAAATATTAATTGGACACTAAAAACATGGGTGGTTACATTTTTCCTCAACATAATTAGAGAAAAAGTTCTGACAAAAAATGATACTGCTTTTATGATATCTATCTTGTTTTATTTTTGTGATTAATAATTAGTTTACATATCATGTTACGGTTAAGCTTCTAAATTTAATAGTATATTGATTTTTAAAGGATAAATATCAGTTTTATTTTGTTCAAATGTTTTACGATTTTTCATTTAATGTTTCAACGTAAGTATATTGTTATTTTAATCCCGTATATAAATTTCTATTAATGTCATACTGATCGATTTCTGATATACAAACGCTTACATAGCTCCCGAAATTTCATGTTGGACTTCACATCAATATAAAAATTAAATAAAAACGTAAAAAATTCATCCAAAACAAAGTCGTTCCATTTCTTTTCTACGTCAATGTAGGAAAAGAAACGGAACGACGTCGTTTTGGAGGAGCTTTTGTACGTTTTTATTTTATTTTTATTTTGACTTTAATTGTAACATGAAATTCTGGCAACTACATAAGCGTTTGGACGTCGAAAATTAATCTACGAGATATTAATAGAAATTTTCTTCAACGTTAGGAACCAAAATAATAATATGTTAATATTTAAATATTAAGTTAAAAATTATGAAATGTTAGAATATAAGTTGATATTTACTCAATTTAAAATGATTTTCTATATCTAGAAAATTGTATAATATGTACTTTAGAAAATATCAGTCAGATCTTAATTCGTGACCTTTTTTTAATAACAGAAATTGTCCTCTCCAAATAGTAGGCCACCCTATTTAAAAAAAAAGGAAAAATAGTAGGCCATCATGAAGCAATGATTTGAAAATAATTAATACATTCTGCAATAACTGTGTCATAGCACAACATAATAAATCTGCGCAAAGGCAGCGGCGTAATGCAAAGCTGTGTATTTCATCAGCACAGAGAAGAATATTAATAATTAGTTCCCGACATTAAAAAAAGAGGAACATAGTAACTTTTCAATCCATTAATTCAAGAAGATCACTATAAAATATCTGAGACCATAATAATAAAATAACCATCAAGATCAAATCTACCATGTACAATATCACATTGATTATAACATTTATCTATATATATAATTTGTAATTTTTTTTACATAAGCCATTGCAACTGGTTTGCCGATTTAAAACAATTAGTATACACTAATTGATATGTATTTACCACTTTTTATTATAACTAAAGATTATAGATCATTTTAGAGATTACACTTGAAAGAAATCTTATCCTCCTAATTAAGTATAATACATCCAACTTTATGCCTACCGAGAATAGCTTTGTTGAACGACAGAAGGCACGGTAAGATTGATTCTCAAATGTTATAATTATATAAATATGTGCCTTTTGATATAATTTATCAGCAATTGGTGCTTAAGTTACATCATGCATAGTAAATAAATAGACGAAATGGAGAATTGGATAGAGTGCCTCTGATTGTTAATGTTCTCTAAGTTTATGGTATTTTTAAATTTAAGAATTTACATGAGATCATCTCACCGTAAAATCGGATAATATTCGAATCCAAATTCATATTTTTGCAATATGCTTGTAATTTTGTTTGTATTGATAATTATAAATATACCAATAAAAGATGAATTCCCATATGAATGTTAATCTATCTCACGTTGAATTGATTGGACCGATCTGCCGTAAGACTAACCCATTTTTTGAAAGATGTAACCTCTCTTAGAAAAATAAATGTTCCTTTTCAAAATAATCTATTAATGCTTTCAAGGTTTATAAAGGGTTTAACTTTATCCTTAAAACAAAATAAGAGAAGAATAAACTCGGCGTAGTAGTTATTTAGAATGATTACTTTTATTCTTTTCTAAAAAAAGGTTTAAATATACTCTAATATAGCTAGAATCAATCCTGAAGCATTTTACGTATAAATAAACCTTTAATATACTACTTGTTACCATATATGTTCATCCATCCCTACTATATTGTCGGTCCATAATAGATGTGCCAAATTTTCTTCTATTTATTTTAATTTTAACAGGAAGTACTAAATTTAATTTATCTCCTCTTATTCATATAAACTTATGCTATTTCTCATTTCCTCATATATTTTTTATAACAAATTTCAAAAGGCATTATTTCTATATTATTATTATGAAAATACTAAAAATTAATATTTTAGTAACTTCTTTTTAGTAAATCTATGCATATTGGTTATTTTAATTACTCATTATTGTCACACTTAGATTAAACTATAACAATAATAATTTGGGAAAAATCTAATTCATTATTATGATTAGCATTTAACAACTATTTATTTTAGAAACTAACCCAATATAAGTATTAATAATAAATTTAAAGTTGTCCCCTTATCTAGCACAAAAATACAAAATAAAAAGTAAAAATTTCCACCTGATGTACTAACAAGGTCCTAATTAGTTGCAGTAGAGATGCAATTCCGCTTGATGTAACTAAGGTAGAGGTAGACTCTCACGATGCAGATTAATGAATGCTATTGCTCCCATTCTAATAAAAATAGCACCACGAAGATGGAAAATCATTTTCTCCTCCAGTTAAAATTTAACATTTTTTAAATTTGTTTTTACCTTTGTTTATTCTTGAGATAACACTTCTACTGACAACTAGATAATTTATCAGTTGGATCACTATCTCTGTGAGTTAGGTACGAAACTGTGAGCCTTAGCTTATATTCGAATTGAATACTTTATTGATTTTTGAACGTGTTTAGGCATGTGCAAATAGTATTAATGCATGCAACTTCAATTAGGTGCAAACTTTACTTTACTTTTGTCAAAAACATTTAGAAGATTTTTCGAGTTATTCAATGTATGTGACAAATCAAATATAAGCAATAGATATCAAATCAATAAGAACCGATTGTTAAACGTGTTAATTTAGGTCTGTGCAAATATTATTAATGCAGCTTCATGTAGGTACAAACTTGACCTTACTTTTATGAAAAAACTTAGAAGATCTTTCGTGTTATTCTTCATGTTATTCAATGTGTATGATAAAGTAAATATAAGCAATAGATATCTGATAGCACTACTGAGGTGTATCTTGTCTTACGGAGAGAGGACTCATCGACTAGTATGTTCGTGCAAGATCCATGATTTTTTTAATTTTTGTTGTTTCGGTTCATTTTATTTCTTAGTAATTCCGATCCAATCTCTACATTTCTAGTTTTGATTTGTAAATGTCTGACAAATGCATCATTTTCTAACAAAAACCTTCTTAGATATGCTTACGACGCAGTGCAGAACCTAGAGGTGCTTAACCGAACCGAAACCGAGCATGTGGTCAACATTTTTGGGCCCAGAATTATGGTCAACGAACTCGATTTCGGTTACGAACCGTAACCTAGGTAGACCGATTTCAGTTCATGACAGTGAAAACCGCACAATCGGCAACTTACATTTTTTTTTGTTATGACACATGTTTTATATGTTCAAAATATATTAGATAAATGTATATATTGTAAAGAAAACATAAGAAATGAGGCAAGAACCAAAACAAAGATTGAAATTTGAACCACTCGAATCGACGGTCCAAGCCGAACTGGCAAAACTCCTTGAATTCAACGGTCAAGATTTAGTATTTTGAATCGACGGATGAGATTGTATTAATTGTTTTTTTCCACCGTTTGCTCCTAAATACCTCTTATATCAACCATTTGAGACATCAATTCCTACTCATAATAGCGTTTCACAAAATTTTGAACTGAACCACGAAAGCTAATGAAACTGGAATGAAAAATGACACTGAAGATAAAAGCTAGAATTCTTCTCTACTGGAATACGTGCGCAAAGCTGAAAGAAATAAAAAAACGTTATGTAAAGAAAAGCTGGGTGTAAAGTGTGTTCTGTGTAATTTGTGCGATCCCCCTCCTCAATCTGATGTCTGCGCTATATATTAACCCTAGGACGCGACGTCTCGCGACACGCTATCGTGACCTTGAGCCGCGAAGGAACTATGCTTGTGTGCTTCCGTCTCGCCTCGCGTGCTTTGCTCGCGAGAGAAACTCGCTAAGCAAAGTCGCGAGCTCTTCTTCACTGTCAGCGTCCATGCTTCCTCTCTAGCTTTGCTTGCGAGATAAACTCGCGAGCAAAGCAACGAGCTGATCAAAAACGTGTGCCAATCCATGCTTCCTCGCGAGTCGCGAGCAAATCTCGCGAGGCGTCTTTTCTCGCTGCTGCGCGACTTCGCTGTTTCGCTCCGTTCTCTCTCGTCCGGACTCCGAATTACGATCTGTTTGCGCCTATGAACTCCTATCGAGATGCTCAATTATAAATTTTTCACATCCATACTTGTCATATCCATTTCATCATATTTAACATTGTTTTCAACTAGTTCTTCTTCGCACGAGCTCGCGACTGGGCTAGCGATTCCTCTTTATCGTGATCCACCTTATTGATATCAAAACATGTGCTAAAATGACACGAAATACACATGGCATAATATCTTCCAAGGTAAACATAAATATATTAAAATACAGCTCAAATGATCACTTATAAATTATAAACGAAACGAATATAGCCTTATAATTCAGGTAAAAATGAGACTTATCAGCTGGTTCCCAGAAACCGGGGTAGCGAAGAGTATATTTGAAAAAAATGACAATATGTACGGGAATTTCCATAGAATATGTATGTGTACTACATCATCTCTAACATAATAATATTTTATTAATAGAAATTATATTAATAAAATATTATCATGTGAGAGATGATGTAATACATACATGTTCTATAGAATTTCTCTAATATGTACACCAATATGCAGTTATCCACATTAATACATTTTTGTTATAACGAAGACATGACCTGTCACATAATTTTTCTTCGTTTATATTTCATTTCCAACGTTTATTATTCACGCACAGTTCTACAATACTCATTTAACATCTATACAAACCTATATTAATTATTTGTACAAAGGTAAGTATATTTTATTAGATTGACCGTTCAAAACTTTTAAATGTCCGATGTTAGTAAAAAGGTGAAAAATAATATAGCTCATACGGTATAGGTGGCCGTACAAAATCATAGATTCATGATGCAACCTGTCAGTTAAATTGGCAGCCATTTGTGCCACAATTCACTGAGAGATCAGTCAAAAAAAGCTGGATGATACTCGATAGAGCGCAATAGCATTTGCTGATAACATCTCATCCGATCCTTAATATATACAGCAAACCTCATAACACACCAAATCATAGGGCAATCAATCGAGTGATTAAGGACTAATTATGATTAGACGGCAGTCTTATGCATAGGTTTTACTATTATACTGACATATAATCAGATTAATATTAATAGATTAAAGATTCGCTTTTAGATGTTTACTAATGTTTGCAAACCATATAAAGTAATGTGAAGTTAGCTAAGTGCTAACCCCACTGAATAGTTTGAATGAAAAAGAACGGACTTGGTTGATTAGAAGAGGGATATGTTACTTCCGTAACGCGATCACTTTTATCTCAATATTATAGTCTATTTCCTCTTCTCAATGATTAATAAAATATATACCCAAACATTATAATTTAGTGATATTCCTTCTTTTTATAATAGTGAGTGACTTGGATAACGAATCTCAATTTCCACATCTCCTTGCTAAAAGATTTATATATATATCTAACCCATTTATAACAGTAAAGTGGAAAATATCTCCATACTTACCTTGAGTGAAATTTTTGTAGTTTCCAATATCGCTAAAATATGGTAGACAAAAACTTGGGTGAGCTCTGCCTCAGTGAGCTCACCCTTGTTTTTTGTTAAAATAACTATATATTAATTATGGTGAGTAAGAATAATTAGATTTGTTAATGTATAATTAAATTTATTAATTTTTAATTATAATTTTTAATTCAAAATTAGAATTTATTAATTCATAATCATGATTTATTAATTCATAATTGAGGTTTTTTAATTCACAAGTTGGGTTTATTAATTCAAAGTTAGGGTTTATTAATTCAAAATTACGGTTTATTATTCAAAATTAGAGTTTATTATTTTCAATTAGGGTTTATTAATTCAAAATCAGGGTTTATTTTCAAAATTAAGATATATTAATTCAAAATTATTATTTATTAATTTACAATTAAAATTTATTAAACTAATTAATTTTAATTAAAGATTAATTAATTAATTAAAATTAATTAATTGAGGGGTGGTCTCGCTGCGCGTGCGCACAGGAGACCATCCCAATATGGTATATTAAGGGAAGAAAAATTAAATGTCCATTGTATAGAGAAAGGTACTATAATTTGGGATGGACAAAAAATAATAACAGACTATAAATTTGGGGCGATGGGAGTATGAAACTAAATATTTCATGTTATAGTTTTTGAATCACTCTATACTTCATGCACCAACATGAAATGGACGCAAAATAGATACAATAATATTAAAAGCAATTGTTGCATGCATAAAAATGTATTGTCACAGAAAATTTTTATTTTATAAATAAATAATACCATTCTAATTAAAAATCAATTTTGACCATCTATCAATAAGATTTATGGACTAATTAAATTAGCTTCTAGTTAACTAAATAAGGATATTTTTTTCTATGATCCTCCCCCTATATATATATATATATATATATATATATATATATATATATAGAGAGAGAGAGAGAGAGAGAGAGAGAGAGAGTTCAGGTTCAATAAAATCATTTTTAATGTGAACTAAGAACCACAAAATTTATGATGAACAAAATGAATTTCTATGAAAGGCGATGCATCCATTGAGAAAGTTCTTGAATCCAAAATTTGATATTTTTCACCGGGTTCGAATCCATGAGAGGCGAAAATTCTATTTTTAAATTTTTGGATTCATTAACTTTCACGATGAATTCATCATTTTTTGGTTCTCACATTCTCATGATAAAAATGGTTCTCACGTTAACCCTCCCCTATATATAGTTAGGTTCAAATGCACTTTTATCCTAAAAACTAAGAACCAAATAAATATACTATGAAAGTTGATGAATCCGTTGAGAAAGTTACTGAATTCCAAAATTCAAATTTTTTCACCCAGGCTCGAATCGCGAAAATTCTATTTTTTTTTATTCAGTAACTTTCCCAGTGGATTCATCAATTTTCATATTGAATTCATCATTTTTTGGTTCTCACGATAAAAATGGTTCTTACGTTAACCCTCCCGTATATAAATTTATATATAAAATGTATAAGTTGCTTAAAATGGAAAACATGAACAACAACAAATTGAAACCATGGTACGCGTACATTAACTTCATACACGTCTTATTTTGAATTTGAGCTTTTAAATTTCATACATGTTTTTTTCTTTTAATAAATTTAGGGAGGAAAGAATGGTGGGCTTCCAATCTTAGACGTGGTACCACTCAATAGTCGCAGAATGTAAAATGCAAATTAATTTTAATTACTCTTCTAGGACTTCGTTGGCAAGTTTAAGTAAAATTTGTCGAGGTAGAAAAATTTGTGTAGTTGTTATGTGTTATGGTCATTTTTATTTTCTTTTAATCCGAAATGTGTCAATAATTGAGACATTGGCTTGAAATTTTTTGCACTAATGCATCTATATATTCTTTATATAGCCCTTTCCAATCATCAAATCCTCATAAAATTTTGGAATTCAAGAAATAGGGAGCTATCCAAGCCCTGGTTTTCTTTCTCCTAAATTATAATTGTATGCTAGAGAGAGAAAGAGAGCGAGAGGAAAAGTTGGCTCTTTCACCATGCAAACTTCAATTATATTCGTCTTTGGAATCTTAGGTAACTATAACTCAAAATTTGAATTAATTTCTTTGTATAAAGCCACTTAACTAAAACTAGCTAGATTAGCACATGGTTTCATGTTGATCGAAGTTTCTTGATTTTGTAGGTAACATAGTTTCATTTGTGGTGTATCTTTCCCCAGCGTAAGTTTATCTCTGGTGTTCTTGATTTCCCATCACATATATTTACATAAGAATATTATGTATATATGTTGAATTAAATCTAATGTTGTCACAGGCCGACATTCTATAGAATTATGAAGAAGAAATCAACAGAAGGGTTTGAATGCGTGCCATACGTGGTTGCATTACTTAGCAGTATGCTATGGATCTATTATGCAACTCTCAAATCAAATGAGACTCTTCTCATCACCATCAACTCCATTGGCTGCTTCGTCGAGACTATATACATCTCCATTTACATTATATATGCAGCTAAAAGGGCTAGGGTAAGTAGTTCTGTTAAACAAGATTATAATCACTCATTATAAATTATTGAAATTTCCTTATATTTCCATGTTAATTTTCATGCAGCTAAGGGCTTTTACACTAACTCTGCTTCTTGACGTTACTGGGTTCGGCTCGATTCTACTTTTCACACTCTTTTTCCTGAAAGAACCTCAACGAGTTGGGGTTGTTGGGTTGATATCCATAACATTGTCTGCAAGTGTGTATATCGCGCCTCTAACCATAATGGTACGTTAAAATAATATCATCAACCTCATATTTGGACGTAACTAACGATGGCATTATATATAGAAAAATTAAACTAACATATTTCATGATATTTTAATTTGGGCATGCAGAAACAAGTTATTCGAACAAAAAGTGTAGAATTCATGCCAATCTCGCTCTCATTTGCTCTTGTACTCAACGCTGTGATGTGGTTTTTCTATGGTTTACTGCTCAAGGACATTTATATTGCGGTAATTTGTTCTTTCATATATATATCTAGAGTTATTATGCTTGTTTCTTTTAAGAGGACGTTTACTTTTTTAGGTGATGATTCTGAATATTCACTACATACTTTGATACAATGATACTTACTTCGAGCTTTATCAAATTATATAATATTTCAAATACTCAATCGTACTATATCAACAATTTTAAGAAAAGGTTATTAGTTAGTGAAACACACCCTCCTCCACTATTTAGGTTCATTTATATATATCTGACTTGTGATTTTAAGCTCTGGTTGAATTTTTATTTTTATTTGGATTTTAGGTTCCTAACACGGTTGGGTTCATATTTGGACTACTCCAAATAATTCTATATCGTATTTACAAGAACAGCAAGATCGATTATGCAGAAGAACATAAGCTTCCAACAACTATGAAGCCCGAAACGACGTCGAATCCTGATCAGATACACCCTGTTTGCTCTCTACCTATTCAAGATGATCAAGATTTGGAAATCACTGATACAGCCTCAGTCGAAAATGGTGGTGAAAGCGTTGTGGAGCCCAAACAAAGCACTGTAGATTCCCCTGATCATGTGATTAAAAGTGACGGCCCCTTTTACTTTACAAGTATAAATCAAGGTTCAGTACCGGGGGCGGGGCCTTAATGCTTTCTAGGTATTTGGTAATTTTTGCTGGCTGCCTAAACTGATGTAAAATATCTCATGTTTCTTATCTCATCTGATGTTTTGTACAATGTGCTTTAACTCAATCAAATAAGATTTGCTATAATATTATTCCACTGCCGAACTCGGCACGTCACCCTCAATCGCCTTTATATTAATTAGGTTTGATAGATCAAAGTAGGACTTCTTTGGTACACTGCATTTAAATGAGGTGAACTATATCGATATATCGATCTCTATGGGTATTGAAGTAGGACTAGATTTTTATTTTACTAGGAGGCTAAAAATTCGAATACTACCAACATTTTTCTCAAGTAAAATGTGTATAGTTTATGCATATTAGCAGATGCGAGTATCTGTAAATTTATTATACTGACCTGACTTTTAATATCTTTTTAACATATATCTCGAGCTTTAAAAAACATATATACACATATATATATACATACACATGAACTTGAGTTGATTTAATGGAAAGAATGTCGTTTCGGAATATTGGGCGATGCAAAATTTTCCACGTAAGGTTTCAGCACTTTACGTCATTCTTTAGATTGTCGGATTTTGTTCAAAATTTCAAATAATAGATTTGAACAAATTAATTAGATGTCAAATAATAAAGTGATATTGCTTACAGGTCGGAATATTTTTAAAAATACATTAAAAAGTCAAGTTAAAATGATGAATTTTCCCTAAAAAGTTACTTCTTTCAACTATACATACAAATCGAATTTATGGACAGCTAAAGAGAATAGAAGATGAATGATCAATTTGGTGCATGCAGCCTAAATATAAAATTTGGTATTATAAAAATAATATAAACTAAAATATAAGTTCGACTGCCAAGTGACCATGATTCGATCAGTCGATGTGAAATTGGACAAACAATGGGCTTGAATATCACGTTATTTTAGTGGTAATAAACTATCGCAAACAGTGTTGGCGAGAGAAATTGGCATGGAATTAAAAGGGGATTTCAATGTTGACTTAAATTTACGTGGCTGTGGATGCTCCAACAAAATCGGCATTATTCCGTATGGGACTCATATTGGAATCAAATCCCCCTTTTTGGTTACAGTTGATTATATTTATTTTCAAATATGAATATTGTTTGACTGTCTCGACCAAATCTGTTGAATAATTACGTCTTATATTGTTTCATGTTTCGTCTTAGCTTGATTACTCCGATTTCAATAAAGCGATTAAAGATTATAAAGTGCATGCATTAGCTAATAAACTATTCCTTAATTAAACAGAAATGACTTTTAATGAACTTTAATTATTAGTGAAGATGAGGTTTCGTTAATTAATTGCACTACAGTAGCCTAATGATCTTATCTTATAAAATTTTCCTATTCCCATTCAAAAATAATAATATAATATTATGTTATAGCTCAATGATATTCATCTTCTTTATATGGATAAATGATTATGGTATGAATCTCAATGCTTCATCCCCACTCAAAAAAATAGTACTCCCTTCGTCCCGTCATTTATGGCTCCTTTCTTTTTTGCACGTAGATTAAAGAGAGTTGTATTTTGTGTGTAAAATAGTGGGTGATACAAAATTCGATGTACTTTTTAGAGTAAAATTATTCCTTTTTGGAAGCAGTAAACAATGGAATAACAAAAGGAAAGCGTCTGTGAATATTTGGACGGAGGGAGTAATATAGTATTGTTATTCTCTTATGAAACATTTAATAAAGATAGTACTTTCTGCGGCATATGTATTCATACTTGATTTCTCTGGGATATGTGATTTTTTTATTTATTTTTTATTTGGTAATTTAATACAGAAATTTTAAAGGCTGCGTCACGGTGGACTCGAACCCGAGACCTTTGGCCTCGAGCATTAACCACTCTACCACTAGGCCAACACACACACGGGATATGTGATCTTGATATAGTTAAATGGTTGATTATTTCTTATTATTTTTAATGTTCTGTTATGCTATTAAATTTTGCTATATTAATTAGTGAATACGGACTAAATTAGTGTAAGACAACATGATGGAAATAAGTACTAAATTTCAATATAACATCAAAATTAATACATAAAACTTTTATGTATTTTTGATGGTTCCCCTTTTTTAACATTCTTAATTATTTGAGAATTGAGATGATCTCATGTATATCTATCCGTATATAAAGATTTTGATACTTTTTTTCAATGCAAATGATATATAGATAAATGATATTTTCTTTAATATAAATGATATTTTTCTTAATAAAAAATGACACTTTTATTCGTCCGCACGGTACAGACAAATGTATAAGAGTTTTTGTGTAATTATTTTTATCTTACTTATGTCGGCTCGCCTCATGTGTAGCTCAAAACAAATTATGCTCCCGCTAGCCACTTCATTTCTCAACTAATTAGAAATGACTAAAACCCCGACATCTATATACTATATAATAACAACACCGAATTCCATATATAGTAAGTTAAGCTTTTACCTATTTTTGTTATTCCATTTATGGAAATAGATTTTTAGTAACTCATATATATATATATATATATATATATATAGACTATTGAATATATGCAATTGATACGAAATATTTTCATCTATATACTATATAATAACAACACGAATTCCATATATAGTAAGTTAAGCTTTTACCTATTTTGTTATTCCATTTATGGAAATAGATTTTAGTAACTCATATATATATATATATATATATATATATATAGACTATTGAATATATGCAATTGATACGAAATATTTTCAACTTTTTATCATAAATAATTTATAATTGTATACCCTATACATATATATATATATATATATATATATATATATATTATGATCAATATATTCTATAGAACATTTCATAAATATTGTATCATATATGCATTATATTTATATAACTAAGACTTTCAGCATATATGTATTATATTTTATAAAAATAGATATAGATATATATGTATGTATACATGTATATTAATATTACATAAATAAAGTTTGTATATCTATATATCTATATATCTATTAATAACAGCTACATATGTCCGTAATTAGTAACTTTTGTTTTATGCTTTCTAAACATTCATTTTTGGAAATTAAAATCATTGAATATTAAACAATTTTTCATAAATAATCACTAAGTAAATTAAAATATAAAAGCATTTACCTTAATTACATATATAGACATAAATATATTTCATCCGTAATTCATTGCGTCGATTTATATCAATTATCAGGAGTTACCTTAATTCAAATAGAATGGAATGGAAATCATCATCATTTCAAAGCAATTATTTTGTGCTTTTGCTAGGAGGTAAAAGTATGGAAAGTTATTTATTTATATTCTCCCAATCAATTATAGGATAGATTTGTCAATCAAAGCAGCCAATTAAAAATTCACGATTTTAAAACCCATATATGTTTCACTAATCTTATGAGTTAGTACCGTGTTGTCTAGAATTTCTCCTTTCGTATCTAATTATGTTTTTAATTTCATCATTGTCTCATCTTTTATCGATATTATATATGTTACCTACAACTTCGATCCTTATCAAATCACTCGATACGTTGCAACAATGTCTTATTGTGTTTATGAAGTCTTAATCTAGATATATTCATGCATTTGACGGATAACTATTTTTTTAGATTTGTTGAATACAATCTCTATTAATTACAAATGAATCCTTTCAAATCAATTTAGATGTGGCTAATGTGGTCTCACATAAAAAAAATTCGATCGTTTCAAATTAATTTAGATGTTGTAATAACGTTTTGTATTTGTTTGTGAAGCCTGTGCATATAATAAAGTTTATAGATAATGTATTGATGTTGTTTCAAGGATAAGGTATTGAAGTGCTTGATATTTTTTAGTTTTTTTAATATCCGTTTTAAAACATGTCGTTAATGTTGATGTTGATTTTACATAATTTAGTACTTATTTTTTTTGCAAAATTGATTTGATTTCGTATTGGTTATAACTGTATGTTCAATAATAAGGTTGAAATGAATGACATATTTATTTAATAAGTGGATGATTGTTTTTAAGCAGATAAATTGTGAATTTTTGTAAATAAATAAGGTTGAAATGAATGATAATATATTCTTTTTTAATGAGTGGATGATTGTTTTTTGAGTGGAGAAATTATGATTTTTTGGTAAAATAATTAGTGGTTGAGAAGTTGAATAATAAAATATGATTGTTGGACAATGTGGGTTTTTGATAAATAATGATTGGTTATGAGGTTGAATAATAAGAGTTGAACGTAGTGTAATATCTCAATAAGAAAAGTGACACAATCTTTGTGGATGGAGGGATATAACTTATAATTGTCATATTTGCTAATAACATATCGTACAATACAAAAATCTCCATACATCCAATTCTTAAATAAAAATATCATCGTACATATTAAATGAATAAAAAATTAATTTTCATGTATAATTGTAAATTCACAAATGATAAGCTTACTGTCAATAATGAATATTAGAAGAAAAAAATTTCAAAGGACAGATACCCCGTGCATTGCACGGGTGAATTACTAGTTTTTAATCTAATTTCTATTACATCTTTTCTTCACATATTAAAAGTTTTTTTCTTTCGCTGCAAGCTAAAGCTTAAATACTTTGAGAAATTTAAGATAGCAAATGACTTGTTCGAAGCTATCCATTTTGTTGGAATGTTAACCTTGTTTGCTCTAAAACCTTTTTCTTTTTTCTTTTACTCGAAAAGAAGAGCGGTGGAGTTTGATCTCTAAACATTTCCTTTAAATTATTTCTAAATTGATATTAGCTTGAATTTTCTAGTAAAATTTGTTGGAAAATATGTACGAATAGTACAACTTGCCGGACGTATTACAACGTGAAACAGAAAGGTAGGAGATCAAAACTAACAATAAACTTAAAGAATCAAAACTAAAAATGAAACAAAACCGTAAGCTAAATGCCGAGTCGAGGAGGCCTCTTTCCATAAGGCGAGATCATACGATAGTGCTCTCGGTTCGACGTATCGTCCCCAAAGATGAAACGCAGCGTCTCGTAGGTGGCGACACCATGCACCAACGAGCTCCGTGAGCCGGACGTGGCGAGGACAAAGCTTGGACACAAAGTATGTATCGAGGTGCTCTAAAGTATCTTGGAATGCTTTTGCGATGGGTCGCTTATCTTTGGGAGACATGTCCTATTTATAGGCGTCGTCCCCTCATGGGAAGCATCTTTGAGTCAACACCGCATTGATGTCGGGTGTTACGGAGTTATGTCCCCTATTGAGTGCTGGCGGTTTACGGAGACAACGTGGGCACGTTCCCACGAGCCTTCATGTCGGAACGTTACGGCGGTTACGACGAATACGGACAACGCGTGCGTCGGGTTCATTGGACGTATCCGGACGTCTCTTGAGTGCAGCAGCAGCCCAACGGATTGGGCTTACACGAGTTGGGCCTCGGACCAACTCCATCGTCACAGCCAGCCCAACGGTTGGGCTACGAGTTGGGCCTCGGACCAACTCCATCTGGGCTCGATCAAACATTGATCCAAAATATAGAAGCGATGGGCGCGGAACCGAGCCCACAAGCAAGCCCGCGAGCAGGCCCGAAACGGCCCAAAGACCACCCAGACCAATTGCAAGATCCAAGATCCACGGACCACGGACCACGGAACCGAATCGGAACTGAGCCGGGCCGGCTGGCGGGCGAACGCAGGCGTCGGGGGCGGGCGGGCACGGCGTCGGGCGGCGGCGGGCGGGCGGCGGCGGCGGTGGCGTGTCTGCGCGTTGGCTTTCGACCCGTCACTTGTGTACATAATTATACTAAGTGTTCAATGAACCACTTATATAGGCAATTAATGAAGGTACATTAATCAATGTGGGATAAGGATTAATTAATCCATGCTTATCCCATTAATCACATAACTCCTTGTTTAAGTGACCAACTTTGATCCATTATTTCTCACTCACGGAAATCGGTTTGAGAATGTGAATACATCACGATCATCTACTCGGGCGTAGATCGATCCTATGCCGTTTAATTTCACAAAATTAAACGTTACGTCACTCAAAATCTTGGTCAAAGTAGCTTCGACAACTTGACCACATATATAATATTATATATATATATGTTCGCGATTTCAACAATCCCCACATGAGTGGAAATAGCCATATGCATGTATGCGAACACACTCGATCCTCGAGATGTTAAAATATTTAGGCAGTGGTTTATGGCTAGAACCTTCCATAGTTAGTACCATCGAGTACAGGCGGATTAGTGGACACGATGTCATGAACTATTCCCCACACGCGTGCCGAGACAATGGTATTAACACTTTAACACCTCAACCTCATCCGTTCTCACGTTTGATTCCGGTTAGGCCATGGACATCCACTTTGGATTCATAAGTATTTTGTTTGAAGCGGTCCCACCGCACTTATATAGGTGATTCTTTACCGAGTATCTTGCCATACTCAACCTCCTCGGTATCTTAGGAATCATTAAGAGTCAACTACTCAACCTCACCTTTGGCGAGATTTTCAACACTCGTTTGCTTTATAGGAACAGACTAACTTGAGTGTTTATACACGAACTCCTATAGCTTAGTTCTCCCATTGAACCAAGTTCTTGGGATCTCCGTCATCCGGTTGGGTTACCACTATGATTGTTCTTAAGATGTGGTTTTAATCTCATTCCTCTAGCAACTTGATCATTTGATCCGGTTCGACCCTTTGGTTAGCGGATGCGCGGATTATCTATTGACTTGACATAGTCGATTGATATAACCCACGAGATCAAATGCCTCACGGTATTATGTCGCCGGCGTATATGTCGAGACTTACCATTATACAAACCACTTTTCGCTCTTCCAATAGCGCTTGGCTATCACGGTGAATCATCACCGGTGGCACGGTTTAGACCAACATGGAATATCTTCCAAAAATTACGAGCCACTCGGCTTCCTCACCGACTTTATCCAAAGCTATGAATTACGATTCCATGATGGATCGGGCTATACACGCGTCATTTCGTGGATCTCCAAAGCAGCACCTCCCAATCGTGAACACGTACCCACTTGTGAAAGTGAATCTTTCGTGTCGGATATCGATTGGCATCACGGTACCCTTCAAGTACTCGGGGATATCTCGTGAAATGCGACCCATGATTTTGAGTATACTTGAGTACCTCAAAACTCTCACTAGAGCCTTCCAATGCTCCTTGCTTGGATTGCTCGTATAACGACTCAATTTATTCACGGTATGAGCTATATCGGGTCGGGTGCAATTTGTAAGATACATCAAACACCGATGACCTTAGCATAGTCTTCTTGTCCAGCGGGTTCACCCATGTTCTTACTCAGTGAACATTGAGCTCGATGGGGTCTTAGCGGGTATGGCTGTCAAACGCGTTGAATTTCTTTAGCACTTTCTCGGCGTGAGTGAGATTGTGTCAAGATAATTCCGTCGATCTTCTTAGAATCTTTATTCCAAGAATCACATCAGCTAATCCCATGTTTTTCATGTCAAAATTTGTTTTAACATGCGCTTTGTGTCATTAATGACTTGAGTATTGCTACCCATGATCAACATGTCATCTACATACGGACACACTATAACATAACCATTATCGGTGTTCTTAACGTGACACATTTGTCACACTCGTTGATCTTGAAACCATTTGCCAACATTATATTGTCAAATTTCAAGTGTCATTCAACCGCTTGTTTCAAACCATATAGAGACTTCACGAGTTTGCATACCTTGCCTCTTGACCGTACTACAAACCATTCGGGTTGCTCTATATATACCTCATCCTCGAGGTCACCGTTCAAAAGCAGTCTTAACGTCCATTTGATGAATCTCAAGATTGCGCAGCGAGCAATTGCGAGAAGCACCGAATAGACGTAATCCTCGTCACGGTGAATAGGTATCGAAGAAATCGTACCCTCTTTGTTTAAACCTTTGACAACCAAACGGGCCTTATACTTTTCAATTGATCCATCCGCGCTTGTACTTTATTTTAAGGATCCATTTGCATCCTAAGGGCTTACAACCTTCGCAAATCAACCGGCACCCAGTGTGATTTTGCGAATAGAATCAATCTCACTGAGCGACCTCTCGCGAGCATCCCGTCGGCGAGCATAGGCTACTTTAATCGACGTTGGTTCTTCGTCCAACATGAACACAATATAGTCGGGACCAAAATCCTTTGGCGTTACGACTCTCGCCTCGTCTCGGTTCCGACCCTCTGGATCAGACCTCGATCGTTTATGCAATATCGGTTCTTCCTTCAAGGTTTAGAACTCGAAGCTTCACCATCAGCTCTATTGCTAGAGTGGCTTCACTTTATCCTTGTATTTTGGGGATAAACACTTTCAAAGAATATAGCATTCCTTGATTCAATCGTCGTCCCCACGGTCATATCCGGTACCTCTGACCTGTGGATCAGAAAACGATAGGCGCTTGCTTTTCAGTGCATACTCAATAAAGATACAATCGACTGTTTTAGGTCCAATTGTAACTTGTTTGGAAGAGCACCTCAACCTTCGCCAAACACCCCACACTTTGAGATATTTGTACGATGGCTTTCTTCCTTTCCACAACTCGTGAGGTGACATCCTTACTCTCTTGGGAATTTTGTTCGGTATGTAGTTGGTGTCAAAAGCAGATTCCCCACAAGTTCTGGGGCAACCCTGAACTAATCAACAAAACATTCATCATCTCCTTAAGTGTTCGATTTTTACGTTCAGCAACGCCATTAGACTGAGGTGAATAAGGAGCTGTCGTTTGATGTATTATACCACTTTCATTTCATAATGCCTCAAACGGGACTACATATTCTCCCCCTCATCACTGAGCAGTCTTAATTCGATAGCTTAGTTGATTCTCGGCCGTTCTTGAAGTTTTAAAAGCTTCAATAGCCCGTCTTTACTTCTTAGAAGGTAAAGATAACAATATCTTGTCAGGTCATCAATAAGCGTGATGGAGTACTTTTTATCACCTCTAGTTTGTACAAACTTTAAATCACACACATCAGTGTGAATAAGTTCTAGAGGCTTAGTGCTCCGTTCTACCGAATGAAACGGTAACTTAGCCATTTTGGCTTCCACACAAACCTCACATTTCGTTTGTGTATTAACTTCATTTAACTTTAGTAAATCTAAATTTACTAATCTTTTATTGCATTTAGATTAACATGTCCTAATCTACAATGCCATAAATCGAAGCACTCGATCAAGTAAGAGAAGTAGATGCATTTTCATTAATAGCAATCTTGGGTACACGTAGACATGACCATTACATTCAATTTGAAAAGACCCAGTAAGATATCCAAGGAACTTCCCAAACTTAGTCAAGAAAAACTTGTCCGACTCAAAACTAGTCTAAACCCCTTGTTAACTAGAATAGAGCCCGACACCAAATTCTTGCGGATGTCGGGACATCGACACATCCTTCAACGTGATCTCGATGCGAGCGACATCTTGAGCACCACATCACCAACTCCGGCAACCTCGGATGACTTGGTTCCCATGTTGAGCTTGTTGGAAAAGGTGTACAAAAGCGATCTGAGAACTTGGGCGTATTATGGCGTGAAGCGAAGGTAGAAAGATCAAAACTAACAATGAATTTGAAACTAGAAAAGAATAAAATCGATTAACCGTATTCTAATGCCGAGTCGAGGAGGCCTCTTTCCATAAGACGAGATACGCCCGGTAGTGCTCTCGGTTACGGCGTATCGTCTCCAAAGATAAACGGCAGCGTCTCGTGGGTGGCGACCGCGGACCAACGAGCTCCGTGACGGAATGAGCGAGGACAAAGCTTGGACACTAGCTATGTATGCAGGAGTGCTTTGGAATCTTTGGAATGCAGATTAGCGATGGTTGGCTTATCTTTGGGAGACATGTCCTGTTATAGGCGTCGTCCCCCTCATGGGGAAGCATCTTTGAGTCAACACCGCGTTGATGTCGGGTGTTACGGAGTTATGTCCCTATTGAGTCTGTGGCGGTTTACGGAGACAACGTGGGCACGTTTCCATGAGCCATCATGTCGGGCGTTACAAGCGGTTCGACGAATCTGGACAACGCGTGCGTCGAGGTTCGTTGGGCGTATCCGGGCGTCTCTTGAGTGCAAGCGAGCCCAACGGTTGGGCACGCGAGTTGGGCACCGGACCAACTCCATCGCCTGCGAGCCCAGCGGTTGGGCTACACGAATTGGGCCCGGACCAACTTCATCTTTGGGCTCGATCAAGCGTTGATCCAAAATATAAGGACAATGGGCCACGGAACCGGCCCACGAAGCAAGCCACCGAGCAGGCCCAAAACGGCCCAGACCACCCAGACGGTGCGAGATCCGAGATCCAAGATCCACGATCCACGATCCACGGACCACGGACCACGGAACGGGCTGGAACCGGGCGGGCGGAGCCGAGCCGGCCGGGCGGGCGGGCACGGCGCGCGCGGGCCGGCACCGGGCGGCGGCGGCGGCGGCGGCGGCGGCGTGTCTTGGCGTGGGCTTTCCGACCCGTCACTTGTGCACATAATTATACTAAGTGTTCAATGACCCCTTATATAGACAATTAATGAAGGTACATTAATCAATGTGGGATAAGGATTAATTAATCCATGCTTATCCCATTAATCACATAACTCCGTGTTTAAGTGACCAACTTTGATCCATTATTTCTCACTCACCGAAATCGGTTTGAGAATGTGAATACACCACGATCATCTACTCGGGCGTAGATCGATCCTATGCCGTTTAATTTCACAAAATTAAACGTTACGTCACTCAAAATCTTGGTCAAAGTAGCTTCACGAAACTTGACCACATATATAATATTATATATATATGCGCGATTTTCAGCGAGCTTCCTCCCTCAACAAGCTTGTGGGTGGAGAAAGCGTATCTTTCGGTATAAGCGTGCGCGATTGCATGATGTCGATGAACCATTCACCTTGATTCTCGGCGTGGTTGACTTCTTCAAGTAACCACGGCAGGCAAGTCATCCTTGTCCCATTTGTCAAGTCCTTCCGACAACATTGGTAACTTGTTTAGCCCTTCTTCTTTGGCTTACGACGGTCCTTACTCGTGTGGCCATGCTTGCCACAATTATATGATCCCGTCAAATTTACGGGCAACCACCTTCCTTTGCCTTTGTCATTGACATTGGGACGACAGCGTTTGTTGGAGGACCGCCTCTCCAACGAGTTGGTTTTACATCGATCAAGCCTTCGTTTTTAAATCTTGTTTCTTCACGTCGGACTCGATCGCGGTTTGACGATCAAGTCTTCAGTGTCATATCCTTTCGCTTGTGCTTAAGGTAGACCTTGAAGTCTCTCCACCAGGGTAGCTTCTCAATCAACGTAGCGACGACAAAGCCGTCCGAAATAGTGTGCCGCCGACGAACCTCGTGCACAATGAGTTGAAACTCTTGCACTTGGTCCGTGATCGGTCGGGAATCGACCATCTTGTAGTCCAAATATTTGGCTACAATGAACTTCTTAGTACTGCATCATCACTACGGTACTTCTTTTCTAGCGTATCCCACATACATTTGGATGTCGTTACAACAGCATATACACTATACAAACTATCTTCTAAACTACCAGTATAAAGTTTTTACAAAGATAGTCGCGGCGCTTGATTATCATATCTTTGCTCGGACGTGAAAGTCCGTCACTTGACCCGATACGGCGGGCTCATCTTCCACCAAGAAGTTGGCGAAGCCCAATGTCGTGGTGAAACGGCATCTTTTCTCGCCATCTCTTAAGTCGGATCCTCAAAACTTTGGAGGCTTCTCGTGGGCGGCATCATCCTCGCGGTATGAGCGAGGCGAGATAGATCCCAATCGGATCTACCAACACCACTTGAAGTGTCTTGGAACATGGAACTCGAATGAGAACCACCGGTGTTAGATCCCATGGATCAGCGGTCGACCCAGCGAAAAGTGCGATCGTCGAACGAAGGAACCACTAAAGTGGAATCAAGCGTTGAACCACTAAGAGTGGAACCAGCGATCGACCCAATGGGTCCAATGGTTGACCAAGGCATCAAACCAAACATGGCGTAGCCGTAGTGCGAAGTGGCGATGCAGCGGCGGCGGCGGCGGCGCGAGCGGTCGGTGGGTGGAGCAATCGACATCTCCAAGCAAAGGTTTTAATTTGAAAGTTTTAAGTCGATTTGAAGTCCGAACTCCTTGTGGCAAGTCTTATCTCGTCTTGCGATTGTTGGAAAATATGTACGAGCGATGACAACTTGCGGGCGTAGGACTAACGTGAAGCGAAGGTAGGAGATCAAACTAACAATAAACTTAAGCGAATCGAAACTAAAATGAAAAAAACCGTAAGCTAAATGCCGAGTCGAGGCCTCTTTTAGAAGATGAGATACGCCCGATAGTGCTCTCGGTTACGGCGTATCGTCCCCAAAGATGAAGCAGCGTCTCGTAGGTGGCGACACCATGAACCAACGACTCCGTGACTGGGCGGAGGCGAGGACAAAGCTTGGACACAAAGTATGTATGTAGGAGTGCTCTAAAGTATGCTAGAATTCTTTTGCGATAGGTCGTTTATCTTTGGGAGACATGTCCTATTTATAGGCGTCGTCCCCTCGTAGGGAAGCATCTTGAGTCGACACCGCATTGATGTCGGGTGTTACGGAGTTATGTCCCTATTGAGTGTGGCGGTTTACGGAGACAACGTGGTGCGTTTCCCGAGCCTTCATGTCGGAGCGTTACAAGCGGTTACTGCGAATCGGACAACAGCGTGCGTCGGGTTCGTTGGGCGTATCCGGACGTCTCTTCAAGTACGGCGAGCCCAACGGATTGGGCTTACGAGTTGGGCCTCGGACCAACTCCATCGTCTGCCAGCCCAGCGGTTGGGCTACGAGTTGGGCCTCGGACCAACTCCATCTCGGCTCGATTAAACATTGATCCAAATATAGAGGCGATGGGCGCGGAACCGAGCCCGAAGCAAGCCGCGAGCAGGCCCAAAGAACGGCCCAGACCAATTGCCAGCTCGAGATCCACGATCCACGGACCACGATCCACGATCCACGGAACGAGCCGGGCCGGGCGAATGCAGACGCGGCGAGGCGCGGGGCGGGCGGGGGCGGCGGCGGCGGCGGCGTGGGCTTTCGACCCGTCACTTGTGCACATAATTATACTAAGTGTTCAATGAACCACTTATATATGCAATTAATGAAGGTACATTAATCAATGTGGGATAAGGATTAATTAATCCATGCTTATCCCATTAATCACATAACTCCATGTTTAAGTGACCAACTTTGATCCATTATTTCTCACTCATCGGAATCGGTTTGAGAATGTGAATACACCACGATCATCTACTCGGGCGTAGATCGATCCTATGCCGTTAATTTCACAAAATTAAACATTCGTCACTCAAAATCTTGGTCAAAGTAGCTTACAGCAACTTGACCACATATATAATATTATTTATATATGTTCACGATTTCCAACAAAATTTGGTATTTAAATATTTTTTCTATGAATATGTTTTGAAACAAATTCTTATGTTAGATCATAATTTTGAAATTTCTCTCCTTAGTTATTTTGGTTCCTTCTTTGTTTCTTTTGGCCATTCGTTTTGTTTTCTTTTATTATTATATATTTTTCTCACTCTCTGTTTTAATAATATTGTGGTGAGAATTCTTTGATTAGAAAACTGGTCGATATAATATGACACGTGGTTTGGAATTTGGTGATTAATTACTTAGAAAACATATTACAATACGCGAGGAGCTCCGATTTCCACATATTTTTTTGTTCTTAAATATAGCCTATAGGTATATAATGTATAATGTGACAAACAACTCCTAATTTTGTACTGAGTCATATGAAACATGAGCACGTGTAGGTCTGCGGTTGCTACTTACATTTATAAGATAATTAAATGAAGCCATTACCATTAGTGATACGTAAGTAAAATTTCAATATTCATTTCATAGATTTAAAATTTGTAACTAGGGATAATCCAATGGTTAAGGTGAGTTTCTATGATTAAGAGGTCACGGATTCGAACCTCACCAAACGCCTCTATGAGTTTGAGCCTGTCACACCTGATTTTCCAAATGTGGTTTACTTGTCCTATATGGTTTACAAGTTATTGCACAGAAATATGTGATTTACCTAATACGCACCTAAGATAGCGACTACGGGTTTCCCATGATATCAAAAAAAAATATATTTAATAGTACCTTTTAGATACAAAAAGTATATATAAATATAACTAGCTACCTTTGTACAGTTTTAACCCTGATCCGTAGCATCCACTTGTACTGTATGAGTGTGCTACATTATTTAGGGTGTGAACTTTGAGAAAAGCATGCAGGCCACATCGACCTAATCCAATCACAACAATTATATCATGTACAATTTTCCAATCATTTTAAAGGTACGAGATTCACATGCTATTTTAAAAGGTAAATATCATTTTAAATCTTAAATTATATTCATTTTATTAAAAATATTTTAAACTCTAAAAAAATTATTTTAAACCATAAATTTTAATATTTTATCAAAAAATTCTAAACTTTGAGAAATATCACTTTAAATCTCAAATTGTTAATTTTTTTTTATAAAAATACTATACATCAATTTTTCAGGTCCCGAAATTGGACGAGAAATATCTTTTGATTGGTTCATCGGATATATCCAGCTTTCATTTCTTGCATTCGAAATTTTGATGTGGCTCATCGAACAAGAAGAAGATATTTCTCGTCTAATTTCAGGAGCTTAAAAATGGATGTAGGGTATTTTTGATATATAAAAAAAATTAACAATTTGAGATTTAAAGTGATACTTCTCAAAGTTTAGGATTTTTTTGATAAAATGTTAATAGTTTGGGGTTTAAAATGATATTTTTTTAAGTTAAAGTGATATTTACCCCTTTTAAAATGCATGATTAATTATAATATTTATAAAATTATTTTCAAGATTCTGTACGATTCAGATATTCTTTTATTGTGCATGATTCATTATAATATTTATAAAATTATTTTCAAGATTCTGTACCACAATCATATACTGACTTGAGAATCGATATGTAATTAGCAGAAAAGTCCCCGACTATTATGCCTAATTGTGAAACATAAATGGTGCCCAATTCATCATGTAGAGATTCGGGATAATAATCAAATTCCAATACCGCCTCTATCAAATTCCAATAAGATGGATTTGAGTACCTATGTGACAAGTTTGAATAATAAAACTAGTATAATTACGGATTTCGATATTGTACCTCTAATTAATTTTAGTAAGGTAATAACTTTATAATTTCTAATTTTGTATTTGAAATTTTAATTTTTTATATTTCATTATTTCTACTATATATTAATGTTTGCTTTTAAAGTTTTGATTATTATTGGGATAGATAGCAATCATTATAACAACTTATATTTGATCATTTAGATATTTTATAACAGGTTTACTCAAGTAAGTAGAGGTAGATGCTTTATAGATCCCGGATGGATACAGTAGTATAAAACATCTTTTAATCGGATTCGGAATGGATATGAGTAAATGAATTCGGGTTTGTAAAATGTCTAAAATGTGAGTACCTGACCCATTGTTGTATCCCTAATAGAGACTAGGACAAAATTGAGATATATATAGTGCATCTAACCTATATTTTAATTTGATGCTTTTGTGTGTGTATTACCTTATATTGGAAATGATTATGGAGGTGAAAATCAAATACAGAATTCATATAATGAAGTAATGACCATCAGTATTTTATCTCATGACTTAAACTTACCCGTTTACCTTCTTTTGAAATAAATAAATTCGATATCCTTCTTAGCTTGAGTTCAAAAATTCAGTAGGAGAGAATTTACCACAAAGTTATAAACTATTTGTCTTATAATTAAGTTAAAAAATTTGAAGTTATCCCTCGTCGCGGAACACATGCATACATAGTAATATAAGAAAATAATGGTTTCCACTTATTACTTATATATTAATTGTGGCTAGCACATAATAATAGAACAAGTATTCTTCTCTCAGCCACCACACAAGTTTAAAGGCACATTTGGAATAGAGTTTGTCATAATTGAATTTGATCAAGAACTATTCATACAGCCCATATAAAGCTGGAAAAGGAAAAGATATCTAAAGTCGAGAACCCCTTTTCTCTGTATATAAACATAATTTCTGCACACATATTTATTTTATTTATTATTTTCTGGTAGGATTATGAACAAACAAATAAAAATAAACCACAGAAAAATTGAAAAAGAGAGAGATAGTTGGAAATCAATCAAGCCGCGGGAGAGGCAGCATTTCCATTTTGGAAAGAAAGCTGATCCAAACATGACATCAGCCACCAAGACAAGATAAGCCTACTAAATCATATCTCATTTTATTTCATCTCTACACATCTTCAAAAGTGGGGCCCGAGTAATTGGCCCCATCCAATAATTGATTTCAAGTGGAATTAAATAATAGGCTATCGATATATGTTAGATTAAATTATTGCTGAATTGGAGTACGTATTGAAATAAATGTCAATAAAAAAATTATAAAGTTTGAATTCCTTTTTGCCTCCGTCAATTATGTGTATAGCACTTTTTCCTTAAAACTGTGAAACTATACATCAATAAAAGGGTTTGATCTTTTTCCTTCCCAAAAATAGTGTTTTAACTCATAGCTAAATTTAATCACATTCAATATCTATACCATTTAATGCATGATTTAATATTGTTTGTACAAAATAATTAAGCAAAGTTTAATCTTAATTAATCAATGCAACCTCATTATGTATGTCATTTATAATAAACGCCAGTATTAATATATGTCATCATGTTTTTTGAAATAAATTGTACGAAGAAATGCAATATAATATTCTAGAAGTTCAGAATATGAATCTAGAAGACTATCTAGGACAAAATACAAATGATCAATACTAGATTAAAACATCACCTACTTTTGTTAATTTCGGCCAAAATTTTGTTGTTTCTTTTCCTATTTCTCGTATTCTCATGAGAAGTATTAATAACTTATTACTAGATAATAATAAATAAACTACAAAATTTCACCCCAAATACGACCCCTCAAACTGCTCCAGAAACTAAAGCTTGCAAATTGCTACAATAAGGAAGTGACTGTTGTCCCCCTCATCTGCAAAATATAATATCTTAAAGAAAAAAAGAGGTTATCTTTATTTCTTTTGTAGGATTTATCATGCAAAAGTGCCCATTTAATTCACATTATTGCAAAAGTGCCCCTTTCTTTTATGAATAAATAGGCACATACCAAACCATTCTTAGCAATAACAACTGAGAATTATTTCAATATCTAAATTTGCTAGAGCGATATGGCTGGTTTCTCTGGACATTGGGCTCTTGCATTTGGCTTACTTGGTAAAATTTTCGGTTTTGTTTCATTTTTATATGAATCAAATTATTCACACACACACACACACATATATATATAATATGGGTTGAATCTACTATAAATTCTTCCAATGCTAGAAACTAGGAACCAACATAATAGAATTAATTAAAAAAATTATTTTATACGTAGGTATGAAAATAGAGAAAACATAATTTTATATATGAAAAAACATAATACCAATAAAACATTATTTTATGTGTTAGAAATCACGATCTCATTTGAAAAAAAAATCAATCTGGACCATTCATCAATCAAAATATACGAACTAGATTAGTTTTTAATTATTAGCATTGGAAGAGTTTCGATTTGATACCCTTCTTAATATATATATATATATATATATATATATATATATATATTATATATATATATATATATAGTGTTCCATCCAAAATAATATAATAAAAGAATTTGATGCATTATGTCTGCATGGCAATCATCAATTTCAATCAAGCATAAAAAGTACGTGCTTTGAAACAAGCTGTTATGCACTTTTTAGAGGATAATACTTTTGGTATATCCAACATGGCTTAGTTTCATCCATATTTATTTTAGATTTATGCCATTTTCATAATTCTAGTATTAAAACTATAATGATACATAAATGCATCGTCGTACTTTTTTGAAAACAAAAAGTTCTCTTTTTAGGCCCATGAAATGATTGAGGTGCATGCGTGGTCGTCAATTTGTGCTACGCAATTAACTTTAATAACCTAACCATTAAGATCAATATTATTAATATTTTCTTGAAACAATAAATTAAATACTTCATACTTATTTTCTTACATTAAATTCTTCATCTGCAGGCAACGTTGTCTCGTTCATGGTGTTTCTTGCTCCAATGTAAGTAACTAATATATGTATATACACTATAGTTTAATTTTCATGAACTAAACTTTTACATAAATTGATTTATCTGTCTAACAATTTAAATTCTATGTCGACAGACCAACTTTTTATCAAATCTACAAGAAAAAATCAAGCGAAGGATTTCAATCGATACCATATGTGGTTGCTCTGTTCAGTGCAATACTGTGGATTTACTACGCACTTCTCAAATGCAACGCTACTTTCCTGATCACCATTAATTCAGTTGGCTGTTTTATCGAGACGTTTTACATTATTTTCTATTTCTATTACGCCTCAAAGAAGTCTAAGGTAATAAAATATATATCATTTTCCTTGAAAATTAATTAAATTAATTTGCTCATGCATGCATGGATTAATGAGTTGTTTATAATATATATGATGATTTGAACGCAGTCAACAACGATGAAGCTACTCGGTTTGCTTATTGTTTGTGGGATGGGAATATTTTGTGTCACTCAGTTCCTAATGAAACCTTCTCAACGTGCCATCGTTGTCGGATGGATTTGTCTAGTATTCTCTTTGTGTGTGTTCGTCGCGCCTCTATGCATTTTGGTGAGCTTACGGAAAAAAATCTATATAATTGTCATATTTTATTTCATCGGTTTATATAAAATTTGTCTGATAGTTGTTTTTGGCTTGCAGAGACAAGTGATACGAAGCAAGAACGTGGAGCATATGCCATTTCTTCTTTCATTTTTCCTTACAATTAGCGCAGTCATGTGGTTTTTCTATGGTCTTTTGCTCAAAGATTTTAACATTGCGGTATGTACATCCATGCACTATTACACACTCACATAGAGAGAGACATATAAATTCGTATAAGAGGTAATTATGGAAAATAGTTACTTTACTATTGTAAAGATATATTTCAGTCACACTATAAAAATAATTACAAAGTACAACCACTCTCTGTGTAAATATACAAATTTTCTCTTAATGAAAATGCTTTTGAAAAAACTCGCTAACGATGTCGCTGTCGCGAGATTACACAATCAAGATCTGTTTGTGTATTCCTGTATCAGTTCATTAAAGTACGGAAGATATTTTAGCAACAGTGGCTAGTTTTGACATATTATTATTTTCTCATGTTTTCTATATCAAAATGAATAGTTTTAATAGAATACATAGTATATACGTATTGATGTCGTTCTGTTTCATCTACGTAGATCCCAAACGTGCTAGGTTTCATCTTCGGCTTGCTTCAAATGGCGCTCTACGCGAGGTACAGAAACACAGACAGAGCCTTGGAACAGAAGCTTCCAGAAATTCGAAAGCAAATCAGTACTACTGTTGTGGAGGAAGAGAAGAACCCTAATCACAAAATCATTGAAATTTTCAACTTAAGTTCATTTCCGAGTTCAGACAAGACGGACAAGAAAGGAGTCCAAGCATCGCCGCAAACTCAACCTTAATTGATCGGAATTTATTAATTTGCATGGCATCCAGCTGCATATATATGTGACCATCTAATTTAATTATATAGGCTTTTAATTAACTTTGGCTATTAATGTGTATTAATATATATGTTGTTGGAACATGATGTCACGTGGAAGACCCGTCACGTTTCTTTGTTTCTCAATGTGTTGGAAATGAAAATTGGATGCCTTTTTTTAATATATATATTTTTCTCTATCAAGGTTATTCATATAATGTTTTCTCTTAGAACTCTTCGTCGAATGTCGTTATCGTTAATATCTTGTTAGGGAATGTTTATTTTTCATTATTATCATTTTGAATGATTGAGTATTTGATGGATTAAATGTGTGATAAGATAATTTTTATCCATCAATCATTTGTTTAAACTACAAATGATTAATGGAGGATTAAAATTGACATAAATAACTCTAATTTTATTTGGAGGATTATTCCAATCCTATCTATATTTGTTCAATTAAAATTAATGAAGAACAATTCAACGATTAAAATATTACCTGGTTTTGGGATATCCTCAAATATTAATATTTAAAAATAAACACTTGATTAGATTAGATTAGATTAGATTAGATTAATTTTATTTATCCTCAATTATGTAAAGTAACTACCCTCTTAGAGTTTATGGCATGTGTATATATTGTAGACGTAACGTGTTGGATGTACACATTTTATTTTCTGCTGTACACAACAGGAAAAGTTAGGATGCTTTATCAAATTAATTATTATTGCAGTTTTTGCATTGTTACCATTACAAAAAAACTGTTCAATATTTGTTTAGAAACTTAACTGTGAAATGTGCATCCCTTATTTTACCTGAGATAAAAAAAACCGAGATTAAACTGCAAAATGATTTAAATGTTATCTTGCGGCACGTATAGATAAGAGCGAAGGCATCAAATATAGTTTGGACGGGCTAAAGTTTAAAATTTCCATCCATGAAGTATGTGAAAGTTCAAATTTTCCAGCCACAAAGGATGCTAAAGTTGAAATTTTCTGGCATAATAACTAATATAAGATAAAAATAAATAAAAATGATATTAAGGTGTGTTGAAGCTCCTAGGGTGGGAAACGGTTCGGTTTCAGTTAACCGTACCAAATTTGTCCAAAAAATGAAACCGAAATCGAATCGATTTAGATTTTAGGTTAACCAAAAATCGATCGATTACGGTTCAATTTTCAGTTAACCGAAAAATGAAATTAAACTAATGAGTAATTAAATAATAATTTTTCAAAATCTAAAAACTAAAAATTATTAAAATAATTAACAATTAAAAATTGAGAATTTTTAATTATTAAATAATAATTTTAAAAAATCCAAAATTTATTAAAAATAATTTGAATAATAATTAAAAAACTAAAATTTATTAAAATAATTTAAATAATGATTAGAAAATGAGATTCTAGAATTTTTAATTAATTATGTAATAATTAAAAATAAAAATAGTTTTTTCGGTTCCGAAACAATTAGTTATTGGTTAAAATTTCAACTTTGTAACCGAACACCAAATTTTTTTAGATTTCTATAGCGATTCAAGTTCAACTCAGTTATAATTGAGAACCGAATACCATTTAGGCTCCCCATGCCAGAGTCCACAGTCCACAATCTACAATCCACGATACACTTGTAGATATTGTTGTGTTTCTTTATGTTCTTTATTGATAATTTATCCAAATGTAAATCCTTCTTACTTTCTAATTTTATTATATTTATATTGTTGAATATTGGAATACACTTTATGCTCAATATGTGAATTTATTGTCCATTTACGTTGTTTTATGGAACACAAAAACCAGGTCACTTCCATATATGTCATGCATATCCCCCACATACGAAAGATCGTAAGTATATATATTATAAGCTTCCGAGCTCCAAATGTGGAGGACATATTGAATATATATGAGGATGTTCGTACAAAGTCAACCTGACCAGAGTGTACCCTTTATGAAATTGAATATATATTTGAAAAGGTGTATGGATTCAATGCTGCCCTCACTAAAAGCTCTTTTGTTTCGTATCACAAAATGTTTCCTTTATAATTAATTTTAATATCCACTAGGTTTAGTGTGGCTCCACATGCATGGGGTGGAAGCTTAAAGATACTATGCTATATTATAATAGGTTATGTTAATAATTGCTTAAATTTTATCTTCACAATGTCAATTGAAATGGTTAACTAAAAAAAGAAAGATAGAAAGAATTGATTGTACAAATTTATTAATTTTTAATATTACATATTGTCCTTGTTAGGGACGTGACATGCTATCGTGGCACCTTTTTCTTTATTGAACTACCCAAATATGCTTGTAGATATATACTAACTAGAAATGAAGACTTAGCGATCATATAATTACACATTAGGCTCCAAATCCAATAGCAAATATAAAAAAAAAAATTAGTTATAACACGTGATCATTCAAAAATTGCCGAAAATTTTATGAGATATGCGGCTGATATAGAGTTGTGAATATTCCTTTTGCGAGTTTTAATTGCAAAACTTTCATATAATTGTGGTTTCGTTAATATGCATGAATAGTTCATGACGAAAATAGTTCAATTTCATGATGTCTTTTAATTTGTGTATATTAAACACAAATTTTTTACGATAGATTCTAACATTTATTATATTTTTATTGTTTGTATACGTATATATCACGTAAGGGTAAGTGTCCACGTTTAATAGAAAGACGGTCGTATCAAAACGTTAACTCAGAATTTCTATCGGACATAAACATGTACACGTACCACAAATTCATTGAATATTGGACACGTGGCAGTTGAATCATCATTTTTCACAATTTAATTTTCCAACTTTTCTTAAAAAGTAATGGATCCAACTGTTATGTATAGCAAAATCAAAAGTTGGTTTAGTACATTATATGCATTTAAGAATTTCCAGTCAAAATGTGAGAGCCAGAAACAAAAAATATGTATAATTTGTAACAAATCCAAAGATAATGTTTAATTGATGAGATTTAAAATTGTATCGAATTTACAGTTATCCTAAATATTGTCATTTTTGGTGCAATTAATTCTTACCCGATCTATAGTACTTTGCAAAAAAATCCAAAATAACAATTGAAGAATCACAAGATAAATATGGCGATATATAACAAAGATTCGATTCTATCGAAATTTCAACTTTTGCAAGGAAAAGTTGGGGTTTAGAATTAGGACAAATATGATAGAGTGACTTCAGCATTTATTTGTTGTCCCTGTCCCATGTTAAGGCACCTATTCCTTTGATGTCTGCCGCCAGGATTTTACAGCTTGCTTTTATTTACGTCTATATATATGTTAATATTATTATCAAACACAAAATTGGTTCTAGAAATATTAATATGCAACGATATCAAAGTCGTCATAAAATATACTGCGTATATACGTAATTCAGTAAAAAAAATCTAGAGATTTTTATATATAACTCTTAGTTTTGTGGATTTATATTCACCATATAAAAGACTAAAGCCAAATACGTGTGGCATTTCTAGAAATTGAAAAAGATTGAACGACAAAGTTATATATTCAAACAATTTGAGATAAGGGAGAGAAAAATAGATTTTGGAGTTTGTTACAAATAATTTAATTGCAAAATTCCTTGTGTCATCTTAATATATATATATATATCATAACTAGTTCTCTTTTGTGTTACTAATCTTTGATACAACTTACGCCAAAACCAAATTATAGTAGTTTTTCTTGGAAGCGACGACGCCCATCTAAACTTTAGTGATTTTTAATATTTTATTATTACAAATTATAGTGACGTGATGTAATCTAATCTCTTGTAAAAAGCGTTGATTATTTTAAGCTTTTTCCCTCATTTTTATTATAGGGCTTTTCCTTGTCTCTTCGGTCAACTGCTATGGGAAGGGACACAGTGAATTATATCGCCTAGGTGAATATATATACTTTCTCCGTCTATCCAATATATTCATTTAATTTTATTTTGATTCATCTATAAAAAATTGTTTATTTTTCTTTTTTAAAAATATCAACTTTATATTTTTACATTAAACATATCCATTTATTTATAAAAAGACTCACTCATGGTCTATCTTTTATATCTACTATCCATTAATATATTCATTTATTATACTCATAGCATATCTATTTATATTTATTTATTTTACATTCATTATAATTTATTAAAATTTGTACCACCAACCGATTTTGATGGACGGTCTAAAGCAGGTGAATATATATATAATTAATGGGTATATATATAGTTAACCCCATGATATGGAGTTATATCAAAGTTTTTTCTTTTTTCTCTTTTATATAAACGACGTGACACGTTGCTGTTTGGATTTTTGCGTCATATGTATCTCAACCTCACTTTTTTTTTATGTAGTTTGACAAAGTATAATACTTATGGTATAACTATATTCTATTATCCCAATACCAAACTCCTTATTTTAGTAATATTTATTTTTAAAAAAGCATTATAATATACTGAATCATAATTAATATTTATAATTTAAAATTAAAATTTTAAAATTATGTACTCTATAAACCCTAATAATCAATAATTAACTAATAAAACCAAAATTAAAGGCTAAAAATGACTATATATCATAATTGGATATAACAAACCTAATTAATAAGTACAAAATGAACTAAAATTCAAGGAACTGAAATTGAAGGAAAAAAATCTAAAAAAAAGTTGAAAATGATACACAATGGGACACGAAAAAGAGGGATACCGAATCCCAAGTGTTCCAATATGCATCTCATGTTGATCGTTTGTTTAACCTATGTGCCAGTTCACATCATTTTATTTTTATGTCGATCCAAATAAATTAATGATTGTAACTTATTTTAGGTACTCACCCATAACGGCGGAATTCGAGAAACTTGAGCATTCCCAGCCAATTAATTTATTATTTTTGTTTTTAATTTTTTCAAATTTATATTTCTACATTTGCAACTGTTCGTAGCGTAGATGTGTCGAGAATAAATAATGGCTAGCCACATAGGACGGAATTTTGTAATCAAGACTTGTATGAAATAAAATACTCCATCCGTCCACAAAAAACGTGCATTTAATTCCTTTTCGGTCCGTCAACCAAAAATGTGCACTTTTCTTTTTTAGAAACACCAACTTTACATTTTTACCATCAACTTATCCATTTATTTACAAAAAAACACTCATGGCCCACATTTTTACACTCACAATCCATTAATATATTCATTTATTATCCCAATGACACACCTTTTTATATACATTTACTTTACACTTATTATAGTTTCTTAAAACCCGTGCCACCAAAATCGATGCACGTTTTTGGTGGACGGAGGGAGTAACTGATTACTGACGCTCCTTCCTACCCAATCATCCTACATATACAATTTGACTAGGCTCTTGTTTAATACTTTGATTACAACAATTGAAAGAAAAGATTATGACATTTTATGTAGGCAAAAAATAATTAATCACATCCAAGAAAAAAACTCCTTGTCGGTCATAGGCTGATCCTTGTTGGTCTCCGCGAGTCTTCCCCCTTCCCCTGGCTTGTTTGAGTTGTTTTTCCTAGAGTATGTTCTAATTTTTGTACTATTTTTTTTTAACTTTTAGACATCTATTTATTCATAAAAAAAAAGAAAATTCAACATATTAATCATGACCGATAACTACAATAATATCAATAAACTGCCCCCCAACTCAAAAAGGAAAAATCAATAAACTGGTGCCAAAAATAACTTATCATTACGTATAATGACAATCTCAACTCCAAGTGTAATTAGTGTCGTGTTCTTGCACGTAGTTTAAACGTGTCATGCCACAATAATCTAATGGAGCATAGCACATTTGCCCTCACCAATATTTGTTTTATTTATTAATTTATTTATAGAATTATGTACTACTTTGCTTTATCGAGTTGAGTAGTCGAACTATTTAACTACACCTTAAATTATTATTTACTTTTTGCTTTTTGAGGACTACAACTTACAAGGTCATTGAAATATCTAAATAAGCCCACAGGTCGTAGCTGGGAATTAGCAATATAAATACCTACAGTATTAAGATACTCCATAATCTAAATTTTGAGTAACTTTTGTGTGTATGTGTGGACTATAGTCATTTGGGTTGTACTGATCCAACAACATCACAAGCTTAAACATGGCATAAAAGAAAAAAAAAGATAACATATGAAAGTTGAGTAATTTTTGTATGTGTGTGTGGACTATATTCGAGCTGAGTAGTACTGATCCAACAACATCACAAATCAAAACATGACATAAAGAATAGAGAACGTACGTTCGAAATATATCCAATTATCACTTAAAAGTGATTGCAGATTTGAAGTGACTGCACCGGTACATTTAATTATTGAACTTCTTGTCCTGTTATAAACAAGATGAAATAAAAAGTAATATTTGAGTAATTGTTGAATCAGCTAACTCCAAGAGTTTCTGCGAATTTAAAAGGATGCCATATTTCTCTTAATTTTGTATGCTTCTGTTTATTTATTTGTCTTTTGTGGCATCGCTCATTTTAACAAAGCTATTTGAGCTGTATTTTAGCGAGTTTTGGCCTAGATATATAATAATCTCCAGAGTAATCTTTTGCCCCATACTGGGGCAAAATTCAGTACAACTCTAAAACCGTGGTTTGTATTAATTAAATCACACAAAATAATCTATAAAAATTTATTATTATAAATTTTTATAGTTAATCTTGATTATTTGAACAATATAAAAAATTGTGATGTGAATCAAATTATTATATTTTATTCAATATTTGAATTCATACTTTTTTTAGAGCCATTTTTAAAAATCCATTTCGCATTTCATTTTTTAGTTGATTTCGTGACGTAGATGAAGATGCGATGATGTTTTTGGAGAAAGCATAAGCACGATCGGACTTTGTTTGACAAGAGCTAAATTCCTGTCACTTCTAAAACATAATATTAGCTTAGTGTTATTCTTATTATTTATTAATTACTCGTGATTTACTTTACAATTTCCTAAATTTTTGTTTAGTATATATAGGTTTTACTGTGACTTCGATTCGAGGGCGAATCATTCGACGTCAGTGAGAATAATAATAACGATGAGGCTGTGATGATATGTTTGGAGAAAGCACGACGCTCATACTTGACAAGCCAAATTCCTATCACTTTTAAAACATAATATTAGCTTAGAGTTAATTTTTTATTAATTAGTAGTGGTTTGGGTTGCATTTTCCTAAAACTTTGGTTAGTATATTAAATAGGTTTTACTGTAGCTTCACAGACGTTGGTTAGTGAATTAAATTCTTCTAGGGTTTTTCCCTTTTCTCTAATTCTTCTGATATACAAGTATCCACGGTAAGAGTAGTATTCCTTCAGAATCAGTGAATTAACACCAAGTCAGACGCTTCCTCGAATAATTTCGCATCTCAAAGTTACATGCTGGAATTTTGATTTTTTCTTCTAAACAAATCATTTATTTCAAATATTATATGAGGATTTCTCAAGAGACACTTTATCAGGGATAATATTCCAATAAAAATCTTCTTATTATGAGAATTGTGAAAATAATGCATTGAACATATAAAGTATATGCATTGAACGTTGTATGTTTATGTACTATGATAACATTAATGTGCATTAACATACAACTTTTAGGGCTTTACTTTATACTTTATGTGCAGTGTTCTCACAATTTTCATAATAAGAAGATTTTATTTTAACTAATCCATTATGTCAAGCTCTACATATACCTTATATATATAAATTTGTGGAACTAAAACAGAAGTTGTGAATAAGACGTTATTTTTGTATTCACTGTATAAGTACATGATCTATGTGTATCTTTTCTTAATTTCGATGTCGCCGATAGAGATTAGTATTGATTAATTTTGGGTACTGGTTTCTAAAATATTATTGCACAAGCAAAATAGAAATACCAATTATAACAAGATTCAGACTGAACGTGAATGAACAAAGAACACCTTAGTCCTAGCTCCCATAATCCATTAACAGGGACACCTAATTAATGGATGTAATATAATTACAATATTATTATGTTCTAGACGTGCCAATTTTATGTTAGAAAATGTAGTACAGAAACGTACAATACTTGCCGGGCGTATTACAACTTGAAACAGAAAGGTAGAAGATCAAAACTAACAATGAATTTGAAATGACGTAAATACAATAAAATGGAAAAACCGTAACAGATGCCGAGTCGAGGAGGCCTCTTTTCGCGAAGACGAGATACGCCCGGTAGTGCTCTCGGTTTTGACGATCGCTCCAAAGGTAAAACGGCGTCTCGTGGGTGGCAAGACCGCAAACCAACGAGCTCGACGAACCGGACGGAAGCGAGGACGAGCTGGACACAAACGTGAATGCAGAGTGCTCTTAGGTATGCTAGAATGCTTTTGCGAAGGTGGCTTATCTTGGGGAGACATGTCCTATTTATAGCGCCGCCCCTCATGGGGAAAGCATCTTTGAGTCAACACCGCATTGATGTCGGGTGTTACGGAGTTATGTCCCCTATTGAGTGCGTGGCGGATTCGGAGACAACGTGAGCACGTTTCCGCAGAGCCATCATGTCGGGCGTTACCATCGGTTGCCACGAATAACGGACAACGTGCGTCTGTGTTCATGGACGTATCCGGACGCCTCTTCAAGTGCACAGCAGCCCAACGGATTGGGCCGCACGTGTTGGGCCTCGGACCAACTCCATCTTTGGGCTCGATCAAACGTTGATCCAAAATATACGGGCAATGGGCCGGGAACCAGGCCCACGAAGCAAGCTCACGAACAGCCCAAAGAATGCCCCAAAGACCACCCAAAGACAAAGATCCAAGATCCAAGATCCAAGATCCACGATCCACGATCCACGGACCACGGACCAAACCGAATCGAACCGAGCGGGCAAGCCGGCAGCGGGCGGGCGCGGCACGGCACCGGGCGGGCGGCGGCGGCGTGGGCTTTCCGACCATCACTTGTGCACATAATTATACTAAGTGTTCAATGAACCACTTATATAGACAATTAATGAAGGTACATTAATCAATGTGGGATAAGGATGAATTAATCCATGCTTATCCCTTAATCACATAACTCCATGTTTAAGTGACCAATTCGATCCACTATTTCTCACTCACCGGAAAACGGATTTGAGAATGTGAATACACCACGATCATCTACTCAAAACGTAGATCGATCCTATGCCATTTAATTTTACAAAATTAAACGTTACATCACTCAAAATCTTGGTCAATGTAGCTTCCTGGCAACTTGACCATATATATAATAAATATATATATATATATATTCGCGATTTTCAACAATCCCCCACATGAGTGGAAATAGCCATATGCATGTATGACGACATCGTCGCTTAGCGCTCAAAATAAATTTATAACCTATTGCCCATCACAGCGTAGCCAGCGATAAGTATAGGGTCGATCCCACGAGGAGTTGGTGTAGCAATCTCTGATGTCACGATGTCACTTAAAAAGGATGAGAGTGGTGTAATTATCTTGATCACTATAGATAAGACTAAAGTAACCTGAAACAAACTCAAAGGAATATCAAATAATAAGACGAGTCGGCTTGGGCAACAACCGTGAAGACGATTAATACTCGGTCCTAGGTGCAAAGGTTTTCTACACGACACGCATCAACCGGTTATAAGAGACATACGTCGTGACCCCGTTGTCACGCGTCACGCCCACGACGCACCCCTCCAAATCTATCCTTTCTGTGTAAAGAAGGCAAGGGACACCCTATGCAAACTATCTAACCCGTAATGCCCACGCACGAGGACACCTCAGTACATGTAAACCTACAGGCTGCGTTATGATCTAGATGGACCCGGTATTGGCAAAGGCAGCTGCTATGACTACTCCAACTCGCCCACACCGTCAGAGATTATTTGGGGTGCGGGACACCCGACACCTTAATCCAATTATTACTTGCAACCTTCCCTTACCCACTATGTTATTTGCAACTAACACACCGAGTTTGGTTAAGTTATATAATGCCCAGGACCTAGTGCTTCGGGAACACACGCATGCAGATCGTAATGCCCTACTTAGACCTCTCGAGTTATATTAATCATGCTCCACTTAGTCACGCCCAAACCAGAATAAAGACTTAGCTAGACATAAAATAAATAAACATGCAACAGTTAATTGAAACCATAATTAAACGGAACCAACTTACTATTAATTGAACGAAATAGAAACGGCGAGCCCAAAGTGCCGCCGGCAAAACATACGAATAGCAAATAAAAGTGTTTGCCCCGAAGGGACTTAATGTATGTGGTGCTGCTGGATGAATTTGATAATGAGAGTGAGAGTTGGAACGCGGAAGAATGGAAGAGACGCACAAGTCGCGCCTTCATCCATATATATAGGCCTAGAGAGGCTGACGATGGTAATGGCCCATGGGCTGGACAATCTGGTAGGTTTTCCTTGTTGATCGGCGCTCTTTCCTTGCCCAGACGGATCCGAGGCGATCTCCTCCGGATATCATGAGATTCGGTGTCAAGCATCCTTTCCTGATTTAGCGAGATTCGCCGGATCTCGCGTATCTTGCCCATTAGCTCTCCCTCTACCTTCTCGTGCCCTCCTTCTTCTTCTTGGTCTCTGCTCGCCTTCTTTACTTACGCTTGCCCATTAGCCTACCCTTCTGGAGATTGAACTTGTGCGGTCTGTAAGGAGGTCACACCGTGAAACGGAACAGCTACTGGAGTTTGAAGCCCAGGCTGTGAGCTAAGCTCCTTGTGCCCTCGAGTTGCATCGTATCTCTATTCACCCGCCAAGCAAGTTCCACTCCTTCTGCCCATTTCGCCCGCCTTGTCCCTCGCAGACCAATGTGTCCTCCCGCACACAAAACACAACAAGAAAGACACAAAAGACTCGATCTAGACCTAGACAAAACACGTAAAAAGAGCACAAAACTTGGGCTCGTCACATGCACACACTTTAAACATGCTTGTCCTCAAGCATGCACGCTGCATTTGCCCAAGACAAAAGAAAGAAAGAAAGAATGACTCAAAATGAAAAGGTCAAGACATTTCCACCAAAGCAGGATATCTCGCCAATATAAGCTTCATCGTAACAAACAAGTAATTCAAGTTGACTCCATTCAAGCAACAACCATCAAACAAGTCAAAATACTAATTTGAGCATATTGGGCATTTTCCTTACCAACACTGCACTCTTGTATATGGGCTAGTGTATACGTCAGACATCTTTCATTCCGACTATGCCATAAACTTCATGTGCCTCTACCATCTCCACCGCTTAGACAAAGTTTTAAACATTCATCCTTATGTCTTTTATTTGGTTGTAATGGGCTTAAGACATAGGTGGGAAATTTTGGAACGAGGCTAAGGTCATCACGGACTCAAAGTTAGAGGAATTTATTTTGTCCTCCATGGATTTCCTTTCGCTTTTTCTTACGGGCCTCAAGACAACCATTTTAGGACTTCATCAATATATATTCTTTTATTTCAAGTCCTTTCTCTTTCAATTCGGGTATCTTCTTTTATATTGGGCATTTTGCCCATTTCGTTGAAATTGAAAACCTCTTTTTCGCCCATTAAGAGACTCATCGTTCTTCCTTTCGCCTTCTCTTCTATTAGCTCCCGAGTCTAATTGACCGGCAGCTTCTTTTCCGTGCTAATTTAAGCGAGTGAAAGAAATTATTAAGCTCAGGGGCTGAACGAGGATTAACGAGAGGTAGGACATTTTGGCTCCTGGGCTATTTGAAAGAAAAATTGCCTAAGTCATCTAAATGTTTTAACTAAGTCAATAAGGCCTCGATTTAAGAGTGCACGCAAGTTCTAGCAAAAGCCTAATGAAGATGTCAATAATCACACAAGAAAAGGAACCGTGTTGATCAAGATACAACAGCTTTAAGCTCAAATCTCACCATGTGTGCTCAAATTCAATTCGTCATCCTTATTTACATACGGTCATGCTCAAACAGAATTCCTAAAACTACTAGCATTATTCACAACAAAGCAAAATATAGCCAATCAATCCCACCAATTTAAACATGCCAACCGACACACAAAACGAAAACCCTTCTCACTCACACACTTTCAAGGCTGAGCAAAGTGGGTGAATAAGGAGGGAACACAAACAGCAAACAACGAAACGAACTGAGCAAGGTAGGCAGTCCCCCTACTCACACACTTTGCCTTGGGCAAAGTGGGTCAGAGTGGGGACCGACTCTCTTAACTCAAACAAACGAAAACAGACGCAACCCCCTTCACTCACACACTTTGCCTTGGGCAAAGTGGGTGAGGAAAAGGGGTTGACCACCAACAACAACAAAACAAAAACAAAAAGACAAACAACAAAACAAAACAAACAAACACAACAAAACAGAAAACAAAAACAAAAAAGGGAGGACAATGGTCAAGGGAAGTCGGATACCAATCCAAAGGTGGCAAAAGAAGGCTAGCAGGCATCACGGGTTTTTTCTTTTGTTCCTCCATCCCGGTCAAGCGGCTTTGATGTCATCATCCTCCGGCTATCTCCGACTCTCTCCCGGGCGGATCGGGCGTGGCGAAGGTCGTCTCGTCATCGTGGCTGGCCCGTGAAAATTGGTTTGCCGCCCCGGTCATAGTAGATGTCCTTCATGCGCCCAAAGATAGTCGTGTCGATATACAACTCGGGCTCCACCTCCAGATCGGTATTCGATTCGCGATGCCCAAGATTTCACCGTGGCCAAGACGGTCACCAAGTGGGCAAGGGAATCCTCCGCTTAGGATGAGTCGATGTCCTTGAAGTGGTCGCAAACGCCGAAATTGATCTTGTGGCCATGCCACATGCACCATGAATGAACAACTCCTCTTTGGAGATGGAGTTCTTCATTGCCTACCTTCCCGAAAAAGCAGAAGACAGAGGCGATGGCACATGCGCAGGCGTTGCTCCTCACTCATTGCCCTTAGTGTATCCCGACTGAATGTTGTGCCCAAACCAATCGATGACCATTTTCATTCCACCTCGCCTGTGTGCTCTGGGACGAGGTGAAAGCCTCCTCAGACTCGGTGGTCTTCGCCTCAAACACTTCGTAATGCCTGTGGTGCGTTGAAGTCGCTCACAGAGAACCAGGTGTTGCCCATCGCCTAAATTTGATGCGCCTCGCTGTCGACTTCACTTTGCTCGGTTCTTTATTTCGAGAGTTGAATAAACTCCTCGCCAATGTGATGTATAACCGTCCCGGCCATTCCAAAAGGGTCCCCATCCAATCCTTGCGAAAAACTTCTTCACCTCGCCCTTAACTCCCGGACTCTCCAAAGACCTCCATGTCTAGCGCCTGGGCTTTACGATGCCCCTCATCGGTGGTGGTGTTGAACCTCGAGTGGCCTCTCCGTGGTTAGGACGGCTTTTCCCTTTCGGAGGAGGTGATGCCATCTTCGCAAGGTACCCTCGGGTTCTCTTCCTTGAAGGTGGAGGTGGCTCGACGAGGCTTCCTTCTCGGTGGTGGTGGTGGCCTCTGAGTTTTTCTCGGTGGGGTTTCTCCTTCTTCGCTTTCTCCTTCTCATGGCGGAACCTTGCTCGTCGCCTTCGTCGAGGTGGACCTCCGTCTCCGCAGGGTATCTTCTTCTCCGTCGCGGACAGCCTTCTCCTATGACGCTTTGGCCTTCTTTTTCTTGGGTCCCCGCCGACTCTCGGTGGTTCCTCCGCGTCGCTTCTCACGGGAGGCGCTTGCTCCTCTATTATTTTCTCCAGGTCCTCGGAGTTAACTGGAGACGGGCTTTTAGGCATCTCGGGGGTAGTAGGAGTCTCAGAGGGGGTCGCCATTGCTGATTTTAGCTCTGTGGTTTCCTTTGGCTCGGAGGGGGAATCAGGAGCTTTTTTGGTGGTTTTGGCTCTGGTTTTACGGGCAGTCATTTTTTTGAAAATGGGGAGGGTTTCTTCTTTATGGCTCAGGTGAGAGAGAGGGGGAATTTGCAGAGGTTGAGGCGACGTGGGTGAGGTAATTATGGAGTGGCCAGTTATAAGGGACGTTACGTCCTTTCTCCTGACAACCGCCTGCCACTTGTTCCAGAACTCACCCTCTTGCCCACGGCGAATGTCTAGCGTCTCATCTTGCCCTCTTCGATCATGATCACAACTGTTCCTGTAGATTGACCAACACAACACCACACGCAAAACGGGGGCAAAACCAACAAAAACAAAAAAGAAAACAACAACGAAAGCAAATAAAATACCGGGTTGCCTCGCCGCCTTGGTTATCGCCGTGGCTCGAATGCACCTTTTATTACTCTTCCCGTCGAGGGCTTGACTCGATGCAATTCCCCGGATCTATCTCGTGATGCCCATAGTAAGCCTTCAGACGTTGTCCATCGACCTGAAGATCTTCTTTGTCTTCGTGTCTGCGACCTCGATGTACCCATTCGAAATCGAGTTTTACTCATATGGTCCGCACCACTTGCTTGTTAGCTTGCTCGACATCAACTTGAATCGAGATTGGTATAAAGCATCAATTGCGCCGCTCGAATGACTGGCTTTGATAAGACGATCGTGTGCCTTCTTTAGTCTTTCTTTATATAGAACGGCATTGTCATAGGCCTCAAAGCCTTATTTCTTCCAGCTCTTGAAGTGAAGCTTTCTAGCTTAGCCATCACGGTCCCAATCAAAGTTGAGCTTGTTCACGCCCAAAATGCCTTGGTGCTCTAATTCCACCGGTAAGTGACACATCTTGCGAACACGATTCGGTATGGTGACATGCCCAAGGGGTCTTGATGCGCTCTATATGCCCATAGCGCGTCATCAAGACGAGTGCTCCATCCCCACCGTAGGTCCCACTACCTTCCTCAATATAGTCTCGATTATTACGTTGGACAACTCCGCTTGCCCATTAGCTGCGGATGGTAGTCTGTAGTCACACGATGGGTTACACCGTATTTCTCGAACAATTTGGTGATAGTAGTGTTGCGAAACGGGTTCCTCGATCGCCGATAATTGCCTTGGGCACGCCGAACTGTTGAAGATATTAGCTTTAAGAAAAGTCAAACTACCTTTGAGTCATTAGTGGCACTTGCCTTGGCCTCAACCCATTTCGAGACATAATCCATCGCAAGCAAGATGTCACGATTGCCCTTGAGCTCGGTAATGGTCCCATAAAGTCCATCCCCATACATCAAAGATTTATTTGGAAGGATAGGTATCATGGGCATCTCATTCCTCTTTGTGATATTTCCTTCTTGTTGACACTCTTTCAGATTGCTTACACAAATCATAAGCATCCTTAAATATCGTGGGCGGAAGAATCACTGCCTAGAACCTTTCTCGCTGTCTCTTGTGCCCAAAGTGACCTCCACATTCTTTGGGTGGCGGTGATTCGTGATATCTTTGATCTCGCCGGCACACAACGTCATAGGACTTGGTCAAGACACTTTCTCCATAAGTAGGGTTCATCCCATATGTAGGTTCGACGACCGCCTTGATCTTGTTTCTTTGATACGTAGTGAGCCCAATAGGGAGTTCTCCGCTGGTTTTGTAATTCACCAAATCGCATACCAAGGCTCGAACTCCGTCGTGCCACGAATGAAGTACAAATGTTCTTCGTGGAAGGTCTCGAATGGGCACCGGATCTTCTCCCTTCAATATCCTACTCAGTGGTCGGCCACAAGGTTTTGTGCCCCACTCTTATCTTTGATTTCTACATCGAACTCTTGGAGAGTAAGATCCATCCGATTAGTCGTGGCTTTGACTCCTTCGCCATCGTGTATCTCAGTAGTGTATGATCGTGTAGACGATGGTCTCGCCCCGATGAGATATGATCGAAATTTTTCAAAGCAAAGACGACCGCCAAGAGCTCTTTTCGATCGTCAGAGTTGCATTGGGCTGCATTTAGAGTTCTTGAGGCATAGTATATAGCATGACTTTCCTTTCCTCTTCGTTGTCCCAAGACGGCTCCTACGGCATATCCGCTTGCATCGCACATCACTAAACGGCATGCCCCAATCGGGGTTGAATGATTGGTGCCGAAATTAAGTTATTCTTCGAGTTTCAAAAGCTATCTTACACTCTTCATCGAATTCCCATGGTACATCATTCGAGTAGTCGTGTCATGGTCAAGCGATCTTTACAAGTCCTTCACAAATCTTCTCAGAGAACCCAACAGTGCCCTAGAAAACCTCGTGACTTGCTTCAAGGTCGGATAGGGTAATTTGGCGATGATCTCTACTTTAGCTTTATCCACTTCTATCCTCTTTCGGATACAACGTGCCCAAGAACAATCCTTCTTGTACCATGAAATGACATTTCATAATTGAGGATCAAATTCTTTTCGACACATCTCTCAGTAGGACTACCTCCAAATTGCCAAGCACTCTTCAAATGATTCCCGTAGATCGTAAAGTCGCCCATAAAGACCTCGATGCATTTCTCCAATAGTCCAGAAGATGCTCATCATGCATCGCCGAAATGTCCTGGGCATTACACAAGCCGAAAGGCATCCTTCAGAGGCAAATGTCCCGAATGGGCATGTGAAAGTAGTTTTATCCTCGATCACCTGGGCAACCCATATCTCGCATGTGCCCGAGTATCCGTCTAAAAACAAAAGAATTTGTTTCAGCCTAACCTCTCCAAAGATTTCGTCAATGAAAGGTAATGGGAAGTGATCTTTCGGTCACCGTGTTGAGCTGATAGTCAATACACATCCTCCAACCTGCTTGGAGCCTTGTTGGGACCGCCTCCTTTCTCGCTTTTCACTACCGAATACCGACTTCTTGGGCACGATATGTACCGGCTGACCCATTTATCGTCTGACACGGATATATGATGCCCAAGTCGAGAAGCTTCAAGATCTCCTTCATGACTACCTCCTTCATAGCCGGGTTCAACTTCCTTTGTTGATCGCAGCATCGTTTGGCTTCTTCTTCCATCGAATATTGTGAACGATATGGAAGGGTCGATGCCCTCGATGTCGGCCAATGTCCATCCAATAGCTTCCTCAGATTGCCTAACAACACTTCTCACAACTTCCTCCCGACTGACCGAGTTTAGCATTGATGATCACGGGCAAGGTGTCGTTCTTCCCTAGAAAGATGTATTTCAGTGGTGAGGAAGAGTCTTTAGCTCGAGTTTTGGTGCTCTCATAAGGGATGGAACGAGCTTTTCTTCTTCCTTTAGCTTGGGCATGTTCGGTATATCGACCACTGAGTCCCTCGGGTTCGCTCCGCAAACAAAGCAGGCCTCCCGACATTGCCCATAAGTCGCTTCTTCGGGCGCCATCCTCCTTAAGGCCACTTTCAATTGTCGCATCCAAATGGATCTTGTAAACCTATCTCGGGCGGGATGTCTCCCACCATGGGTTCAATGTGATCAATGAATTCCACGACCTCAATATCAATAGGATGCTCCATGGCCTTGAAGATGTTGAAGGTCACCGCCTCACCGTCAATTCACATGATAACTTGCCGTGTCGCAATCAATCCTAGTTCGCCGCCTTCATGAATGGTCGACCCAAGAGCATAATCGAGGATTTGTTACCCATCATGCCCATATCCGTAACGTAGAAGTCCGCTGGAAATATGAGTTCTCCACTTTGACCAATACGTCTTCGATGATTCCTTCGGATAAACGCTGACCCGTCGCTAATCGATAACCACCGTGTTGGCTTGTGGTTCCCACCTTTAATTCATTGAACATTGACAAGGGCATGACGCTTATAGATGCCCCTAAATCCAAAGATGGCCCTTTCAATCCTCAGATTGCTTATTACGCAGGAATAAAAACATCCTCGATCTCCACACTTCTCCGCAATTTCATTTGCAAGATCATGGATACATTTTCTCCCACTTGGAATTTTGCATCATCTTTGTATTTCACCTTTCTCGTGCACAATTCCTTCATGAACTTTGCCCATTTTGGCATCGTGCCCAGAGCAGTGATGAGCGGTATATTAATTTCCACCTTCTGAAACACGCGATACATCTCGCTCATTTCTTCTCTCTCTCGCTCTCGCCAATCGCTCGAAAGGAGGTAAAACCTTAGGATTAGGTTTGACATAGGTTGGCTCAATGATTGCCTCTTCTTTTTCTATCTTTCCTTGGCGCTCCTCTTGATCATTGTCATCTCGACCATTGTGTTCGTGAGATCTTCCACTTCAGCGTGTCTCGCCGCCTTAGGCATGAAAACTTTCTCCGCGCTTCTTCCCACTTAGGGCTACAAAGATTCAGTTGGGCTAACTCATTTACCTCCACTTGAGGAGGTAAATTTCCTGCTTCTTCTCAAGACGAGTTACTGTGTCGTCAATTGGGAAACTTGGTTCCCAAGGCTCTCGAGGCTCCTCTTGTCTCGACCTCAATTTCTCGTTCTCTTGTTGAGCCTTCACATTTTCTCGTGCCATAGTGTACAAGTTCGCCAAAGATGGCCCACCGTGGTCACGCTGATTATTCTGACGGTTGTTGTTGTCCCGCCTCCGTCGCCGCCGTTGTTGTCCTGCCCGCCTTCTCGGTTGTTGACCACCTAAAGTTTTCGTGGTTCCTCCATCCCGGTTGTAGGTCCGAGAGTTTGGATCATATCTCCTCCGCTCGTATTGCCCATTACCATTCGACCCACCGCATCGACTTCTTCTTCTTCAAACGGTGTGGGGCATCGATCCGTGATGTGTCACGGCGTGCAAGATATTCGCAAACTTTAGCTTTCTTTTGCCCTCGCCTGTCCCGGTCCCGTCTGTGTTGGTTATGAACTTGTCGAATAGGTTACGAGTTTATCCGACTTGGTCTCCACGGTTGAAGAAGTAGCGGCACTTACTAGAACTTCTCCTCATTCGCCTCTGCTTTCTTCTACCATCTCACCCAATGCCTAAAGGCCTCACTGGAACTTTATTCAAGATTGATCCTCCACAAGCTGCATTCACCCAAATTTTCTCGGTTGCCTCAACCCGCTATGAAATATTGGATCGATCATGATCTGAATTTGATGTTGAGGGCATTTCACCGCAAATGCTTAAACCTTCCCAAGAATCATAAAAGGTCTCTCCGTGCCCATTTTGATGTCGCTTATCCTTTTCCTCATGTTCAACACGGGCGGCAGGAAAATACTCGAGGAACTTCGGTGAAGTTGTGCCCACGTGGTCACACTTCCAACCGGGCAAGTGTGAGCCATTCTCTTGCCCCATCATGCAGAGCGGAATGACACTAATCTCACATACTCTCCAAGATTTTCATGGCGCGGATAGTCCCACACGCCATCTCGAAATCTTGAATGTTTTGTGGATCCTCCCGCATGTCATCGAATCGGGAGGATTTGGATGAAGGAATGCTTCATCTCCCGTTGCTATTGATCGCTGGCAAAGTGATGCCCGCTGGCCTCGTATTCGATTGTTAGGGAACACCATTTCTTAATGTCCGCTTACTTGCGGTTGTTCACCCATCGATTGCCCCTCGGGTTCTCTTCGGATTAGCCGCCGCCGCCTTGTCGCGTTCTCCGCATCGCCGCTCTCCTCCGCCTTGCGTGCTTTTCGATCTCGTGATCGCATAAAAGTCCTCCGCTTCTCTGCAAGGTTAGGTCGTAGCATACAATAAAGAAAGCAATATAAATTCAAGAAATAGAGATACCACCGAATGCGCAACTCCTGTGCAATGGCCAATTCGACATCGCCGCTTACGCTCAAAATAAATTTATAACCTATTGCCCATCACAGGCGTAGCCAGCGATAAGTATAGGGTCGATCCCACGAGGAGTTGGTGTAGCAATCTCTGATGTCACGATGTCACTTAAAAAGGATGAGAGTGGTGTAATTATCTTGATCACTATAGATAAGACTAAAGTAACCTGAAACAAACTCAAAGGGAATATCAAATAATAAGACGAGTCTGGCTTGGGCAACAACTTCGTGAAGACGATTAATACTCGGTCATAGGTGCAAAGGTTTTCTACATGACACGCATCAACCGGTTATAAGAGACATACGCCATGACCCGTTGTCACGCGTCACGCCCACGACGCACCCCCTCCAAATCTATCCTTTCTGTAAAGAAGGCAAGGACACCCTCACGCAAACTATCTAACCCGTAATGCCCACGCACGAGGACACCTCAAGACATGTAAACCCACAGCAAATAAGTATGATCTAGATGGACCGTGATTGCAAAGGCAACATGCTATGACTACTCCAACTCGCCCACACCAACAGATTATTTGGGGTGCGGGACACCCGACACCTTAATCCAATTATTACTTGCAACCTTCCCTTACCCACTATGTTATTTACAACTAACACACCGAGTTTGGTTAAGTTATATAATGCCTGTGACCTAGTGCTTGGGAACACACGCATGCGCATCGTAATGCCCTACTTAGACCTCTCGAGTTATATTAATCATGCTCCACTTAGTCACGCCCAAACCGTAATAAAGACTTAGCTAGACATAAAATAAATAAACATGCAACGCTTAATTGAAACCATAATTAAACGGAACCAACTTACTATTAATTGAACGAATAGAAACCATGAGCCCAAAAGTGCCGCCAAGAAACATACTAATAGCAAATAAAAGTGTTTGCCCAAGGGACTTAATGTATGTAGTGTCACTGGATGAATTTGATAATGAGAGGAGAGTTGAACGCGGAAGAATGGAAGAGACGCACGTCACGCCTTCATCCATATATATAGCCTAGAGAGTCGACGATGGTAACGGCCCATGGGTCGGACAACTGTAGGTTTTCCTTGTTGATCGGCGCCTTTCCTTGCCCTGACGGATCCGAGGCGATCTCCTCCTGATATCATGAGATTCGTGTCAGCCAAGATCCTTTCCGGATTTAGCGAGATTCGCCTGCATCTCGCAGATCTTGCCCATTAGCCTCCCTCTACCTTCTCGTGCCCTCCTTCTTCTTCTGGTCTCGCCGCCTTCTTTACTTACGCTTGCCCATTAGCCTACCCTTCTAGAGATTGAACTTGTGCGGTGCAGAAGGAGGTCACGCCGTGAAACGAACAGCCATCGGAGTTTGAAGCCTGTGCCGTGAGCTAAGCTCCTGTGCCTCGAGTGCATCGTATCTCTATTCACCCGCCAAGCAAGTTCCACTCCTTCTGCCCATTTTCGCCCGCCTTGTCCCTGCACCAATGTGTCCTCCCGCACACAAAACACAACAAGAAAGACACAAAAGATTCGATCTAGACCTAGACAAAACACGTAAAAGAGCACAAAACTTGGGCTCGCTCATATGCACATTTCTGACTCGCTCCTCAAGAGATATTAAAATATTTGGACAGTGGTTTATGGTATCAACCTTCCATAGTTAGTACCATCGAGTACACAGCGGATTAGTGGACACGATGCCTTGAACTATTCCCCCACAACGCGTAATCGAGACAATGGTATTAACACTTTAACACCTCAACCTCATCCGCTCTCACGCTTGATTCCATTTTGGCCATGGACATCCACTTTGGATTCATAAGTGTTTTGTTTGAAGCGCCCCACTTCGCACTTACATAGGTGATTCTTTACCGAGTATCTTGCCATACTCAACCTCCTCGAGGTATCTTATGAATCATTAAGAGTCAACAACTCAACCTCACCACTAGGCAAGTTTTTCAACACTCGCTTGCTTTTAGAACAGTACTAACTCGAATGTTTACACACGAACTCCTATAGCTTAGTTCTCCCATTGAACCAAGTTCTTGGGATCTCCACCATCATGGTCAAGTTACCACTATGATTGTTCTTAAGATGTGGATTTTAATCCCATTCCTCTAAGAACTTGATCATTTGATCCGGCTCAACCCTTTGGTTAATCGGATCTATCGACACCTATCGACTGACATAGTCAATTGATATAACCCTACTGAGATCAAATGCCTCACGGTATTATGTCGTCGACGATATGTCGAGACTTACCATTATAAAAACCACTTTTCGCCCTTCCAATAGCCGCTTGGTTATCACGGTGAATCATCACCGGTGGCATGTGTTTAGACCAACATGGAATATCTTCCAAAAATTACGAAGCCACTCGGTTTCCTCACCGCCTTTATCCAAAGCTATGAATTCGATTCCATGGTGGATCGGCTATACACGCCTGCTTCGTGGATCTCCAAGAAAAAGACCTCCCAATCGTGAACACGCACTCCACTTGTAGAAAGTGAATCTTCGTGTCGATATCCAATTGGCATCACAGCATTCTTCAAGCAACGGGATATCTCGTGAATGCAGCCCATGATTTTGAGTATACTTTAAGTACCTCAAAACTCTCACTAGAGCCTTCCAATGCTCCTTGTTCGATTGCTCGTGTAACGACTCAATTTATTCACTACGAAGCTATGTCGGTCGGATGCAATTTGTAAGATACATCAAACACCGATGACCTTAGCATAGTCTTCGCCCAACAAGTTCACCCTCGTTCTTACTCAAGTGAACATTGAGCTCCAATGGGTCTTAGCAGCAAACTATCAAACGCGCTGAATTTCTTAAGCACTTTCTCGACGAGTGAGATTGTGTCAAACAATTCCGTCGATCTTCTTAAAATCTTGATTCCAAGAATCACATCAGCTAATCCCATGTCCTTCATGTCAAAATTTCTATTTAACATGCGCTTTGTGTCATTAACGACTTGAGTATTACTACCCATGATCAACATGTCATCTACATACGCACACACCGTAACATAACCATTATCGTTGTTCTTAACGTAGATACATTTGTCACACTCGTTGATTTTGAAATCATTTGCCAACATTACATTGTCAAATTTCAGTGCCATTGCAACGGCGCTTGTTTGAAACCATATAGAGACTTCACGAAGTTTGCATACTTGCCTCTCTCGACTGTGTACTAAACCCTTCAAGTGTTTCTATATATACCTCATCCCGAGGTCACCATTCAAAACGCAGTCTTAACGCTCATTTGATGAATCTCAAGATTGTGCAAAGCAAAGAATTACGGAAGCACCCTAATAGACGTAATCCTCGCCACGGGTGAATAGGTATCAAGAAATCGCACCCTCTCTTTGTTTAAACCCTTTCGACAACCAAACGGGCCTTATACTTTTCAATTGATCCATCTCGCTTTGTACTTTCTTTTAAGGATCCACTTGCATCCTAAGGGCTTACAACCTTCGCAAATCAACCAAAGACCCAAGTGTGGTTTTGCGTAATGGAATCATTCGCTGAATGCCTCGCCAGAGCATCCCGTCTGGCCGAGCATAGGCTACTTTGATCAAGTTGGTTCTTCGTCTAACATGAACGCAATATAGTCGTGACCAAAATCCTTTGGCGCTCGACTTCATCGCCACGCCTTGTTCCGACCCCCGGATCGCACCTTGATCGCTTATGCGACATCGGTTCTTCCTCCAAAGGTTTAGAACTCGAAGCTTCACCATCGCTCTATTGCTGAATCGGCTTCACTTTTATCCTTGTCTTTACAGGATAAACACTTTCAAAGAATATAGTATTCTCGACTCAATCGTTGTCCCCACGGTCATATCTCGGTACCTCGACTGTGGATCGAAACGATAAGCGCCGCTGTTCAAGCATACCCAATAAAGATACAATCGATCGTTTAGGTCCAATTGTAACTTGTTTAGAAAAGGCACCTCAACCTTCGCCAAACACCCCCACACTTTGAGATATTTGTACGATGGCTTTCTTCCTTTCCACAATTCGTGAGAGTGACATCCTTACTCTTCAATGGAATCTTGTTCAAGATGTAGTTGGTCGTCAAACAGTTTCCCCCATAAGTTCAGGGCAACCTCGAACTAATCAACAAAGCGCTCATCATCTCCTTAAGTGTTCGATTTACGCTCAAAGAACGCTTATTAGACCGAGGTGAATATGAGTCGTCGTTTGATGTATTATACCACTTTCGCTGCATAATGCCTCAAACGGAGCTACATATTCTCCCTCTATCACTTCTCAATGCCTTAATTCGACAAATTAGTTGATTCTCGGCTTCGCTTCAAGTTTTAAAAGCTTCAATAGCCTCGCCTTTACTTCTTAGAAGGTAAAGATAACAATATCTTGTACAATCATCAATAAACGTGATGAAGTACTTTTTATCACCTCTAGTTTGTACAAACTTTAAATCACATACATCGCTGTGAATAAGTTCTAGAGGCTTAGTGTCTGTTCACCGAATGAAACGGTAACTTAGCCATTTTCGCTTCCACACAAACCTCACATTTCGCTTGTGTATCGACTTCATTTAACTTTAGTAAATCTAAATTTACTAATCTTTTATTGCATTTAGATTAACATGTCCTAATCTACAATGCCATAAATCGTAGCACTACCAAGTAAGATAAGTAGATGCATTTTATTCATAGCAATCTTGGGTACACTACAAGACACACCATTACATTCAATTTGAAAAGACCCCGGTGAGATAACCCCTACCAAGGAACTTCCCAAACTTAGTCAAGACAAACTTGTCCGACTCAAAACTAGTCTAAAACCCTTATTAACTAGAATAGAGTCCGACACTAAATTTTATGATGTCGTTATAACAAAGATATACACTATACAAACTATCTTCTAAACTACCAAGAATAAAGTTTTTACAAAGATAGTCGCCAGATGCACCAGTTATCATATGCCGCTTTCGGACGTGAAAGTCCTCACTACCCCCGAGAGGCGGCTCATCTTCCACCAAGAAATTGGTGAAGCCCAACGTCGTGAGATAGAACAACATCTTTGTTGCCATCTCAAGTCGGATCCTCCAAACTTGGCGGCTTCTACGGGCGCATCATCCTCGCGGTATGAACAGCGCCGAGATCGATCCCAAACCGGATCCACCAACACCACTTGAAGTGTCTTTGGAACATGGAACTCGAATGAGAACCACCGGTGTTAGATCCCATGGATTCAACAATGACCCAATCGAAAAGTGCAATGTCGAACCAAAGGAACCACTAAAAGTGGAACCAATTGTTGAACCACTTGAGTTGAACCAACAATGAATCCAACGGGTCCAATGGTTGATCCCAAGGCATCAAACCAAACATGGTCAGTAGCTATAGTGCCAGACTGGCAGTAGGCGGCAAGGGCAAGGGCGGCAAGAAGGTGCATGCACAAGAAGCAGAGTCGGTGGTGAACAATGACATCTCCAAGCAAAGGTTTTTAATTTCGAAGTTTTAAGTCAATTGAAGTCCGAACTCCTTGTGGCAAGTCTTATCTCGCCTTGCGATTGTTAGAAAATGTAGTACGTAAACGCATAATACTTGCCTGCCAGACACAACTCGAAATGAAGGTAGAAGATCAAAACTAACAATGAATTTGAAATGACGTGAATACAATAAAAATAGAAAACCGTAACAGATGCCGAGTCGAGGAGGCCTCTTCCCAGAAGACGAGATACGCCCGTAGTGTTTCGCTTTGACGCATCGCTCCAAAGGTAAAACGACTGTCTTCGTGGGTGGCAAGACCGCAAACCAACGAGCCCGACGAACCGGATGGAAGCGAGGATGAGCTGGACACAAAACGTGAATGCAGAGAGTGCTCTTAGGTATGCTAGAATGCTTTTGCAGGGTGGCTTATGCGCCGGGAGACATGTCCTATTTATAGCGCCGCCCCCATGGGGAGCACGCCGGAGTCGTTGTTATAAAATCGCCGGAGGCGTCGCCGAGGCGCGCCTCGTATGCAGGCGGCCGGAATCGCTTCTCGGCGACCGCCCATCCGGCCAGACCATATGCTAGCCTCACCGACCGATCGACAAGCGCCAAGCAGAGGCGGCGAAAACGCCGAGGCGTAAGTTAGGCGTAGCACGAAAATTGTTGTTCAATTTACGTGATTTGAGCCCAAATTGAAAGGGCCCATACAAAATTAAGATAAAATCGGAGGAACCCAACCCTAATTTGATATTAATAACAAAAATTAGAGTGGGAAGAAGAAGGTTTAAAGAAATAAAAGTTAAAACCTCAAGAAGCGCCTCTCTCAGAAGTTCCGCCTCCTCGCTGACGCAAGGCCACACCACTGCCGCCGCCGTTGCCGCGCTGCCGCCACTCGCCGCGTCACGTAAGGTAAGTTTTTATTTTCGCACTCGTCGCTGAGTTCGCTTTCTTCATTCAACGTGTGTGTAATGTGTATGTCGCTTTTTTTTTAGTGTGTCTTAGTTTGAAAAGTCAATAATTATTATAGTCATGACTTAATCGTATAATACTATAATGTATTACAGTAGCACCGTAGTACTACAAGTTGTTACTTGTGTGTTGTGTCGTAAAGGTGTGCATGTGTCTCGCGTGTGAGTGGTGACCGATGTGTGCATGTGTGTCCGAAAAGTCAAAAGGAATTAGTACTATTATATAAAGTTCTAGTGTTCTACTGTGTGAGTCTACGCACTGTGAATGTGTCGTGTGTAACAATTAGTATTATATAAATATGGTCACTTAGTTCACACATCACACTTCGTAGTAACAACATGTCAACACGTGAGTCTTCAGATGTAACATGCACACAAATTCAAAACGTAAACTTTAATTTAAAATTTCAAGTTAAAATATTTTTATTTATAACTTTTATATGTTTATTTACTTACATAATTACATTGTATGTAATTTAGGCAAAGGTAAAAGGAAAGATGAAGTGAATTTGATTGATGAGGAAGAAGAGAAGATGAAGAGGATGAAGATGTTGAGGAGATGACAAGAGAAAATGAGAATGACAATGATGATGATGAATGGGATGACTTAAATATTTAAATTTTTGATGAATTACTTGTTTATATCCACTTCGTATCTTTGTTTTGATCTTTTAAGAATTAAAAATCTTTTATTTAATGTTGGACTTGTTATTTATTATTTTATAATTTATTTATAATTTTTGGATTTTTTGTTTTTATTGTCGGTGCTTACGCCCGGACCGCTCGAAGCTTACCGCGCCTCAAAAGGTAAACGCCTCACCCCGCCCACGCTTTTTACAACATTGGTCGAGTCAACACCGCATTGATGTCGGGTGTTACGGAGTTATGTCCCCTATTGAGTGCGCGGCGGTTTCGAGACAACGGGCACGCTTCCGCAGAGCCATCATGTTCGAAATACACGACGGTTACGATTTAATCACGACAACGCGCAGGCCCGTGTTCATTGGACGATCCGGACGCTCTTCAAGTGCACAGCAGCCCAACGGATTGGGCCGCACGTGTTGGGCCCCTGACCAACTCCATCTGGGCTCGATCAAACGTTGATCCAAAATATACGGCAATGGGTCGGAACCGTGCCCACGAAGCAAGCCCACCTAACAGCCCAAAGAATGCCCAAAGACCAAAGACCAATTGCCAAGATCCACGATCCACGATCCACGGACCACGGACCCGAGTCGAGCCGGGCCGCGCCGCGGCGGGCGGGCGACGGGCACCGCCCGCCGCTGGCGGCGGCGGCGGCACAGGGCTTTCCAAACCCATCACTTGTGCACATAATTATACTAAGTGTTCAATGAACCACTTATATAGACAATTAATGAAGGTACATTAATCAATGAGGGATAAGGATTAATTAATCCATGCTTATCCCTTAATCACATAACCCATGTTTATGACCATTTCGATCCACTATTTCTCACTCACCGGAAATCGGATTTGAGAATGTGAATACACCACGATCATCTACTCAAAACGTAGATCGATCCTATGCCATTTAATTTCACAAAATTAAACGTTACGTCACTCAAAATCTTGGTCAAAGTAGCTTCCTGGCAACTTGACCATATATATAATAAATATATATATATTCGCGATTTTCAACATTTTATTTATGGACAAATGACACGTTATTGTCGCAATGAGTTGTTATAACCTTAATTTAACTATGATATATATGCCATAGTCTATAACTTAACCATCTGTAGTTTCAATTAACCAAACGAACACACTCGAGCTAATCATTCGAAATACAACAGAAATCACTGTGCTATGCCCATTTCAGCCTCACAAGTTCATGATCATTTGTTTTATTCTCTCAATTCGAAAAAGAAAACTAGCTGTGCATTATTGAAAGAACAAGAATTACAGTGAAACAAATAAACATTTGGAATTAAAAGAAATTCATGCTACAAATTCAAAAGACAATAGTCGATCACAACGTCAGCTTTAAGAACATAAGGTTAAACCAATTTTATCTTCGTTGCTCCAAAGAATATTTAAAGTTTATAAGGAAACAAAAATATTCTTTTAACCAATATCTGTTGAAATTTGACCATGTCTTCATGTTATCCTCTCGCACTTGTTCCTTAGTTTGGCTCAAAAACATAAAATAAACATAATCTGTTAAAAAAATAAGGGAAATATAAAGAAAACAAAATACCATGTTTGAGCAGGTGGTGGAAGGGGAAAGAAGAGGATTAACATGAAAGAGGAGAGCCCATCAACTAAGCCAAGAAAGTCTTCCTCAAAATCAAGAGCATGTGAGGCATGCAACATATATATAAAGTTATACGATCGTAATATATATATCCTCGTAAAAATTGTACGATGATATATAATATTATATATATATTGTTGTGAATATTGATAGATAGGGCCCAACCGACCGGGCCACTAATCAGCCCAACCGAGCTGGGCCTAGCATTGTAGTGCAGTGCCCACGCGGTCGAGCTCAAGGCGAGCCCTAATCACCCGCCTAAAGCCCTCAGCCTCCAACCGCCACCGGCCAATGGAGAGGACGCCCTAAACAAAGGTCGACGAAGACGGAAGGTCCCGGCCCGCCAATGGAGGCCATGCCAGGAAGAGTCGCACCACCACCAATGGAGAGGTCGGGCGCGCCTCAAGGCGTAATCAAGTCAGATAAATAGGAGGAAAACCGATGTTAGAAGGTTAGCAATTTCATCAATACAAAGGCTTGTAACCAATACTCTGCATTTAAAAGCTCTAGTAAAAGTATTGAGGAATCATTCTCCGGACGAGATCTCATTAACGATCGAACCACGTAAAAGCTCGGTGTTCTTAATTGCATTATATAAATCTCGACACTCACATAGCTAGATTCATCATTGGCGCCACCGCTGGAACCTCCGAACAAGAAAGCTTCGCTTCCTCTACAACTAAATGGCAAGAACACGCACAACCGCCGCCCACCGGCAACAACCGGGCCGAGGACGACTGTGTGGTCACTCGCCGCAGAAGCGAGATCGCGGACGCCACTAGCGCGCCACACTCGAGGGCAACATGGAAAATGCTTCCATACACCGTGACCGCCCCCAACGTAGGAAGATGTCGACCTCAACGAGACGAGCAACAGCCTCATTCGTCCCACGAGGTCCTCGGCCGAGCTGCGGAGCGAGTTCCTCAACGCCAATTCGCCATTTCAAAGCTTCCTCAACCAGAGGACCAACGGGCGGGTCCTCTAGGCCCCCTGATCGAACACCACGGCCTCCCGAGGCCGCCCCCATCCGAAATGGCCGGGCCACCCCGCGTGATAGCCGAGAACGCGCGATCGCGCCCGACGCTACGGAGCTTGGCCACCGCGGCCGAGCCGCCGACATCATTCGCGAGAGTTGCCACGCGGGCGAGCCGCCACCAACATCGCCTCGCCATTCGCGCAGCCGCTCTCCACCACGCCATGCCGACCAGAGAGTCGAGCAAACAGAAGGGAAGAAAGGTGAGTCGAACCCCTGAGGGACGACAGGCCGCGCATCGATCCCCACCCTCCGTAAAGAGACGGCAACGATCTCCCGGGTTCGACTGCACGGAGAATCATCTCCCTTCTCCGTGGAGATTCTAGACACGCCCGCCCACGGCACGGGCACCCAATATAGCGCTCACGATGGCCTCGGAGACCCTCCGACTTCCTTTTGCCTACACCACCAACATGGCGATCAAGGAATGGAAGATTTTCACATGTGCAAAATCTTCCCGAGGTGCCGATCTCCAACGCACGCCGCTGGTTCACCGCCCGCCGTAACAAAGATACATCGCTGTGACCTCATGGATCGCCTGCGGCGCTTATCGTAAGACGCCGCCCAGCAGCCTTCCTCCGACCTACTCACAATCCGCCAGGGCGGACGAGACGATGTCGAACTTCGCCTCGAGGTTCATCAAAGAGTCGCTCAAAATCGACGACAAAGAACGATCTCTACATCATCAACGCGCTCAAAACGGATCCACCCGTACAATAACAAAGAAATCACCGTGAGAAACCAAGACGGCGAGTAAGCTTTGAACTCTGGACAACTTCGCAAGGAGACGAGTCGGATCGGAAGAAGGGAGATCCGGGACGAGCGTAAGTCCAGAGAAAAAGCCGGACGATCAAGTCGAGGCGCAGACGCAGTGAGCGCCGGCTGCGATCAGAGAGGGCCATCTGAGTCCGTGCTCGACTCGGCCCAACCTCGAGGCGTAGCGCCCCTACTCAAATCAAGGGCGGAAATATTCGAGCTCCACGCCGAGCTCTTCCCGAAACCCGCCCCTATGAAAGGGGGATCCAAGAAGAGGTCCACAGACGAGTATTGCGACTATCACCAAGGGTATGGTCATGATACCGAGGACTGCAGAAACCTGGGCTCACAGATCGACGAGCTCGTAAAGGTGGAGCCCTCAAAAAATACCTCGGACGAGCTGGTCCAAGAATGCGGGCGGAATGAATGGAGGCGGCAATAAGCATGGCCAATTCCAAAAGCGACCAACCCAAGACGACGAGGACGAAGGTCCCAACGCCATGGAGCGGTCTATGTTGTTACCGGATCGCCTCGGGACGACGAGGTCGCCCCTCAAGAACGATGCCCGAGGTCGGCCTCAAGAGTCAAGAACAAGCGACTCGGATGGCGAGAACATAACGCTCTCCAAGGAGACCCCGTGCCCAAGATCATGCCGCACCAGACGCCATCACCATACAGTCCGCGGTGGCACAAAACGCCACCGGGTCTATATCGACATTGAGCCTCCACAAGATCATCTTCCGAGTCGTCGGATAAGCTTGAGGTCGGAGGTATTCAGTGCTTCCCGCCTCCCGCCACGGAGCTTCACTCAAGAAGTTAGCCCGAGGGGTCATTACCCTTCCAACACCGTAGGCGGGCTCCTGTGCCTGCAACTGTGGCCATCCGATTCTTCCCGGTCCGGCTTCTCCGCACAACATTATCCCTGGAGAGATCGTCAGACGCCACCAAGGCCGCCCTGCTCGTCTACCACCACCGTCAAGATTCCCACCCTGGGAGTGCTCAAGATCCAAGGGACCAAACGGTCAGAAAAGAATGCCCACGGCTCAACTCAAGACGCGGCCTCGCCTCAGGCATAGCAATTACCGAGCCCCTGAGGTCGACACCCGGACGACCCGACCGGGACCTCCAACTATACGACGACGATCCTCGAGGTCATCCAGTCGGCACCCGTGGCCCGGCGGACGTCCGGCGGCACGTCACACGACTTCGAAAGAATATAGGACGTGTTTGTTGGTCCCCACATGACCGGGTGTCGCCGAGGTCATAACTCACCGCCTCAACATCGACTGTGCCACCAAGCCATCCCGAAGAAGAGGATATTCACATGGAGCGCAGCCAGTCATTAGGGACGAGGTTACTCAACTTCAAGGCCAAGATCTTGTTCGAGGTCAACACCCGACCGGATGGCTAATCCAATGTGGGTCCGGAAGTCCGCTGAGGCGGGCGCAAGGCCGATTATACCGACCTCAACAAGCACCGCCTAAAGATTGCTACCCCTCCCGATATAGACAAGAAGGTGGAGGCTTGGTGGGCCACGAGATGTTCTCCCGGATCTATACAAGGGTACCACCAACCTCGACGAGTCCTGGAGGACGCACCAAAGATCAGATTCATCACCGACTTTGCTGCCTTTACGACGAAGATGCCCTTCGCCTTAAGAACGCCGGGCTACTTACCAGAGGATGGTGGATGCAACATTCAAAGACCACATCGGGAGATCGCCGAGGTCTACATCGACGACATAGTAGTCAAAGTCGAAACTGAGAGTCGCGCCGACGACCCCAAGACCATCCTCCAACTCCTCGTGTCGGCCAACCTCAAACTTAACCCCCAAAATGCACGCTCATGGTGAAAACGGGAAATTTTGGGGTGTTGGGTTTCCCAAGGCTTGAAGGCGAACCCCACCAAGGTAAAGACGGTGCTCGACATGCAAGTGCCAAAACCATTCATGAGGTCCACAAACTTACGGTGCCTGGCCGCCTCAAGAGTTCCTCCCGGCCGCCGGAAGTTAGCCCCTTCTTTAAAATCTTGAGGAGGGCCCTGACTGACGCAAGGTGGCGGAAGAGCACCACCGCCTCACACAACCGGGCGAGACTCGCCGACCGCCCACCTGACCGCCCCAAAAGAGGCGAACCTCTCCTTAGATTGCGCCTCTGACGAGGCAATTAGTGCGGCATCGTGCGGGACGAGGTCGGACGGCAGCTTCCTATCTACTTCATCACCGAGCACTCAAAGGACCGAGACAAGGTACGCCGCCTGAAAAGGTAGACTGCAACGGTGAATGCTAAGCGACGGCCCGACCCTACTTTCGTGCTCACTCCATCTGTGCACCGACCGACCTACCCCGAGGCAAGTCTTGTCAAAACCGAAATATCCGGACGACAGCTGTGGGCCTCGAGCTGGCGAGCACGATATCTCGCACTCCCCGCACCGCCATAAAAGCGGCAAGCTCGATTTCCGGTAGAAGCCAAGTTTATCGAGCTCGGTCCGACCGCTAAGATTAGCTCCTCCAACGCCCACCTCGGTCATCCCACCGCACGGAGGAACCGGACCTCATCCACCGATGGTTGCCGGCAGATGTACGTGACTAAGCCTCTCGGCAAACGGGCAATGGAGCTGCATTCTCTCCTCGCCCAGATATGCGAAGTCACCTAAGCACTCCGGTTTACCTTCCCGACCACCAACAACGAGGTGGAGTATGAGGCCCTAATCTCCTGACCACCGCCATGAGCCGGGGTGGATGAGATCCAAATCTTCGGCGATTCCTGTGTCGTCGTGAACTGTGTTAGGCAACACGAGGCCGAGGACCGAATGAAACAATACCGAGAAGGCAGCGAGACGTTGACTCGCTCGTGTACTTCAAAGATCCACCGAATCCCCGAGGGAAACATCCGGCCGACGCCCCTCAAGCTAGCTGGCCATCAACAAGTCCACCTGGAGGAGATCCGCCCGTACATAGCGGAGTCCCATGTCGGCATCATCACCGAGATAGAGCCGAATCGATGTCTCCCAAGGCCTACCGAACACGGCGACTACCTTCAGATCGGCCTCGGCCAAGAAGATGATGGCAAAATCCTGTAAGATCTCATGCACGAGGGCGCCTCACCGAAGTCTTACCTTCAACCCTCCCGAGATGCTTCGCCGTAAGAGCCGACTATGTGCTCAACGAAATTCACCGGTGGTCTGTGGAAGCCACATCGGGTCGCGAGCACTTTCAAAGAAGACGCCGAGGTCGGGATACCACCGCCCACCGCAAGATTCGCCGAGCTCACAAGAAGTGCCCAAAGTGCGATCCACCCATACCAAAAGCCGCCTCGACGGATTTGAGCAACCGCAGAGTCCGTGGCCTTCATGCGGGGATCGACATTGTTGGCCCATTCGACCGAGCACCGTGTCGCTTCGATATTTAGTCGCGCCATAGACTACTTCACAAACGGGTCGAGGCCGAGCCACTTTCGAGCCTCACGAGCGTATGATTCAAACCTTTGTGGAGAATATAGTCCGCCGCCTCGCATACCGCACATCCCGGTCTCGACAACGGCACCCAATTCGCCGACAAAACTTCAAGGAGTGGTGCGAAGAGCTTCACATCGATCCGCTTCACCCGGTCGCACACCCAAGCAAATGGTCGACCGAGGTGACGAACCGCACGATCGCATAAGGATGAAGAAGAGGCCGGATCGAGCTAAAGGCGATCGGGCTGAAAATCTCCTCAAGTCCTCCGGTCCCACAGACCACACCTCGGACGCGCACGGGAGACCCCTTTAGCCCCGGTTCACGGCACCGAGGCCGCCATACCGGCCGAGATCGCGCCAAGCCCCTCGCACTCTCCACTTCAACCGTGCCGAACGAGAAGACCTGCGGGCCAACCTTGACGCCTCGAGGAGAAGCATGAGCTCGCTTCATAAATGAAGCCAAGCACAAGAGCAGTCGCAGGCCACTACAACAAGAGAGTAAAGGCTCCACACTCCGAGTAGGCGACTCGCCCTACTGGAATAATGAAGCAAGCCGAGCCGCCTTAACAAGCTTGATCCGACATGGGAAGGACCTTACTGCTCACGAGGACCTCGGCAAAGGGCCTATAAGTCGCCCACCGTCCGGCACTTATTCCCCTAACTCGCACATAACTCATCTAAGGAGGTACTTTACATAGCTTTGATTTTAGATCGGCGACATGTTAGCCCTCCTATTGTTTTGTCACGATGTGCGATCGTTGCTTACTTGTTTAATAAAACGCTTGTTTTCTAATGAGTATTTCACTGTTACGCCTTACATCTATGTGAACATCCATTCGATATACCACATCTAAACCTTCACAAGGGACGCCATACGAAGATGAAAATCCCACTAAGTAGTGGTACGCATACAGATTACCCATTGTTGGACGCGTCACATGCAAAGCATACAGACACCCATTAAGTTGGGCGCCTACATGCAAGCGACATCCGATCGATCTCGCCACCTCATACCCTTTATTTGGGAAGATATGCACCCTAAGACAAAGTCTAAATGCATTAACGACTACAAATAAAGTACCAAGCCATATACAAGACAACCGGCTTGAGCTCGCTTATACCCCTTTATTTGGGAAAATACACACCTCAGATACAAGTTGTAAATACATTTATGACCAAAACGAAGTCCTAAGCTATGTTTGTACCTCTCAAGGGAAAATATACACTTCAAACGAGTCTAAATACATTTATATCTACATACAAGGTCCTACACTATACGAGGCCTCATTCCGCCTCCTGCCCGCCCGCCAGACTTGTCAAGTCGCACCACCCTCTACAAAATCCCTGTGCCGACGGGTATGCGGGAACGAACTCGGTGCCTTCAACCCACCGATAAGGCCGAATCACCACGGCCTTCTCCCGAGGTTTCGCCGGGGCTGGAGGCAACTTGACGGAAGATCGACCTGTGGTCACCTTCACCCGCCCGGACACTTCAAGTGGCGCAGCACCAAGACGGGCATTCCGGCCGTGGGGATTCACCCGAGGTCACACTCGACCGGACACCGTGCCGGGAGTACTACCGACCCCACCACGCTCTTCCCCGCCGACCAAGTCCTCGGTCGCCGTCCGCTCCCGCAGGATCGCCCGGATGATCCGCCCCGCGGACCCATCAACCTCGGCACTCGACATGATCGGAGTAGCCGCCTCGGCGGGTTCTTCTATGATCGGTCGGTGAGCCCGCTGTTGCCTCGCCGCGCCGGGCATGCACGCTTCGGACAATGTCATACATCTCCATAAACTTCACCACGGAGTTCACGCAGCTTTGAACTTCTGCTTGTTGGGCCCTCCCGCCCCTCAAGACCATGCCTCCGCCAAGAAGCTCGGACTCGGTCGTCGGCTTCAGATATGGTAGTCCCGCCACGGCGGATCGCCTCTCAGACTGCATGCTCCTCCGACAACCGAGCGAGCCTCTCCGTAGTCGAGCCTGTTGTTCCTCGTGACCGCATCAAACGCCTTGGATAGCGTCGGCAGATATGTCCGCCCCCTGGACTCCGCCCTGCGCAACCTTCAACTTCAACGCCTCATTCTCGGCCAGGAGGCGGGCCACTTCCCGATCAGCTTCGTCCAACTTCCTCTTCGATCGCCAGAAGCCGGAGACCTCCATAGTGGCTAAACTGGTCACCAGACACCGGCTTCTCCAGACAAGACTCTTCTTCCTTCTCAGCCAAGGAACCTCGGACCTCTTTTAACTTTGTCAACAAGTCATGGTCAAGTCCGACCCATTCAGGTGTGGAGTACTGAAAATAAACAAGACAACACAAATCTTCAAAATATTGCTTTTATTACTCAAAAAAGGGGAAAATTATTACAAAGGCCTGTGGTCCCATCGACCCGTGATTCACGCTATTACATCAGTCCACCGACCTCGGGCTATGGCGGTCTCGACGACCTCACGATGCTCCTGCTGCCCACCTCCGCCGGGCACCTCCGACCCGCCTCCTCCTCTCCGCCTCCTCCTCCTCCTCGGCCCGGCCGGGACCTCGGCAAGGAGCTCCAAGCTCGCGATCTCGTCTACCTTACATTGGGCGACGGCCTCAGCAGTCAGTAGGGTAGAGCTGGATGCCGAGCCTCAAAGATCGGAAGGAGTCAGCCCCGTCGATCACCCGGGCGTAAGATTTGTCCACTTCTCTTGGGTCGACCTCGGTCCACCCATGCTTCACCTTATCAAATCAGGCATGGTGGCCGACTCCCCTGTGTGATCCGACACCACCTCGGCTTCAAGACGGCGGCGAGATCGGCAATGAAGCCGAAGCTCTCCGACTCGATGAGCCGGTGGCAAAGGCCCTCAACAAGGGTCCTGGTCGGCCACCTTGACCCCTCTCGTCGGCGAGTTCCTTCTTCGCCCGGCCAGCCTCCTCCTTCGGCTCCTCGACCTCCCGGCTCCGAGGCCCAGTGCTCTTCTTCGTGGCGGCTTCAGCAGCCCTCCCGGCCTCGAAGCCACGGCGGCTCGGCTTCGCCGCCGCCGCGACGTCTGTCTGGGCCCCACAGCTGCAAGCTCCGTTCCAGCCTCTTCGGGCCGAGCTCTCAAGCAAGCTTGGCGGCGACTGCAGCCTCCCTCAAAGAAGGCTACCGCAGGTTCCCCATCATCTGCTCCCACCGAAAAGGAGATGCACAAGTCAATGACCGATTGCGAAGCAAACAAGCCTAAACATGAAAAAGCGACGTACCTCGGGAGGATGCGACCGAGCTTCAGGCGGCACCAGACTCAAGGCGGCCCGAGGTCATGACTCGAGGCCGGGCTGGACCCTCGCCAGCCCACTCATCACCGCCCATGTTTGTCAACCTTCTTCGGCCCCTACTAGGTCCGGCCCGCCTGCTTTTCTTCGGCCCCTCCGCGGCGATGGTGAGCCCGCCTCATCCTCGGCTTCACCACTGCGTCAAAAGAAAAAGACACATTAGAACAAAGAAATAAAACGAATAAGCACTAAGAAAAAGGGATGCCTCACCCGTCTGGACCGGTCCCGACGCTCCGACCAAAACACTCACCGGCCTTTTGCGGATCGTCTCCTGTAACTTATGGATAAGATCTCACCAAGGCTGCTCAACAACTCCTCCATATGGCCCGGGGCTTGATTTTCGGGTCCACCAGCGTGCCGATACCCACTCATACCTCCGCTTCCCCTCGGCCCGAAAGAAATACTTGTTACGCCAATGGGACACCTGGAGGGACGGCTACCTAAATTTCGGATGGGGTGACGGATAGTACACCCTCCTATGGTCTTCACGCTGAAAAAAGATCAATACCTCAAGGACAACTCCGCGGCAATGCCATAACAAGAGAGCCCCAACCCCACCAACGACCTAATGGAATTCGGGTCAATTGACAAATGGGATCCGGAAATACTCTTGAAGGCTAAGATAAATGGGGATGAGGGTACCTAAGGTCGCCCTCAAACCTGCCTACATAGACAAGAATAAACCCTCCGGAGGGGCCATCGCCCTATCGTCCGGATGCGGCAGACACCACCACGCCTCCCCCGGAATCCGGCACTCCCTCACAACCTCAAAAACTTCCTCCAACGTCAAAACCGACCTCGCCGAGCCCACCTTCATACCATCCCATACACAGGACACCGGCGGAATACTAGAGCTCAGCCCTACAGACCTACCCAGACCATTGTAGCACATATAATCCCTTACACCGGGCAACTCACGCCCAGAACCCGACGCGGAAAGGGAACTCTCAGAGCGAGAAGAAGATGAAGAAAACATACTTACTTTTCAGGCGAATATACGGCTACTTCGGCGAAAATCGGGATCAACTCAGAAAATCTCTCAGAAATTCTCTCTCAGAATTTTTAAAGTGTCGAAGAAGAAGAAAGTGAACAGTTGCCTCTTTTGCGCCTATTTATAAGACTAGGGGCGCCTGCAAATTGCCGTTTCAAATTCAACACGTGCCTACACTTGATTGGATGTGCGTTGCACGCGCGCACGCGGTTCGAGTGCCCAACTACCACTGGCGCGTGATGACGACGCCAGATAGGACGGCCGCCGATCGACCTAGCAATCATCATACGGACCCAAGCGTCCTCCGGATGGCGCGCCGTGTCGCACCCCGCCCTTCCGCAAATACCAAAGAAATCGACGTCGGACCCCGGCGTCCTCACATCGGCCGCCGCTACGGAAAGCCTACATCCAGATCGGACCTCGTATAACCAGGCCGCAGATTTTGTGCGGCCTGTGGCGCATCGAGAAAATCCCGAAATACGATCTCTCGGCCTGACACTGCACCACCACGAGTAATACCACTTCGAGACCGCACTCGGCATAACAACAAGCAGACGCGTTACCGTGTCGGACTTCAACTTCCTTCGGTGCCACATCTTTCTCCAAGCGACGGACAATAAACAACCCAACTCAGATCGGCACCAGAAGACCCTCACATCCAAGAAACAACCTCAGCCAAGCCACACCTCACCTCGGCGAAGCGTTGTCTTCACTCCACCTCGGCCTCGCTGTCCCTCGGCTATTCGGGGGGGGTTATGATAGGATAGGGCCCAACCGACTGGGCCCACTAACAGGCCCAACCGAGCTGGGCCTAGCATTGGTAGCAGGCCCACGCGGTCGAGCCCAAGGCGAGCCCTAATCATTGCCTAAAGCCCTAGCCTCCAGAACCGCCACCCTCGGCCAATGGAGAGGACGCCCCAGAACCAGTGTCAGACGTAAGACGGAAGGTCCCGGCTCCGGCCAATGGAGGCCATGCCAGAGGAAGAGTCGCACCACGACCAATGGAGAGGTCGGCGCGCTTCAAGGGCGTAATCAAGTCAGATAAATAGGAGGAAAACGATGTTAGAAGGGTTAGCAATTTATCGAATACAAAGGCTTGTAATCAATACTGCATTTAAAAGCTCTAGTAAAAGTATTGAGGAATCATTCCTCGTGGACGAGATCTCATTAACGATCGAACCACGTAAAAGCTCAGGTGTTCTTAATTGCATTATATAAATCTCGACACTCACATAGCTAGATTCATCAAATATATATAGCCAGAATAAATAAATATATTGTGACGCCTTCTTATCACAACAAGATTTGAGGCAAGTCATTCTTGGCTAGTAAATAAGGGCTCTTCTCTACATGTAAGCCCTCTCTTTCTCATGATATATATTGCCATTAGCCTGAATTTTTTCTTGCTTCTTTGAGCTATATTTATAGCCAATACTTTATTCTAAGCTGACCTTTTTTTTACAGCCAATTCGGTTCCTGATTGGCCTTATCCAATATTCTTTATATTTTTTGCCCATAATGGAAATGAAGATTCTTGAACGGATATATTCTAAAATTCTGCCATGTGGTGAAGGAATGTCAACTATGAATTCTCAACTCTCATGGAATTAAATTGACTAAGCTCTGAATTTGGAAAAATTGACTTTACTCCTTGCATATCTTTTCTAACACTTGTTGTATTTTCAAACTTTTTTCTCTTTTTTTTTGGTGGACTTGAATTTCTATACGACACATGCTGCAAAATTAATGAGGTTGCAAATAACTCCTATATACTTCTTTTAATTTTTATAAGTATCCTCAATTGTCAAATTACACATATTAATAAAAAAAAAATACTTGTGTATCTTTATTAATTACTATAATAAATGCATACACATAACTATTTATTAACTTTTAATAATATTAAAGATGGATAAAATGATAAAAATGTTATCAAATTATAAACTATGACATTTATTTAAAAATAAATATCAGTAGGACACTTAAAAAACGGAAAGAGTAGAAGAAAAATAGATGTTTTGAAGTTCTGCAAATTTTAATGAGCTACATTCATATGCATCTAAATACATGATGCATCAATCCTAAATAAATAATGACGACTAATAAGTTTTAATTAATTGGGTAATATAAATCCTAACTGTAATAATTGCGGCCGTCCGTGCCGCACCAAAGCTTGTTGTGAATATTGATATAGTTAAGTTCCTAATTTATTTTGGTGTGAACTAATAAAAAAGCTGATAAATATGGACATTCAATGGTTTTTAAAGCTTATATGTGACTTAATTGATAGAAGAAATTATGTTTGGAATGAGTATTTGATTAGTGTTTTTTCTTTTTCTTTTCTTTTTTTAATTTGAAGAATACTCGTAGATAACTTTTGTCATTTTTTCAAAAAGTTGGAGAACGAATTACAGAGTTAAAAGTGGATATAATTCAAGTACATCTCGATCGGAGTTCGTAGGTACAAACGGATCGTAATTTGAAGTTTGGACGAGAAAGAACGAGCTAAAACAAGAAAGTCATCATTAATTCTTTTCATATTTTTCAGAGTTCGACTTTATTTTTAGAGTTCCCTCCAATAGTAGAGATTTTATTTTTTTCATTCAAATTTTAAGATTCTTCATTGTGGAATTCCTACACTAATTTTATTATTTATTTCAATTATGTTTTTATTTATTTCTTTCTATTTAATTCTTGCTAAGGGTAAATAAATTTTTATTGATTCTAGGGATTGTATTACGTAGTAGGAATTTATATAATTGATTTATGAAGCCTATTTACCTATCAATTTATGATTTATGGTATCTGGTGATATTTTATGCTAGATAACTGGATAACAGACCATTATTGATGTATGTTAGTTGTCTAATTAATGACTTAACAGTTTTAATTAGGTGATCGAATTCAAGAATTCATAATACAATTAATCTAAACACTTGACGATTTTAGTATTAATTTTAGGAGAATGAATCTTATGTGCTTTTGGAAGTTTTTGTATATTCTTGAGACCTAGTAAAGATAGAACAAATATTAATCTACTATTGCGGACTGTCTGATCCAGGAGACTATGTTATTTATGTGATTCTTCATTTGAATTGATTTAATTGTGGTTAATAGGGCTATATATTGATTGTATGATTTTCTATTATACTATTACATTCCCTATAATCAGTCTTTTACTTTGATATTCTTCTAGACCTGTTTTACTTTACTTTTATTATTTATTTTCTCATCTTTTATCATATCTATCTACATCTTTGTTTAGTTTGGATAAATATGAAGTGTCCAAGTCTATTACTTGCTGTGTTTTCACGTTTTCAATCCATGTGGATACGATACTTTGCTTGCAAACTGACTGCAATAAACATCGTTTAGTTACGATATTTTATTACTAGGATGCTAGAGATCAAAAGCTATTTTGCTATTGTAATTTATAAAAAAATAGTCATTAAAATACAAAGATAAAAAGTAGTCCGTCTTAAAATTTTACTCTTATTATTATAATATTTCACAACCAAAAAAATCTTTAATTGTGAATTGACCATATTTTTGTCCACAAATTCACAACCATAAAACTTCTTAGTTGTGAATTGATCATAATTCACAACCAGGAGCTTCTTAGTTGTGAATTAACCATATTTTACTTATAATTTACAACCATGAAACTTTTTTAGTTATGAATTGATCTTAGTTTGTCTACTATTACAACGGCGAAGCTTCTTAATTGTGAATTAAGGACAAAACAGTACATTAAGCCAAAAATAACTACTTTTTATCTTTTTTTATCTTTATGACTATTTTTTATCTCTACGATCTGAAATGACTATTTTAATATATTTACTCTTTTATTTTGTCAATGCATGTTCAGATCATATCCTCACTATATATGCATGTGAACTGATACTTATAACTAATACAATTCTCTATCTCATGAAATTTTGAAGTTTGACAATATTCCTTCTTCATGTATACATGAGGACTGAAAGAATAAATTCGTCCATAACATAACATGCATGGGCTGCAACTTTAATGAAGGGACAAAAGAAGCAATAAAGTACATATGGATAAGGCAACTCGAATAGGGTCAAATGTATAGTATGAAAGTCGAGAAAAATAAGAACCGATCTCAAGAAAATGTTGGCTATAAATAGAGATCGCAGAACCAAAGGAAAATTCATCGCCAACAATTATTACATGTATATATATTGTAATTAAATGTTTAGCATTATGAGCGAAAGGAAGAGAGGACTTACATGAGAAGAAGAGTCTTCGTTTAGTAGCCAAGAATGATTTGCCCAAATCGTTTTTCCCTTATAGAGATCAACATGGCGCCGCCGCCACCCCATGATTATGGTGGGGGCGGTGGCGGCAGCCTCTTGTGGGTGGCTTTTCGGGCAGTCATATTGGCTAACTTGACATGCTCTTCTTTTTCATGCTAGCCCTTATTCTTCCCTAACTACTCGATTAGCATGAAGAAATTACGTACATACATTCTGTTTGATTAGGTTAAGTTGTAATTTTCGTGATATTTTATTTGTGAAAACGCAAACCTTTTTCTTTTGGTTGTTGGGATGGATGTCTTCTGAGATATTTTATGATTTAAACTTTCAAAATAACCCGGATGCGTATATATAAGATTTATTCTTTAACACGATCGAGTCTCTTTAACTATACATCATTTATGTTGCAAAGCTTGAAACTCTTAGGGGGTGTTTACTTTGCATGATTAGCGTTTGGAAGGATTGATTATTTGATGGATTAAATATATGATAAGATAATTTTTATCTATCAATCCTTTGTTTACTACAAAGGATTAGTGAAAGATTAAAATTTGGATAAATAATTCTTCATTTATTTGTAGGATTATTTCAATCCTACCTATATTGATTGGATTATAATTAATAGAAAACAATTCAAAGGATTAAAATAATCACGGGTTTCGGGATATCCTCAAATGTTATTCCTTAAAAGTAAACACTTGATTAGGTTGGATTAATATTATCTATCCAACATAATCATGACAAGTAAACACCTCCTTATAGAATTAATATCGTGCTTAAATTTAATTTATTATTAGTACTGAATATCTGTTTTTGAAAGAGTACACATATAATGTGTTTGTTGATGACGTGAAACACGAACTCAAGATCCTGATCTGGTTGAGGTGTTAGAAACTATTGCATGTGCATGCAGTGCCTACTTGTAGGGCCGTGTTCTATATTTGTTGTTAATCTTGTTAGTTCTTAATTGCACTCCTATATTTTATATCAAAATATTATTTTTAAGAAATTTGTCTCAACCGTTAACATTACAAATTAATTCTCATACCATGACATATAAAAAGATAATTTTCTTTTCTTGCAACGCCAATTTTGACCGATTCTATCGTCAATCGTTGGGAAACACCACGACCGAAATCCACTTAACATGAGCTACAAAGATCCCAAACCAATTTCTTAATTCAACACCGATTTAATGTCAGAATTAACCTCAAACTACCACAAAATTCTAATGTCGAAGCATCAATTTTTATTCAATTACTCTACCAACAAATATTCGACGATAAAATTGAAAACTTTATCTGACAGTCAAAACTATAGACCTCAAATATTCTCAATGAAATTTCAGTTTTGGCTTCAATATCTGGATTTCAACTTGCGCTAAAAATCCCTGTGCAGATTTTTGCACCACCCAAACTTCGCTGACCAATTACTCAGACGTCCTTTGTCCGTTGGAAATTGAAGATACTGTTGGAAAACGACACCCCCATATTGCTGTTCGAGACGGCCAGAATATTTATATGGCAAAAAATTGTTAATAACAATAATATTACACGTATTATTACATAATTTCACATATGTTGGTGTATACTTTAGGAAAAAACTCAAACATTAGAATATAAAATAGTAATTTTCCCTTTCCTATAATATAATATAGATTTTGATGCGCTCAAGGACGAGATCCCTAAGAAAAGATAAAGAGCTAATGGGCATTTAATTCCCAATTTGGGCCCGTATTTGACAATATTCGGCCCATTCTACCAATCCAAGTCGTCAACTTTCGATCTCATTCCCTGTCTCTCTCCTCCTCCATTTCCTCTCCCGACGCAGGCAGACAAACACACACACGAGCGCGTGCACGCACCTATCCTCCTGACAATGTTGCGACAGGTTTCACGATCGCTTCTCGGCCGAGCTTCCACCGCCTCGATGAGGTGCTGTCGCCAATTCTCCACCGATCTTCCAGCGGAGGCGGACGGCGATTCCAAGTTCATCGACTCATGGAAGAAAATGAACCCCAATATGGATCCACCCAAAACCCCCATGTCCTACATGAAGCCTCGACCACCCACCCCAGCCACCATTCCATCCAAGCTCACTGTCAATTTGGTTCTTCCTTATGATTCCGTTCTATCCTCTAAAGAGGTACGTCGACGCGTTGCGCAAGTTTCCTTGCTTTTGGGTAGATATAATCATTAGAGAATATCTACCACTAGAGATGTAAAATTATTTTAATTGATTGGCGAAATGTTCAGCACATAAGGAATTTGTATATTGATTGGTACTGATGTTTTAGCCTTAGGGTTTCACATTTTCTCTCTACTTGCTTGCTTGCTTGCATCTTACCAATTTGTTTCTCAGCTTTTAACCTGTTATGTTCCCTTCAGAGGTTCAGAATTTTTCATCTGGTTGCATCTTACAATATATTCGGAATATTGAAGTTGTGAACTTGGGGTTTGCATGATCTGCTAATTTTCAGGTAGAGTTCTTTAATAGCAGTGCGGTTAGAACTTAGAACAATAATTTCATGATTAGGAGTCATGTTGTTCTCTTCTCTCGGTCTATTCCTTGACTTTCACCGGTCTTTCCACCTGGAATATATGGGAGAGTTTTTATTTGCCTACAATTATGATATAAGATCTGAAGGCTAAAAAGTGAAAAACATTCTTAGATTGAAGAGCTGGAGAATACTAGGCCCTTGGCATTTGAGTTCTATAGTAGAAATGTTGGTGAAGAATCAAGAGACTTCAGATATATTCTTATGAAAGCTTTGTGTCTTGCTAATCTTATGTTGCTCATGGTACATTGCTTAAAAAGTTGGCTGACACATTTTTGTCAAGTGACTGTGACTGGTTCTGAGCTATCGTAAAACAATAATGAACTTTCCTACAATTATGATATAAGATCTGAAGGCTAAGAATCAAGTGACTGGTTCTGAGCTATCGTAAAACAATAATGAACTATTCTCCATCATAGAGTTTCACCAAAACTAGGAGCCATTATCATTTGAGAAGTGATATTCTTATGGCATGATTAGCATTTGGGAATGAAAATGTAAATGGTTTGGTCACTTCCTAGATGTCTTAAACAGATATTTGACATTTACTATGGCAGGCCCATATTCCCTTAAAAATCTCTTTTGATATATAGATTTTGATTTAATTATTATCGAATTTATTTAATATACTATTTTTAACATTTTGTATAGCTTCACTATTTGGTTGGACTTCTCTCTTAGATATATGTTATACTGCCATAACTTGCCTTTTGCCTCCTTAGATAACAAACCTAATTATTTACCTCTTTTGCAATATAAAATAAATTAAATTTTGTTTTTATTCTTATTTTGGCTTATCAATTTTTCAAACTTGCAACTTTATAGTGACTCTTACAATGGTGGTTGTGTACCAAATAAACAATTTATAACTTATTCATTTCCATCAAGAATGTTCCAAGTTGGATTTGAAAATAATGTGTAGCAAACAACGTATTTAAAATATTATATGCTAAAGAATAAATTGGCATTTAAGAATAATTGTTCAAGTTTTGCACATCTTTTAATTACAAATCATTGTATAGGAATCAAGTGATGGACTCATACTACACCAAGCATATAACAAAGTAATTCAATCTTTATTTAAAGCCATAATTTCAATTAAAATACACCTGACCTATTAGCATCAGAATTATGTGCAATGACGTTTTGATTTCAAACTAATAAAGTATTTTGGAAGTGCTCTGAACAAAACAATGGTTACCTTTGCCTAATTGAGAATCTTTGCCCTATTATTATATGATTCTCTTAGGAACTTGTACTCTTTAAGAGGCATAAATTTCAAACACTACACAGACTCTATAATTCCTACTAGCTCTTGTGGCTACCACTCCCTATAGATCATGCAAATTAGGTTGTTCACAGGCATTTAATTTTGGTAAACTTAAGTACTTGATTCATTCTTCACTTGATCTCGAGTAGTAAGTCTTGTTATGGTGAAGAAGAGCTTGTGTGAACTCCTTTATTTATGATGGATTTTTCGGCTCTAATGTCCTTTTCTTAGGCATGATGAAGGTGCACTTGTTACTTATTTTCAGGTGGATATGGTTATAGTTCCAGCTACTACAGGACATATGGGTGTTTTACCTGGTCATGTAGCTACAATTGCTGAGCTAAAACCTGGGATTTTGTCGGTTCATGAAGGCAACGATGTGACTAAATATTTTCTGAGCAGCGGGTTTGCTTTTGTTCATGCAAACTCTGTTGCAGATATAATAGCTATTGAGGCCTCACCAGTAGATCGCCTAGACCCAAATTTGGTTCAAAAAGGCCTAGCAGATTTTCAGCAAAAGCTAAACACAGCATCGACTGATGTGGAGAAAGCTGAAGCACAAATCGGCATAGATGTACACAGTGCTCTCAATGCTGCTCTTACAGGTTGAAATGGGTTTATGTATGGTTTGAGTTGGATCCTGTTGTACCCATTTCCAGAAGATGGTTTCCAGCAGCTCGTCATGCTACCAAAGTTTGGTCTTCTTGAATAAATAATGCCGCCATGAGGCTTATCTTCTTTTGTCAGCTTGTGTTTTTGGTTGGATGATAATAACCATGAAGCTTGTTTGGTCAACCCGCAACACACAAAGACAGCTTCACAGTTTTATTGAAGATAGGAACTTGTTAGGGTGTATTTTCTCTCACGCATTTGAAATTCATTAATTTTCAAGTGAGGGTTTCTCGAGTGAGTTTTTGGATTTTAAAATTTCCTTCATGTAGTGGCCACTTTGCATAGTGGTACAAGTTTTGTAACCAACTTCACAAAAGCACGAGTTTTCTAACCATTTTAGGGGTTTAAAAGGACAATACTACATCTTTGACTTTGTGATGTTGACAACTCCATCCGAAAAAGAAAAATTCATTTTTGCATTCTTCAATAAAGGCAATATCTGGAATGTTTTTCTTTTAAATTTTTGGTAGACATCTATTAAAACTAAGTACTGAAATTTAATTGAAATCACTAGAACATCTTGCTGTATATAAAAGCAGAAAAGTTGGTACTTTATGATGAAAATGGGGTAGCATTTTCGTTTTAAATTAATGCTTAAATAAGCGTTGTTTCTTGAAAGGGCTTAATAAGCTTATTAATTAATACTAAATTATAGGGACGACAGTTTGGTTCAGGAATAATAGATTAATAGGTATGGCAGTTTTACTTGATTTTCTTCTTCTTTACCTAAAATACATTTTTTTCGTGACATTTTTCTGGAAAAGGTATATAATATGCAATACCTTTAATTTGATATATAATATATAAAAAATAATAATATCAAACAAATGTATTATAATCATTAAAAAGAATAGCAAATATTTGCAAATACTTGCAAATATTTTCAGTGGCATTTATTATTAGTTCCTTTATTTATTGTCCATTGTGATTTGTGAGCTAGGTACTTTTATCTTTCTTAAGAAGCAAATTAAAGATTTGTCCTTACTTATTTGAGTCAATCTTGTGGATTACCTCTGTTCTAACAGGTGGAGTCCTGTTCTTTATTGCGGAAAGAGTTGCATTTAACTAAAAAAATAAAAAATTATTACTCCCTCCTGAAATTCGTTTACAGATTTTAGTGGCACATGTTTTAATAAATTGTAATGAATGTAGAGTTAATGGAGAAGATGACTCATAATTGTAAGAAGCATTAGGTAAAAAAATGAGTAAATTAATGTTAAGTAGAATTAAAAGGTGGGTCATAACAAGTTTTTTTTGTAAATAAGTGGATAGTATAGGAGGGAAAGTTAGGAGTTTTATGTGGGATCCAAGTCCATAAAAGAAAAGTAAACGTTTTTCATGGATGACCCAAAGAGGAAATAAATAAACGAATTTCATGGACGGAGAGAGTACTAAAGAAATAAAAACACATTTACACATTGACTCGAACCCCCGATTTTTTGATTCGAGGGAAAACGTCTTACTAACAAAAACTGTTGTTGTGGTCAAAGAATGAGTTGCATATTGTAATTCCATTTAATTAATTATTGCATGGAAAACGAAATAACGAACAAATTTGCTCGAGGACAAGGGTAAAATGGGAATGTTAACATCATTTTTCTACAGAATTTAGATATATGATAGTACTTATTTTGTGACAAGTTTTATTTCCAAATAAGATAATTATTCGAGAACGAGTGGAGTATAATAAAATATTGCTTCTTTTTCTGTGCATTATAGTAATACATCTATATTGATAATACTTCTTTTTATTATAACTATGGACCATACAATGATACAAAGACGAATAGTGCATATTAGTTTTTAGAAGTAAGGTTATGAGAATCGGCCAAGGCTCAGATGAGATCCTCTCTGTGATCAACTATACGTGCCATCATTTGTGTTCAACTATTGATCTAACGATATTTATTAGAAAATATTATATAATGCACTCGATTAAATTTATTACGAAAAATAAAAATAAAAAGTTATATTCCCTAATTTTGGGATAACAACTCTTTTTTTTTTGGTTAATTAAATATAAAAATTTAAAGATCGAGTCATAGTGGACTCAAACGCAAGACATTTGATATCAGACATTAACCATTCTATCACTACACACGCATACAATAACAACTCTTATATTGTTTTTAACTAAAAAATGCAAATAAGATACAAAAATAACTATAAATTCCAATTGGATAAGGGAATTCTAGTTACTAATTGCAAATTCAAACTAAATTACAACATATTGAAATTGAAGAAAAAAAATAATAATTTAAAAACATATTGAAATTGAAATAAATAAATAAAAAGTTAATAGTGGATCACCAAAGTTGGGATAAAAGATCCCAAGTGGTTATTGGTTAAGGAAGTCTTCGTGACCCATTTTCCCATTTTTTGGTATTTCTATAGATAAAAATGTGTGGGTACTGTCTGGAACATATCCTCACCGTGCAACCATAACGCGATATGACCCACTTTAATAATTCCGATGGGATTTCCATGAACTCGTGCCCACATACACACGCAGACCTACCCCTTTCTCTTGCTCTTTTCTACAAATGTTTTTACATATATTTTTCGTAAAAGGCTTAATTTATAGCCTTTAACTCAAAAACTACTTGAAAAGTATTACTTTTTATATGAAAGTTATTCTTATTTTTCTAGAGAATCTGTCCCACGATATGAAGTCTGTGAAATTTTGTCACAACGAGTTCTATCCATATACAATTCTCGACGCATGGGATGCCAAAAAAAAGGATGCCAGAACCGTTTGTGTGCATATATAAGTATGATAAGAACAAAATATGTGTCAAATTCGAAAGTAATTGCTGCGTATCTTTGATCAATATAGCTAATCCATTATCTGTTTCATCATGTTTCAAGTTTGACATTCCCTCTCCATGCGTAAAAGAATATATTCGTCCATAACATGCATGGGCTGCAACAGTATGGCTGCAACTTTAATCAACCCACAATACAATCAACAAAGTACATATGGATAAGCCAATTTGGGATAGGGTCGAAGCTCGACGGAATAAATGAATCAATCTCAAACAAATGTGCCTATAAATAGAGCTCACAACACTGAGGAAAAAAATCATCATCAACAAATTTAAATATTTTGTAAATAAATGTCACATTTATAGCTGTACGAGTGGAAGAAAGGGCTTACATGAAATGAAGAGTCTTGGTTTAGTAGCCAAGAATGACTTGCCCAAATCACCGTCGCCTAAGAGAGGTTGCAGCCGCCGCGAGCGACCGCGGCCTCTTGTGGGTGGCTTTTTGGGCAGTCATCTTGGCTAAGTTGACAGGCTCTTCTTTTCATGCTAGCCCTTGTTCTTTCCCTATTCTCGTGCATGAGGTTAAACTATCACTTTTGAGCACTTGCATAAAATGAGTTTCACGAAACTACCTACATTTTGTTTGATAAGATTTACTGATTATTTTCATTAAATTCTATTTGTGAAAATCCAACTGAGTTGGTGTGCTTGGATGGATGGCTTTCAAGACATTTTATGCAGGGTTTTCAGTTTAGATTTTCAATAATACGTGCATTGTGTGTATATGTAGCTTTCTCAACTATTATTCTATTACAAAGATCGGAACTTTTTCAGAACATGTTTTTCATCATCATCATCATCATCTAACACACACACACACACACACACATATATATATATACATATATATATGGAGTGATTATTGTAAAAACCATCATTAACCTATAAACTACGAACTCCTGAAATCGTCTGAATTCATCGTGAAAGCATCCGAACCGCCGTCCAAGTATCTGAATTCAGAAAATTAAAATTAGTCCTCATGAGATTCGAACCAAGCGTTTGAATTCATCAAGTAAGGTGATGAATTCACCGTAGATCTTTACATGAATCAAGGGCTGAAAATGGTTCTTATTTTATACTTTAAGATTGGTTTGTATTTGATCACATTCCTATATATATGTATATATTAGATAACTGGAATTATATGATCCTAACCAAATAATGATATATTTGCCGAGCTCATTAAATTATGGGTAATTCTATTAACACTCATTTTACTTATAGCCTCCGGAATTATTAACAATATAAAAATATTTTATTTGGCATTCTTTCTGTTGGACTAATTGCAAACTAAATCTCAACTTTTAGCATTTTTTGTAAATTAAATCCAATTTTTAAAACATTGCAATAATTTCCAACATGATCAATAGAATATTTTGCGGAAGTTAATTAAGGTTCAAGTTCTATACCGTTGGTAAATCCATATAATTTTTTTAACATCACAAATTAAAAGTCAGAGATATATTGAAAACCGTACGTATTTAAATATGCAACTCCAAAGACTAAAAAATATTAAAAGTAGAAAAATAGTATATGTTAAGATTCCTTTGCCAGAGCTTTGGATATTTATAAGAGAGAATTAGGTTTTTGGAAGTCCAAGTACTGGGCTTGATTTAAGATTTCAAATAACTCAACCCACACGTCCAGCGTGGTCACGCGCACAGAAGCACGCTACTTTCTCTTCTGGGTAGTTTTTCAATTTGTTCGTGCCCTCTCGCTCGTACGTGGTCTGATTTTCGATACTTTTTCGTCTACGAACTCATATTGAGATGAATCTCATTCCTAATATGTTCATTCTTCTTTTGCTCCAATATTTCTGAAATTCAATCAAACTACAAACAAGTATCATACTTCACAAGGAATAACAATTCAAGCACAAAATTTGTTTCCAAATATGACATTTCACAAAGTTGACATCTAATGAACATTTAAACATAGAAATACATGTTTGCCATTCCGCGTAAGAGAAAAACGTCTAACACGTCAGACTCTATTAACTGAATTTTTTTTTGGAGATTTAAGCAAACAAATCGTAAAGTGATGTCTTAATTGCAATAGTTTAAATTAAGCTCATAGTGAATGTGTTATTTATGAGGAAATTAACCCTTATATTAATATATTATAACTCTTCATTACTTTTAAATATAATTGTGACACTAGCAAGTCGTTATTAGGCTATCGGGTTGTTAGCAAACTCGTCTAACCTTTAACAAATGGTCACAAACATGATAAGATCAAAAACTAATTCGTTCTTTCATTGTGTATTGTGTCGTGCTAGCAGATTATGTTACAATTGTCAGCCCTAGTTTCTGTTACAATTAAAACTATTAATATATCAATAATAACTTATTTTGAGGAAAAGTGAAAAAAAAGAAACAAAAACTGTCTTTAGTAGTGTTTGAAATATGAAATAATTCTTGAGAAGTTAACATTACAATGTTTATAAAAATTAGTTTTGGTTTAACAAAATAGTTTCTCGAAAATATTAATTCAATTATAGCTGATTTCAAATCTGAGTCATCATAGATATGGGAATATGAGAATAATTCGGTATTATGAATAGTATTATATGTTTTCGCGGTACAATTAGGGTTGATAATTTTTGACACGACACGAACACTCAAGAAATTAATGGGTTAGTATTTAGCCTTATCGTGTTCGTGTCCTTATCGTGTCGATACGATAAGAGCACGATAGTGTCGTGTTCGTGTCGGATTCGTGTCGTGTTAACACGATAATTTTCGTATTGCATTCGTGCTCATGTCGGATCGTTTCGTTTTTGTATAATTCGATAATATTTATATATATTTAATATTAATTTAATTATATTTTATATATTTGTATTTCTTATTTTATTAATTTCTTTTCTATTTTTGATTTGAATTTGTCGTTCCGTGTCGTGTCAACATGAAAAAAATCGTGTCATATTCGTGTTTGTGTTCGTGTTGGACAGATCCTTAACATGTCGTGTTTGTGTTTGGCCTTATCGTGTCGACACGATAACGACCCGACGCGCACGAATTACTAACCCTAGCTACAGTAGCAAATAGCAAACAATATGTTGGCTGCCTTCAGATAGTCATCACACAACTCACTAAAAATATCTATGAAAATTACTGGTCCAACTATAAATGGCCCAAGGAACCAGATGTAAATATATCTAAAGCTTCCTCACCACCAAGTTCCTCTAAACAACTCCTAATTTACCATAATATCTATAGTTTTCGGGAAATGGTATCCCCACTGAAAATTAGGCTGTAATCAAGAGAGCATATGTCAGGTAGACCAACCGTGTACAGTCAAAATCAAAACCAAATCAATTAGTTTTCATCATAATAGTAAATAAGGCACATTGCAATAGTTTATATTGTTAATTGCAACTAAATCATCATCATGGATGAGAATAAGGGGTGTTTGGCTAAGCTAATTATTTTAGAGAGCTTATAAGATCCAAGAGCTTATAAGATATTTCAAGAGCTTATAAGAGGTAATGTCTCAAGAGCTTATAAGATGTTAAAGTGTTTGGACAATTGATCTTATAAGCTCGATAAAGAATCGTGAGTTAGAGAAGGAAAAATCATAGTTAGAAAGATAAAATTGACGATAGGTGAAGCTGATAGTGTATGTATAGGAAATAACGAACTATAATAAGGTTATTTTGGTAAATTCATGGTTGCTTATAAGCTCATGAAAAAATAAGTTAGGGTTGACCAACTTATTTTTAGGAAAGCTTATGAGTTGTTGGAGCTTATTTTGCCAAACACTTTACAACAGCTTATAAGCTCCTAAACAATTTATAAGTTTTTTTAAAGAGCTTATAAGCTCAGCCAAACACCCTCTAAGAAGGGTGTAAATCCTCATTCGCCGTTATTTTTGGTGAGATGAGAAAGAAGAGAGGATCTAAAATATTATTATAATCCACCTAATCTAATCTAATTACACATATAAACTCCTTTATTTTAAATAGTATCAATAAAAATGAAAATCACCATATAATTTGAACCGTAAATTTTGAAAATCAAATGTTGAGGAGTAGTTTTTATTTTCTATATAGAAGAGTGATTTTCTATGATCCAATCTCTCATTACATACATATATATGCTTTAGAATGATAGGATATAGATAGAGAAACCACTATTAGACTAAAAAGTTATATGATGAAATACAAAAGATATCATGATGTATACATTTGTGGAATAAGTTATTGATATAGAATGTAATTCCTATATATATAAGTCGTAGCAATAAATATTATTGTCAACATCTCTTTTCGTCGCATTTCAAGTTTGACATTCCCTCTCCATACAAACATGAGAATGTAAGAATTTATTCCTACAAAACCTGCATGGGCTGCCTGCAACCTTATGCTTTGATCAAGGGTCAAAAGAAGAACAAAGTAGAAGATGGAAAACGCAAATGGAGGGGTCAAATGTTCGAAAATAAGCATATTGAGCAAAATTTTGGCTATAAATAGAGAGAGGATAATGAGTAGATCATCAAGTAATGTAAATAATATATTATAGTGGAAGAGGAAGAGGAAGAGAGGGCTTACATGAAGAGAAGAATCCTCGTTTAGTAGCCAAGAATGACTTGCCCCAATCCACATATCTATGGCCTTATAATAAAAGAGATGGATTTTCTATTGTTTTTAATTGGGGCAGTCATTTTGGCTAAGTTGACGGCTTCTTCTTTATCATGCCAGTCCTTATTCTTCCAATCATGAGTTAGGACTTATTTAAATTACTTCATGTCATTGTATTTCATTAGATATATTGGGTTTTTTTTTCTTTCTTTTGGTGAACTATCTTTGTGAAAATTCCTCGGTTTTGGGCATAGCTAGAGAACCCTTGTTTATGCAGGAGTTTTACTTGTCTTTGGCAAATTTTTATCATGATGATTATTATGTTCCCGGCCGATAACAAGTCTTCAGAAAATTAAGGTGAATAGACCTTCCTTTCCTTTATCTCAAAACAGATTACTAATAAAAAGGTGAATATATATGTTTAATTATATTCTGGCTAAGATAGTTTAGAAGCAGTTAGTTGATTTACAGATTAGTGATCAATCCATCAGATGAACTCGTATCCACAAAAAAGATCCTATTGTTGAACTATGTCAAGATTAGAGACCACTGAAGCCTTAATCGTACATAGAAATCGTGGCAATTAGTTAGCTGACTCTTACACTTAATTAATCCTTTTCAAGCAAGTGTTTGGGTTTTTATTTAGTTTTAATTCTCAGTAATCAAATTTGGAATCTAACTAGGTTAGGGAAGAATGCCCGGCCCCAAATCTAATTCCATGGTTTTTGATTTTCAATAATCAAAAATGCGTCAATTTTGATTATTCAGAATGTTAAAATAGTTTTAATTTATCAAACATGTCTGGATTCATTAAATTTTTGTCATGTCAGTGTTATGAAGAGTATCAAGAACATGGTGTATCAAATTCTCTTTCAGAGTTTCCCTATGATCCCTGATTTTCCACTATTTACCATATAGTTTTTGTTGGGATTTGTGTTTTTTATAGCTGGAGGATGCCTGGTTTGAGGCACAACATTACCTTACATAGTGTTATGTATTTGTCTAATTGAGGAGACTTTGAGGGTCTTTAGGTACTCCTTTTCCACGTGAGTTTTTGTCTATGTGGGGGACTTTATAACTTGCAAGATTTTAATGAGACCGTAGAAAGTCTTGGCTGTCTTGTTAATAGGTTTCTTTCCCCCCCCCCTCCCCCCCAACCACTCTTTTGAGCTGTATCCTAGTATATGCACTAGCTAGTACCTTGTATATTCTTTGGTTTTTTTATTTTGTTTCTTTTACCCATGAAAAAAATATAAAACATTAAACCCGAGATTTTACTAGGATATTATTGATAGCAAGTAACATTATAGACTAAAAACAAATAGTTGTAATATTGAAATATTATACTCCTCCGTCTCATTTAAAATGTCTCATTTTTCTTTTTGGATTGTCCCATTACAAATGCCACATTCCATTTTATGAAGTAATTATCACTTCAAAAAGCATGGGTCCTACCCACTTTTAATACTTTAATTACTTTATACATTTCTCCTAAATACTCGTATCCAAAAGAAATGGGACGGAATGAGTAACAATTAGTGAATAGATGAAAAAACTTGTAGTTGAAAGTATCTCAAGCCTCAATGACAAAAATTAAATTTGAAAAAATAGATACAATGTTTTCACTATTCATCATTTTTTTTCATTTTACTTATTTTCTTATTCCAAATCTAATAGCTCTTAATCAAGAAAGCTAAGCATGTGTTTATTCTTGATTTTGAGACGGAGGGTATTATTATTGGGGTTGGCCCGGTGCAGGGAAGGGTTGAGACAAGTTGAAATCAAGGTGGGAATATTGGGGTATTAAAATTGCTCAATTTAAATTTACTTTACTCACTTTTCCTAATTCAAGTAGTATAAATTTATGTAAAAGTGGATTCTTTTGCGGATATATGAACATTGATACTTTTATTGAGTGTAAATGATATATTTTATTCGGTGTAAATGATACTTTATAATTACATTTAAAAAATAAATAATAATATTTTTTTCAATATAAATAACATTTTTCTTTAGAATAATTGATACTTTTAGATGTTCGCAGCAGACGTCCGCATAAGAGTAGTTTTTGTGATTTGTATAACCTTATTACACGTCCTGCCATCCACTACTTCATAAATGACATTGCACTGAAACTGGGCTTTTAGTGAATGCGTGTGTTAACAACGTCATCAACAAAAGAGAAAAAATATTAGATTGGTTAGTGCAGCACGAAGAAACGTCGGTCAAATGTAACAAGTGGTGATGATTGGTTTGGTTGAGTTGCTGTACAGCATAACATATTTACTCAAAATAGGGGACGAAATTAAAGGCTTGAAGCATTTCGGAGTCAAACAGTACCACAAACTCTAAGTATGAGTTGTAAGCCTTATGCTCAATTGGATTCTAACTGGTGGGTGACACATCAGAAAGATCCCATTTGGGTCCCATTTCTCTGCGCTTTCTCTTCTTCTCTTTTTTTTTCAAAAAAATGTGAGTGTATATCGAAATTATTGGAATATATACCTTTATGTGTATCTTATAAATGCAATATGAGATGCTATACTTTGATTATTTTTTTATTTCTATTATTGAGCCAAAGGTTACACCTAGAGCTTCTTTTTATTTTTGACAAGAGAAACTCATATCTAGTTAAAGGTGTGTTCTGAGTAAATGTTTATTTTTATATAGTAGTTCTTAGACTACACATAAATGATATATTGCACTAGAAAAATTTGGTGCAACAAACTCAACTTGAAAAGTGATATGAGGTTCCACGTCATGACCTTTAGTCACAAATTAATTTACACGCCCCAATATATACAAAACATTAATAGATTAATTACTCTTTTGGAGATGCTACTGCATTTATATTTACCCATGTGAAAAAAAGGTGCACATACATATCATACTATTCGCACAAAAAACATTTATCAGAATAGAAAATCTTGTGTAAGATGCGTAGTAGTATGAAAGCTAAGTAATCTAAGGAAATTAAACGAGACCTATTTTTTCATTTATTTGGGCTTCATCACTAAAGACAAAAACGATATATATTTAAAATGGCAAGAATTGAAACCGAAGGCTATACGAAAAAAAGGGGGCTTGTGCATGAACTACCCAAATTAGGTTAAATGGAGCATAGTGAGTGGATGTAATTAGATAAAAGAATTTGAGATATAGTGATAAAACCAGCACTATAGCTTGATTTTTGAGTCTTGAACAACTGTAAAGATGAAAACAAGTCGAATTTCACCCTCCCACCACTCTATATAAATGGATCCTTCCACAACCATTTTCACTCACCTCATTACTCGTCTCATTTTTCTCATCAAAAAAGAACAAAAAGAAAAACAATGGCTCAGTTGGCTTTTGTTTTTGGCCTTTTAGGTACGTAAAATTCTATCGTCTTCAACTAGACGTGACATTGCTTAGCAATTCCATCTATGTGCTAGTAACATTTGCTTCGCACGTAAACTACCATGCAAAAGCATGTTTAATTATATCATCGCCATATATATAACTGATTTATATTTTCATTCAATTTTTCGCTGCAGGCAACATCGTCTCATTCATGGTCTTCCTTGCTCCAATGTGAGCTTCCAATCCAAATTCAATCAATATTTCTCTAGAAGAATATCGGAACAATTTGAACAAATTTTCATCTTCTTTGTTTGATTTTTGCAGTCCAACATTTTACCAAATCTACAAGAGGAGATCAACTGCAGGGTTCCAATCCATCCCATACATCGTGGGACTGTTCAGCGCGATGCTGTGGATATACTATGCGTTCCTGAAGCCCGACACCACCCTCCTCATCACCATCAACTCTGTCGGCTGCTTCGTGCAGTCTGCATACATTTGCTTCTACCTCATTTTCGCGCCAAAAGACACTAGGGTAAAAAAATACAAAACCAGATTTATTTCAATTTCAATTTATATTTTTATTTTTATTTTATCTGTTTATGTATTGAAATCATAGTGATTCTGATGAGCTTCATCTTGATCAGATTCAAACTGTGAAGCTGCTTATTTTGTTGAACGTGGTCGGATCCGGACTAGTTCTGTTCTTAACTCAATTCTTTGCAAATGAATCAAACCGCGCCAGTATTGTGGGATGGATTTGCCTTGTTTTCTCTCTGTGTGTGTTTGTCGCGCCTTTGTGTGTCGTGGTAAGCACCCACATGTAGTAGTATACATGAATATGTATATATATACACACGTATTTGCATGGTCTGATTAGGGTTTATTTTGTGTTTTAATTTGCAGAGGCAAGTGATAAGAACGAAGAGCGTGGAATACATGCCGTTTCTTCTCTCCTTTTTCCTAACCCTAAGCGCGGTTATGTGGTTCTTCTATGGATTGTTACGCAAAGACTATAACATTGCTGTAAGTGTAAATTTATTTAGATTTACCAAGATTATCAAGAACTCAACATTAAACCCTATTTTTTTATTTTTTTTTTACTTGTGTAGATTCCTAATGTTCTGGGATTCAGCTTCGGAGTGATCCAAATGGTGCTTTATCTGGTCTACAAAAACCGGAAGAAAGGCGGCGTGCAAGAGAAGCAGCTCACTGAAATACTAGAGATTAAGATAGAGGAGCACAAGATTTGTGAATTGAAGGAACAAATCATTGATGTTGTTAAGCTTGGAGAATTAGCTTTGGAGATTATTCCTTTGGTTGCAGACGAAGGCATTATTCTTGGATCGGGAGAAAACCTGCAGCCCAGAATAATGAATTAATCGAAATTTAATTGTGTTGAATCACTTTAATTAATTAATTTGGAAGTGGCATAAGTGCCACATTGCTTTAATTTCTAGATATTGATGTGTTTGGGATTTGATTGATGTTAATTAGTTTGGTTGTGCTTTAGGTGTATGTCATTTGTTAAGGTCAAGTGTAATATATGCTTCAACTAATTAATCAACTGCTGCTTTAATATCTCTCTCTCTCTCTAATGCCATATTTTCCAGGTTGCTACTGATTAAAAAAAGACCAATCACATTCAAAGAATGTCCCTACATATGATAGCAGTAGTACACTTGTTATACTTTTGTAAGAAACTAAAACATATGATGGGGATTCGTGACCAAAATATTTCCAAATTATCAAATGTTACATATATATTTATTATAATATCATATATGTTGTTCAAATAGCAATTATACATGAAAAACTGTGGCATAAAATGAGGAGTAATAGTCTTTTGCAGAATCTAGATGAGTAAATGCTCATTCGATGAGTTTGAGTCCTAATTAAAGATGTATAAAGCTTAAGTGGTGGATGTGATATATATATATATATATATATATATATAGAGTTTGGTTCAAATAAGAACCATTATTATCCTAAAAACTAAGAACCAAATGAATTCGTTAATGAAAGTTGATGAATCATTTGAGAAAGTTGATGAATTCAAAATTCGAATTTTTCACCGGTTCAAATCCCATGAGGCGAAAATTCTATTTTTTGGATTCAAGAACTTTCCCAATGATTCATCAATTTTCACCGTGAATTCATCATAGTTTTTGTTCTCACGCTCACAATAAAAATGGTTCTCACGTTAACCCTCCCTATATGAGTTTATATATATATATATATATATATATATATATATATATATATATATATAGTTAGTTAGGTTCACCGGGTTCGAATCCCATGAATCCCAAGCGAAAATATTATTTTTGGATTCAATAACTTTTCCAACTAATTCATCAATTTTCACAATGAATTCATCATTTTTATTCTCACGTTCTCACGATAAAAATAGTTCTCACGTTAACCCCTCATATATATATATATATATATATATATATATGAGTTTGGTTCAAATGATAACCATTCTTATCCTAAAACTAAGAACCAAATGAATTCAGATTAATTTTTATGAAAGTTGATGAATCGATTGAAATTCAAAGAATCGCTTCCTATTTCGAATCGCCATACATGTGCACATTTTATTAAAGTTAATGAATTTAAAATTTATAATTTTACATATTATTTGGTTCGAATCTTTATAATAAATGAGATGTGCGAAAAATTGCATATGTTATATTTTAATACCGGATTCATCAACTTTCTTTGTTTGGTTATTTTGCCTGTTTTGGAATAATATCGACAAAAAGTAACATGATTTGTTTATTGATTCATCAACTGTATGTTTTCCTAACATAATCACATATATAAAGCATGTATACAGCACATTATAAGTATATATTCATCACATCTTTGTTTATTGCACATTGTCTTTGTATTGCATCACGTTCCGAAAGCAAATTAAACAAATGCTATCAAGTTACAAATATAAAATGGTTCATTAATAGTGGAACAAAATTTAGCTAACTAAGATATACATTAACCTTACCCATGAAGCGAATGAACTGAAAAAACTAACAAATACAAATAAAAGAACTAAAACGCACGAATATAAAACAAAATGCAAAAAGTATATATATATATATAAGAATGGGTTAACGTATTGCAACAAATTAAGCGAAAAGGATATACCCACTTTATCCATGAAGCAAGAAAACAATAAAAAATCTTATATATACAAATAAAACGTAAAACGAGATAAAACAAAAGGCAAAAAACCATAATATAATAACTAACGACCAAAAATTCGATAAGTTAAAAATGATGAATTCATCGATAAAATACAAACAAGATGAATCACAAAAAATAGATGTATATTTTCCTTCACTAAATAAAGAAAGATATATAATTATCAATCAAAAATAGCACAAATAATTTCCTATATGATCTATATCCTATATATATATATATATATAGGGAGGTTAATGGGAGAACCAAAAATGATAGAAGTTGATGAATCCACGGGAAAGTTATCGAATCCCAAAAATAGAATTTTCGCCTCCCATGGGATTCGAACCGGGTGAAAATTCAATTTTGAATTCATTAACTTTCTCAACGGATTCATCAACTTTCATAGTGAATTCATTTGGTTCTTAGTTTTAGGATAAAAATTGTTCTCATTTGAACCTAACTATATATATATATATATATATATATATATATATATATATATATATATATATATCCAAATGATGCTCAATTGGTTATCTAAATTTCGAAAATTATATATGTGATTCAACTTGAATTGTGTATCATCCACGTTGTTTTCGTTGAATTGTGTATTGTTGTAATTATTCACACTTTAATAATATTGTTTGATCAGAGGTTAAAAGAGCACATTTAAAATTAATCTAGCTTTTTCTTTTTGTTCCAATATTTATCTCCAAAAACAAAAGAGGGCGGACGCAACCAAATTTATTTCCTCATTCTGTAATAATGTTAGTAGCAATACCAAAATTTAATGCATCTAAAGAAAATACTACAATTTGAATCAGCAAGCACTCCCTCTATCGAGCAATATATGTAAGCTATATTTCCTATTTATATACTTTCTTTTTTATTTTACTACTATTATGTCCCATTTAAATATAGTTCACATCCCATTTTCACACATAAGAACCCGTACTATAATATTTCAATGCACAAAAGAAAAGGAGAGAAAAGTTAAAATAGTTACTCTGTATAATAAAGAACTTTCTAGCCTCGAACCGAAACCGAACCGATAACCAAAGGGTTATAAACCGTTTAGACACCCCTAATTATGTCCCATTTAAATTGGTTAATAGTTAGTAGATTTAGAATAAGGATCAATGATCGAACCGTTGAGTCACTGCTGAGTCTTCCTAACTTCTTAACCTCTGGTCAGAAACCCACCTTAACTATCGGGTTGTCCTACGGACAATAAATAAAGAACTTTACCCTTACATTCTTAATAGTGTGATTTAGAATAAAGATCAATGTCGAACCGTTGAGTCACCACCGGAACTCCCGGGAAAGAGCTTCTCTTTTTGGAACAACAAGAACTTTCTAGCCAACTCCATAAAGTAAAGTTTTTCAACCATTTATCTGAAGTCTAAAACACGTCTTTTACATTATTAAAAGTAGATTTAACAAAAATTTAAGAAAATAAAATTTTGAATTATCTCCGGGTTGGCGGCGGATGTTAAAGTAGAATAAATTGAATATTATCTTTACTCGTGCATTAAATGAGCTACCATGGCAGAACGCAATTTTTTTAACCTTCTATTTTATTTTTGTTTTCGAAATTTTCTTTTAGTTTAGCAATTCTGCTCCTCGGAAAATTTCAATTTTGGCTCTTCAAAAACTATTTTTCCGCCCCTGAGTATTATTTATAATAATCCTTGAATAATTGGCTGGTGATATAGTACAAGTCCAATTGTTGAGGAATTTCGTATCCGATCTGAAGCCTGAAAGTTCCAAGCATGCTTTTCCAATTTGGGGTTCCACTTTATTATTGTTCGACTTGTATAGTTTCCTAATGAGCGTTATCAGTTCTTAATTCCTATTGTATTCAAACCTTTTATTACATTCTATTAATATATATCAATACTTACACTATGGAATATTATGCCCATACATATATCTATTATTTTCAAATTCATTTTTACAACGAGAATTTCGTCTATAAGACCAAAACTTTAAACAAACAACTTGCATTATACAAGATGTATGTGCTACGTCTCCACTTAATTAAAAGTCGGTAGAATTTAAGCTCAAGTCCTCCCATTTATATAAATTTACCAACACCACAAACTGGACACTTCTAAGGTACATAAATCATAAATATACACACTCGATCATTCCATATATATATATATATATATATATATATATATGGATGAGTTATATCTAAACCTTAAAATAAGAAATAAAATTCATCTTGATCATTCATTTGGCATTAATCAATGGTTCAAGATTAAGTTATCACATTCCCTATAATTAAGGGATGATTTTATTTTCGTAATATTATGTAATTACCATTATACCCTAATTTGATTTAATCACAACCACATCTTCAAAATCAATGGTTCAATTTGTTCTCATTTCTTATTTTTGAATGTGTTTTATTTAAACTCAATCCTATATATATATATATATATATATATATATATAGATTGGGTTCAAATAAAATACATTCAAAATATATATATATATATATATATATATATATGTGTGATTAATGGTAAATGAATGGGACTATATATATATATATATATATATATATATGTGTGGGGGGGGACGGTTAACGTGTGGAATAGGTTTATAGTATAAATATGGAACAAATATCAACCGTTGATTCATTAAAACGACGATTCAAATTAGATACACAAACCAACATGCGGATTGATGACAACACATCTTATTCTTTCAAAACAATACGTAGAGGGGTAAAAAGATAAAACAAAAAGTTATCCCCTAAATCACGTCGTGCATCCCTTATTTTCCTCATTATCGGCTACTGCGAACTCTAGAATTTTGAGCATACGAAAGATCTAAACATTCAAACAAAATAACTGAATCGTGAAATTTTTGTACACAAAAGCGCATCTTGTTCATTTGTACTTAGTAATGTGATGAAATTATTATTACACAATGCACGTTTGTACATCAGAATAAACATGGCTGTTGTCAAATGCACATCTACACGTTTTACTGTCTTTAACTTTTGCCATAACTAAATTGTCTTAATAAATGTCCATGAATACTCAACTACTAGCTCCTACAAGTAGCCCTAGATAAAATTTATGTCATGAGTTGAAGTAGACTATTAAAACAAAAAATCATACAAAAACTTATGTTTGACCGTCATAAATCAAACTCATCAAATTAGCAAATCTAAAGTAATAAACAACACTATTAAGATACTTGGTACTGTCTCTCATAAAACTTGATGTATCGAAACCAGAAATAATATGATGCAACCGTATGAGGTGAGAAAATATGTAATAAATAAATAAAATAAAACGTGTTGCTTTGGCCAACAGCAGCAAAAGAGCTTAGTTTATCCGGTTGTACGAAGCGGCAAAATAACTGTATCACTGCCATTTATTTTTGAAGATAATAGAGATACACTGAAATATCTTTGAAACCAAAATTTCTATATAAAAAATACTGATCTCTCCGGGGGTGGGGGGGACTGTAGTCATCGTGAACAAGGACAAAAAAAGAATATTCTACTTGTTGCCCAAGTACTGAACAACACTCGATCTGACAACACTATTCCTGGTTATATTCGGTTTGAATGATTTCAAATTGAAAATAAATGTCTTTTCAAGGTACTTGAAATATACCAATTTAACATAACCTCGCTATTAAACTGTGTACCAAGAGCTTTGAAATATTGAGAAAAATCCTAACCTTTAGAAAAAGTTGTACACAGCCAAAGTGTCCACATTTGCAAGCTCTAAACTTTTGACTTAAAAGATCCGAAGTCGGCATGGATATTCAATTTTATTTTATGAAGTTACATGGATAGATATATTTTTCATCTGGATATCAAAACAACGTCTTTGAAGACAACAGCAAACGATGTCATTTTGAGCACGAAAATGAGACCTGATATTCATGAGAAACGAAGCTTCAATGTCTAGTAAAATTCATCAAGTCATGCAAACTCTTTAATCTTGAATACAAAATTTTAGCAGCTGCCCTCCATGAGCCATACATCACAATGGTTAAATTCTATAGATGCTACACCAGATCAACTACACAAAATGAACTACCGATTTTTACCTACCATCTATACCTCATATATGATCAAAGCACATACTGTCGCGACCATGCACAAATCTATTGTAGATACCAATATAACATCTAAACTAAGCAAGGTCTTAAGGTTTTCCATTTTAAGGATTTATACATGAAAATGATAGCAAAAGAAATAAACAAAAAAAAAAGGTATCTAGATTGAGATTTTGTGTGGGTGTTGAATGACTAGAAAGTAGAAATAATTGAACCTGAAGATTGGCCCACCATCAAAATAGGAATAGGTAAGCAACTAGACACAGTGAGGAATAATTCAGGAAACATGAGTTAAAAGTGAAGATATTGCTCAACTATAGAGGATCCATCCAGATTCAAAATAGGATCCATCTATTTCTGCAGGAACAAGTTAAATGAGTAGAGCGATGCTTTTGGAGTTGAATATTCTTTTCTGAGGAAAGCAACTTGCATTCGTAATCAATGCATTTCTAGGTTATATCTGAGATATACCTTACACATATTCTGGGCCATCATACCTTGCTTAAGTTGATGAGCTCTGCATCCATGCTCCCTTTGAAATCGATCATCTTCATCTGTCTCTGGGATCCACTATTTTATGATGAGGGAATCCTGTGACGAGGGCTGGTAAAGTTCATCAGAAATACTCCACAGTAGTTAGTTCTTCATGATAGAAGAAAATAGGCTACAGCACACATATTTTATAGCAATCAATAAAAAGAATACAAACATATGAGAACTCATGAAGTGAGAATATCCTTGAAAGGATAAAATGAGAAAAACAACATCCTTATATTGAAAATAACCAAAAGTCACTAAACAGGAAATAGATATTTGATCAAGCATACTAATTCAATGAGAAAGGGAATAAAGGACATTTTCAGGGCTTTCCCACTATTATGAATTCTTGGAGCAGAAATTTCTAGCCCACTTCATGGTTTCGACTTTCAGCATGCAGAATGAATGAAATGTTTCAGACCTCTGATCTATTATATTTGGATATATGGAGCTTGTTCACAGCAGTTCTTCGCTTAGGTCAACAACTTGGATGAAAATTAAATCACACTATCATAACTGAGTTAGTAGGTAACCCTTCTTGCAGTAACTGAATCATTGTAACATCGAGTTTCAAAATTTTAAAGAGAATCAACTGAAAATAGGTGAAGTTGAAAAAAAACTAAGAGATGCCCATTTGGGATATGGACACTCATACGTCCAATCAGGGCCTGAGTATCTAATACAATGCAGCCACAGACCTGGTTCATGTACATCATATCTGCATTTTATAAAGAATATTCATCAATTAATGGTCTGACCAAGTAGAGCAGTCATAAATAAAGGACTCAACCAAGTAAAGAGAGCTCGAACTTTCAACAATTAAGAAATTGGCTACAGCACTATAGCATCTAAATGAATTGTCAATCCATTGTAACAAATATGATAGAAGAAGAAACATCAAATAGCATTACAGTGAACCTATATTTCAAATAAATCCGACTACGAATAGGTTTCTACATGTTCCAAAACATAACAAACAAGAAGCTTGATCGAATCCAGGTAATTCTACAATTTCAAGATATATGTATAGCCCAGATTAATCTTACTAATAATAATTTGGCCACATTAACAAAGCAAGAAATAGTTATTTACTAACATGTTTCAACTTCCTGTCCTGTAACATCTAATTAACAATAAGTTCAAAAACTGTAACATCAGTGAGATTGTTGCTCCATCTCTTGCTCTCCAAGAGATTAATCTCCTATATCATTAACATCAACCGGTCATTGTTAAATTCGGTTACTTGTTTGTTATGTTCGTCCCATGCAATATGACTTAAAGAGATGAGAAATTCTTTAGCATAGTGAAATAGCAGAGCATACAGACAAACATCACCCATCATCCAAGAAGGGTTTCTCACCCTTGGGGTGGCAGATTTGGACAGTTGGTACACATAGGATCAATGTCGAAATCTTCAGCGGGCTCATCTGCAGAGCCAGACTCATTAATCTCACAATGATTGACCTTGGCGGGAAGCCCTGAGTTTGCTGCAGCTCTATCAGCAGTGAATCCTTCACAAGAATGATGAGGAACACTTTCCGATAGATAGAGAAAGTCATTAGCTATGGGATGCCCCAGATACTGCAAATGAACACGTATCTGAAAGAGAGGAACTTTGATTTCAAATCACAGAACAGTACAGATACTATAACAGGAAAATGGAAAATGTAAACATGTTTTTCAACTATGATTTAAAACAACTTGAGCATGCAATGCACTTTTTGTTTAAAATTACTTCCTTAAAGTTTCATAGATGCTAAAATCAGACATGTCAACTGATTTAAAAATTACATAACAGTAATGAAGTATTGACTGAGAAGGCATGGCGACGTTAACAGAAACCAAGGTAACTTCAGTAGATGGTAGTTTTATTACCTGATGTGTCCTGCCAGTGATTGGCTCACACAAAACAATGCTTTGTGTTCCATTGGTACTAACTCTAGTGAACTTGGTACAAGCAGCTTTCCCTTTTGCAGAACTCTTCTCGGTCGGACCATTTTCTACCTGCAAAAGTCTCGATGGCATGATAGGTGTTGGTGCTAAAACTACTAAGAAACAAAAGTATTTGTGGCATACAATTTTACAAATGTTAGTAGATATATTGTAATAAGATGGGCCAAAAACAAGAAAAAGGATACTAGTACTGCACCATGCAGTTTAGATGCCATTTTGATTACTAGGGAACAGAAATCTGACTGTCACAACGTCGATGCTATCATGTAAACACGAACAAAGATAAAAGAGAGAGAGCAGGCCCAAATGGAGCCAATTATATTTACAGTATTTTGTATCACTGAAATGAATAAACTATTGGATGATCAATGATAACAAGACATCATCAAAAAATAGAAAAAAAAAAGCACCCAGAGAGCTTTTTTTTGCAATATATACAATATTGTTCTTCAGTGGGCAGTACCAAGCCTTTTAGCAAGTAGAACAGCAATAGTTCAATTAGTACTTGATAAATAAGCATGTGATCTGCTCCCATTATAGTAAAAAATAGTTATTGAGAAATATATGCAATATTGTGCTTCAATGTGCAGAGCCAAGCTTCTTAGCAAGTAGAACAGCAATAGTTCAATTAATAATTAAATATGCATGTAATATGCTCCCATTATTGTTATTGATGAAACCATTTATAAAATATCAATATACAACTTCAAATATTGAGTTCCAAAACCACAAAAGAGGGATGAGGAATAATGAATTATTACCTCAATCGTGCTCCTTCCTTCTCGGGCATCATAGTTAACATTGACATCAGCAACTTGCTGCACAGGAAATATTTCTATTGGAGTCATATTAAAACTCATGATACTCTTTGGAAAAGATGTAGAATGATATAACAAGGAAAATTATAGGTGAATCACAACAAGCAGTTACATACCTCATCCTCAGGAAACACTCCTGTCACCCTTGCAATATACTGTTTCTTGACCTCTCCTGATTCAATCTGAAGGAAAACAGTCGCAAGAGCAGCATGCATCAAAATATGATCATCCAAATCCTTTGTTGCATATGCTATACATATTGTTTGGTTTACTAAGTAGTAAATTATTCTCTTCATTGACAGGTTAGTATTAATGTGGCTTTTCAATATCATATAAAGGCCACAACTGGCAAGAAGCCTCAGGTATTATAATTGTTTAATGCTTAATTCACTGATAGCTTTAGGTTTTAAAATACATAATCATTCAATAAATATGTAAACTATGAAAGTGACCGACCAATTCATTCTCAATATATTATATACATGATATAAGCCCCAAATTTACTAACCTGTTGCCTGAAAATATCAGCCTTGGAAGCACTTCTAGCTATGATAAGAAGTCCAGAGACCAAGCGATCTAATCGATGAATTGCTGGTATTTGAATGTCAAGGATGCCAAGAAGAATCTGAACTTGCATTTGAAGTCGGAGAGAAATATAGAAAAACAATGGTGTAGCGATTTCCTGGAATTATATAATGGAGTTAGATAACTACTAAAATTCATCGTATTAGTCCAATCAACAAGAAGTAGGATACGAAATAGTGGTGCCAAGTCATGCTCTGCTTGAAGAATACCAACAACTGTGTTCTTTCGATATTGTCCACATGGATGTACCTAAAATATCAATGATCCAATATCGCTCAATTATAAGCACTAAAATATTACTGAAATTCTGAAAACAAGGGTTTAAGCATGAAAATATTTAGCTAAACGAATTTAAAAAAAAAAGAGCCAGAAAGGGACCACACATGACAATCTTCTTTGCAGTTCAACCCTCCAGAACACCATATGTAACATTTGTTAATCATTAATTTCATCATTGAGATTCAAATTACATCACTAGAGCCTGCAGCTTGATATCAACTAACATCCACTTACATATCTGAAACAGATCCTAATACTACCAACTTCTCATATTACTGCCCAACTCAGCTAGAGAATCCAGGTATCCATGGATAGAGGTATAAAGTAATTGAAACTTGGTGAATGGAAACCAAATTATTCAGTAGAAATTACTTACCGGAGTTGTTGCAGGCTTGTAAACAGTTACAACATCTGGTGCAGTATGGAGAATCTGGATATCCATAGCCATAACCGGTGGTTCATGCCTACAGCCTTCAGTATGTTAATTACTCTATTTACGACTTCACCTTAGCAATTAAAGAGAAAGAAGGGCCAAATGGCTACAGTTAATGATACTAGGTTGCAGTCTTACAGAGAATTGATGATTCCAAACATAAGAATGTCTAAAATCAACTAAAATATCTATGAACAAAAAGACTCAGAATTATAACCTATGCAGAAAATGGCTTATTTTTTGAGACGGCTGAACTACATATGATATAGGAACTTTCTCACCATCAACTTGTATACGTCCAGTTTTCACTGCAGACACCTGTCATAGACTTACAGCATTAACAACTTAGATGTGCAAACAAGTTAATGTTGCACAATCCAGATATCACATGTTCGAGAATAAATAAAGAGCTCAGCAAACTCAAGGTTATATAAAATAATAACTAAATTATTTGACAAGGTATGATAATAACAAACCATTACACATCAATAGAAAAATTAAATGCACATTTTATTTATGCAGAACAATATCCCACATGGAGATCAGCATAGTCCAGACTCCAGGCATGGGGGATCGAAGCCTACTACAGATATACCAATTGCATTTTCCAATAGCAGCTAAAGGAAATCAATTTCTGAAGCATGATTTTTCAAATACATGCTGAATAGTACTCATAATAACATAAAAGAAGCTCCATCTTAAATCCCAGAATCACTGCAAGCTAACTCCAGAGTCATTGGTCTTTGGTTAATTTTCAACTTTTCCTCCATAGGAATGTGAAAGGGTAAGGAACAGAAGGAAACCCTAAATTTTATGTTAAGTATTTCTTGGGAAAATACAGTTTAATAGTTACTACCTGACTGTTGCAACCTTTAACAAAAATGTCTCAACCTTCAACTATTTACAATTCAATACCTGACTTTTGAAACTTTTCACAAAAATATCGCGAGGATCATTTTCTGCTACCAGAAAGACACGTGGACCAGAATCTAGCGTGTAATTTCAACCCCAAAATTAAAAAATAAGTGGAAAATTGATTTCCACATGGGTCCAAAACCATGCCCTCAATTTTCTTAAAAATATGTAAATCATTAAATTGAAATCCACATCAGCTAAAATAGTCAATCATTCAATTGGGGCTCCAATTACCCAAATTTTCACCACATTCACTGTAGAGAACCTAGCAATCTCACTTCTTTTTTACTTCTCCACTTTCCTGTCGCTTGAGCAGCAGCCAAAATTGCCTACGCAGACTCGTCGGTCGCACATCATCGTGTGCATGATGCTGCTGCTGTTGGATTCGTGCATTGTCATTGAAGCTGAACCAGGGACGTCTAACAGCTGCTGTTGCAGCTGCATTCCACTGCTGCAACATCAATACAGGAGCCGCCTTGGTCCCTAAAAACACACTGTCGCCGCCCATACACCATGTGGCTTCTAATTCAACATATCAAAGATGGACTCCAACGAACCTCTCCATTTCCTTTTCAATTTTCTTTAAAATATTATATTTCTTTTCTTTGCAAAAACCTTTTGGGGAAGAAGATAAATAAGGATTAAGAATGAGGAAAATTCGTGAAATTGGGGATGATGGTTTTGTTTCCCGCTGAATCGAAAGAACAATGTTTTTATTAAAGGTGTCATGTATCAAAATGTAATTTTTGTTTATTTCTTCACATTAAAAGTCTCTTCCAAAAAATAAAACAGCATCAATGATGAGATTGAGATGCAAACCAAGAACTCAAATGCAGTCAAAAGAAACTAAATTTTCATCAAAAAGAAGAAAAAGCATTAGAGAGTTTTTGGCTCACAGTTTATATGCGAGTAACAAAAACAACAGAAAAAGTTCATATGAAGTTACAAACAAGGGCGATGTTGATTGCACATTAGTTCACAAGACAAGATAAACACACCATAAACAGATTAGGTTGATTTTTCTATGGCTTGCCCGCATCAAACAACAGTTCGTCGCATATCCAACAAAATTTGCGAAATAAGGAGGCAATTACCACAAAGCAGCCAAGAATAAATATAAACAAAGTAAAAGGAAAAAAAATTACTTACATAATAATCGCGAGGTCGACCTTTAAATTCATCAGCAAACAAATCGACAATAGTCTTCCCCGCCCATCTATTCTTGGCCTGCACTCATAATCCAAACACCCAAAACATCAATCACTTCGATAACTAAGCAACTAACCAATGGCAAACAGTTACTCCGACGTTTGCACACTTACATGCGAAATGAACTCGAAATAGTACGGCCGGACGTATCTTACTCCTGCGAGATATTCAGAATTACACAAAGCAAATGGGTACACTCAACTGAAATAAATTGAAGAAAAATTGGGGGTTTTGCCCTAAATGCGCGTTGGATGAGATTTCAGTCACCGAAATTGAATTACCGTCCACAAAATGTAGTCTTGGCGATGAGGGGGATTGGCGGGAGTTTGCCAGACGATGTCCATAGTGTCGTCTGGTTGGTTTATCTCCTGTCCATCCCTCCCTTCATAATTGTTAATGTTGTTTTTACTGCCTGCTTTGGGCACTAAAATCCTGCATTAGTTTCCTATTCTAAAACTTCAAACATTAGTACCAGATGCATTAGTTTTCAATAGCTGCCAATTTATTCTTAATTATCAGTTTTTATTAAATAATATCCAAACTATGAGAAATTATGTTAATCTATCTTTGGACAAATTTCCCCACAATTAAAGCAAATTAAAATCGTTGCAAATTTGATGTGACTTGACATAGGAAAATATGTACAAAATGATGTTATTTTTTAATAATGTTGTGCACATAGGGTTAGTATTCAAATAGATCGATTAATTGAATCGAACCCGAAAAATTCAAAAATCAAAATATTTTTTTTTCCAAATCAAACTACACAAAATTAGCATGTCATATATAACTGAAACTAAATGAAAATAATTCTTTTTATTCGATTCTATTTGGATTGATGATTGTAATTTTCCACAAAGACTGATTTTATGACCGAGTAGGATGATCGGCGAGATGGTGATGGAGCTACAACTAATGGAGACAAACGTTGAGTTACGCAATTGGAGAAATCAATGGTGGTCGCATGATTTCACTTCCCATTCTGACATAATTTCATTTTCAAGATCATTTTAATTCTATCATCATTTTACTTCCAAGTTAGATCTATTATGACATAAGTTCATTCGTTGGCAATAAATAAATTTGAAATAAGATGGAAAATATATTTTCCCACATTTTGATAAATTTGAATTTTCATGGAAATGGTGGTTCCCTCATTGTTTTAAACTATACCAATTATATCATTTCATTTCCATCTCGTTCCATCATAATAGTCAAAATATTTAATGGACTAAAAGATAAAATAAATATAATATATTCAGACTTAAATCGATACTAGGTATGTACACACTTGAAGCCGCTAACTACGCATTTGTGCAATTTCTCAATGAGATATATATATAAAAACCAAGGAAATGAAAATAGTATAAACTAAATATCACAAAGGACCAGAAAGAGATCTAAAACTCCTAGGAAAGGACAAACTAAAAGTCAGGGTTTGGATCTCATTAACATCTTGTAGTAAAACATATTTGATAGGAAAAATAATATATGTAAGGCTAAAACAGAACAACAAATTAGTCGAATCTAGAGTAAAAAAAATTCAAAATAAATAAGATTAACAATATATTATTAAATAATATGAGAATATAATCTCAATAACACGTCTATGATCCATCGTGTTTCCCCTCCCTATAGATGTGCACAATAAGAAAGTCAATGAGGGCAATTACCAAAATCCAACATCCTCTAAACCTCCAAAGATCCATGCCTCCATGGTACTACTTTTTTGTCCCTTTTCCCCTTTTCTTTTAAGAAAAATATTTAGGGAATTATCTTTTTTTGAGGGAATATTTTCTTGACATACTTTTTTTGGAGGGAATATTAGATGACGGTAAAAGTGTAATGGACCTCTCTAATACAAACCTTACGAGAATGGTGAAGAAATAACCAAAGATTAGTTTAAGGGCGATGGTACAAAGATTTGCGAAGTACAAAAATGTAACATAAAATTGAGTTATATTGATTGATATTTTCTTTAATATGTACGAGTTTTAATGTTCATTAAGGAATTTATCAATTTGATTACGATCTATACATAATGTAACTTGTATTGTATGGCTTTCTGTCTAAAAAAATAGAATGATAGAAAAGAGAACCACACGCATTAATCATGAAAATTATGCAAATGGGTCATAAAATAAACTAATGATGAGGTCAAACAATTAAACTGCCATATCATTGGTATCTGAACTACATGACAACCACAAAAATATTTGGCATACAATTTATTTCCCATAGCAAAGTTGCACTAAATAAATTATAACTTCACTCTAGCTACTAGTAGAATAAAGTTTAATTATTTAATATAATATCCAGGGGAGATGACCTAATACAAGTTAACAATTCACTATTTTAAACAAGAAATCAAATGCTATCTTTTTATAATGAGAGTTGGTCCAAAATAACTAACTAGTATATACATTAATTTGAAAGCACTATGTTTTTATGTTAATTATTGCTAGATTTTATAATGTTTTGGGCCTCTCTATAGCAGGCTCCCTGAGACCCATTAGCAAAGTTGAATTCAGAGGATGCGGTCACCATGCTTATGTGTTGGACACCTCACCATATTAGTCAAATAAATATTGCCAAGAAAAACAAAAGTCTATTTAAAAATTATAACGTCATATAACTGGGAAGTGAGCAAATTCAAATATTATAGTTAGAGGTGGTATCCTGTGCGGACGTCCGTATGTACGGAGAATGATACTTTTCTTTAATATAAATGATGCTTTCGAATTACAGTATAAAAACAAATAATATTTTTCTTCAATGTGATAATTTTATTAAGAACAAATGATAATTTTATCCGTTTGCTACGGATGGATGTACAAGAGTATTTGTATAATGGAACTGATATGGACCCCACATATCCCGTGAATAATAATGTTAGTTGGATAAATTGGCCACTTAACCAAATTATTATATTTTTTATTTATTTCAAAAACCAATTATCACCAGATGTCTAAGACATGCCGCACGCATGAGAGTGAGAGAATATAAAAATAAATTATTTTGAGTTATTTAAAATATGGTTAATCATAATCAGTTTCTTTTCAATTTTCTTTCCGATTTTTTTCTTCCAATCCATCCAAAAGCGACCGAGTAATTCCTTAGCTTCTGGTGTGCATGAACAGAAAGGCTATGATCAAAACCATTACTTTCCGCTTCCCTAAATAATTTCAAATTTTATATTGAATTTTGTATCATGCATATTCTATTTTGTAGCTTATCATTATATTTCATGTGTATATAAATATCATATATAACTAACATTTGATAGCAAAATAGTGAATCAATTCTCTAATTCATGTTTATCTTACCAATTTTTATACTATACAACACACATATATAGGGACTGGTTACGTTATGAACATTTCTTATAGTGTAAATTTGAGAATAAATAATAACCATTGATTAATTAAAATTAACATTCCAAACAACTCCACAAATTAATAAACACAAACAAAAATAATATTTTCCTCAAATGACAATCTAACTTCTTTACCAATTTAAGAAAGTTGAGAGAAAAAAAAATTCAAATATAGAAAAAAAAAATTCAAAAAAACCCACCCTCGATGAGCACTATAGAAGTTTTATATATTCACAGGTAGTTGACAAAAATATATAGTCATCATAAATAGTGCTTATATGGGTGTGTGGCTATATATGTAACAATATGACCTGCCTAGCATCCTCAAAGCATATATACATTCAACAAATACATATCCTTCAACTCTTCCAACATCATCAAATCTTATCCTATCTTCAAAATATAAATTGATCATAAATATAAACCCAATTCCAGCCTGATACAGTCACAGATTTCGTTATACACATTTCAAAAGTCCTCTTATTTTTTCAGATCATCATGAGCAACTCAACAAAGCCAAGAAATAGATCTATGTTTCATTTGGCTTATGATAGAGGTTGAATTCCAAATACTTTGTTTCTGCGCGCGCGCGTGTGTGTGTGTTACTTGATCAATACTAGCTAGCTACAGAGAGAGAAGCAATATCCATGGAAGGCGAAGGCGACAAGAAGAAAGCAAGCTCCATACTGAAGAAACTGGAGCGGTACGTGCGGATCAAGAGGCTGAAGAAATCACCGACGATCATCAAGAGCAAGTCGTGGAGCGGCGGGGAGAGGCGGAAGGCGGCCCCGACCGGGTGCTTCTCGGTCTACGTCGGACCGGAGAAGCGGCGGTTCGTGATCAAGACCGGGTTCGTGAACCACCCCCTCTTCAAGATGCTGCTCGAGGATGCTGAGCTGGAATATGGCTTCAGCTGCGACGGGCCCCTGCTCCTCCCCTGCCACGTGGACCTCTTCAGCGAGGTCTTGGCGGAGATGGAGTGCGCTGACGACTTTAGCCACGGCTGCCTCAGCCCCGCGCGACGTCGTTTCGGCAGACGGGAGATGGTCAGAGGCGGCAGCGCCTACGGCCGCATCAATATTTAATTACTTTTGAATCGGTTTGGACAAATTCCAAATCGGCAAAGATTAGTTATGGAAAAGTGTTTTTTTCTTCAAGAAAAATCTGCCATGTAAATGTGTTGCTATATATGCTTATGAGTAATGCTTTAAATTTGATTTCGAGTATTGATGAATCCTTGGTCATATTGATCAGCTCTGTACAAAGTGTAGGACAAGCTTTATGTTCAACTATGTCTATATTATTAGATTATTATATTGTTGTTTTTAAGAAATATCACTTGAAATTCCAAATTTATGTTTTCATCATACTAAAAATATCCCGAGTTACTGAAAAATTGTATTGAACCATTGAGAATACCAATTAAAGTCATGAACTATCGACAATTTTATCAAAAATATCTCGAGATTAATTTTCCGACTCCGAATTATCACGTAGTTCGCCAAACACCACAGTGCATTTATTACTAAACTTTCGTGAAAAACAATTTGACCTGAATGTAGTTGCCGGAGAGAGCTAGTGCTAGAAAGTTTAATCATAATTCTACGCACGTCAATATTTCAAAGTTGCAAAATGAATTTCGAAACATTTTTGATAAATTCAATAATATATAATTTTAATTGATATTATTGATTTTTAAATATTCTTGATAACATAATAATAATTTGTGATATTTTTGATAAAACTATAATTAAGTGACAATCTAAAATGACATTTACCAAACCGAAACAAGCGGATGTCAAACCTACTACACAAGGAAGAAACTTGACATCTTTTAGATTGATAATTAATTACATCAATTCTATGAGTGAGAAAGTCATCATCGTAGCCAGCTTATCTTTTCCGATGATAGGTGAAATAAAATAGACAGAAACATTTGTCGCTATTCTCGTAGTGTTTTTTTTGCAAGTTTTGTACATTGAGATTGACTAAGTAATAAAAATATCGATTTACAATTTTATGTACATTACTTTTTACTTGTATCATTTTATAAACAAAGATATTGAAGTATATATATGTGGCGGCGATTCATCTTATTACGAAACAATTGAGAGAGAATAGTTATCACTACCAACTACAGTTGTCGATCAGCCATAGATAATTAGAGAGAAGGTTAATTGATTAGTTTAAAATATAACGACAATCAAGAAGAACCTAAAATTTGAATTAGTGTTTTCATGAGTAATTAGATGGATTGGTGCACTTTGAAAACTCCAGTGATTAATTAATTCATTTTTTATGTACGTATTTGAATGCATTCTATTTATTATACTATTCTGGACAAATATCAAAAAATTCCAGCAGGACCTATTGGAGAGTCCTACTCTAATGGATATTAACATCCAGTTGGAATAATTCAGTTCTATAATATGTTGTTGGAGGACAAATTTAGTTTTCCTGATTTTACTTTTAATCATATTTAATTGAGAACAATGACAATTTTTTAAAGTGATAAGTCAGATACGGCTAACCTTTAACTTTGTACATTAATTATGTTCCTTAATTAACCATTGACATACATATTATGAAATGCTTTTGACCGTATATTTAAAATGTAATTAGAAGTTATGGTAATGAGCAATGTGGTACTAATTGTTTTGAACTCGTATAGTATAAGTATACCATCCCTAGCTTTTAGAATGATTCTTACCTATTGGAAATTTAAAATAAAAATTAAAACCCTTATAATATATATTGGAATAAAAAAAAATAACTAGTTATTTTCTCATATTTCGTAATTGTATAATTGTACCATTTTATTTAAAGGACAACTTTGTAATTAAATACATGACTTTCGAATAGATTGACCCGATTAGTCAAAAAAATCTCATTACTTGATTTTCGAACTTCATAATTTGTTTCTAAATTTGATTATAAGGTTTTTCACATGCTTCTGGAATGTATTTTGATTTAATATTAGTTGCATTTTATTCCATCACTTAATAGAAAAACAATTGACATGAAAAGTTAAAATTATAGTCATTTATGAAAATATGTGTGTCCAATCATTATCTCTTGAAAAGTGACATGAAAAAATTAAAAGTATAGCCATTTAATGTTATTTAACATGTTGTTGAAATGACACTCATTTTTGTGTTTAATTGTTTGATAAATAGACAGGATCATTAAGAAATATATATAGAGGATAGTTCAAATAAGAATATTTTTAAAGAGAAAGTGAAAACCATTTTCAAGCATTTGATCAAGAAAATATTAATGCGTCACTTCTCTGAATAAATGCATCATCTGAATACAAATACTATAAGCATAAGGGACAATTTTTTTTAGGGTGCAGTAATTTTTCAGCACATCAACTTTTGTGGTTTTCACGTTTGCACGATAATAAATATTTTCACAATAACTCACTATATGTATATGTATGTATGTGTATATATATATGGAGTTGATCAAATGAAACTCCAATTTTTTTGAAAACTAAGAACTAATATGGTTCATCCATTTTTTATGATCTAACGATCAAAATTAATTATAAATCATTTATTATTCTCAATTTTTAGTGGTAACAGTTGAACCCTATAATTAAGAGATTCTACATATTCATTTACGGTACCTATTCATTTATGCACAATCACTACGATTACATGCACAACAACATAAATTTCATGAACATAACAATTAATTGGAATGTGATGGCGTACAAGAACTACGATTACATGAACAATGACATGAATTATACGAACAACGAAGAATATAACAAGAAATATCCAATTAGCGAAAATCTAGTGATTTGACTATTTTATCATTAAATAAATATGATTCGTCATATCTTATTCAATGTAAGTTATTGGTTCTTAGTTTTTATCTAAGAGGTAGTTATATATATATATATATATATATATATATATATATATATATATATATAGAGAGAGAGAGAGAGAGAGAGAGAGTGAGTGAGTGAGTGAGTGAGTGAGTGATGATGTTCAAATAAGAACTATTTTAATTTGATGACTAAGAACCACGAAATTCACTATGAACAAAATGAATTCGTTATGTAAGTTAATGCATTAGCTGAGAAAGTTACTGAATCCAAAAATTCAGATTTTTTCACCTAAGTTTGAATCCCATGAGAAATGAAAATTTTTAATTTTTTGGATTCAGTAACTTTCCAAATGAATTCATCAATTTTCACAACAAGTTCATTATTTTTTTGTTTTCACGATAAAAATGATTCTCACATTAATCCTCTCATAAATAAATAAATATATATATATATATAGGGGTTGGTTATGGTGAGAATGCTATTATGTATAAGAAATAAGAATAAATCACAATCATTAATTAATATGTAATCAACGTTCTAGATTTCATGTTTCAGTTTAAACAAGATTGATGCCATCATCACCCTTTTATTCGCCTAAAATCGGGTGAGGGTAAATCTGGCAAAAAAAAATTCACTCTCCAAATCTTTCACCTACCGTAATATGACGTTTATTTTTGTTGCACAAATTATGTAATATGTAGCACATATAGTAACCAACATTGCATCAGTGTGTTTCAAAAAACTTTAGTAGTATTTTACGAAATATATTTGTAGCACACATAAACACGTTATGTAGCACAATCTTGATATTTACTTTGCATAACTTTATTATTACAGATACTAACAAAATTAAACGATGAATTAATATTACTCTACCAGTGCAACGAAATCAATTGGCAAAGCAACAAAATTATATTACCAGTGCAACGAAATAAATACGATAAAAAGATAAACATTTGAAAGAATAATATCTATCTAAGATATGAAATCCCAAAAAAAAAGAGGAAAAAATCAAATCTCATAAAAATAGTATTACTAATCTAACCTCTTAATGTTTCCTATATATTAAAAACGTAGCACATCCAGTTATTAATACATCACATAAATATCTAATCTGGACCATTAATTTATTATGATGAAGGGTTAGTATTTATTCATATTTCTCATCGATCCAAATCATATATATATATATATATATATATATATATATGTGTGTGTGTGTGTGTGTGTGTGTGACTTTTTCGTAAATTTTTTGACCTTATTGGTCAGTCCGAAACCTAGAATTATAAGATTATGTCAAAATTTCTTATTCAAAAGAATTTCAACATGAATTATCCGAAACCAAATAATATGACATCCTATTAAAATTAGTCACGATCGAATGGATTGATTCTATTGACAAACTATCGCGAACGATAACCTTCCCTCCATAGTTTATTCCATCGCTTGTTAAATAAGGCATTTACATCCACCCCATTACCCTTGATGCCCAACCCAACATTCATTATTTGCCTTTGGACAATGTTACTCAACAGCTTAAAAGAAACCATTTTGTTCTAAGGCCCAACAATTAAAAACATTAGTCCAACTCCATAAAGTTCCTTCAATTCTTTATCAACTAAAAAGGGAATAGGAAATTGAATGAATATTTTTGAGTTGAACGTTAAAGCCCATGAAAGTGGGGGGGCCTTACAATGCCAATCTTACATATACTATTTTTTAATGTAGTTCCTGGATATTGTTGGTGATATCTGCACTATTCACGAATCAATAAATTAATCGATATTTTCTATGTCACGTTTTAAAAAAATATTGTTTTGGATTGATAGCGTTTATACAAAATCTGCACACGCTTACCTTGTGTAACCAAAAATAATACTTCATACATTCCAATCATATTGATATAGTATAGATTTGAAAGTCATTTTTATGTTTAGTATTTTTTTTCTATCAAAGTACAAACTCACTTATTGGTGTTTGAACTTTGAAGTCACATCCCAACAAGAAAATTACCAAATAAGTGGTGGCAGCTCAGCATATCATGAATTTTTATAACTTTTTGGTGTTTAAAATAAATCATGCTCCTATGTAATAATAGTCAATAAAATCACACGGAAAAGTCAAATAACATTTGAAAAAATTAAGTGTAATGATTTAAATTTATTGATGAGTTGGTGAAATTCGAATTTGAGATATTGTCCTCATAAAAATCAACCCCACCACTAGGTTATTCTTCAAATTACTGAATTTTAGTGACTTATTTAATTATTCCAATCCCTTTTAAGAAAAAATAATTTTAAAGCCTTAACCTTCCTTTATTTCTTAAATTCAAATATAAAATAATTTCTATAAATTTATGTTCATGTTAATGTATACGTTTTAATTATATTTTTAGTCTATGTGGTAATATTCAAGTTGCTAGAACAATGATGCTATAAAATGGCATTGTTTCACTGTCAAACCTTTTTTTTAAAGGGTAAAATTTATTTACATGAGACGCAACAAATACCCTCTCATTCGTAGGATGTAAACGAGCCAAGTCAAGCCTAATACTTGGCTGGTCCGAGCATCAATTCGTTTAGATATTTGGGTGCTCAAGCTCGGCTCGAGCTCGAGCTCGAGCTCGAGCTTATGTATTCTTAATCGAGCTCGATGGCTATCCAATTTTCGAGCCCGTATCATATGATACTCGATAATGTCGAGCTCAATCCCAAGCTCGGCTCGTCAGATATCCATATAATTGGTATTCCAACTCGAGCTCGTGAAAGGCTTAAAAAATGTTCAAATGTGTTCTTGATCAATCTGTTACTCGAGTTCGAGCTCGGCGTTTAAGTAGCAATTGAAGGGTATTTAGTATCATCTATACTCTAACCCCCATGGTTCGAATCTCTTTTTCAAGAAATACACAATATTTTAAAATGTTTGAATGTCCACTGCTCGCGAATAGACTCGTTCGACAAGCTCATGAATATGATTGCAAACATACTCATTTAAGAAGCTTGCAAATAGGTTCACGGACAACTCGAATGACTAGGCTCACGGACATGCTCGACTATCAAGGAATTCGAACATGTAACGAGTCGAGCATCAAAAAGCTAGAGCTTGGCTCGACAATTTTATTGAACTCTAAATGAGGCTTGAGCTCGGCTCATTTATAATTAAATCGAGCTCTGAATGAGCTTTTTCTGTATCGAGCTTCGAATAGCTTGTGCGCAGTTTTATTTGTTTGCAGTCCTACTCCTTAACATCTCTCGACCCACCCAAGTTGATAGAGCTATTGCAATTTCGGCCCAGCCCAAGTCCACAAGCCAAGAATACTATTAAGGTCAGTCAAGTAGGTTCTAAATGCTCTTAAGCCTATAAGATGATGGCCTAGTCCATACCAAATTCGAGCTAGCCCATTTGGTTGGGCCCGATTTTCTTTCTTTCTTTCTAAATTCGTGATTTTCTTTCTTTCTTTCTAAATTCGTTACTAGAACAAAATATATATATATACAAGCAAGCAATGATCATTGAAGGCAAAGAATAAGATAGAATATTTTGAGCTTCTATTATAATTGAACTTATACATGTATGGTTGTAAACAAATTGATTCAAAACACATATCATTGTATTCAATTCGTATTCGTGAAACAATTTGATATTCGAATCTTAAAACCCAATTTGTAATACTAATGTTCAATTCAATTTCTTTTAGTATATTTATATAATAATATTTGAGTATTAGATTCATTATTGGTTTGTATTTGAAACTTATTTAAAATGAATTTTATGAAAAACAACTATAAAATTATAGTAAATAACATGTGATTCAATTCAGTACGACCAATCAAGAACGTTTGAACTTGTGACCCTACACTAGTACAATTAAGATATATTATGCCATGGCTAGTTACAAGTTGATAAGATCTTATGTAGTTAATTTAATGGGAAATGGTGTAAAAATACAAAAACCACCCCTATACGAGCGAATTTAATCTCAACATAGTTTGGGTGCAAATTACACCAAATTGATTTATAAATAATACAAGTTAAGTCATACAATTAACGATTAAAATATATTGGCGTGATAGTCATTTTTTAATATTCATTTACGTTTCTTTCGGTCCTTCCCACCCAAGCAATTGCAAAATAGCCCTCTGTCTAACCCTTTCTTCTTCAGATGACTCAAAATTCTCTCTCTCTCTCTCTCTCTCTCTCTCTCTCTCTCTCTCTCTCTCTCTCTCTCTCTCTCTCTCTCGATGATTGAAAACACTATGTGGTGTTTTTATAACTTTTCTATAAGATCTTGTGCTTATGGACTGGGGACTCGTAGGACACCGGCGGTACAACGTGCTCCACTAGTAATTAACTGACATCAATTCTTGCATTATTAATATGATTAACCTAAATTATTTTAAAAATTTATTGAGTTCATAGGTGTAAACATTTTGGGGCCCCTATATCCACCAAAAGCTTACATTACTTTTAGTGGCACAGATTTTAATAAATTATAATGAGAGTAAAGTAAATGGAAACAATAAATAAATATATTAATAAGTAGTGAGAGTAAAAATATGGAACATGTGTAGTTTTTTTTTATATATAAATAAGTGGTAGATTGAGGGTAGTTAATGTTTCTAAAAATGGAAAATATAAGTTTTTGTGGACGGGGATGAATATTATTTATTTAATATAGGATGTCACAATTTCCAAGGTCTAACCATTATAAGAGAACCTACTCAAAAATCGGTTGATAAATGTGTTTCTAAATATGAAGTTGGCTTGGTATATCTTCCCTTTATTTAATTCTTCCTAGTTAAGTACTTAGCTAGACAACTGAAAGTGCACATAAATGTAATGTTGGAAGCAGTTGGACGATGTATGTATTCCTTAGCCTGCTTCTGGTCTCCCCGGATCACGGCTACTCCTCCTCTTGTAGGAATTTTTATTGTTAGGTGGTAGGTTGAGCACACCGCCCTTACTGCGTTCAGCCAGTCTCGCCCAAGTATAATGTTGTACGGCGAGTGGGCACTGACCACGAAGAACTGTATCACTTTAGTAGAGCTCGTCGGTGCTATTCCTACTGTGACGGGTAGGTCGATCACTCCGTCTGGGTGCGTCTCTTCCTGCACGAAGCTTCGGAGTGGTAGCAGTGCTTGTGCAAGGCGCGCCTCCTCTACTCCTAACTTGTCAAAGCATTCCTTGAAGATGATGCTCATCGACGCACCACTGTCGATGTATATGCGCACCAATTTGTTTGCGACCACTTCCCGGATCACCAATGCGTCCTGGTGGGGCACTCTGCGATGTACGGGTCGCCCTCGGAGAAAGTGATCGCCTCGTCCCTTTGAACCTCTTGTTGATGTGTTCGGATGTGGGGACTTGGGCCGACTTTGAGGAGGACTTTGTAACTCCGCGGGAGCCCGTGATGGTGGAGATGACCCCATCGTATTGGGGTTCGTCGTCTCCTTCTTCGTCGTCGTCGCCGTTTTCTTGTGAGGGCACAATTTCCCTCTCGCCTCTCTCTTCCGACTTGGTGGGGGCTTCGATCGCCACTCGTCGGCCTGCCGCCTTTGTACTTTTCAAGACTCCGTCTGCATCAACATCTCGATGTCTCCCATGAGGTCTCTGCACTCCTCGTGTCGTGCCGTAATCCTCATGGAAAGAGCAGACTTGTCCTTGGTTCGGCGTTTGACCCCCGTCATTGGTCGAGGCTTGAACATATTCATATGGAGTTCGTAGATCTCGCCTCGCTTCGTCAAATGAGTATATTGAGGTCGCCTGAGGTGTTACGCGGTCCGAGCTCGGACTCTATTGGCGACGATTCTCTCAAGGCACTCCGTCGGCCTTGGCCGGTCTCCCGTCCTCGCTCTCCTTCCTTTATCGGAGGTTTCGCCTTCGCGCGCTTTCTATCGGCCTCGTCCGCTTTGGCGAACCGGTCGGCTATGCGCCACGCACTCTATCGCAGACGGGTTCGTGCATTGACAATCTCTTTGTATAAGGCCCCGCAAGATGCCGTTTGGAAGGTCGAGATGATAAGGAGGTCATTCACGTCTTCGACTTTCAGGCATTCCTTGTTGAACCTGGTCATAAAGTCGCTAACGGACTCGTCTCGGCTTTGCCTCACGGTGAGGAGATGTGCCGACGACGTTTTTGACTCAGCCTTCTGGAAGAACCTTCGATGGAAGGCCGCCATCAGGTCGCGGTAGGAACCAATGCTTCCGGGAGGTAGACTGTCGAACCACCGGCGGGCGTTGTCGACTAGTAACTCCGGGAAGAGCTTGCACATGTGAATTGTGTCGAGGCGTTGGTTGATCATATTATACTGGAACTGCGAGAGGAAGTTCTGCGGGTCCCTTAGTCCGTCATAGGGGGCGATGCTCGGTACCCGGTATTTGTCTGGGAGCGGAGTGTCGAGTATTTCGTTTGAGAACGGATTGACTATCTTCCCGTACCCGTCGAAGCCGCCCTCTGGGGAGCGGGGCGGAGTTCGTTGACCGAACTCGTTTTGATGACCAGGACCGACCTCACGGTGGTCACGACGTCCTTTCCCGCGCTGTTCGTCCCTTGCGCTGTTGGTTTGGGCCCCAACTCGTGCAGAGGTATGAGCGCCCATGATTTGGATGCTGGGGGATCCACCTCGTTGCGGTGCCTCGTGTTTAGAAGAGGCTTCGGCGTTCCTTTCTTCGGGATGCGGCCGACCTTGTGTTTGGCTGAGGTATTGGAGAAAGCTCTCCTTGTTTTCTCAAGAAACCCCGACGGCGTCGTCGAGGTTCATCTATGAGCTGGAGGTTCTCCTTGTTCTTATTGCGATCTCCTTCGCTTTGGTATCCTGCTTCTTCATGCAGGATGGGATTGCCTTGCTCGTCGATGTTTTGGACATGACCTTCGGGGGTTGGTTCTCTGACCGGTTTTCGGCCGAGCTCGGCGTGCCCGGCCGCCGTTGTTGCTGTTGTTGCCGGCAGCGACTCTGGATGCATGACTTCTGGTATACATTGTCGTGATTGATTCCCTGTAAACAATGGTTGATCGAAAACACAAAATTTCGGTTCCCACAGACGGCGCCAGTGATCGATCTTAATTTCGTTAGGGAAATAAATGCACGATGAACACGAAGGATTTACGTGGTTCGATCTTTGAATTAGATCTACGTCCACGGGGCAAGAGAGAGAGTATGTGTATTGAGAGTGTAAGAAGCGATTACAAAGAGTGTAGATGATCTTTTCCGTCTAATCTAGCCTCTATTTATGCACAATTATATTGACCTAGATCTCGAATCCAAGATGCTCTCTAAGATAGGATCTCAATCCTATCTCTTCTCCAGTTATGATTCTTTAGATATGGCGAATCTTCGCGTTCCTCTTGGTTTAGGAGTCTTCTTGGGCCGAACTCGTCTGGGCCGAGCTTAATGTCGAGCTTATTTATATTGGGCCGATCTTGGGCCAGTAGTTGGGCCGTATCCTATCATTAATTTAATGGGAAATGGTGTAAAAATACTAAACACCACCCCTATACGAGCGAATTTAATCTCAACATAGTTTGGGTGCAAATTACACCAAATTGATTTATAAATAATACAAGTTAAGTCATACAATTAACGATTAAAATATATTGGCGTGATAGTCATTTTTTAATATTCATTTACGTTTCTTTCGGTCCTTCCCACCTAAGCAATTGCAAAATAGCCTCTGTCTAACCCTTTCTTCTTCAGATGACTGAAAATACTCTCTCTCTCTCTCTCTCTCTCTCCGATGATTGAAAATACTATGTGGTGTTTTTATACCTTTTCTAAAAGATCTTGTGCTTATGGACTGGGGACTCGTAGGACACCGGCGGTACAACGTGCTCCACTGGTAATGAACTGACATCAATTCTTGCATTATTAATATGATTAACCTAAATTATTTAAAAAATTTATTGAGTTCATAGGTGTAAACATTTTGCGCCCTTATATCCACCAAAAGCTACATTCTTTTAGTGACACGGATTTTAATAAATTATAATGAGAGTAAAGTAAGTGGAAACAATAAATAAATATATTAATAAGTAGTGAGAGTAAAAATATGGATCATGTGTATTTTTTTTTATAAATAAGTGGTAGATTGAGGGTAGTTAATATTTCTAAAAATTGAAAATACAAGTTTTTGGTAGACGGCGATGAATATTATTTATTTAATATAGGATGTCACAATTTCCAAGATCTAACCATTATAAGAGAACCTACTCAAAAATCGGTTGATAAATATGTTTCTAAATATGAAGTTGGCTTGGTATATCTTCCCTTTATTTAATTCTTCCTAGTTAAGTACTTAGCTAGACAACTGAAAGTGTACATAAATGTACTGTTGGAAGCAGTTGGACTATGGTGGGCCCTTATAATAATGAATCAATTGTTAATTAATTTAGTATATTATTAAATTGTAGAATCAATTCAGTACCTCAACCAAGTTGGTGGTATAGTTGCACCAACAAATATCTACACGAACGGATCGATGTATATCGTACAATTTGTATTGAAGTGTCATTTACTACAAATTAAAATGTGTAACTATTATGACATGTTCAAAATATTACATTACAATTATTAAATGATTCAAAATTGGGTTATTTAGCAATGAATCCTCTATTTGATGCAAAACTTATATAGTTATAATTAAATATTGAACTTTCTTGCTCCAAAAACAGAATTTCTACATTCCTCAATCCCATAAAAATATGAAGTGGTTAAATCATGATGACTCAATGATCAAATAAATAGGAGGAACAATATATAGTACCAACAAGGAATCACTATAAAATGGTGAAACACTCACACTACAGCTGTTAGAACTCGATCTTTGATACTTTTATTATATATATTTATAAAAAATAGTCATTTTGCTATAGTAAAATTAAATCTTAGCCAAAAGTTTAAAATCATATAATGATTTAGTCACTTTTTGAATAAATACACAAATTTATGCTTTAAAAACAAAAATAAAAATAAAAACGTTGTCACCACTCGATTATTACACGAAACTCGTGTTATTTTTATATTTTGTATACTCCCGCATTCTTTTTAAGTGTCTCATTAACATTTTTTTAATAAGTGTAATAATTCGTAATTTGAGAGTAAACATCATGATATATTTATATTTACCCTTATTTAATATTCTTAGAATTTGATAATTAACTGTATCTAATGCATTTCTCATTATAATTAATGAGATTACAAATATATATTTACATAATTTCTTGATTTGTGCGAATTGAAGGCAAATGACACTTAAAAAAATAGAGGGATATTACTTACGAATCTACATATCAAAATGTATTTTGGTAAAAGTAACTGAATTTTTTGCATTTTTGTAGTTATAATTGTAGATATTTTTATCTTTGTTATTGTAAAATGTTTTGCATCTCTCTGAATATTATATATGATTAAATTAGATTTTTAAATGTTAGCTTTTACACAGTTTTAGATAGGGTTGTAAATGAGTCAAACTATTCGTGAGCTATTCGGAGCTCGACTCGATAAAATTTTGTTCGAATTTGTTTAGTGAAGCTCGTTACCTAAACAAATCAAGTTTGAGTATGATAGTATTCGGCTCGTGAACTCGTGAACAAATTTATTAACTGATTTACTTTGAAAATATAAAATTATTAACTAGATATAATTATTTTCTTTCTATAATTAGTAATTATTGTGTTAAATCTCTAACTATTTTTATTTGTTATAAGAAATCAATAAATATATTGTGTTATTGTGTATAAAATGATCAATATTCTAAACATATATCTAAATTTAGAAAGTTTGTTTGGGTTCGATTAAAGCTCGTGAGCTCGAAATATTCGATAAATAAAACTCGAGACTCGACTCAAAACTAAACAAACCAAGCTTGAGTACGACGGTGTTCGACTCGGCTCAATTCGATTACACCCTAGTTTTAGATCTCTAGTTATATAGCGACCTCGGACCTTGAAGTATGTGCCTGACTGCCTGTTTGTAGCTATATATAGTAATGTAGGTAGGACACAAATTAAATTGTTTCACCTCTTATGTTTAACTACTGCTCTAACAATACCAAAAATAGATAAAGGAGAACAGATCACAAAATTAAAAGGCACATATGATCTCAAAAGTGTGTTTCATTTTTTAGGCGCGTTTAGATTGCATCATAGATAAATTTATCCTACTTCATCACGTGTCCCTCGGTTTTAAGCCTAGTTAATTAAAAAATCACGCTCCTCCGGTGTATTTGAATGTATTATATATTGATTTTAATTAAATTTTATTTACAACTAATAAACTCTAATTAACATTAATAAATATAGTACTAATTAAATTTATTTAAAATGGATACAGATAAATTTTCACCATCGATAATTTATCAAATATCAACCCAATTTTGACTTAATAAATAACACTCCAATTTTCACTTGGTTTTACTTACGTCATCCAATCAAAATATAGAATTGATAATTTACTCTAAATCACGAAAATCTTATGTAATAAATCCAAACACGTAATTTACAATCTATGAAGTGAATTCTTGTAACTCAAAGGTCATGAATTCCAAACCAACACGTACAGATTAAATCAATATATTCTGCATACTTCAAATATTTATTTTAAAAAATAAAAAACCTCGCCATGATTTGATAACGATAGCCAATCCGACCTTATTTAAAAGGCTGCTGCCGCTCTAATCTTTTATTCCGAACAAACAAATCATCATCAACAGCTCCAAAACAAAAAAAGGCAAAAAATGGCAAATCCCAGCAGCGTCAATGGCGCCGGAAAACTGCGCGTAGAAGGAATTCAATCATTGATTCCAACGAAGCCAACTGATCCACGGCAATCAAGCAGAATCGTCGTCTCACAAGATCTGAGCTCCGCCGCCGTTCTGCAGCGGCGCTTCCACCTGCTCCTCTGCTACAACAAGGCCTCCTCCGACGACTCCGGGTGGCTCGTGGCCGGCCGGATAAAGGAATCTCTCGGAAGAGCCCTGCAGGAGCACCCCTTGTTCGCCGGGAGAATGCGGTGGTGCCAAGAGAGTAGCGGTGCTGATTTGGAGATCGTGTCCAATGATTCAGGCGCTCGATTGGTGGAGAGCAAGGCGGAGATGGAGTTGGCTGCTTTTCTGGAGAAGAGAGAAGCTGAAGTTGAGCTCGTTTTCTGGGAGGATGTTCTTCATCATACCCCTCACTTTTCTCCACTCTTTTATGTCCAGGTTTCCTACTCTTTTTTTTCTTCCTTTTTTATTTAATTTATTCAGTTAGTTGATTTTGTATGATTTATGTTTGAATCTTCATTCACATGGTAACTTGGTAAGACATCTCATTTTGCACTCTCTCTTTTCCAAGTGTTTTGTTTGAAATTAAACTTATTTTCAAATCAAAGTATCATATTTCAGAATGTTATATAATAAAATTGATGTCAAACTTTTTTTCTTTAAGATAGAAAAATGAAAACGGTAAGAATTGAACCATATAATTATCTCTTTATATATACAGAAGAAATTCACCATTTCAATGTTCCTGAATGAATGAAATGATGTTAAACTTACTATTTCATCCTTGTTCTCAACAAAAATTATTAACTTAAATCAATTTTTTGTGCAATAAGTAAAAGGTAAAAAGAATAAATTTACCCATCAATTTTTTTGCAATTAATAAGTAAAAGGTAAAAAGAATAAATTTACCCACTTTCTAGATATATGCTTTTCACGGTAGAAAAAACATTTAGTGGAACATTGGTAATAAATGACATCATAGCGTTAATGTATAATATCGATAAGATGCCATAAATATGACGAGCTGTTTCAGCTAATAGTAATGGACAAATTGTGAAGGATCTTCTATATTGTTAATACATCATTTCATTCTTTATTGGCAACATCAATTGTGTAATTTTTGCATAAATATTCTAGTAAAATATCAATAAATATACGTTACATATTGATGATGTCATATATAGTCATGCGCTATACTATTAAGAGGATCCCATGTCATTCGTGCATGACTTTCTTGATACAAAAGTTGTCCCAAACTTGCTATCTCAATATATTAATCAACTTTTGATGCATGGATGGACTGGAAATAGATAGATCTTGATGCTACACAAAATTAAATATCCTACACAGAGGGCAATACTTATAATTTAAGTACACACTATCACACACACCCACAAATACATGTACAAATCTACAATCTTGTTCAATTTAACATCTTTTAGAGATATATTTGCATGGATGCACCCATGATATCGACCTAGATGTATTGGTGGGATCTGAATCAATGACCATCAATCACGAATTCGTCACTCCACCATTGAACCACCCATGAGTGGCACGTACGTACAAATCTTATTATCTTATACATTTCAATAAACTAATTTTACTAAAGTTGGTTAATTTTTCAGGTGACAAACTTCACATGTGGTGGATACTCAATTGGGATAAGCTGCAGCCTCCTCCTTGCTGACCCTTTTACCCTAACAACCAACATCAAGAAATGGGCCAATCTCCACAACAACATAGTTTCAACAAATGAAATACCCAAAATCCCCACATTTTACCTCCCCAATCATGGGACACCACTCTCATCTCCATCTCTACTAGTGGGATCCAACACAACCAAACATGCTGCAGAGAGTGTCATCTTCAAGATCCCAACAGAGATCCTCAATTTGGACAACAACATTCACAAGAATCTTGCTGCATTTTGCATCGAAGAGGCCGAGCGCCACGTAGGTCGGAAACTGGCCCCGAACTTGTCCCTGCTTGTGAAGGTGCCCTCTGAGGATTATAAGGTTGAAGTTTGCTCGAGACAAGGGCTCTTAGAGTGTTCAAAATTAGGCTATAATGTGGACGGAATGAGTTTTGCAAGAACATGGGAAGAACTCGAATTGGACAGCATATGTTTCAGTGAAGGAAACAAGCCTCTTTATGCCTCGTGTTGGATCAATTCAGTGGTTGATGAAGGATCTGTTATTATTGTGCCATCAACTGATAATCAAGAAGGAGTTAAAATTGTGGTGACATTCACTTAAAAATTAAATGTGGTCACAAAATGCTTTATATGTACTTCTTTCATTCCATATATTTATATCCTCAATTTATAATAATAAAATGTTGTCGACTCTTTCTGTTTGTTTACCATTAAATGAGAATGGAAATTCTAATCTCTTGTCAATATAGTTTCTTATTGTGTATATTGCCTGTTAATGTAGTTTTGTTGTTGCAGTAGAAGACATTTTTGACTGTTTGATATTTCCAATAGTAATTTTATATAGTTAAGGAGAGTTAATAAGATATAAATACTTTAATAATTATATGGTTAATGATTGGAATTTTGGGTGAATGAGAATACCCATCAAGCTTGGAATTTTCTTTGATACTAAATCTGCCTGTTAAGTGCATGTTTCATTATCATATCTAGAGGCACGGCGGTCGTTGATAAATCAACTGCTGACGTTTACTTTTCACTTATTCACATATTAGAATAGAAAGACCAAACACTAAGAAGTAATTAAGGAATCCCAACCTTAACTAACAAAATTTATTATAGCGATTATTGAGGAGCACAAATGCACATTTTCCCTTTTCTAAATTATTTGAAGAAAGATAAACTGCTCCTCATCATTAGGGTGAAAGTGAAGTGAAAATTGGTCACACTGTAGTTTGAAAAGTGAAATTCAATCCCCAAAAGACTCAGAAGTTTGCGTTAAAAGTTTCAAATACATTGATTATATGGCAAAAATTATATAACACATTCTAAATACTGAAACGAAAACGAAGAATTATTTGGAGATAGGAAAATCCCTACCGATCACTTTCCACATCACCATTTGATACAGAAGCACAAATTGCAGAATCGTTATGATAAATTGGCAATTCACTACAAGGATTGCACATTTCATTTTAACACGCTACGAGTTCCAGTTGCTCTAATCACATAAAAACCACACCAAAAGGAGAACGAAAACATCAAGAATTAAACATCACTACTACTTCATGCTTCTCCCGACTCCGATTGCTCGTCATCATCATCGTCATCATCATCGTCGTCCTCTTCAATCATTTTTCCGTCATTTAAAACAGTCCTGAGATCTCTAAGCTCATTCGCGATATCAAACCCACTCGTCGTGCCCCCTCCGAATTTAATGTCACGGTGTTTGATCAGAAGCCAACGAAGCAACCGGTCTTCCTTGTTCAGGTAGTACATCTCGGAGTTTATGCTGGGCGGTGTCATCATAGTCATCTGTAGCAGTTCGCCCTGCACAATGCACCAATTAATTCTGTCTGGATATTTCACTGACAAGTTCGATGCACAATTATATGCATGATACAAGATACAAAATTTGGCTATTGAAAATGTTCAACCCCAGCTTAATTTGGTTGAGAAAGGAGAAGAGGTGGGGAAAATGAAATAGAAATTAACCCCAGAAAAAAAGTGGTGGGAATAAGCAGCTTAATTAGCAGACACAGACAACAGGCCCATCAAAAGCCAATTAAAAACTTGGATGCTGAAGAAATTCCTCATCACCCCAGCTCTTAATTTCCATAAATAGGCTTACAAAATATGCTTTTCCCCACATAAGATCAAGATACGATAGGATTCATAGTAATATCAATTAAAGGAGGACTTGTTTCAACAAATATCATATAACCCAGGCTAAAGCAAGATGTTATTCATGACTTACTCGTTCGTGTTGTCCACAACAAGCATAATAATTTGACAATGCCATGTAAAGAAAGGAAAAGCAGGAACAACATAAGCCAGTCACAGCCTTAACTAATGTTGGGTATAAAAGAAGCCCACTTGCAATAACATAGCGTACCAATTTAAGCAAATTATGCACAAGTTAAATAGTAAAAAATATCCCAAATCTCATATATCGGAACTAATATATAAGGCAAAAACCAAAAGGACAGCATTGAATGAAATTATTTAGGGTTACATAATACAAAGTTCATTAACTTTCGATCAGCTATAAGTTCAACATAAACTTTTGATATATCAATGTTTTTTACAAACTCACAATTTCTCTCAATTCGGTTCACCAATGACAAATTCCGGTTGATTAAATGACACAAGTCAAAACAGGGCACACAAGCTTTGGTTGATATGTCAGCAATTTTCTACTGAAATTCTAACCTAAATTGAGTCGAATTAAAAACTATGATTTTTGATATTTCAACCAATTATCTTTATGAAACCATTACAAATGCGAACAGGATTTACCTGATAATATCGTCCATCGAGTTTTCTAATTCCATAACCCAATTGAACAGTTCCAAAGGACTTCAAATCAGTCACTACTCCATTTCTTCTGTAAACATGCTTTCCCACTCGTGCAATCAAATCTAAGAGGGCCTCCTTTGGTAAAGAGGGTTTCAGCAAAAGCATGCAGTCATAAAGAGGCATCTTTAATTTCAAACTATCAGCACCCTAATCTGCAAAAAATGCTATAATGAGTCATTCTGTTCAAACGATTATCAGCAATTAAAAAAATCAGAGAATCGACGAGCACAAGAACTGAAAAGGACTTATTAAGGGTATGATTCCCACAGAAAAACCATCAAAACTATGAACAGAAGCAATTGCAAATAACAACATATTTCAAAAATAACGAAGAAACGGAAAATGTAGCTCAAAATTCACTAGATTCGTATTAAAATTGGGCTTTAAATAAACAGCACCGTTTCTACCCTCTAAATTCAGAACCCGTTCTCAGCCCAAAAAAAATCGCATACAGATTGATATGAACTCAATTTCCCTAAAACTAACCAGCAGCTTCCTTAGGCTATTTTTTTCACTGAATAACCCTCTCAATCGTCAAGAGCAATTTGATTTCCAAATCAAACTAGGGCCTAAGTGACATTATGATTTATGAATCTAAAAATAAGTTCCTTAATATGAGCCTCTAGCATTGCATTTACATATAAAAGGAAAATTCGAAAAGTGATTGCTCTTATGATTTTGAAAGAAGCTTCAAGATACGCAGATTCAATTGGACAACAAATTCTTAGCTTAAATGAGCAAGTTACCGTATGTTCGGAAATTTGAAAGAATCACAGAGGCGGCGATCTCCCTTCTTTCCACGGCGGCGGACTAGGGGTTTTAGAGGGGAAGAAGATGAAAGGGGATGGCGGCGGATTTGGCTTCGGAAATGGGAGTGTAATCTTTAATCGTCTATTTTAGATGGAAAATTATTATTTATTATATTACATCTGTAGAAATAATATCATCTAACTAAAATTATTTTTCAGCGTGTAATTGAATTATTTTGCAATTCGAATCAAAGGTAGGGATGCGCTTCGGTCAGTCGGTCACCAAAAATCCAAAAACCGAAAACCGAACCAAATTATACTTTTTCGAACCGAACCAACCGATCGGAATTGTCGGACCGACCGAAAACCGATCGCAATCAGATTCTGTAATTTTTGTAATTGAAGACTCTGTATTTGTACAAACTATTGCAATCAGATTGTGATGGCACTGCTTTATAATTAGAGCTAAAAAATAGGTAGAAATATCAAGAAATACAAGTGAACTCACATAAGGCCATAATAATTCTAACATTGGCAGTCAACAAAACCTCAACTTTTTCCCTAGAACTTTTACAAAATCACTATGTTAAAACTGATAAACCATTTTCCCTACATAGTGAAAATCCAAATTCTACCTTCCAATCTCTCTCTCACACACATACAGCGAGGGAGAGAGTTACCTGATATCAAGATGGGAATTCTGAGACACCCGAAATGAGAATTTTTTTGAAGACGAAAGGCAGAGTGGCTGGTGTTGGTGAGCTATTGGGGCATGAGGGATTTCAAGACTGCAACTTTAAAGAGAAAAATATACTATAAAAATTTAACAGATTGCAATACAAATTAATTTAATAAACCAAAGAAGCAAATCTTAATACAATTAGAAATTAAATCGTATCCTTACAAACCATAGAAATTAAAAGATCTTGTTGCAAACAGTCGAATCTTTACAGCAAAAACATAGGAACTAAGAAAGAAAACATGAGTAAGTTACCTCTAATCAACGAAGCTGGAGGACAGTGGGAGGAGGCGGTGGACGGCGTCACGGCGATGGAGGAAACCGTGAGGACTGAGGAGACGGTAGGGTCGCGGCGGCGCGGGGCTGAGGAGTGAAATGAGAGGAGGAGGCGGTAGGGAGGCGGCGGCGCCGACTGGAGTGGCGGTGGGAGGAGGCGGCGGAGGGGTGGGAGGAGGAGGCGGCAGACGACTTGAGTCTCTTGATTGAGATTTGAGAGGCGCCGCAGAATGAGTAGGGCTGCTCTGGGAGGGACGAACGAGAATGGGATCAGTAGGTTTGTTTCAATTTTTTTAATGAAGTATATTAATGTTAAATAAATATATATATATATATATATATATATATAGTTTCGGTTCGGTACCGAACGAACCAAAAATCCAGAACCGGTAAATTAACCGCAAACCGATTTCACCAAAATTTATAAACCGAATCGTTAACCAATTATTTAAAAAATCAAACCGAACCGATTGAACCGAATCGATTCGATCGTTTTTTTCGATTCGGTTCAAGCACAAGTCACAACCCTAATCAAAGGTTTAGTTCAGTTTCGGGTCTTAACGATTAATCTAGGTGCACACATTTTGATTATTTATAGAATTCATTTTGTTTTAAATCAAAATAAATATTGATTAATTTTATTATATTGATTTATTTGTAAAAATAAGAGACGATCAGTTTATGTGTTAAAATAATAACATATCTTAACTCATAATACGGACCGACACAAATTTTTGTGATAAAATAGATTAATGGTATGATTTAATTAGAACCAGAAATCTAAGTAATCTAGCACAAGCTAAATTATGACATACACTACAGTTGACAGTTGCTAAAACAATTATTTACTTAAATTTGAACTCTGATTTTGTTTTTACTCTAGTTTTGTATTTTATTGATTGGTTTTGCAAGCTGTTTTTTGTATTTTCGTGGTTGGAAAAATATTATGCACGTTTCGTACCGTTCCCCGATGATTAAAATCATAACAACAATTTTAAGATATATTCCATCACTTTACATATTATTTGTGAATTTCCTAATCGTCAAAATTACAATATTATTCCCTCTAAACAAAATACAGAGTTTATCGCCGTCTGAGAATTATGATCTATACAATCATCTTCAAATAAAGGATAAATTTTATAGCCTGGCATTGTGATCAAAATTAAAAATAACCTAACCTATTCAATATGCAAAAGGAAAACAAACATTTCAAATCATTTGCAAAATGGCACAACAAAACAAGATTGGATTGGATATATGACAATGTATTATATGAGAAGGATGAATTAGACAATGAATTTAATAATTGTAATTAATAGATGATGATGATGAGGTTTTAGAAGCAAGAAAGAGTCTAAACGTTGTCTGGTAACATATTTACAACTTCATCATAAGGTCGAATTTCTTTTTCCACAATTTAAAGATCAAGCCATTTTTTAAAATCAACTCACAAGTTTGGTCATATAGTGTATTTATCCTCAAATAAATCTTGAGTTGAAGATGACTGCATAAGCATACCAAAAACGTCGACAAATAATGTTTAATCTCCTATTGTAACTTACAAATTTCCCCAGACCACTAGACTGATAAACAAAATTCAAAGTAAAAGAATTAAATACAAGCCACGAAAATTCAATGGTTGAATTAAGAGATGAAATAAATGTTTAGAATAGAACATCACATTTAAGGAATGACTACCACTGGCAAATTGCAAATTTATTAAATATCACATGCTTTAAAATTTTTGTATATAGCTTCTCTGAAGCCTCTCAAAACTAATTTTACAAAATTAAGTACACTACTGGGATTAAGAAAAATACACAACAAACGCTACCTAAATGAGCAAAAAAGAAATGATTTCAGCATTAGCGTTTAACTCCTGAGTTATAATTTAAGCTTTAGCCCCCTCTACTGCTATTGCACAAGGTCCAATGATCAATGGTAGATAACTAGGTGCCCGTACTCCACCACCAACCTTGAAAGGACGATGACATCCTCCGTAGGTAGCTCTTAAAGTTCATCATTATTCGTCTCCATCTTTCCCTGCTTCATCTCCCGAGTCAGCCTCCTCTTCATCTTCATCGTCAGACATGCTTTCTATTACTTCAGTAATTATTTCTTTAACTTCTGCTTTCCTATGCATCAGATCTACTCCAAAGTGTTCCCCTGATTTCTACCAACATTAGTAACAATTAACTGAACCAAAAATTAGGGGGATCTGTAGCAACAAATGACCAAATAAGTTTTGTGCATACCAAGCTGTCGCACAATGTCAGATAGTGTTGCCTACATCATAAGAACACGTGGAAATTGTAAATAACTGTCAAACGTTAGCAACTTACATTATATGACTAGGGTTGTAGTTGTACTTACTGTATTAAAATCAACTTCCTTAAGCATATCAGCCACTAGAGCACGCATTTCTTCTCTGCTAGGCTGTTTTCAGCTGCTATTGTATATTTCGCTTTCCTGCCATTTTGAAATACTCAATACTAAGTCAAAGGGAAAAAAAAGTAAAGAAAAAAAAAAGATTTACATCCAACAATATACAATTGAATGTGGTAAGGCAGCATGGCTAAAAACTAAGTTTATTTATTTATAAATAATACCTTGTTCCTTTTCTGAAGATTTGCTTGACTTTTTCTTGCTTGAGGATGCACCCTTTGCCGGAACATCTTCTTCCTTGCTTTCCTCATCGTCCTTTTTCTTCCTACTCGGGGCGTCTTAACTTTGCGCTTTGGTTCAGCTTCAGATTCTTTCTTTGATGTTTTACTGGAAGGTTTTTTAGTAGAGTTACCAGTTTTCGATGCTGTTACATGGCTTGCTTTACCAACAGACTTAGACTTCGACTCAGTCTTCCCGGTATCTTCCTTTCTACTTTTCTTAGAACTTTTCTCAACAACCATATGCTTTCCAGGTTCATCTTCATCACCATCTGTTCCATCTGTTCCTTCTTCTGAGTGAAGCTCTTCTTGTTCACTTTCTGCTTCACGAACTGTACTTTCTTCATCACGATCATCTTCACTTTGTGAAGTTCTACTTTTGTTGTCACCTTCTTCCTCTTCTTCTATAGAAGGCTTTGACTTCTTCCCAGATTCAGAATCCGACTTCTGTTTCCGCATGTCAGATAATAGCAATGAAAAATAGCAGAATGATACCATGCAAAGAGTCAAACCTCAGGTTATGACAATTCTAAGCCATAAAGAAAAGTAACATTGCAAACATAAACTCTCTGCATCTAAAACTTGTACCAGCTACTAGAAGTGGCATCGCATAATGTTTAACAAGTTACAGTTAAATAACTCTCTCTTGAAGGATTTAAGCTTGTAAATCAACAAACTAAAAGGAGAACCATTATACAGATACAGCTAGAAAACAGTATGTAATACTGAACCTGGATTCTGATACGGGTAGGTGGCTGTTAACACAACGAAAATTGGCAAGGTATGGTGAGCAACTAGTATACAAGGATCCACTAAGAGGGTGTTTGGCTAAGCTTATAAGCTCTTCAAAACAGCTTATAAGCTCATACAAGGTGTTTGGCAAAATAAGCTCTTAAACAGCTTATAAGCTGTTAAAATAAGCTCCAACAGCTTATAAGCTCCCTTAAAAATAAGTAGCTCAACCCCAACTTATTTTTTCATAAGCTTGCAAGTAATAGTGAATTTATCAAAATAACCATACTATGATTCGTTATAATATACATATATACTATCGACTTCACCTCTCGTAAATTTTCTCGCTCTAACTATGATTTTCTCTCTCTAACTCACGATTCTTTCTCTAGCTTATAAGCTAAATTATCCAAACACTTTGACAACTTATAAGTTCTTGAAACATTATCTCTTATAAGCTCTTAAAACATCTTATAAGCTCTTAGAGCTTATAAGCTCTTTAAAATAAGCTTAGCCAAACACCCTCTAAGCCTCGGATGGTAGCCAGATTAAAGATGAGTCATTAAAGATCAAAACATTTAGCATTTTACAATTGTATTGTGCTTATCTTCCAAAATTAATTAATTAAAATTTTAATACACTAGGCAAATGTAGTAAAACATTAAGGAGTGCTTGGTCTGAAGTTCAGAATCAATTTAAGTCGATCAAATTTTATTTTTGTCCACATTGCCCCCATTCTCAAACATATTGATATTGCCATTGATGAATTTGAAGCTAGCACTGCCTCAAATAATATTTCGATAAGACAGCCTTAACTGATATATTGAGGCTGAATTGAATTATGAAGAGTTCAATCCTGAGCTTCGCATTTAACAGTTATGAATCAAGATAACTCTACAAATTAGAAAGAGAGAAAGCCCCACCTTTTTGGATTTTCCAGCAGTCGCATTAGAAGAACTAGGACTTTTGCTTGTTGATCCCCTACTCTTCCGCTTCTTACCCTTCAGATGATGTGTTGTCAGGTAAAATACTTCAGTTAATGGCTAAAAAGTTTGATCCTATGGTCCTATGGATAATCCTAGTGTAACATGATACAAAATAAAAAACAAAGTGAGACAGATTTACCTTCTCCTTGTCAGCAAGCAAGCTATCTGTTGTAGCATGTGGAGATTCCAAGAAGTCCAACAACTTTGTAGTAAGCTCCTCCTAAACAATACAGTTTGCAAAATTAGACAAACAGATATTCTAGAAATTCCATAACCAGATACTGTAAGATATTACCTTCTTTTTAGACGTTTTGTTCACATGAATATTGAGAATATCACAGAAATCCAGCAATTTTTCTTTAACAATTTTTTCAATCTTCTCCTTGAATTTTGTCCTCTGCTTTTCCTGATGAAAACAACAGTAAAAATAGTCAATTGCGATTAACCAATAGACAAAAATTTAAGCAGTTCTGGGTTAGATGGAATGGCTCCATTGATTAAGGTTGTAGAGAACAAACATTTCCTGTTTCAATTTAATTACATTGGGGTTGGATCCCCTGAGAACTAATCTTTTTTTGAGAACTATGCACAAACATATAAAGTTGATGAACAAAATCTATAAAGTTGTGCACAACGAAAACATTCTAAAATTACTGTACAACAAAACAATTTTAGAAAGTTTTCATTGTGCATAACTTTAAACTAATTTGTGCATTAGCTTTACACTTCTTATGTATAGTTCACAATGTTCTCACAAAAGATGTAATTTACATTTGATCCACTCCCTAATTACATATTTGAGTTTCTATATATTTATAGGGGCAGAAGCACTTTAAAAACTACAGAGTAGTTGCTGGGTCAAAATTAGAGTAAAACATAAATCCTTTTTAGTGGAAAAGCTGCCACATAAGCATAACAACCAACAATCATCCCCATCATTCAATATTCTGTACACATGCATGAGTTACTGTAAAGAAATTACAGTGTTTGGACCCTATATTTTGCCTTTTTTTTTTTTTGGTAATTTAATACAGAAATTTTAAAGGCTGCGTCACGGTGGACTCGAACCCGAGACCTTTGACCTCAGGCATTAACCACTCTACCACTAGGCCACACACACACACACACTATTTTGCCATTTTTAGTTGTAAGTGATGGAATAAAATAAATATGAAGCCACAAAATGTTACCTGTTGAAATTCTGATTTACAAAACTAATATGCAGCATATAAATTACACCATTATTGTTTGCAAGCATATCTTATTATATGCCCTATGATATTACTCTTGGAAAATATGAACTCTTCAAAAAAATTCACAAGACCTATAGAATTTCCCCGGTACCTAACTTCCTTACAAGTCAATTGTATGCTAGCAGTATGTTGGGGAATATTCAAGTTACCCAAATGTTTGTAAACTGCACAAGTCCTCAAATACACTGAGGGATTAACTTAACATGTCATTATTCTCAGAATTCCTCTCCCAGAGGTCTCTTTTATAATTTCTTAGTAAAATAGCAAGGTTTCCAGGAACCAAATAGTGAATAATATTTGTTTTGCTGTAGCCCTCCTGAAACTTCAAGAATTAGGACTGGGAAAAGCTTTAAAGTGTTTTCCATCTTGTAAGTAAATGGTCTACACACTCGAGTTTTGTGAAATAGAATAGGTATTCACAACATCACTCAACAAGCAGTTGGAATCATTTTACAGAAAGAAATTACTGAGTTTTGTACTGTAAAGACTCCAAACTAATCAGCTTGTATAAGACGTTCCTTTTGTATGATTGTACCAAAACCGAGAAACTACAGCAGGAAAAAGAAATATTTAAAAACATAACCATGAGTGTTGACTCACCACTTATTTATATTTTTTATACTTATGGTCCACCACTATCTACGATTAATTAATTTAATACTACATTAATGTGGGATCTTTATTCTATTTACAAAACAATCCACAACTTTTATTAAAACTCGCATCAAAGATTCTCAAAAATAATTTTTAGGGACGAATGGAGTATTAATTTATTACTTATTTTACTAACCACTGACCTTCTTTCAATAAAATGTGTTTAACTAATCGCACGGCATTCTTCTCAGAGAGAAAAGTATGTACATATATAATTAGTGAAAGATTGTGAGCTGGTGTGATTGTCCAATATATCTAGTTCTATAATTGGATTCGTGTTGGAGAGACCACATCAATTACCAATTCTATGTAACACTTTAAAATAATTATATTCCTATTTTACCTCAATTCTCATTTTACACCTTTTCAAAACCCCAAAAAAATATCCTCCTTATTCTATCCACGTCGTGGCAAAAGATTAATCCTGACCTGCAATTTCATCATCTGAACTGTCTCACAATTCCATATTCATTCCCTGCATATCTCATGACATTATTCAACGGCGTATTTTCAGTCTCTTAGCATCCTCTGGATTGTCGTACAATTCCATCGCTGACTATGTTCTTTTTTCATCCAGCTACATTACTATTTCATACATCGGTGCCTTTTATCACCCAACGTTGACGGCGAACTCCATCAATTCTATCATCATTGGGTGGTTCATTGTCAATCATGATCGACGTCTCGTTCCCATATTGTAGATTCACAAATTGGAGATTCTTTTTTGGAATAATCGTCATTTGTCCAATCTCTCACACCTTCTATCACAGAATGAGGAATCAATTTTAGAAGGATATTGGTCACCCTTTCTGATTATGAAAGGACCTACAAATCATCTATTAGCTACAAGCAAACAAGGAAGATGAAGATTGGGAAGCTATCGTCCCTCAAGATCAATTGCAAACTTCACTTACAGATTTGCAGAGCGCGTAGTAATTTTTTCTCGGCGGCATTAACTTTGAATCGTCCTCTCAATTTCTTGCAGACTTTCAGAGCGCACTTCAATTTCTTCTAGGCGTCGGTAACTTCGCATCGTCCTCAATCGATTTTTGATTGTGGTAAAGAATTTGAGCGGTATCAAAACTGAGAATGGTTAAACTGAATTCCAACACCACCACCATAATTATCACACACAATCAATACAAGAAAAAGTAAATGCAATAATTGATGGAATGGGGTAGCAGCCTAGAAAACTTTTAAAGTATTTAATCTTATTCGAACTGAAAACATTTTCAAAGCTAAAGAACATACATAGTCATACCAAAGTTTTCAAATCGCAATATCCACTCTCACGAGTACTTGGTGCACAAAATATTATACAAAAGAAACCAATGGGAAGGGCTAGATTCCCAACACCACACCTTACACATATTCAACATCTCTTGAGCCCAGTTTTAAGCATACTAGGCGGAACCCCACCCCCCGCCTCCCGGAGTTAAAATCTGAAGAATTTCCCGGCCTGCACCTCCAACGTGTTTTTCCCTCCGAGGTACACCTTGCGCCTGTCTCTTGTAACGAGGTAGTTAGCTCCTCGAGCCCCGTCTCTCCCCCCCTTGAGCCCCCTCGGGGCATGCACGCGCCTCTCAGAAAGAATGCTCACGACAACCGGGCGTCTGAATTCTATCTCCCTAACAATCCCATCACCTCCTCTATGAACCCCAGCACCTCCACTGTTCTCCCTCAACCCGAACCTGTGCAGCAGAACAGGATATCTCTGCTCAAAAATCTCGGGATCAGTCATACGAGTATTAGTCATGTGGCATTGAACACCACTAGTCCCGTCCCAGCCAGGCCCAGCGCCACTCCCACCTCCGATCGTCTCGTAGTAGCCAAACGAGTCGTCCCCGAAGGTCAGATTGTTCATGCAACCCTGTGAACAAGCACAAGCTTGAAAAGCCATTAGAACAACATCTGTTATCCTTTGAGATGTCAGAACATTACCGCCAACCACTGCAGCCTTATCGCTTGGGGAAAGAAAAGAACCCGGAGGGATGTATATTTTTACAGGGGCCAAGCACCCTTGATTGAGAGGGATGTCGACATCCACCAAACAGCGCAGGCAGTAAATCACAGCAGCAGCTGTGACTGCCTCCGGGCGTTCCAGTTCCCATACACTTCCGGGCTCGTCCCTGAAAAATCGAAAAATGCTTCTCCTTTCCTTTGATCAATAGTGAGTTTCAAATGGATAACAGAGCCGTCATCCATGGAATCTTCCTCTTCAATGATCAAAGAATCTCCAACTTTGGCAGATTCGGAGACTTTAGCAGCAACGGACTTGAGCATCTCTCGAACCGCGCCTTCTGCATTCACCTGGACATGATTCATGTAAGACTGCACAGTTTCCAAACCATATTGCTCAATCAGCTCCTTTATAAGTGAAATTCCTCGTTGATTCGCAGCTATTTGCGCATGGAGATCGGATAAGTTATCTTGAAGCCTGCGTGTCCCAGGTATTTTATGAGCCGATTCTTCAGAAGATGGAAACAGGAGAAGTTGGCTGATCCTTCTTCTTGAAAACCCCATCTTTTACAAGCTTGAATGCTTTTATTGCAGCTCCTTCCTCCCATATGGACTTTGAAAACGGTGGCATGCTTCCGGGAGTAATACCTCCGATCTCCGCATGGTGCCCTCTGCTCGCAACAAAGAATACCAGTTCCCCCTTATCAAACACCGTGTAACGACAGTTATATCCGCAGATGACTACCTCCAGCACAAGGATGATTAGTAACCAGAACATCGCCCTCATTTAGGTTGTCACCCCAATATTTCATCTGCCACCTGACTGTGCTGGACATAGCTCCTAAATGCACGGGAACGTGAGGAGCATTTGCAACTAGACCGCCATCTGGACCAAATAGAGCACACGAGAAATCCAGCCTTTCTTTAATATTGGTCGATATCGAAGTCCTCTGTAGGGTACGCCCCATCTGTTCGGCTATTCCCATGAACCTATGGTTGAATATCGAGAGTTGCACAACATCCGCCACTTCTTTGGATACCTCGATGGCTTTGTGAACTGACGCGATCTCAATTTTGATGTTCCCATATTTTGTAATAGCAGCCTTACAACTAGGTTCTACTATTACGGTGCTGTTGCCGTTCATAATTATGGCAGGACCAAATATGGCACAACCGCATGCCAAATCTTCCAGCTTGAATAATGGTGTGTCGTGCCAACCGTCTCCAAAATAAACCTTGTATCGAGCTACACTTTTTGCGGTTCCTGAACCAGGCGGTAGAGCTCGGGCTTAAGTATGTTAGTGACTCCAATACCACGAACTCTCACATCACATATCATGATATTCCTGTTCTCGAGTTTGAATCCATACTCTTGTTGAAATAATCTTGAAAATTCAACGGCATAATCTCCTTTAGATCCATCATCATGTACAGGGCTCTTTACCATAATAGCAGTGTCTGTTCCTTCATATCTCAGGTTTAAATACGTTTCGGTTCTAATATTCTCCTCTTGAAAACCTTGTGATTGAAGCTTCCACTTTACACGATCTAATAGAGCTGCTTCTCGATTTGAGACCTCCAATACAGATTCCGGACCATAAACAGCAGAATAAGGTCCCTGTTCCTCCTCCACGACATCTGCCATCCCCATTCCATACGCACTTAAAATCCCACAGAACCTATGAATTAGTACTTCCTTCATACCCAATGATCTAGCAATAGCACAGGCATGTTGGGGTCCAGCACCTCCGAAGCAAGCAAGAGCATGGTTTTTGTCTCATGACCCTTCATCTCAGTCAATTGACGGATAGGCGGCACATTGTTTCATTTGCGACATTAACAAATCCCTGAGCAATTTCCTCTACTGTCATACCCTTTGCTGCCGGATCCTGATTCTTTCTGTAGATATTGATTTGCTTTGCAAGTTTTTCAAATTCATTTTAGTTGCATTGAGATCTAATGACTGATCCTCATTGGGGCCAAAAATTGTTGGGAAATAATCCGGAATGACATATCCCAATATGAGATTCGCGTCAGTAACAGCCAGTTCCCCTCCCTTGCGGTAACAAACAGGTCCTGGATGGGCACCAACTGATTCCGGACCCACCTTGAAAGCTCCAAATTGGAACTTTAACTTTGACCCACCGCCAGCAGCAACAGTGTTGATCTCGAGCTGAGGTGCTTGAATTATTGCCCCAGAAATTTGGGTTTCTATAACGTGTTCGTAGCTGCCAGCATAACGGCTCACGTCAGTAGATGTGCCACCCATGTCAAAACCGATAAGGGGCTTGTCCGTCTCAACCCCAAAAGTGTCTGGGAGTACCCAACTACTCCACCTGCAGGGCCTGACAAAACAGCTTTGTGGCCGGAAAACCTACTCTCAGGTGCCAATCCGCCATCTGACTGCATAAAGAGAACATTCAATTTACCCATTCCCTCATCAAACTTAGATATAAATCCTCTCAAATATTCTTTAATAACGGGAGTCAGGTATGCATCTACGCATGCAGTGAAACCTCGAGGAACAGCTCGAACCATGGGAGTCAAAGCCGATGACAAAGACACTTGTTTGAATCCCATGCTCATGGCCAACTTCGCAACTGATGTTTCATGGTCCGGTATGTGTAAGAATGCATTAATACAACAGCCAAGCAGCTGATACCCTTATCCAATAGACCTTTAAGCAATGGTCTTAAAGCTTCCTCGTTAAGTGGCTTCACAATCCTTACAAGCTGCCCTGAAACACCCTGAATTATCAAATCGGAAGAGTCATACACATTATCCCCATCGATAACAAGCTCAACTCTCTCATCAATTTCTACAATCTCCTCGTAGAGATTTGATGGCTTTGATACAGTTAGGTCAAATATATTTGGTCGGGCCTGGTTACCGATCCGCAGAAGATCCATGAAGCCTCGAGTCACACACAGTGCAATTCTTTCCCTTTCCTCTCTAATAGAGCATTTGTTGCCACTGTCGTTCCCATCCTCACCCATTCAATTTTATGGGTGGGAACTTTTGAACTTCTGGGAATCTTTTCTCCAGTATATTCTTCCAAAATCCTCCTAATTCCTTCTACCGGGCATCGTCATAATTAGCAGGATCAACAGATAGCAATTTCATTACTCGGCCTTCAGACCTACCCGGAAATTCAGCATAGACATCAGTAAATGTCCCCCCTCTATCAATGCAAAACCTGAGCTTTCCTCCTTCAACACTCCCCATTACTAGTCAAGTAAACAGAACAGCACTGGATATCTTGAGATATACGAACCTGTCAAACAGTCTAGTAAGTAAGAAGAAGAAGAAGACGTCGTATGCTGTTTCTATCTCGACATATCTTGTTGTGACTTCGACTCACAAATTGGAACAAACGAAATAGTTCAAACAGTCATAAACTGAGAACTAACTTCATCACAAATTGAACTAACATGCTATACTATACAAATTGAATAATATATTATATTTCTGATTGCATAATACACAAACGCGCGAAATATCACTCGACTTTCACTGGGCCTGAGACCCAATAAGCCAAGAACACAGTTCTCATTTCTAATGATTATCAGAAATCAACTAAACAAACTACGATTCTTCAACAACTATATAACGTTGCCGAACCCAAAAATAACGAAAATTCCTAAATCAATAAATTAAAAAAATAGCTATGCAAATCAGACTAGAGAGATCCAAATCCAGATTCCAGCTCCATACCTATACGTGTTCCATTCTTTGCCCCAGAAGCTTCATCACATTCCTCTGTTTTATTACCTGCAAATTAAACCCCAAAGCAGGTGAATATATGTAGTTGCTCCAACTCTGAAAAGTTTGGATGAGAGGCACACCTCTATTTGTGGCGCCTCTGCTCTTTCAACTGTATACCGTAGAACCTATTTTGGAATTTGTTTGTAGCTGGTACAGCGTTCAGGAGATATACCTAGACTTATACATTATATAAATGGAGATGAGAAGACTGTAGAGGCGGCGCCGCTATAAGGAGAAAATTGATAGATGACACTAGAGTGTTAAGTTTACAGCGTGTAATTGAATTGTTTCAGTAATTATTTCTTTAACTTCTGCTTTCCTATGCATCAGATCTAGGCGTGTCGGCGGACGGGTTTCTTGGATCGATTTGAACAGCTCAAAATCCATTAAATTTTAACCGGTTCTGGTTCGGCTCCTGCCTGCACTGCTTGGACCCAGACCGGTCAAGACCCGGCCCGTTTGTCCGGTTCCGGGTCCGACCCGATCAGATTTTTTTTTTTTTAAACACAAATTTTACTTTGAGCATTACATATCCACTTTTTCTATAAGAGCATTTTATATTTGAGTGTCATGACCAAATATTAATTAATTTTCCTTAATATGTATGATTTTTCCTTAATAACGAAAAATAGTGTTTTACTATAAGATAATGTTTTAAAGTAAATTTGCATAAAATCTTTAATGATATTTATTCAAAAACGGTTAGTAACTCAATTCATTCAATCACAACTTACATAAATTTCCAGTCACAGCTGAGGTCTATAGATAAAGAGACGTGAAACACAATGCAGTTGAATTTTATGTACCATTATATTAAACTCAATAGTACTTTTGATCCATAATAATTATTCTTACTTTATTAATGAAATATAAGATATAACATAAAAGTATAAGAATAAATATCAAATACTTTATTTGTGTGGTAGAGTTTTCTACGATGAATCCCAACTAAATGTAAAATATTATAAAAGCTTGCTATTTAAATATCGAATAGTCCAAAAGATCTCGATGTTGGCCTTAAAATAGTCTGTATGATGATATTTAACCCGTCACAAATAAATAAACTTCCAGTACGTTCATTTTTATATTGTTGTTGAAAAAAAGGAAAAATGAAAAATGAAAAAGATGAAGATAAAAGAAAACGTTAATGTATACAAAACCACACGCTCATAAATAAACGTTAATGTATACAAAACCCATTGGGTACCCGGTTAGCATTGGATAATACCCGGTCCAGATCCATAACTTAATGGTTCGGATCCGGTCCGGATCTAGTATATCTTGGCCGGTTCGCAACCGTAACCAATACTAATTTATTGGTTTCGGTGGGATAAAGTTTCGCCGTTGACATCCCTAATCAGATCTATTCCAAAGTGTTCCCCTGATTTCTACCAACATCAGTAACAATTAACTGAACCAAATATTGGGGGGGGGACACAAATGAATTATTTTTCAGCGTGTAATTAGTGAAAAATAATTCAATTAATCGTTATAGTTATAGGGGAATCAGTAATTATTGTAGTGAACAACAATAGAGGAAGAAGTGTTCCACTATAACTAAAATTATTTTTCAGCTGTGTAATTGAATTATTTTGCAATTCGAATCGAAGGTTTACTTCTGTTTCGGGTCTGAACGATTAATCAAAGTGCACACATTTTGATTATCTATAGAACTCATTTTGTTTTAAATCAAAATAAATATTGATTGATTTTATTATATTGGTTTATATGTGTTAAAATAATGACATATCTTAAACTCATAATACGGACCGACACAAATTTTTGTGCTAAAATAGATTAATAGTATGATTTAATTAGAACCAGAAATCTAACTAATCTAGCACAAGCTAATTTATGACATACACTACAGTCGACAGTTGCTAAAAAAATTATTTACTTAAATTTGAACTCTGATTTTGTTTTTACTTTAGTTTTGTATTTTATTGATTGGTTTTGCAAGCTGCTTTTTGTATTTTCGTGGTTGGAAAAATATTATGCATGTTTCGTACCATTCCCCGACGGTTAAAATCATAATAATAATTTTAAGATATAATTTCCATCATTTTACATATTATTTGTGAATTTCCTAATCATCAAAATTACAATATTATTCCCTCTAAACAATATTATTATCGCCGTCGGAGAATTATGATCTATACAATCATCTTCAAATAAAGGATAAATTTTATAGCCTGACATTGTGATCAAAATTCAAAATAACCTAACCTATTCAATATGCAAAGGAAAACAAACATTTCAAATCATTTGCAAAATGGCACAACAAAAACAAGATTGGATATATGAATTGGAAGACTGTGTATTATATGAGAAGGATGAATTAGACAATGAATTTAATAATTGTAATTAATAGATGATGATGATGAGGTTTTAGAATCAAGAAAAAGTCTAAACGTTGTCTGGTACTATATTTACAACTTCATCATACGGTCGAATTTCTTTTTCCACAATTTAAAGATCAAGCCATTTTTAAAAATCAACTCACAAGTTTGGTCATATAGTGTATTTATCCTCAAATAAATCTTAAGTTGAAGAGGACTGCATAAGCATACCAAAAACGTCGACAAATAATGTTTAATCTCCTATTGTAACTTACAAATTTCCCCAGACCACTAGACTGAGAAACAAAATTCAAAGTAAAAGAATTAAATACAAGCCACGAAAATTCAATGGTTGAATTAAGAGATGACATAAATGTTTAGAATAAAACATCACATTTAAGGAATGACTACCACTGGCAAATTGCAAATTTATTAAATATCACATGCTTTAAAATTTTTGTATATAGCTTCTCTGAAGCCTCTCAAAACTAATTTTACAAAATTAAGTACACTACTGGGATTAAGAAAAATACACAACAAACGCTACCTAGATGAGCAAAAAAGAAATGATTTCAGCATTAGCGTTTAACTCCTGAGTTATAATTTAAGCTTTAGCCCCCTCTACTGCTATCACACAAGGTCCAATGATCAATGGTAGATAACTAGGTGCCCGAACTCTGTTAAGCTGCACACCACCAACCTTGAAAGGACGATGACATCCTCTGTAGGTAGCTCTTGACGCTCATCATTATTCGTCTCCATCTTTCGCTGCTTCATCTCCCGAGTCGGCCTCCTCTTCATCTTCATCGTCAGACATGCTTTCTATTACTTCAGTAATTATTTCTTTAACTTCTGCTTTCCTATGCATCAGATCTACTCCAAAGTGTTCCCCTGATTTCTACCAACATTAGTAACAATTAACTGAACCAAAAATAGGGGGGGGTTGGGGATCTGTAGCAACAAATGACCAAATAAGTTTGTGCATACCAAGCTGTCGCAGAATGTCAGATAGTGTTGCCTACATCATAAGAACACGTGGAAATTGTAAATAACTGTCAAACGTTAGCAACTTACAATAATATGACTTGGGTTGTACTTGTACTTACTGTATTAAAATCAACTTCCTTAAGCATATCAGCCACTACAGCATGCATTTCTTCTCTGCTAGGCTGTTTTTCAGCTGCTATTGTATATTTCGCTTTCCCTGCCACTTTTGAAATACTCAATACTAAGTCAAGGGGAAAAAAGGTAAAAAAAAAGATTTACATCCAACAAAATACAATTGAATGTGGTAAGGCAGCATGGCTAAAAACTAAGTCTATTTATTTATAAATAATACCTTGTTCCTTTTCTGAAGATTTGCTTGACTTTTTCTTGCTTGAGGATGCACCCTTTGTCGGAACATCTTCTTCCTTGCATTCCTCATCGTCCTTTTTCTTCCTACTTGGGGGCGTCTTAACTTTGCGCTTTAGTTCAGCTTCAGATTCTTTCTTTGATGTTTTACTGGAAGGTTTTTTAGTAGATTTACCAGTTTTCGATGCTGTTACATGGCTTGCTTTACCAACAGACTTAGACTTCGACTCAGTCTTCCCAGTATCTTCCTTTCCACTTTTCTTAGAACTTTTCTCAACAACCATATGCTTTCCAGGATCATCTTCATCACCATCTGTTCCTTCTTCTGAGTGAAGCTCTTCTTGTTCACTTTCTGCTTCATGAACTGTACTGTCTTCATCACGATCATCTTCACTTTGTGAAGTTCTACTTTTGTTGTCACCTTCTTCCTCTTCTTCTATAGAAGGCTTTGACTTCTTCCCAGATTCAGAATCCGACTTCTGTTTCTGCATGTCAGATAAGAGCAATGAAAAATAGCAGAATGATACCATGCAAAGCGACAATCACAAAATATTACATATTTACGACTTAGAGTAGCAAGCCAAACTATATTACAATTGATGCAAGAGTCAAACCTCAGGATATGACAATTCTAAGCCATAAAGAAAAGTAACATTGCAAACATAAACTCTCTGCATCTAAAACTTGTACCAGCTAAGTGGCATCGCATAATGTTTAACAAGTTGCAGTTAAATAACTCTATCTATTGAAGGATTTAAGCTTGTAAATCAACAATCTAAAAGAGAACCATTATACAGATACAGCTAGAAAACAGTATGTAATACTGAACCTGGATTCTGATACGGGTAGGTGGCTGTTAACACAACGAAAATTGGCAAGGTATTTGAGCAACTAGTATACAAGGATCCACTAAGCCTCAGATGGTAGCCAGATTAAAGATGAGTAATTAAAGATAAAAACATTTAGCATTTTACAATTGTATGGTGCTTATCTTTCAAAATTAATTAATTAAAATTTTAATACACTAGGCAAATGTAGTAAAACATTAAGGAATGCTTGGTCTGAAGTTCAGAATCAATTTAAGTCAATCAAAAAAAAAATTTGTCCACATTTGCCCCATGCTCAAACATATTGATATTGCCATTGATAAATTTGAACCTAGCACTACCTCAAATAATATTTCGATAAGACAGCCTTAAATGATATTGAGGCTGAATTGAATTATGAAGAGTTCAATCCTGAGCTTTGCATTTAACAGTTATGAATCAAGATAACTCTGCAAAGTAGAAAGAGAGAAAGCCCCACCTTTTTTGATTTTCCAGCAGTCGCATTAGAAGAACTAGGACTTTTGCTTGTTGATCCCCTACTCTTCCGCTTCTTACCCTTCAGATGATGTGTTGTCAGGTAAAATACTTCAGTTAATGGCTAAAAAGTTTGATCATAAGGTCCTATGGATAATCCCAGTGTAACATGATACAAAATAAAAAACAAAGTGAGACAGATTTACCTTCTCCTTGTCAGCAAGCAAGCTATCTGTTGTAGCATGTGGAGATTCCAAGAAGTCCAACAACTTTGTAGTAAGCTCCTCCTAAACAATACAGTTTGCAAAATTAGACAAACAGATGTTCTAGAAATTCCATAACCAGATACTGTAAGATATTACCTTCTTTGTAGACGTTTTGTTCACATGAATATTGAGAATATCACAGAAATCCAGCAATTTTTCTTTAACAATTTTTTCAATCTTCTCCTTGATTTTTGTCCTCTGCTTTTCCTGATGAAAACAACAGTAAAAATAGTCAATTGCAATTAACCAATAGACAAAAATTTAAGCAATTCTGGGTTAGATGGAATGGCTCCATTGATTAAGGTTGTAGAGAACAAACATGTTCTGTTTCAATTTAATTACATTGGGGTTGGATCCCTGAGAACTAATCTTTTTTTGAGAACTATGCACAAACATATAATGTTGATGAACAAAATCTATAAAGTTGTGCACAACGAAAACATTCTAAAATTGTTGCACAACAAAACAATTTTAGAAAGTTTTCGTTGTGCATAATTTTATACCATTATGTGCATCATCTTTACACGTCTTATGCATGGTTCACAATGTTCTAAAAAAAGATATAGTTTTCATTTGATCCACTACTTAATTACATATTTGAGTTTCTATATATTTATAGGTGCAAAATCACTTTAAAAACTACAGAGTAGTTGCTGGGTCAAAATTAGAGCAAAACATAAATCCTTTTTAGTGGAAAAGCTGCCACATAAGCATAACAACCAACAGTCATCTCCATCATTCAATATTCTGTACACATGCTTGAGTTACTGTTTAGACCATATATTTTGCCATTTTTAGTTGTAAGTGATGGAATAAAATAAATATGAAGCCACAAAATGTTACCTGTGGAAATTCTGATTTACAAAACTAATATGTAGCATATAAATTACACCATTATTGTTCTCAAGCATATCTTATTATATGCCCTATGATATTACTCTTGGAAAATATGAACTCTTCAAAAAAATTCACAAGACCTATAGAATTTCCCCGGTACCTAACTACCTTACAAGTCAATTGTATGCTAGCAGTATGTTGGGGAATATTCAAGTTACCCAAATGTTTGTAAACTGCACAAGTCCTCAAATACACTGAGGTTAATCAGATTAACTTAACATGTCATTATCCTCAGAATTCCTCTCCCAGAGGTCTCTTTTATAATTTCTTAGTAAAATAGCAAGGTTTCCAGGAACCAAATAGTGAACAATATTTGTTTTGCTGTGGCCCTCCTGAAACTTCAAGAATTAGGACCGGTAAAAGCTTTGAAGTGTTTTCCATCTTGTAAGTAAATGGTCTACACTCTCGAGTTTTGTGAAATAGAATAGGTATTCACAACATCACTCAACAAGCAGTTGGAACTTGGAATCATTTTGCAGAAAGAAATTACAAGTTTTGTACTGTAAAGACTCCAAACTAATCAGCTTGTATAAGACGTTCCTTTTGTAGGATTGTACCAAAACTGAGAAACTACAGCAGGAAAAAGAAATATTTAAAAACATAACCATGAGTGTTGACTCACCAAACTCATAAAAAGAAGAGATGAAAAGAAGGTTACCTCATTCTCAACCCATACAAAACCAGAAAAGAGGCCTATATTTTTCTTCAGCGTGTGCACCTGGAAATTATATATAAAAGAAGCATCAGGATAAAAGATTCATAAAATGCTTAAAATTAAACAAGCAAAATGCTCATTGAAAAGTTTAGGCTGAAATTGACCTTAGATTTCTTGCCAAAAAGAACAGTGTGGAGAAGCTGTAGGGTCTCATCAGCTTTCCTCTTGGACAACTTGAATGCCACTGAAATGACATGAAAGGGCTCATTTTCTCAGAACAGGAATCACAGCAGTGATGTATCAAGAGACACCAGGCAACGTAAAGGTCATGGAGGATAAATCTATTCACATTAAGCTATAAGCCAGTACCAAATTTGAACTACAGTAGAAATCCTTCATACTATGTATTAGCAGCTTTCTCAAGCTATAATAATACTTAATAGAACTTGTTATATATGAAAATTGGAGCATTGCATGGAGTAAACTGTTAATAATATTTACAAGCTTCCATATCTTGTAAATACTTTAATATGAGAGTGATACTTGCATAATTGATAGAAAATGTCAATCCACCTCCTAGAAGTATACACCAGTCAGCAGACTCAGCACCAACAGACACGTCCTAACAAAGTAAAGCAGTTGCTGAAACAGAATTACATGTTTTGACAAAAAGAAGAAGAAACAAAGAATGATTAAGAAAAGAAAAGAGCATGATCCAGCAAACAAAGTGAAGAAAACAGTTGAATCCAAAACCAAACAGACATACTCTCCAACATTATTATTCAATTTACCAAATAAAATTGCAATTCAAGTGCCAAAAAGAATAATCATACCATTCGGGATGTCTTTAAGTTGTGTGCCTTGACCCTGTCATCATTATCAACAGTCACTGGTCAGAATTTTAACAGACCCAAAATCTGCAATGTACCACTATTGATTTTTTGTATTACACTAGATTATGAGCCGAACAGAGTCATACTTAAGGACTCCATTCTCTATGATACATAGATTCCTGCTTTTAGGGGTCAAAAATAAAATTTCCATGCAATAACAGCATAAGTTTCTTTTGTCACAAGGAAGCCAACCCAAAAAAAAATGCATGACTATTCACCCAAATACCAACAAAAGAAACAATTCCTATCTTCTTTAACTTTGTCCATCTCCACCAGCACTAAACACCACTGAAACACACCTACTATTGAGTTTAATCCCATCATAAACGATCCAAAACTGACATCAAGTCCATGTGAACACTCAACAAAACCTTCTCACCTGTCACCCTTGAGCAGCTCAAAATCTTCATCGTTTTCAGAACATATATGTTCAGATCAATAAAGCAACAAATAAATGAAATATATAGTTCTATTTCCATCTCACTTTGCCCATAAAAAAAAACATATTTAACGTTGTACACTACACGTAACAAATTAGATTCACATCAAATGACCATATAGTGACACCAAAATCTTTCCTAAGACAAGCGGAACCTTGTACAATTCGCTTCACAAAATCTTGATGTACACACCCATCAATCTTTTTACCCCCAGATCAGATGAAATCATATCTATAGTTCACATTTATACAGTGTATTCAATGTATTTAGATTAAAACCAGACATGCTCCTCATCATTCCTTGACGCTAATAAACAATCCTAAGTTATAAACTGTCCATATCCGTGGTGTGTGTGTGTTGGCCTAGTGGTAGAGTGGTTAATGCACGAGGCCAAAGCCAAAGGTCTCGGGTTCGAGTCCACCGTAACGCAGCCTTTAAAATTTCTGTATTAATTGACCAAAAAAAAACTGTCCATATCCGAAAAAAAAAAAAAACAGTAGCGACGTTACCTTTTCAATTGATAAAGTCTTGCTGGCCGAAGTCCTCGGAGTCTCCCCACCATGAATCTTTCCACCGTTTTCCTCTCCCTCGTCGGCCTCTCGCTACCAGGTGTCCTCGGCGATTCCAACTCCTTTGTCTCACCTTTCCTATCTTTTCTTGATCTCTTCTTCAAATTCCCACTTTTCTTCTCACTCTCTTCCCCCTCCGTTTTCTTTCCTTCGTCATCTTCATTTTCGTCCTTCCCCTCCACCTCTGCTTCTTCCTCATCTCCCTTTCCCTCTTCATTTCCCTCGCTCTCTTCCTCTTTCACTTCCTCTTCTTTCACCTCATTTTCCTCAGCCTTTTCAACTTGGCCTTCTTCTCCTGGTTCCTCCCCTTTCTCGTCGCCTCCTTTGCTATCGTCTTCCTTTAGGCCTTCCTGTTCAACTTCGTTAGGCTTCGCGTCTTTCTCTTGCTTCTCGCTCCCATCGACATCAACTTCTTCCTTTTCTGTAGCCATGGAAGTCCTCAAGAATTCACAAAACCCTAAAACCCTGTAAATCTGAGAGCATATGCACGCTGAAGTTCAAGATTTTGGGAGCAGATTGATTCAGAGTGAAGCGAAGTGAAAGTTTGTCTCGAAGATGTCCGAAATTTTAAGTGCAAAATGAGTTGAAAAGTTGAAATCGGAGAATTTAGGGCAAAAATTTTGGGCGAAAAGGCGGGTTTATTTGGAGCCGAATTTTTAAATTTTAGGTGGAAATTTTTAGTTGCCGCTTTGTGTCACTCCCGTCGGGTAAATAGCATCCCGAAACAGGAAAGGTACAACAGATGATGCGTTGCGTACAATTCTAGTTCAAGTTGACTCCACCGATAGGAACGATATCATTGTTGTTAATCCTTCAAAATTATATTTAATTTCTTTTTATTTATTTATCAAAATTTGTATTTTTTAATTTTAAAAATATCAATTACCACTTACCAGTTCGATACTATTAGTCTTATTAACTATTATTTAAAAGGGTTAATATTACTTTCTATATTTATTCTATCACAGCTTTCAAAAAAAAATTATTTGGTACTTTCAATATATCAATATTATTACTATTATAATAAAATAATTTTTTAACTTAAAATTGATTTAGGCTTTTGAAACCCATGATTCTAGTTGTTCGCTCGTGATTCTATTTTTTGTTGATAAATGTAAGTCTTCCCCTTGTACGCCTTTTCGACTAGTTAATTTGCCCATACCATAACGTCAAAATCCCTCAATCAATCTTGACTTTCTAAAGTCCTCTCATAATTCCTATGATAGTTTTGACATATGTTAAAAGGGTTACAATAAAATTAATAACTTTTAAAGATTGGAATATAATTAAAAATAGGTTTATTAACTTAATATTTAATCGAGCCGACTATTTGAAGCTTAAAACTGATTTGTTCTTTAACTTCGTTATAGAATATATTCAAAAGTAAATTGACTTTTCAAAAATTTATTTTTAAGTTTAAATATTTATCATTTCTTTTATACTAAACTGTTTTATATTTAAATAATAATAAATTTACTAAAACCTATTATTTTCTTATATCACTTATAATATAAGAATATAAATTACATATTTCATATGTCCTCAAAATTTATTCATAGTTTTATTTTTGATCCGTTTTTAAATTTGTTCTATTTTCATTTATGAAAACTACCCTACAAAATACTTTTTACTTATTGTCTTTAACAACATCATTTATTTAAACTTTTTACCACTCATGGTTCACAACTATCTATTCTTCTTATCTTCAACACCACCACTTATTTACATTTTTATAATTATGGCCCACCACTATCTACGATTAATTAATTTAATACTACATTAATGTGGGATCTTTATTCTATTTACAAAACAATCCATAATTGTTATTAAAACTCGCATCAAATATTATAAAAATAATTTTAGGGACCACTGGAGTATTAATTTATTATTATTTTACTAACCACTGACCTGTATTTCAATAAAATGTGTTTAACCAATCACAAGACATTCTTCTAAGAGAGAATAGTATATACATATATAATTAGTGAAAGATTGTGAGCTGGTGTGATTGTCCAATGTATCTAATTCTATAATTGGATTCGTGTTGGAGAGACCACATCAATTACCAGTTCTATGTAACACTTTAAAATAATTATATTCCTATTTTACCTCAATTCTCATTTTACACCTTTTCAAAACCCAAAAAAATATCTTCCTTATTTTATCCACGTCGCAAAAGATTAATCATCACCTGCAATTTCATTCTCTGAACTATCTCACAATTCCATATTCATTCCCTGCATATCTCATGACATTATTCAAAGGCGTGTAGGGGTGAGCAAAATACCCGAAATTCGAATATCCGATCCGAATCAAACTGAAATTTAAAATTCGGTTTGGATTTTCGGTTCGGATCGGATCGACATTTTTCAAAATTTTGGATTTTCGGATCGGATTGGATTTTTTAATCCGAAAAAATCTGAAAATCCCAATTATATATAATAATAATATTTTATTTAAATATTTTTAAATATAATATAAATATATATAAGAATTGACAAAAATTGGTTTCGGATTTTCGAATTTTCATAGTCTCGGATTTTTGGTTCGGTTCGGATATTTTTATAAAATTTCTGGATTTACGGATTTTTGGTTCGGATCGGATTATTTTGGTCTCAAAATTCGGATTTTCGGATCGGTCCGGATTAGACAAAAATCGAATCGAATCGAATGTTCACCCCTAACGGCGTGTTTTCAGTCTCTTAGCATCCTCTGGATTGTCGTACAATTCCATCGCTGACTATGTTCCTTTTTCATCGAGCTACGTTACTTTTTCATACATCGGTGCCTTTTATCACCCAACGTTGACGGCGAACTCCATCAATTCTATCATCATTAGGTGGTTCATTATCAATCATGATCGATGTCTCTCCCGCACCCTCGTTCCCATATTGGCGATTCACAAATTGGAGATTCTTTTTTGGAATAATCATCATTTGTCCAACCTCTCACACCTTCTATCACATAATGAGGAATCAATTTTAGAAGGATATTGGCCACCCTTTCTGATTATGAAAGGACCTACAAATCATCTATTAGCTACAAGCAAACAAGGAAGATGAAGATTGGGAAGCTATCTTCCCTCAAGATCAATTGCAAACTTCACTTTCTTGCAGATTTGCAGAGCACGTAGTAATTTTTTCTCGGCGGCATTAACTTTGAATCGTCCTCTCAATTTCTTGCAGACTTTTAGAGCACACTTCATTTCTTCTAGGCGTCAGTAACTTCGCATCGTCCTCAATCGATTTTTGACTGAGGTAAAGAATTTGAGCGGTATCAAAATTGAGAATGGTTAAACTGATTTCCAACAACACCGCCATAATTGTCACACATAATCAATACAAGAAAAAGTAAATGCAATAATTGATGGAATGGGGTAGCAGCCTAGTTTACCGACGAATTCACCGTGAACCACCGCCATAGCCACCATATTTCTCGATTCTTCAATCATCTATCAAATTTATCTTCTATTTTTTTTCAAAATCCATCAATTTTGTTCTCAAATTTTTTTCTTCTTTTTCTTTCTTTCAAAATATGTTGTTTGTTGTTGTTCGTCGGTCTTGCCGTTGCCGTCGCCGTCAACACCGTTCTTGCCGTCGTCGCCTCCCGGTGCCGTCTGTTGCCACCAAGGAGGAGAAGAAGAAGGCGATTTGATTTCTTCCCATTTGCCCTTGCGAAAATAAAAAGAAAAGAAAAGAAAATGAGCTGCCACATGTCGACCAGTAGTCTGCCACGTGTTCAAAATGTGGTCAGATTGATACTACATACTATCGGGGACCAAGATACTTTAACCAAACCCTATATATATATATATATATATATATATATATATATATATAAAATCTAATTAACATAAGAGCCTTCTTTTTTTTTACAAAATTGAATTTGAGTAATATATCCTCGAAAATATGAAATCTTACCTTAAATTTGATCATACCAATTTCCCTAAAAGAGAAATCAGCTAGCAAAAATGAGAGAAGGCCATTTTTATCCTTACCACATAAAATGGCTAAATAAGGTAAAAGAAACTAGAATTTTGCTAGACGGCTAATTTTATTTATTTGCTAAGTTAAAAGTTCTACTTTTTATGATTGTTATGTAAATATTATTAAAGTTGCTAGTATGCTATACAACTTCCCTGGTACTGTGTGATGCCTCCATTTTCTCTCCCACCCTAAAACAAGTGGTTGAGCCGCTTATTTATTCCTTTGAATTTTCAAGTCAATCTTTAGCTGCCCATCTCCTTCTTTTCAGCTCTGATTTCCAAAAATTAGATTACCTACTATATTCTAATTAAATTTCTTGGCTACAATTAACTAAAATAAACAGCCAATGTCTCCACCTTCGTCAAATAAAAAACGCACATAGACCTCACTGAATGAGTGACAGTTTAGTTGGTAATGGCATTGCTAGGAAACGCCGCGGTGCCCTTCAATCAAGATTCATTCAGCTTAGACAAGGATGATGATTCAAGAGGTGTTGATATACTTCGTAGGCGCGTTGGTTTTGGTGGTGGGTGGAAGTTGACGAGGAAAAATATGCAGCTGCTAAATTATAGCACGAACACGAACGTGAACATGATAAATGGGAAGAAAGTGAATGGAGTGAGTGTCCAGCAGAATGCGAGCTTGATGAATCATGAATGTTTGTTTGGGAGATTTGTGGATGATCGTTTTGCGTTCAGACAGGCATTTGTGATTAGGTCTTATGAGATTGGACCTGATAAAACTGCCACCATGGAAACCCTCATGAATCTTCTTCAGGTCATTTGTGTGTGTGTGTGTGTAAAAAAAAGATATTTAACAAGGCGAGAGGATATAAGATAGTTTTGCTCTCATGTAAATTACAGCATTGATCGTTGTGGAGTTTGAATCTTATATACATTCTGCAAATGAACTATCATTTTATCACTTGAGATATATCTATCCCGTGAATTTTAATTTAAGTGTTCCACTTTTGACTTATGTACCACCTCTAATTTTTTGTTCATTATTTTCTTCAATTTAATTTTTCTGTTTTAGTTTAATTTTATTATTACTAATTACGATAAATTATGTGCATTTAGGGGTATATAATGCTTTTTAGCTTTTTATTTTATTAGGTTGATTAATAAAAATTACAACTTATAAAGTTTTAAATTTTCAATTCTCAGATAATGAATGGTTAATTATTATTAAACTACTAAATTTGAGGATAGATTACCAAAATTGTGGGATATTAGAAGATCCCATCCCATCACTTTCAGATTTAGCATGAGCTTCAAATATACCATACATGATTTTTTCTCGATAATTTTATTGTAAAGATTAAGTATTTATTAAATGACTTCCGAAAAGAAAAGCTAGGTAGTCATATCAGTTAATTAAAGTTGGTTTTGAAAAATATAGGTTAAATATATTGTGCAGGAAACAGCATTGAATCATGTGGCGAACTCTGGAGTGGCTGGAGGCGGGTTTGGAGCGACCCGGGAGATGAGCCTCAGGAAGCTTAATTTGGGTCGTCACTCGCATTCACGTTCAAATCGACAATTATAGCTCATGGTATGTATATGTATATAAATGTTTTATTTATTACTTCTCCGGTCCATTTAAAATGTTTTTTTTTCTTTTAGCTGAGCAAACGCCATTGATTTAAAGTGATACAATAATCATTAATTGGGCTTTGATTGAGTTTCACAAGCCACATCACTATAAAAAGCAGGCAAAATCATGCATGATATTGAATATTTCAACGTCTAATTATCGCCTTGAAATTTATACTCATCAAACTTTGCATTATAATTTTTCCTTTGGGAATTTATTTTTATTTGGTATCAATTAATGACAACAAGAATAATCATCCAACTTTTATTATAAGTTTACCTTTTAATGAAAATTGGATATAATTCACCCATTGAAATAAAATGCGAAATAAAACGCATCTAATACATGGAAGGATGTGAACAGGGGCGATGTTGTGGAGATAGACACGTGGGTAAATGCGGCGGGCAAAAATGGAATGCGGCGTGACTGGATTATCAGAGATTACAATCATTACAAGAGCAACCAGGTAATTCCCATTTAAAATTAATTTGTTGAGATAATTAATTAATTAGTTAGTTCTTGATTAATTTGATTGCACATATCAGCACATGGGCGATAATGAACAGAGAAACGAGAAGATTGAGTAAAATCCCAGAGGAAGTGAGAAAGGAACTGCAGCCGTTTTACCTTGATAGGGCAGCGATTGCAACAGAAAATATCGACACCCAAAATATCGAAAAGCTTAGTGATCAAATTGCGAACCGAATTCGGACTGGCTTGGCAGTAAGCTAAATTAATTTCCACCACTAATTAATGATTAATATTAATGTTGTCACATTAATAATACCTATCTCATTAATTTATTAATCTCAATATGCTGCTCCAGCCCCGATGGAGCGACATGGACGCCAATCAGCACGTCAACAACGTTAAATACATTGGATGGATTTTGGAGGTATGCCTTTTCCCTTCCAACTTATGCATGATTTGTTTGCAAATTCAGAGGCGCTATACCATCAAACAATTCATTTCTTTTCTTTTTTGAAAAAGTTAATTTTAATTGTACCAAGACCAAGGAAAAATTTGTGCCCAAGATGATGGCTATAAAATGCTGAATTTGGTTTAAATTAGAAGCCAGTGAATTAAAAACCCAGTAAAAATAAAGCACTATCCAACATAGAGCAAAACATCTTAATTTCTTGCATGTAGGAATGCCAATCTAGTCTAAATACATGGATTGGTCTGTATAAGTAGAAAAAAGTGGGTTAGGATTTTAAAACTCCAGCCCAAAAAGATGTTGATTTGAATTGACCCGATACAAAGATTTCGACAGCCCTCAATCAAGTATTAGCTCGAAATACAAGTGGATGGGCCCAATTGACCTCTCTAGCTAGTTAAGTACTTATTTATGAAGATAAAATTAATCGTGAAGTTGAATCAGAACATCAAATATTGTTGGAATAGAAGATAAATCTACTTCAAATATTTAATTGATTATTAATGCTGGTAATTTATTTTGAAGTAGTTTGAAGAAGAAACTATGGTTAAACATTAAACGTTTCTTATCATTTGTCATGTCATATTCTTCTTGAGATGCTATTTGATGTTAATTATATTTTTCAGTTTATTTAGAGGGTGTTTGGCTAAGTTTATTTTAGAAAGCTTATAAGTTCCAACAACTTATAAATTGTTTTGAGAACTTATAAGATATGGTGTATTAAGAGCTTATAAGATATTAAAGTATTTGGATAACAAGGGTAAACATGAAAATAAAAAATATATCATGGTTATTTTTGTAGTTTTGTTATAACATATAAGATCATTAAAAAATAAGTTGGTTTTGGAGCTTTTTTTAATAGAGTTTATAAGTTCTTAGAGCTTATTTTGAAAACTTATAAGCTCTCTAACAACTTAATTTGTCAAACATATTGATTGAGCTTATAAGCTCTTAAACATCTTATAAGCTGTTTTAAAGAGCTTATAAGCTCAGCCAAACACCCCCTTAATCAGTGAATGAATCTTTTCTTAGCCATTTCCTTTTGTGTTATTTATTTGCTTAAGAAACAAAGACGGGGGCTTTTTGGTCAATTAAAGATGGCAAAGTCAGATTAATCGTATGTTAATTTCAGACCGATAATGAATTGTATTTGTATCTAAAGCTCGTCTTTTGTTTCAGTTAAAAATCTTTGTTTGATGTATTTTAATTTTAGACCTTAAAACTTAGTTATTGAAATTTAAATAATTTATTCAATTAATCGTTGGGGATGTCTTTTTTGTGTTAATGTTTTCAAATTAGATGTTTATGAAATCATAAACAGACAATTTATTCACTTTTTTGGGGATAAACCAGGAATGATATGCTAGCCTGAAAATTGAAGATTTGGGGCTAAGATTTTTCCGAAAACATTTTCTAATTAATTTGAACCAATTGAATAGTCCGACAGTACAACAGAATTGACCCAAAACCTAATCAATTGACCCGATATATATCGTGTTAATTTGTATAGTAGGTAAAGTAGCGGGACGGGACGGGCTGGCCTGGTCAGTCGGATTTTATATTTTTTTTGGTTGGATCCGTCCAAAATTTTCGGACCTAAAAATATGAAGTCCAAACCAGTCTCGGGTGAGCTTTCGGGCGGATGGATTTTTTTAAGATCATTTTTCTAATTTTTTTAATATATATAATTAATATTTTTAATTATAAAAAATAAATAATTATATAAAATATAATTAATATTATTAATAATTATATATATATATATATATATATATATATATATATATAAATACGTATATTTAATAGAATATCGGACGAGCTTTTTTAGTCCAACACCCCGGACATTTTTTGGGTCCGAAGTCCGGTAGGTCCGGGGTTTTTTCGAACAGGCTTTTTAGGTCCGATTTTTTTCGAACCTTTTATTTTTAAGCCTAAACCAACCCAAACTCTAGGTACCCTGGATGAGTTTTTCGGGTCGACCTCATTTTGCCAGCTCTATTAATTTACAACACCATCACACTAGCTAATCCACTCTCGTTTTCTACATCACCTAAATATTTATTTTTGTTTCTCCGCACATCATCGATTCATCTTCCAGGTTTGCGCAGAAGAGTTTAGCTTATGCTTTGCATATTGTGCAGCTATATATACATATTCTCCAACTATATACGTACACCGGTACACTCCACAACTCTTAATTATATCTCCAAACTGGGAATTAAACATTTAATGATAAAATTAAGGATTTATTTGTGCAGAGTATGCCGACAAATGTGCTTGAAGATTATAAGATGAAGAACATTACTCTTCAATACCGACGCGAATGTCTTCAGAGCAACGTGCTCGAATCATTGACAACCATGAAACCTATAATTGAAGAAGACAGCAGCTATATACAAGACTTAGAATGCACGTCTTTGCTTCGGATGGAAGGCAGCCATGCTGATATTGTTCGAGCCAGATCACTATGGCAGTTCAAGAAACATGATGACACCCATGCTTCATTTTAGTTGAGCCATAACTTATTAATATGATGTGCTTACGTAACCTGAGGTTTTCGAGATTCTGTTTGGAGTAGTAGCTATCTTTTTTGTTCCTCTCTTTTGTTGAACTTAAAACCAATATTCCTTAATTGACTAACTTTTATGCTCTTGATGTAATAGGCAGCTCTAATTATGACGGTGTTTGCCTAATCTTATTTTAAACAACTTATAAGATATTTCAAGTACTTATAAGATATAATATCTTAAAAGTTTATAAATTATCAAAATATGAACAACTGAGCTTATAAGTAAGAAAGAATTATGAGTTAGAGAGAGAAAATTGAAGGGATGAAATTGGATAGGTATATGACGGAAATAACAAATTGTAATAGAGTTATTTTTGTAAATTGATTGTTATTTATAAGATCATGAAAAAGTAAAATGGGATTGAAGAACTTAATTTTTGGAAGTTCGTAAGTTGTTTGAGTTTATTTTTACAGTTTATAAGTTGTTTACGAGTTTATTTTATCAAACATTTATTAATAGCTTATAAACTCATAAACAACTTAAAAATATTTTAAAGAGTTTATAAACTCAGTCAAACACCCTCCAAGTCAGAACATTGTTTAAATTGATACAAAACTTAAAATGTTTTTATGAGATGCATGGCTCTTGATTTGTTGATGGAATGGAAGAATGGGTGCTTCATTATCTCTTTCTTTATTTTGTTTCAGCTTGGGCAGGTAATAGTTTTGAGAAATAGAGGCATAGAATTGACTCTAGATCGACGATGAACTGGCTTGCTCAGGAGGCAATCAATTAATTACTTGAATTTTAATGTATTTTCCACAATATAAGAGATTAACTAATTAGTAACGGCATTCTACTTGAGAGGAATTGAGATGTAGTATATATTAGTAATGTACATTTGATGGTATCATAATTTTGTGCAATATGTGTGATTGATACTACTAAATATATGATGCAAAAGAAATTGCTGAACAAGTCTACATACAGATATCCGTGTATAAATAGAAACAAGAAACTATTACAGTAAATTCACAATTTTTATTCTTTTTAAAGTCAGTTTAAAGAAAGATAAATATTGCTCTAATTAATGTTACGTTGATGTTAAATGAGCTTAAACGACTTTTAATAAATAAATAGATAATTCAAACGAGCATCATCCCATATAAAAAGGAAATACATTATTGTCATGATGTATAATTCATTTATCCTAAGGATCATAACTTTGGATGATCTAGAAATTATATGCAAACATACATCAATTACAATAGTAAAATCTTATTATTATTTTTTCACAACAAGACCTCATCCAATTATATTTTTCGTTGTGAAAAATCAAACGTGTCGAGCAGAAGGACATTATTTCGGCTAAGCTCGTCGAACATGTTGAATCCATTTTAATCTTGAAGTAAAGCTTGATCAATGATTTAATTGAAAATAGTTGTAGGCAAATGCTTTATTTCTATACATAATTTACGAAGTCTTGATGTATAGCAATACCAACCAAAGTTTGCGACTCTTTAGGCAATTAATTATCCACTAAAATTAATTATTGTCTTTATACTAATTACAGTTATTAAAATATTATATATAGTACCACTAATGAAAATTAAGTAAATATCAAATCATTTATATTTTTAAATTTGTTCATGAGTTTTATCTTAGGAGCTAGTAAAACAACAGTTTAGCACTGTTTAATCCAATTAACACGCCATCAATATGGACATGCATGATTTTTGAATTAGGACCGAATTTAATTTTTTTTTAGGAACTAATCCCGACAAAAGTTAATTTGAATATGGAATACTATCCATTTATATTTACAAGTCTCGCTCATAAAATATGCTCAAATTCTTGAAAAAACCAACTCTGAAAGGGGAGGAGTATATGTATAGGGCAATGCTTACGAGGAAACAGGTGGATGGATATATGATAAAAGAGGTTGGAATGAGAGAAATCCAAAGTTCATCGGAACTTGTGGCTACCTCCTTTTGCATTAAAATTCGAGAACCAATCTCAAAGCTCCACGTATTTTAATTTCTTGGCACAGCTCCACGTATTAGAACTAGGTGCTGTTTATTATTTAAAAGATAAATATCCTTTAATATCCCAATATTTTATGATTTTTCATTTAATTTCTCAACATAAGTATATATTTTACTTTGGTCTCAAATATTTCAGAAAATTTCACTTAATATTCCGGCGATTAACTTTCGATGTACAAACGCTTACATGACTATCGGAATTTCATACTGGATTTCACGTCAATATAAAAATTAAATAAAAACGTGAAAAAATTTATGCATTTTCATTTCTTTTCCACGTCAATATACTAGAATAAATAGAAAGATATCATTTTAGATGAAACTTTTCACGTTTTTATTTTATTTTTCTAATGATATGGAGTCTAACATGGAATTTTGACAGCCACATCAGCATTTATACGTCGAAAATTAATCGATCGAACATTAAATGAAATTTTCAAAGATCAAAATAACAATATATACTTACGATGGACAATTTTAGAGAACATTAACTAGAAGTATATTACGGAAATGAAAATTTATGAAAAATAACGTTAGGAACAACAAAAGAGGAATGTAAGATTACATTTCTCCATTAAGAGAGTATTAAATAATGAGTAATGCTAAATATAAATAATATGTATATACATAATAGTTTCAAATTTGGAGTTGTAGAGTTATAGTATACGATGATGCAGACTCCGACAACGATATACGAGGATTCAAATGAGAATAATTCAAATAATAAATAGAATGAGTGTGACTGGTGCTCCCTCCAATAATATTATTCATCGTCCCCATGAATACGCACTAAATATAATATTTGAAGGTAACTAAAACGCTGCGAATTCGAATATTCTAAAGCAATCAAAGTTCATTTTTCAAGAACTCTTACCCAACAATTTTGAAGAAGGAACTCAAATATATCTATCAACTCAAAGTTTCAGTATATACATCATCAAGATCTAGGACACTATCTTTTATATCTTAAGCCTAGACATATTGAGTTTGTCGCATGTGATAACTCAACTTTTAGTTGGAAAAACCCTCTAATCAAAACCCTTTAGTTTAAGTAGAGAAGTTGGGCAAGTAAGCTATAAGTATTAGTAACCGAAAACTTGATTGTCTTACACATGTAAGCAATAAGTTAGGTCAACTGCAATCGAAGCAGTCACAGGTTTCTTAGCACCAATAAATAGAGCTGGCAAAATGGACCCGACCCGGCCCATCGGACTTGTTGTTTTATTGGATCGGTGGCATGACCGAAATGCTATCAGCTAAAAATATGGTAGCCCACCATTTATCTGGGCCATCAGCCAAACCCGCCTAATATTTAATTTAATAAAATATTATTTTTAATTTTAAAAATGATAACAATAAATAAATTAAGTCTACTAACATCAATTTCAAAATAAATAAGATAAATTACGTCTACTAACATCAATTTTATTTTCTATATTTACTATTTCGTATTTACTACTAATATAAAATATAAAAATTTAAATTTGTATGGGCTTTTAGCCCGTTAACCCGGCTTTAGCCCTAAAGTCTGGCCACCGATGGGCTATGTGGTGGCTTTTTGGCCCATTTTTTCGGCCACTATTTTCATGAGCCCAACCCGACCCCAATTTCGGGTACCTCGGGCCGGCTCATCGGGTCGGGCCAATTTTGCCGGCTCTATCAGTAAGTATAGGAAGAATGTCAAGTTCGGCAGATACAAAAAATGTTAAAGTTCGTATTTAGGTTTATATCTTATACCCTAAACAAGATAAAATCTCAAATAATGGATTGATTGAGCAATCAGTTCGTGGATTTAGGGCGATCTTTCCAAATCATATAAAAATTAAGTATTATTTACATTCAATTGAGATGTAAGAATTATTTAAGAAGTTAACTACTAATCTACTAGTAATATGACTGGAAAAAATGTATTTCTTGGAAATAGAATGACGAACTCGAGGTCTATTGGGATTGAGGATTTAATATAACTGTGTCCATTGGAAACATCATTTACACATTTCAAGAAAAGGTACTAATACAGAATTATTTTTAAATCACATTAAATCTACTAAATCCTAATCTATGTGACGAACTTATAACTGACTGTAATTAAATACTGGAAATATAATTAATAAGTAGTTTTGTGGTGGAAAACTCAAAGAAGTACGGAAAGAGATTAATTCAAATTTTGAAGGCGAGATTATGGGCATAAAACTGACAATGCCCACACTTCCCAACCATTAAAGGAATGCCCCTTCCATGATTAAAGTAAGATATTATTTTTACAATAAAATTATACTACCACGTTATGTTGATCATACGAGAATATTTTAACAATTATCGATATAATTAGTTTGTTAATCATTTTTACATAAATACTATTTTTTCATTTATTTTAAAAAATATTAAATTTATTAATTTTAATTTTTCATCGATAGGGGCAAAATTATAATTCCATAAGATGGTTTTAGTGTAAAACCAATTTTTTAATAAATCAAATATTAAATAAACAATTTTTTCATTAAATAAAACTGATTATGACCGAATAGCATTACTCTTATTTTTATTTCTGTTTTAATATTGAGTGACAAATAAATACTCTCTCTATCATCAAAATATGTTTCAAAAAATATCAATGTGAATTTTAATAAAAATCATTGATTATTTTGTGAGTGAAATAAAAATTCATATTAATGTAACATTAAATTAATCAGTAATAAATTATAAATAATAAAATATATAAATAAATGATGTTATTAAATATAATAAATATAAATAACAGTGAACTAATGGATATGGACGAAGTTATATAGGGCTCTGGGGCCGTGAGCCCCAATTTTAAAAAAAATAGTAATAGTATATAAGTAATATCCACTATGTAAATAAAATTTTGTATATCTTATGTTAATGTCGGGATTAGGATCTTTAAGAGTCAAGACAATACACCTAAGTATAGTGGCGTAAACTTGATTATCAGACCATATTCGGACAAGAGTGAAGTTCATTTATTTTAGTCACATTCTCATAATTAATTCGAACTGATTTCCTGTCGATTTGGCCATAAAAATCACAGTCCACTCTGGGTAATCACACTGTAAATTGATTTTTATATGTATTTAGCATAGAAATTTATATTGAGAAATTGAATGATAAAATCATAACTTATAAAGTGTAGATGAAGTCATGTGTCTTTCTAACTTCATACATAACATCAATTACATAATATTAATATATGCCAGATCATTGAGCAATATAGATAAGGAGCAATCTTAATTTTAAAGGACATTTACTTTAGGTGATATCTCGAACATATTAGTATAATAAGATTAATTTACAACATATATTGACGAACACAATAGTTTTAAATTTGTTCGAATTATTTAATCCTTCAAATAATTAATTATATAGATTATTAATCTTTACCACTCAAAAATAAATGATAAAGACAATTGGGATTTTTATCCTTTGCAATGTATTTATTAGATTTTTTTAAGTTGGACTAGTGATTATTAAAATTTCTAGCAATAATTTATTGCAACTAAATAATATAATTTTGGCTAATAATAAGTGGAGTATCATATTCACAAGAACAAAAATGAAAACACAAGTGACAAGGATAGATACTTTCATCCTAAACTGTGGTGGTGAGAACTCATGATTATTATCTTGACAAATAAATACTAAAGATGTAGAAAAATAGACTTTGAGAATATCTATAATAAAAGGCTGATGTTGAGGAATGCATTAACTTAACCAAAAGCATGTAATTAACCTATTAACCTATTACCAAGATTCAATTTAATTAATATGAATGACCAAACAGATAACAACAATCTTTCTACTCAAGTCTTATAATAGTTGATTCATATATATTCTATCTCCATTAGATCTTAATAAAACCATCCTAACTCCAAATAGCTCACAAAGATTATTCCTCCTATGACTAGGGATGGCAATCGACCCGTGGGTACCCAATACCCGCGGGTATCCGCCCTATTATTCGCGGATTTGGTGTGCATTTCGCATTGCATGACGTTCGTGGTTGAAAAATAGGACCGTTCTTGCAGTGCGAAATGGTTTGGCAATACTGCATCATGAAACTCGTATACCCGCGAATTCTACCCGCGAATTACCCACGAACCCACGAAAAACTATTCGTATAATAATTATTTTAACTTGATCTCCCCATTTATTGTTGTTAAATTTGATTTGAACTTTCATTTAGTGTTGTTGATTTGTGGATTTGAATTTTCACTGTGTTATTAATTTGTGGATTTGAACTTTATGGATTTGAATGTGGAATTGTGGATTTGAATTTTATGATTTATGAATTTGTTAGTGATATTTTCGTGTTTTTTGAAATGCTTGGTTTCGCGGGTCGCGGGTGGTCCGCGGGTGAAGGTTTCGCGGTAGTCCGCGGGTGGCAGGTGGCGGATACCCGTCGGGTGGCGGGTTCGTGGGTATCCGCCAACCGGCGGGTACCCGCGGGTCGCGGGTATGGTGGGAATCTCCTACCCGTCGCGGGTCGCGGGCGGGGATCATTTTCGTGGGTACGGAAGTGGTTCGACACTATCCGTGCCCGTCGACCCGATTGCCATCCCTACCTATGACTATCTCTATTCATATAGTGTGTTCCTGAATTCGATTGCACAACTAAACTTGCTATGTATTTAATCGAACAACTTGTATGCATCAATAGTAGCCAACTATCTAAAAATGAATTCAAGCAACAAGAACCATAAATTATGAATTGAAAAACAAATTGATATCAATAAATCAACCATATGATAAAATCAATAAATCATAGAAATTTAGCTATGCATACTTAAAATTAAACAAGACAAAAAAAACATAATTAAAATTGGTAAATAGATAAAAACACATATTTAGTATTCACAATGAACATCTTGAATCCTTGAGTCTTGGATCTTAAATCTCTACTTCGAACAATAAAATCTAAACTCTAAAGCAAAAAAATAGACTAAACCTAAAAACTATAGAAAATATGAAAGGGAACCCTATTAAAGAATTTAGATGTGGTATTTATAGGTGAAGAATGTAAATGAGTTCAAAAAGGAATAAAAATACACTAAAAATAGGAAAAATTCCGAAAATATGCCCAAATAAAAAATTATAGTGTCACAAGGCCGCGGTCATGGCACGAGCAAGTGCTGACAGCGACACTCAACCTTAAAACCCTCTTCTGAAGCGACTGCAGCTCATGCTCTGGATGGATGACCGCGGTTTGTGCCATTTTTGTGCACAATTGCCACAGTCACAGCTCCTCCTATGGTTGGATGCACGGTCTTATCGTTTTGCATCATTCTCACTAGCTCAGATTTTCCCTTTGAGCCCATAGACTTCTATCAAGTTGTACCTTGATACTTTCTAACTCAATCTCCTCAATTTGTTCTCCAATTTTTTTGAAATTTTAATCAAAATATGCAAACTGAGAATGACTTCTCAAAAGATAAGTAAAACCAACTAAAACTCATTTCAAACATGATTTTCTCAAATTAAATTAATCATAATTTCATCTTAAATTAAAGCCATAGAAAGTACATATTTTTGAATTAGATTTTTCTTCATACAATTGAATAAAATATGTTGTTATTCAAGCTCGAGATATCCACGTCAAGTGGAAATAGGAGAAAATGAAACCCTGTAAGTAACTAATATGCTTATATTATTTTGCTGAATAATTCCTCGAATGATTTTACTTGCCATGTGTTGAACGACCAAGTATAATTAACAATACAAAGTGATAAAATCAAGAAATTATGTCGCTAATCAAGAGTCGTTTCGAAATAATTATCCCAAAAGTATCTATTTTATGGTGATAGTTTTGATAAAGTAGACTTCCTTTACTAAAGAGAAATTAACAGGAGCAGAAATAGGCACATAAATCGGAATTGTGAATGCTCAGAATCGGACAAAATTAAATGGGGTAAAAGGAATCAAGCTTTCATTTTTATTTTATTTTTCACTAGGATTTTATCATTTCATCTTATTTAAAGCGTCGACATGCTTTGTTTAGTGCGAAATGACTGGATTTCTGATTGAACAACTTGTCACTTACTACTAACAATAACCGCATAATCCTCATTCCGACATGATTTGTAAATTGTAATGATCGATTTTATATTAAGGCAGAACCCATCATTATATCAATAATTAAGAATATTTACAAAATACACATATATAGTTACATAAATGTGTATTGAATATAGCGAGAATATATTACATGAAAGGTAAATAAAACTTTTAACTCCCAAATTATACTTATTTTGTCAAAAATATCTTCAACTTTAACAAATATTATCTTAATATCAAAAATATCCTAAATTTTGAGAATTATCACTTTAAACCTCAAACCTATTAATTTTTTTTATCAAAAATATCATACATCCCCGAAATTGGATTAGAAATATATTATTTTCCTTCGATGAGCTATATCAGAATTTCAAAAGCACAAAATGAACAGAATATATATCCTATGAGCCTCATTAGGAGATATTATTCATTCAATTTCAAGAGCTGAAGAATAAATATATGATATTTTTTATAAAAACTAATGAGTTAAAATTTAGAATGATATTTTTTTAAAAATTTAGGATATTTTTGATAAATATTAATAAATTATGATTTAAATGATATTTTATAAAGTTTAATGAAAGGACAACAAATTTAGGATCTGAGCCACCCTATCTATCAACCCCAACACAATTGATGTGTGACATCAGCATATCACTTCGGCTTCATCTCTTCTACTTTCTCTCTCTCTCTTCTGAATCTCATGTTACAACAGACACGTGTCACATTGACACAAATCCATATATTCATATATTTCGTGTTTAATTTATTAGTTATATTTATAATAAATATTATTTTAAATCTTAAAATTATTTTGATTGTACTGTCAATTATATTTTGAATTATTGAAATTTTGTTGATGTAGCTGACCGCGGTCCCACGGTGTATTTATTGGTTCTACTAATTGTGCTGAATTTGACGTGGCTTTATTTTATTTGCATTTTTAAATTTAACTTCATAATTTTATTGATTCTACTAATTGTGCAGGAATTTGTCTTAGAAATTTTAATTGGAAGTGTTCTTTTGTATCGAGTATTCAAGCTAGATAACAATTTGTAAAAAAAATGACCACTACGACAAAATAAAGTTATGTGGATGCTTATATTGGGACACTTTCAAGGGTAATAAGCTCCAACAGCTTATAAGATCCCCTAAAAATAAGTTGGTCAACTCTAACTTATTTTTTTATAAACTTATAAGCAACCATAAATTTACCAAAATAATATTATTATATTTGTTATTTCCTACAGATACACTATCAACTTCACCTCTCGTCAATTTTATCTCTCTAACTATGATTTTCTCTCTTTAACTCACGATTCTTTCCCTAGCTTATAAGATCAATTATCCAAACACTTTAACAACTTATAAGACTTGAGACATTACATCTTATAAGCTCTTGAAACATCTTATATAAGCTCTCTAAAATAAGCTTAGCCAAACACCCCCTTAATCTTTAAGCATAACAACTTTGGCACGACCATTTTTGAATTAACAAGATTAATCTTTTTAGTATTGAAAAAATAGAATACTAAAAAGGTCACTTCTAAAGTGTCCCATAAACCTAATATATTGAAAACCGCTTAAGAAAGTATAAAACTCTCACCATAGGAGCAAGTAAAAATTTCAAAAATAAGGAACTTAGACATAAACATAGAAAAGGTGTCGACGCTATTTAGACGTTTTTCTGCTATACTTCTTTTCTTTAATGAATAAGTCAGATCAAGCTCTGAAGTGGTACATGAACGCTAGTCAATTAGTAATAAGTAAACGTAGTTAGGTAGGTCATTGTACATTTTCTTGTATTCGAGCAAGATGCTAAAGGCAAACGATCATTCAAGTAATTAAAAGTAGGAGTTTTTTTGGAATTAAAATGGCATCAAAATTTATGACTTCTAAAACTTTCAAATTGTTGTCATTGAGTCCTTGATTTGAAAAATCAAAAATCGAACTTTGACGTACGGATTTGAGGTGAAAAATATTTTGGCTTATGGATCAATGTGTAGTACTTGTTGGCTGAGAATTTTTTTGATGTATAGTCCAACTTCAACTAAATGGAAAGTGTTGTGACAAAATTCGTCATGGATTATCAAACATTAAATGTTGACCCATACACTATAATGTTCCTCGTCTTTAGACTGTAAATCTCAATATTTGATTTCTCAAATCAAAGCCTAGAGGACAAAAATTCAATGTTTGGGTCATTGAAATTTTTTGGCAAGTTTTAATTGTACAAATTCAAAAGGTTTGATACATAGTAATAGTATTTTAAAAATCTGGTCGAAATGACAAATTGGGTCAAGCTTATAATTTAAATGACAATTATCTCTAAAACTAATATTAGATTTATTTACAACAGTAGTCAATTCATAGTATCGTATTTATAGAAACGGAAAGTTTGTATTCTCTTTTACAAATCACTTCATACTATTAATGTATGTATGACTTATATTATTATTATTATTATTTGGTTTTGGTGGTTTGGGCGACAATTGAAAGGGCATTGACAGAATTATCTAATTAACAAGTGGAAAAATCAATTCAAACATAATTTCAAAGATATGGTTGAAAATCCACGCAAGACTATGACCGTACATCTCAACTTTTCCAATCGTAGTTTTTGCTTTTATGCCATATTTACAACTTCACCAAAATGTTAGGGTTATTTCTGCATAATTTCGGACCATTTACAACTCGTGTCAAACGTAAGATCATAAATAATAATTTACCCTTAAAACAATATTAAGTGAAACTACTGCCTCTATTATAATGATTAAAATGGCAGAAATTTAAATTATTGGCAACAAGACAAAAACAAAGCTAATTAAAACATATAATTTATAAAATTGAAATAACATCCTTCTAAAATGAAATTTACAAATTTATCACAATTTACCGGTCAAAAAAGTTTATTTGAAATTTGGATCGCCTCTTTAGAGGTAGAATAAACTATTGACATGCAAAACTACTTGTTTAGTCGATTTTAATTTCTATATGTTTGTTATATGGACCGATCCAAACATTTTCTTCATTGGCCATAAGAATCGCAATTTCTTGTCTAGCTTGTCTCGTTAACGGTTTAATGAAATTCCTACTCACTAAACTCATCATTAAGATGTAATCTGATTTCTCTATCATATTTTAATGTTATATATAGTGTTTTATCATATCAATTTACTCATCCCCTCAAAATGCATGCCATCCAGATTTTGTGAAACACGTTTGCAAATTGAGGTGCTCTAATAGGGGGAACATTTTGAAGTAAAAGAACTGAGTGGAATTATAAATTGAAGGGTAAATGTCAGTTTATATCCCAATATTTTATGATTTTTTAGTTAATATTTCAATGTATGTATATTATTATTTTGATCCATAACGTTTCAGAAAATTTGAATTTAATGTCACGTCGATTGATTTTGGCCAAAAAATGCTTATATGGCTGCCGCAGAGCCACGTTGGACGCTACATCATTTAAGTAAAGAAAAATAATATGTAAAAGCTCACCAAAACGATAGGACAATTTCAAGTCAGATTTTTTTTTTCGTTTTTCTATCATTTTGGTGAGCTTTTACGTCTTTTTCTTCTTTTACTTAATTAATTGAGAGCCATGTTGGACATTTGTTCACCGAAAATCGAACGACAAGACATAAATTAAATTTTTTGAAACTTTGGTTACCAAAATAACAATATGCTTACGTTGAATTATTAATTAAAAAGTTGTGAAACGTTAGAACATAAATTGACATTTACCCTAAAATGAATGTGCATAAATGCTACACTTCCGAATTAATCATGAAGGGCAGAAATTTCAGATATTATTTTAAGGACGAAATTTCTTATATTAAATATTGCAAAACGTGTTTGTCGTTGATCAAAGAAATTCCTAACACTCTATAATAATATATGTTTTTTCTCTCAACATTTTATTTCGAATCTTACGTTAATGATGCAGCCTCAAGATCCGAGTCAAAATGGTGGGCTACAAGCTGTGCAGTGTGCGATATGTAATGAAAATATATATATTTTTCATTACGCAAACCCTCTACAGAAAAATGTGAATATTATACTAAGGAATATAATTGTTCTAAGCGTGAGTATAAATACCTAACAAAAATATGTGCCTATATTACACGTGGAATTTTTTTAATTTATTATTATCTAAAATGGCGTGCTATACATGTTGTATTTCATAGTCTACTTCATAATTCACGTCACTTTGCTTCTACTGTAACCCAAAATTCAGTCGACTATTGAATAATTCAAGTCACTTTTGCTTCTATTGTAACACAAAATTCTTGTTTTTCTGTAGACAATTTTTAATTTTAGGTTTGGACAATTTCTCGGTATCTTGGTTTTCCGCAACAAAATATTATATTTGTGCATTTGTAAAAATAACATTTGTGTTAAGTGGAGAGATACTATTCCACCAATCCAGTCACATGGGCGTAGCTCCACCCTAAAATTATATTTGATTCTCGTGAATGTAAGTGTTATTTTTTTGTGCTCCATATCAACGAGCTACTACGTACTTCACCTAATTAATGCACAATCATATATATATATATATATATATATATATATATATATATATATATATATAGGAGTGGATCAAATGAGAACTCAACTTTTTGAGAACTAAGAATTAATGTGGTCCATTCATTTTATAATCTAATGGTCAAGATTAATTATAAATAGTTAATTATCCTCATAATTTAATGATAACCGTTTAGCCCTAAAATCAAGGGATTTGTATATTGATTTTCGTAATTATTCTCGTATGCATAATTACTACTATTATATGCATAACACCATGAATTACATGAACATAACAATGAATTGGAATGAATAGCATGCACAAGAACTATGATTATATGCATAACAACATGAATTATATGAACAACAAAAATAGAATGTGGAATATCCAAATAACGAAAATTTAGGATTTGGCTATTTTTATCATTAAATAATTATGTGTCGTCCGATCTTACTTAATCTAACGGTAGTTATTGGTTCTTAGTTCTTATCTAAGAGGTGGTTCTCTCTAAACGGTTATCATTAAATTATGAGGATAATTAACTATTTATAATTAATCTTGACCATTAGATTATAAAATGAATGGACCACATTAATTCTTAGTTCTCAAAAAGTTGAGTTCATTTGATCCACTCCTATATATATATATATATATATATATATATATATATATATATATATATATATATATGGGATGATCATGTAAAAATATAAATATTGGTAAGAATAAAAATACAGTATTAAACGTATAAAGTTATTGCACTAAATGTATAAATTTATTGCACCAAATTCAACATATAAAGTGTAGTACTGGATATAAAGTTGTTGCACCGAATTTGATGCGATAAATTTATACATTTAGTCCAACAACTTTATACGTTCAATATTGTATTATTATTTCTTACAAATATTTGCATTCTTACGTGAATCACCCCCTATATATATGGAGAGAGTGATTATTGAATGGATACTCCTTATAATATAAATCAATATGGACGCTTCAGATTCAATGAATAAATTATGACGCAAATACACAATTATATGCAGAAATGTGCATATAACTAATTCAGATACATATTTAAAAATAACCATTAGATTTTCAAATCTAATATAAATGATTTATTCTAATTTATGTATGTTAATGATTGTATGTACATGAACCAATTTCTATATATATATATAAGATTGTTAACGTAAAAATCATTTTTTCATCAGAAACGTGAAAACCAAAATTATGAATTCACTGTGAAAGTTGATGGATCCATCGGGAAAGTTTTTGAATCTGAGAAAATGGAATTTTTTCGTCTCTCATGGTATTCTAACTCGGATGAATTTTTTGAATTTTTGGTTTCAAGAACTTTCTCATCGAATTTATCAACTTTTATAGCGAAGCCATTTGATTCTTAATTTTTAAAATAAAAATTATTCTCACTTGAATATAATTATATATATATATATATATATATATATATATATATATATTCAATATATGCATTAAGGTCTATAGTTTATTTTCACTGCCACCTCCCAAAATGAAGAAAAAGAAAAACAGAAAAGAAAAGAAAAGAATATACATGTGTTTTTGCATGTGATTGTGGTCTATGAAAATTAGTGTCAGTGTAATTTAGTTGATGTCCCACATAGCAAGTACGCAAATTCACTATAGAGGGTAGAAAGACCCCGATAAAGAAAATGTGTGTGATGTTGAAAAATTAAGAGAATAAAATGTTGAACTCTTATTAGATTTATTTTTGGTCCAAACCCAATTTTCAAACAATTGACTGAGTGAAGACGTTAACAGATAAAAAAGAATAATTCTTCCGTTTTTAATTTCATTCCTAATTTTTCTTTGTGGTAGGATCCCCAAATTTCTTTCTATTTCATTTATGTAACTTATCTCATAAAATATTCCTTATTTATTATCTTTATCAACGCCCTTTATTTATAAATTCATCATTCATAGCCACTACTATCCCTCCTTCTTTGCACATTTTATTACTCATAATCCACACTACATTAATATGAGATAATTAATCCATTCAAAATATATGTAATAATTTCTATTAAAATCTGTATCAAAGATTGACAGAAAAAAATTGAGGAACAAAATAAGTATATTAATAACCTCCCTTGAGATGTGTGTATAAAAATGTGCAGGACGTGACCGCAAATCGCATGCATATATAGTCCAAATTAGAGTGTTTTGCTAAACTTGACGTGAGATTTAACAGCGATGGATGCAGCCTTCCATTATTTAGGAATCCGTAATAAATGTCGGTATATATCATTCCAAACTATGCATCATAGACAAAAATGTGGTCCAAATCTGCATATATAATTATAAAATAGTGTGTAAATAAAATGATTGGACTTGTTTTAATCAATAGTGCCGTCTGTGGGACCCAGAATGAGCGCTCATTCCATCTTCATACTATAAGATTTAAGTGCATGTGAGAGCCGAGTAAAAGCTGCAGTACCTTCTCACGAATATTAAAATTAGGATTAATAAATTGATAATTAGTGCCAATGTGTTGCTATTTATAAAAAGAAAATCCACATATAATATGATATAGTTGAAATTAAAATATCTATACTATCAATCAGTGACGGAGCCAGAGATTTTACTCTGGGGGCCCATTTTTTTTAATAAAATTAGAAGTAAATAATATTATTTAAATTACAACACAATATTAGAAAAATAAAAGTTAAGCACAATCACCATAATAAGTTTATCTTATATTCTTCATTTTCTGAAATCGTGCATAATAATTTCATTAGTAGCATTAACAAACACATCATTTTCAATGTACGAAATTAAGTTCATTCAATAGTTTGGTTCGATACTTATATTTCTAAAATAATCATCATATATTCAATTGATCTATATTTGGTTTTGTTTATCATCAACAAGTTTTTTAGATGCTTAACATAAGAATTTAAATAACTTAGATGCCTTCAGTTGGTTGTTGTTAGAATAATTTATCTTAAAAAATTTAGAAATTAGATTGATCATATTAGTTCACATATAAAAAGCTATATTTTTTACATACATTTTTTTATTTCATCAACATAATACAAATAATGGAAAAAAAGAAAAGAAAGAGTACAAAGTAGAGAAAGAAGAGAATATAACTAAATTATAGGAAAAGAAAAATAAAAAGACGAAAAGGAAAAATGAAAAGACAAAAAGAGAAGAGAATGAAGAAAGGAAAAAGGAAAAAGAGAAGAAAAAAACGGAGGGAGCTGGGTTTCGAACCTCAGTCTCGAAATGAGGACAAATAAAGTCACCCAACTGGACTACAATGATTTCTTTTTGATTACTACATGTAACTACTAATATTCAAAAATTTTGGGCGGCCCTTGACGTAGCTCCGCCAATGCTATCAATGCTGTTAACAATCAATACTTTACCAATAAAAAATAAAAGAAACTTTTTATTCTTGCAGCTTCAATTCTGACCAATCCGATCATCGTCACTGTAATATAGACTATGACCGGGATCCCCTAGACTTAATACTACGAAACACTCATTCAAAATTTCAATGCATCAATTTGATAATTCGAAGTTAGGATTCTTTGACTATTTGAGGTAGAATTTTTACATCAAATTGACATCAAAATGGAAAATTGGTTTGCAAGTTTTGCAACTTAAGTAAAGGGGATTCTAGTCATGATCTCAATTGGTCCCAATCGGTCTCAATCTTAAGTAAATTAGGCAATAGGTGTTAAATCTTGGTTGAAGATCTAGCAAGAAAGAATAGAAATTATATTGCCTTAGATGGGATAAAGGCAATTCCGTTGGAGAAGGATGCTATGAGCTCTCGAGTCAGCAATGGCACGAACACAACACATGCGATCGTCGAGAAGACTACAAAACATAATCGGAGGAGTACTCCAGAGAAGCCTCTGACTCTTTTGTCAAATTCTGATCAAGCAAAGTGTTGGACCAAAATAGCATATGTCTTTCTTTTGAATAAGGAATGGACTTTTACAGTATAATATGCATGACGGACATATTAGACTTATTATCTTAGTTTTGAGGGTAAATGTGTCATGTTATAGAGAGAAATTAAAAGTGATACACCGTTAAGCATAACAAGCCCTGTAAATCTGTTAGAATATTCGTACTCGAGTTAGTACGAAGAAGACACGTGGAGTGATCCCAAACTATAACTTTCCATATTAGATAGTTACGTGTGAGAGGTTAACGAGCTTTGGCCCATGAACGCCTCCGATGTGTGGTTGACAGATATGCTCGGAAGCATATAGAAGACGTTCTCCAGCTTTGGCTCATCTCTCTTCTAGCATATGAGGTTTGTTAGAAATGTTATGTTGTGCTAGTGTACGACATGAGCCACTGCCTTATTTGATAGTATGAGGCCTCCTAAACTAAGGCTCAAGAGGTCTAGCTATATTATTCTATGTCAAATAAAGGGGAAAGGTAAAAATCACTATTAACGCTATCTTTCAATCCCTTCTTTTAGCAAGATATAATAACGACCACCCTTAATTATGATTAACTTTTTCTTTTTTTGAATTTATGGGGAACAATTATACTTCTCGTAACAAAACTTTTTGCAGTACATATTTGTATACAAGCGTATTATTCGTTAAATAACATTATATATTTTTCATTCTTCTAGTATTCAATCACATTTCTTACTCATTTTGTCATTATACATTTATATTAACGATATTATTTGTAGTTAAAAGTGAAAAACACTTACTATGGGTAAATATTCTTAACACTAAATATTTGCATATATATACAAGCGTATTCTTCGTTTGGGTAAAGAAATTAATGCGCGAGAATGAACAGTGAACCTAAGAAAAAAATTCACTTCCTTAACGAACTTCTTGCTAGGAACAAAATTCAAGTTCCTAGAACAATAGGTCATTTTTCTTTTTGAGGGAAACAATAGGTCAAATTGTAAGACCATGTTAGATATAAAAATTAGTGATGCATAGTTTGATAATCTAAAATCTGGCTGCTTATAGTATAAGTGATACGAGGAATGTCAATGAGTGGATTTTATCCAAAACGATCTGAAACCGTTCATAGACCATTAAATTTTAAAACAATAGTTCTGATTCTGATTCCAGACTCGCTTTAAACCCGAACCATTTAGACCCATAGTTTGATGGTCCAATATGATCTGGTTTCAGTTCTGGTTCCAGAGCCAGAACTGATACTTATTTATTGGTTTTTGTCCGAATAAAATCCGTCTATTGACAAGTATAACCTTAAGTAGCTTGTCAATGAATCGGTTTTACCCATATCGACCAGGAATCACTCATAGTCCGGTTTCAGTTCCAGTTTGGATTCTGGTTCCAGATTGTTTCAGATCCATAGTTGATGGTCCGGATTCGGTCCAATCCAAATCTGATATCTAATTGATCGGGTAACCCTAAGTGATACAGTAAGATTCCAAGTGATACAGTAAGATTCCCTAGCAAGTTGGGATGGGGGGCAGAAAAATAAGTCGCACATGCAGTGGTGCAAGATCAGTTATAACTCCAATTAATGAATGGATGAATCTATAATCCTAAAAAGAATAATAAATGATTAATTATGAATGAGAGGTTATCAATTAGATAAAGTCAGTGACGGAGCCAGACATTTTTTCTTGGGGGGCCCAATTAATTATAATTTTAAAATCGAAATTTAAAAATAATACTCTTTCCGTCCCATTTAAAGTGTCTCCTTTCTTTTGGGCACGAGTATTTAGGAGATATATATAAAGTAGTTAAATTGATAAAAAGTGAGTAGGACTCATACTTTTTGAAGAAATAATTACTTCCTAAAATGGAATGAGACATTTATAATGGGACAATCCAAAAAGGAAAGTGAGACATTTTAAATGGGACAGAAGGAGTAATAATTTAAATAATAGTGTAATATTATTTGAATTGAGGTAATTGTTTATACTAAATATATTTCTTCTTCATTATATTTTAATATCTTACAAAAATAAAATAATAAGATTTACTTACAAATAACTAAACAATCAATCAATAATAGCTATAAAGATTAAAATAATAAGAAAATTATAAGTGTTAATATTGTAAATGGTATTATATTATAAAACTCAAATCTTGATTTTCTTGTACCCATTACAAATCAACAATTGAATCTAAAATTAATTCACATATAAAACTTATTAGAATAAATTTAAATAGATATTACTAGTGACTATTATAATAAGTTTATCATAATCTTTTTAAAAATTGATTGATCATTAATTTAAATATAAAAATGTATTATTTGTATATATATTTTATCTTATCAATGTAAAACAAATTATAGAAGAAGAAAAAAGACTACAAAGTAGAGAAATAAAAAAGAAAATAAAGAGTACAAAATAGAGAATAAAAGAAAAAAGAAAAAAGAAATGAAGGACACAAAAAGAAAGGAAAAGGAAGAGAAAAAAGAAAAGAAAGGAAAAAGAAAACTAGAAAAGGAAGAAAAAAGAAAAGGAAGCAAAAAAGAAAGAAAAAGGAATGCAAAGAAAGGCGTCGAACCCGCGACCTCTTGGAGAGAGAGGCACGGTTCTTAACCAATTGCACTACAACATATTTTGGAATTATAAACGGATATATAATACTAGTAGTTTCCTTAAAAAGTTGGGGGGCCCATGGGCCCCCCAGGCCCCAACGTAGCTCCGCCTCTGGATAAAGTGGGCCAACAAAATGTGCGGCTTCTCTACATTCGGGTCTCGATCTTCTTCATATATGCATTCCGCCATATTAATTTTTTTCAATACATTTATTTAAGAGAATTATATAATATAATTAAAGAATAAAAAAATAGGTAGGATTTATATATATTGAAAAAATAATTATCTCTTAAAAAAATGGGTCAAGTTTGAGTGGATAACCCGAAAATAAATATATAGCAAGTTCGACGGAACGGATATAATATATTATATTATTCTTTTCCAAGAAAATCCACAAATACTATCTTCAATGTGCACTGGACAAACTCACGTTCATGTGCAATATCTTGTAACGATACATGATATATAAACCGTATTTAATAGTTGGCAAACCACATTCATAGAAATGTTAGTGGAACCCAGTGGCGGACCGAGGGGGGCACTGGCCCCCACTGGATTTTAAAAAAATAGTAGGGTTATAATAGTAAATTTACATTTAATAATTAAAAAAATATTTAAAGGTACAAAATATATGAAAAATAGTATATACCATGCTTAAAATAAATACATAAAAATTGAAAGAGAACTAAACATAGAAAAGAATGGTTTTTTCTTCTTTTTTTAGCATTGAAAATACTAATTTTGATTGTTTCGGTGAACACATTAATTGTTTTTAACCATATAGCACTAAGTTTCACTTTTTCATATTAAATTGTCGTTTATTTTTTATTTTAATTGTAAAATTCTTTTTATGAATTTTTAAAATTATGATTATTTGGACCCTAAATATTTTTTGGACCCCCTGACCAAAATGCCTGGGTCCGCCATTGGTGGAACCTCATACCTTTAGCCTCAAAAATACTACCCCTCCCCAAGGGGATCTTATATAAAATGGTGTATTCTTATAAAATTATATATATAAGATAAGAGTAATTTTGGTGAAAACTAACATCTTCTGTTAATTGTGAACAAATAAATACTGTAATATACAAAAATATTATCATAGACTAAGCATCATTGTATGCATAATAATATATTATTATGTTTGAAAATCAATCCGGACAATTTCATCAAACAAAATTTATGAACTACAATTCTAGTCAACCGAATAAAGACGATTATTATTGATTCATCCCTATATATATAAAATATTAAAGTGTTAATATATGTAAGTAGCCAAAAAAAATAGGAATAAGAGTTTTATAGCCTAGTCCATAAAAACATGAGTTTTATAACCATTTTAGCTTAAAAATATCAAAATATTGCTGGAAAAATTTAAAAAAAAAACGGATATACTCTCTCTCTCTGACTCACTCTCTCTCTCGTACTCACTCTCCCTCTCACGGACTCACTCACTGTAACAAAAAAACTGAACTCACCTTCTCTCTCGCCTCTCTCTCTCACTCACTCACCTCTCGCTCACTCTCTCACGACTCACTCTCTCTCTCACGACTCACTCGACTCACTCACCTCTCACCGTAAAAAAGAAACCCACAACCCACGGTGCTCCTCCACTCCCGAAAACCCACGACCCACGACTCACGACACACCTCACGACTCACGCAAAACAACAACATGAGTGATACGGATACGGACATGGATCCACGGTACTCCCGGATGCGGCCGAGCAAGTGGCGGCGGAGGAGAGCTCCTCCACGGAAGAAGCTTCTACGCCGGAGGCCGCCGCCGTCGTGCACGCAGCACGCCGTCGACCTTACGCTTCGGTCGACGAACTTCCAAGCACCGATTTAGGAGCACCACGACCTCCGTGAGTAATCGTGCATTTAAAATTGGTTTGTAATATGTACACGATAGTTATCATGTGTGACACGATAATTTTCATGTATGACACGATAGTGATGAAATTTCGATAGTTTGTGTGTTTAGAAACTTATAAATTAAAATCAGATTGCTATGTTGTTGAAATTCTGTTAAAATTAGATTGGTTCGTCAAGACACGGTTCTACCGTGTACTGAAGATCTGTACACGGTAGCACCGTGTCCTGACCAACCGTGCACGGTTGTTCTGTACACGGCGCTAACCGTGTACAGATCTTCAGTACACGGTTAGCACCGTGTACTGAAGAACCGTGCACGGTTGGTCAGGACACGGTGCTAACTGCATCGACGTTCTTCGATGACACGTGCTAACCTGTATCGATCTTCGAGACAGTTAGCACGTGTATGCAATTTGAATCGTGTATTACGCTGTTAGAACTTCGTTTAGTGTATACTGATTAATCTTGTGCATTTACAGCCTCGTTATAGGTGGTTACGGCCGCATATGCAAGGCTATGCCGGACGCATCAACCAATACATCCGAATTGATGTATTAGCCGAGGTGAGGACATGTCTACGCAGCTGGATGTATCGACGTATTTAGACAGAGCTGCTTTGGGCATCTTCTTCATCTCAGGAGAGGGGAAAGCGCTAATAATGCGCTGCACAATCTGATGGCCCGACAGGTTGTGGATCCTAGTTTTGCGGAGTTCGAGATTTGGTTTCACGTTTGTGGAACCGATATACGATTTGGGATGGTTGAGTTTGCCCTGGTCTCCGGATTGCGCTTTGGGCCGTCTTCCTTTGATCCGAACTTGAGGCACGAGATTCCCCAGACCAGCATGTTCCATAGGTTGTTTCGGGGTCGGAGGACTACTATTTCAGAGCTCTGCAGCCGATTCATCAAACAACGGCTGGGTGATGATGTTGCAGACTACTTGAAGGCGGCTTTTATATTAGTAGCTTACCTCATCGTCCTTTGCCGCGATAGGGAAGCCATCGAGCCATGGGTTTGGGCATTGGCCGAGGATTTGGATACGTGGCAGAGTTTTCCTTGGGGCTCCTATTCGTTCCAGGTGCTCTGTCACGGGATTGATGTGCTCAAGAGGCACCTGAGCGAGGTGGCAGCTTCGAGGAAGACATACCATTTCTATGGTCCTATTTGGGCCTTACAAATTTGGTCGTATGAGGCCATCCCCGACTTAGGACGTATGTGTGGGTGCCGAGACAACGAGATACGGATTCCGAGATGCTTGATGTGGACTACATGGAAGTCCCCACCAAGTATCTTGGATTTTTAATGACGGTAATTTAATCTCATGTTTAGTATTTGCTATATATTTATTAAATACATTATAATCAATAATGTGTATGTGTTTTTTGTAGCGTTTATGTCATCGTGTCTTTGGAGCCGCCGAGATCGAGTTGTCGAGGCATACTACATGAGCTATATCGAGGCGATCCGATGGCTATTCGGTTTGTACTGCGGGCGGCATTCGAGGCGACATGACGAGCTGCGCTGACCGAGCCACGCAGTGCTGTGCGTGAGAGAGTGCCCGCGGCGGTGGCGCAGAGCATGTCCCGATCATGCGGCGAGTGGCGGCGGTGGGAAGTCGAAGTGCGAGATACATCTAGGGTTTTGAGCCCGGTCGACTGGCGTCTCGATTGCGATCGAGCGTCGAGATACGTGAGGCGCGAGCGAACCACGTGTCTGCGAACACGCCGAGTGTTCAACTAGATGAGGCCTCCATTCTTTGCTATGATCGAGACCGTCCGTCGTGCCATTGTGGACGACGATTCGGAGAGGGCCTCGAGCTCGAGTGGCTCGGCGTGTGTTCGGCAGTTGACGGATTTCTTGAGCGCAGATCTTCGAGACGAGATCTCGTACCCTATATCTGCACGTGGGAGCTACGCCGGCTATTTGAGCATGTCGATCGAGGCGCGCGATCTCCAAAGCATGATGAGGGTGCCCGCATTAGCCACCGACGATCCGCTACACATCATGTCGATCCAGAGGAGGTGCCCCACATTAGCCACCGACGATATGCTTCACGGCAGATCGATCCAGATGAGGGGCCCAACACTAGCCACCGACGATCGGGTCATCGAGAGTCTAGTCACGCCACCACGGAGATCGGCGGCTCGAGAGCGATCGTGCACGAGGGTGATGGATCGTCTGATGGTGGGGATGCTGCATCGAAGACCCCACATGCGGCTCCCGTAGAGTATAGTACCCCTGGGGCGCGACCAAGGGCCTTCGAGATCTTTAGGCAGACAGGCCCAGATGTTTTTGTCGTGGCTAATTTGAATCAGCATGTTATGACTCAAGCACTGTTCGATCATATCACCGACCCAGATTTTGAGTTCACTGGCGAGGTACTTTATTACAACATTTATTCAAATTTTGTTTATATATTTATAATTCAATTAATGGTGTTCTTTTTATGTGTGTTAGATTATGGAGTTGTACACTTTGTATATACATTGGAAAATAATCAACTCACATCGTCCCGCAATGTATTATTGCCCACGATCAATGAAGGCTCGATGCGTTGTAGCATCGATTGGATTTATGTAAGTTTGAAATGTCCTTAAATTATTCCAACATAGATAGCTTTAGCTTTATATGGGTATAAATTATTCGACTAAATTTATTCATTTATGCGATGGCAACGTGCGTGAGTTCGCCCGACTTCATCCGGTGATCCTATGGGCATTAATGTGGCATCAAAGACCACATATCCACGATGGCAAGTACCGATGACTTGATAGCGATGGTACAAGGAGAGATCTTTGCGAGCATACCGGATCGTGGTTGTGCGCGATATGATAAATTTATTATCTCATTTCTATTATTTTTCTATCCAATTGAATGTAAACTTTAAAATTATCAATGTTGCAGATACTAGCCATCTGTAACATCGGGGGCAATCACTGGGTCACAGTTCGCATATCTACTGTTGCGTGGACTCTTGAGGTGTACGACTCGCTATCGTACAACCCTGACTCTCAGGCGATGAGACGTTACCAGATGTTGCCCATTATTCGGTTTTTCCCTCGACTGGTGAGGGTGGCTGGATTTTGGAACAACAATCCATTGAGGACGCCACATAATGAGCATCTGACATTAGCGGAAGTGCCCGATGATGAGCAGTACAGGCAAACTGACTCAGTGAGTTGCGGTGTCTTTGCATACCTTTATATGTATCGCCTCATCACAGGTATGCCTCAGAGGTTACATAACAGTCGACGTTACATACAGACTCAGCGTGCAGCGATAGCTCGTAGGATATGGCTATTGTCTCGTTTTGATTAGTTTCCTCGACTTTTTTGTATTTATAACGGATATTGTAGAACTTTTATCAGTGTTAGTGATATTTTTTGTGTTTATTGGAGGTGTGACCTCTATGTATATGTTGTGGAGGTGTGACCTCTTTTGAAATTATTGCTTGTTGTTGGCTATTTCTTTGAGTGCGCAGTTGGCTTATCCATATTTTAGAGGTTATCTTGCCCGTTTTGTTGGATTGTTGTTGGCTTGTTGGATTGTGTTGGATTGTTGGATTATGTTGGTTTTGTTGGATTAGGGGATTCACGGGGTACACGGGCGTGTGCGGGCGAGCACGAGGGCAGGCGCAGGCGTGGGTACACGCCGTGCATGATCGTGCACGTCGTGCACGATCGTGTCTTGTGCACGCATACGATCGTGTAGTACATACGATCGGTGTCGCGTGCACGCGACGACGTACCCGCATGCCCGTACTGCGCCGTGTACCCGTGAATCCATTGAATCCCCCTAATCCAACAACAATCCAACATAATCCAATATAATTCAACAAAATCCAACATAATTCAACAAAATCCAACAACAATCCAACATAATCCAACATAATTCGACAAAAACCAACATAATTCAACAAAAACCAACATAATTCAACAAAATCCAACAACAATCTAACTGAATCCCCCTAATTCAACAAAAACCAACATAATTCATCAAAAACCAACATAATTGAACAAAATCCAACAAAATCCAACTGAATCCCCCTAATTCAACAAAATCCAACAACAATCCAACATAATCCAATATAATTCAACAAAATCCAACATAATTCAACAAAATCCAACAACAATCCAACATAATCCAACATAATTCAACAAAAACCAACATAATTCAAAAAAATCCAACAACAATCCAACTGAATCCCCATAATTCAACAAAAACCAACATAATTCAACAAAATCCAACAACAATCCAACTGAATCCCCCTAATTCAACAAAAACCAACATAATTCAATAAAATCCAACAACAATCCAACTGAATCCCCCTAATTCAACAAAAACCAACATAATTCAACAAAATCCAAAAACAACGAATATCACTTCTTATAACAAATATCCTTACTCACGAGGCCGTTGAGGACACAAATTCCTTGTATGCTCTTCACTTCGACAAATACTACATTTTTTCCAACGTCGTGTCCTTTCCACACATGTTTCATCACTAATGGCAATAAATGTTGTGCATGAGCGTTTGTTGTGGCCTTGACCCTTGCAACGTGTGCATATTTGACGACGCGATCTTGATGAACCCTCAACAACCGATTGCATCCTACTCAATCTAGGACGCCCAGCTTGACGTGTGATGATTGGAGGTCGAATCATGTAAGCTGATACAGAGTCTGGTACAATCCATGCACCGGGATGTGATACAGATGCAATTCGATAAGAATAAGTCACCGCAAAAACAGACTGTCTATAATACTGAGCCACAAAGTCATGACTTATAAACCAAAGACGCTAAAAAAAGAAATTAATCACAAAATAAATTAACCACAACATATGAGTTGGACGATGTTTAGGTAAATACCGTACTAATAGAAGACAAGCGTGACAACAAGGATCTCGTCCAAATCGAACTCACGACATTCACATGTCCCATTCTGCAAATCAATCACGTATGATGTGTTTTCCTCTTCGACTTTAAACATGTGTGTCGTCGTTGAACGAACAACCAAGCGACGCCACTTTTCGACAGAGGCATGTAGCTTCGACGCGGCTATTTCAGTCAACTCATCGGACCTTGCAACTGCACTAGCTCGTCCTACGTCAAACCATTTCTCCGTAATAGATCGAAAAGTCTCAAGCAACGAGCAAACAGGTAGACGTCGAGCCCACAACAACCGACTATTGAAACTCTCTGCCGCATTCGAAGTCATGAAACTATAGCGTCGTACATGACACTTCAACCTAGACCACCTATGCTCCCCAATGGAGAGTAGATGATGGTGGGCTGCCGGTTTTAGAACATCCACAGCAGAAAAAAATCTCTCGAAATCCTCTGATCGACAGTATATGCGGTGACTTGATAAGCTGACAAACATGCGACCCAAATCGCGCCATATTCTTTCGCAAATGGTAAAGCACAACACATGCACGACCGGATACACGGACTCACGGCTTTTTCGATGCCCTTATGTTGATCGACACAACTAAGAGATCATCGGATGACCAATGCACGAACGCGCCGAGATAAAACCAAGTCCATGACTCTTCATCCTCAATCGGACCTAACCCAATAGCAAGCGGAAGATTCCTTCATTTCCATCCTTCGTAATAAATGACAAAACAAATTCCTTTGTTCTTTCCCTTAAGATGAGTCCCGTCTACAACGACGATCGGCCGTAGGTAATGCTTGAAAGCATGCAAACTATGTCCAAGAGCAAGAAACAAATATCAAAATTCGCCATCATGAGCCGTCTCAATATCATATAGTGTCCCGGGGTTTGATTCTCTCACAGATGCAAATATGATGGAAGCAATTGATAGACCGTTCGAAATCGCCATATATCATCTCTATAGCGACGTTTCTTGCTCGGAGAGCAAAGTCGTAATCCATCTCAATGCTAAATTGTCGATGCATCTCTCCAATCATCTCTTTCGCCCGTACCACACCTTCATCGACCAATTTCGTGCAAAATACTTGCCAACAATCTTAGCGAGCACCGTCGTGGAGCAAAGGCGATTCAAATCCAAGTGACAAGTATGATTGTTGTTCAACTTAATTACTCCATATCGTTGCCCTCGACTGACTCGTAGCTTAAAAGGACAACCGTTGCCATGCTTGCAAACATACCCCAAACATGTTTTACTTGACCGATTGACCACGTACTCACATGATTCTCCAAGTGGTACAATCCACGGCTATGCCAAGTCATCTTCGCCTTAAATATCGAATCAACGATAATTGGTGGTATGGGCTCCACAAGGTTCGACCCAATCTAATGGCAATGCACCGTCACACCAATTAGTGGAATAACCCGATTGCGTAACTCATGCGTCGTATCATCTCTCTCGGTTCGTGAAGTTGTAGCATGAGCCTCACCATCATGCCGTTGTTCGGAAGTGAAGTCATACTGTCCGATAACCTTATCAAGATGTCTCGGTTGTCGAATCCAAGCACCAAATTGATGCCAATGAATCAAATATATCTCTACGTCGGTTCGTGTCTTCCTCTTCATCTCGAATACACCACTGCCTTCCTCCTCATTCGAAGACAACAACTCATCTTCCTCCTCATTCAAGACAATGAATCATCTTCGTGTATATTTGAATCGAGACATCTTGCATTAGACTCGGGCAAGCGTAGATCGTTGTGAACCATATAATACCGGTGTCTCTATGTGTACCGTGGTCGCATCGCTTGCCTTTTCAATCACATACACAATCGGATCATCCTTTTGTTCCACAATCAATCGAACAAATCGATGTCGGTTTTAACGATACTTTTATTCTTCTTCCATCACTAGCGCTCGTCGATAGAAAAGCATATAATCGATCCACCATTGTTGCCTACTTGCTCATGAATCTCTTAGCAAATTAGCACGTGAAATCGTTCTCTGACCATGTATACGAGAACCTCGTCACCGCCTATATACTCGCCTCTGTCCAACTACCACCATGACGTATAATAAGACGTTACCATGACATCTTTTGCACAATAAGATATAAAAGATGACGATCATATACATAGGATGCACGGGATGCACAGGGCACGGTCGTGCACAGATCATGCACGGTCGTGCACAATGCATGACCGTGCACGGTGCACGACCGTGCACAGCTTATAAACCCGTGTATTGATGAGTTTCGTGCACGGTTTATGCGTTCATAAGTACGGTATAGTGGTATCGTATACCGATTCCGTGCGGTTTAAATTTTACTTATTAAATGATCCTAAATATTAAATTAATCACTTTATTAATATAAAATCAACACAAATAACATATGTGACGCATAATACTTCTACCGTACTCAAGAACGCATTTTGTTTTTCTTCAAAACATGAAATTTATCAATCCAAGAACATTAAAGTATTAAAAAAACATATTTAGTCAGAATCATCAACAGTGTACAACCGTGTACTCAAGAACACGTAAAAAAAATCTATAGGATGTTAATTTACCTTAATCCATTAGCAATGCTCGATTTCCATTGTTTGATTGAAAAACGCAGTAACAACTTCTTCTATTAATTATTTTCGCCTCACTTCCTCTCTTTGAAATTGTAATGTTACAAATGAATTCGTTTGTGATTTGAATTCAATATCTACCTGCGTTTTCCAAATTAATGTTTACCAACCTCTTTTTACAATTAATGTTTACCAACTTTAATTTAATTCTATTCATTTTGTTGGCAGAACTTATTTTCGAGAGAGAGAGAGAGAAGAACATTCAATTCATTCTTATTCTTTTGGCAGGAAGAGAGAGAGACGAGAGAGGATAATTATTATTTTAAATGGTGGGTCCAGGGATAGTTATGTCTTTTTAAGTCAAAATGGTTATAAAACTCATGTTTTTATGAGGGTGGATATAAAACTTATCCCACTATTTCTTTTGGTTATATATAAAGTTGCCCTAATATTAAATTCACAAAATGGAAATCATTCATTAATGTTTGATCTTGATTTCAATGCTCAACATGTTGAGTATTTTATTACAATAAAATAATATATCAAATTTATTTTACTGTATCAGCGATCCAAGTCCGCGAAAACACATACTACTACTAGTCTACTAGCATAGAATGTCCAGGTTATCCGTCCACGTTTAAATTGCGCGAAAACTTTAGTCTATCAATCGGGGTACAATTTCAATAAATATAGGCCAATTTAACAAATACATATTAAGATATTCCTTCTAACGGTGGCCTTATATTTTCTGCAGCTAGTTTTTGGTTGGATTAAATAACATTTTCTAGCGGTCACCAACACCTAACTTGACATGACACTAGACCACAATATCTTTGTTTTGAAGGAATATAACTATATATATAGACTACAGAGGACCGATGCTTCCCTCACTATTTGTCACCATTATTGATATTTACTTATGATAACTTTTTATTTTTAATAACTCATAAACTATTATAGGAATCATTAAATTTATAAATTGTATGAAAGAAAAGGACTAATTTGCAACAATAGAATCAATGTAATACAATAACCGTGTCACAACAAAATAAATATATACTTACCATTTTATTACCATGATATATCATTGTTCCTTCCAAAACTCGTTCAGCCAATTTGAGGTTTTCTTGAAAATCACAATTGTTCGTATGTGTCTTGCCAAAAATATTATAATAGTCTAGAGATGTCATAATTGCTTCTCCACTTCCGTAACTTCACATGATGACAAAGTAAATGCGGCATATCACACGTAACAAACATTGGACTTCAACAGTAAATTCCGAAATTCAAAGCGAGTAATTTCCTATTTCAGATTTTCCCATCATCATCATCCAGTTGGTGGCATGCTTGTAAATTGAAAATTTTGTCGCGTTTTGTTCGATGCGTCCTAATCTGGCGTTGTATAATCATTAATCACAATAATATTTTAATACAACATATCATACGTATCATAAGAAAAATTTGATATTGCAACGATTTGACACAATGTCACATATCACCATTCTAAATTCTAAATTGAGGATACAATGCAAGGAGCTATAACATCAAATTTACCTATATCATACCGTGCTATAAAACACATGCATATCATTCTGCCATCGCACCCATATCATACCATACTATAACGTAAATACATATCATTCTGCCATCATATAAAACAAATACATATCATTCTGCCATCACACCCATATCATACCATACTATAAAATAAATACATATCATTCTGCCATCGCAATATATACATATCCCTTTACTATTATAACGTGCCACGAACGGTTGATTCACGGAGCCAAAGGAAGGCTGAATCTTCCTCCAACCAATTATTTTATCCCTATACATATCACCGACTCGTCAAGAAATTCGAACAATAGTTAAAATTCCCACCTAATCATTGTCACTATATGTCATTACAAATAAACATATGCGACGTACAACAATGAAATAGAAGAGCAGCAACACCATCGGTTCTATATGGATTGCGAGGCATTCAATTCCTATTCACCTCCACAAATTCACCTATATTATGTCTACTATTCAATCCATCTGATGACATTTTATCCTCTTTTGTCCTAGATTTTCCTTTGCTTTCAAAAGAAAGATACACTTACCCCCACCCCCCCCCCACCCCAACCCAAAAAGACACCCGAAGCCACTCGAATGACCAAACCCTTTTGTGGCTTAGATGAAATACATCTCCCTGTTTAATTAAATTATTCCTTTTTAATACAATGTGAGTGGGAAATTATTTCATTCACTATAGCTACCATTACCAAAGTTATCAAACCCAAAAAAAGGACTAAGAAAATCCATCTACTATGAGCGACTCAACTAACCCATATTCTCGTTTTAAATTATTTGCAATTTATTGCTCAACTTTTGGAATCATTTGCAATTCAGACGCGATCTTTACATTTTAACATAAAGATCCGGCTTTAATATTCTTTACAATTTAGACATAACCAATTTTTTGGGTGAGATTGAAGTTGAGATTTAGACGTTCATCGAGCGTCAAAACTAAAAATTGACAATATGAGAGGATCATTCAGACCCTAAGTCAATTTTGAATTTCAATGTCAGATAATGTCTAAATCTAAACTCCAATCTTGTACAAAATATTGAATATGTCTAAGTTACAAATAATGTTAAGAATGAATCTTTTTACTAAGTTTATATATAAATATATGAACATATACGTTATAATAATTTTACCATGGTTTCAATTTTCCTCAAATTGAATCAGACATGGCAAGTCGAAATATTGATGCGGAAAAATCAAATGTTTTAAAAAAACAATGCCGTACATATTAACTTAAAACGTCATTGTTTTATGTCATCTTACATCTTAAAAAGATTGAGAAAAATTAATTGCGACTCACTGCATTCGAAACTAGCATCCCATATTCGAATGCAGTGTGACACAATTAACATTTTTTCAACTATTTCAAAAATTCTGATTTTTAATTTTATATAATCCGAATGAAAACAACGACGTTTTAAGATGATATATATGACATCGTATTTTAAACGTTTAATTTGTCCACATCAACTTTCATCTTGCCACATCTGCTTGAATTTGAAAAAAACAGAAATCATGATAAAATTACTATAATATATAAATTTATATATTTACATACTTTTTTAAAGTTCATGTGTAAATCAAAATATGTGGACTATATACAATAACCATATTACAAATAACCTTGATATAAATTCACGTCCGACATTTTCTTTTATCTGAAATATGAAAATCTACACAATCAACGAGACTAAAAGTGAATTATGTTTACCAACACAGTCACAAAAAAAGGACTATGCATGTTGGTGGAAATGATGATTTGGCCACTATTTCGATTTATATAGAAAACCACAATCCATATTCACTATTTTATTTGCAAACTATTGTACACAAAAGTATAAATAAATAAAAAGGTGAAGTACCATAAGTAAACACACACCACACACATGTATAAATACATTATACACCTTCTGTTAGTCTACAATATAGTATTATTATTAATGTTATGTAACTAAGATTAAACAAAGTAAAAACAAGGGGGGGTGGGCAGAAAATTCTACAGCGCCTCAACTGTAGATTTATAGCGGAAGAGCCCAGACAGGGCCACATGTAGACCACAAACAACATGTCAAGATTGAGAAACCTCATGGGACAGTTACCCATGTGGCTGCCACTTGAATTCCCGATTTTACCCCCACCACCCCCCTGCTTTTACATCACATCACACTACATGCATTCGGATTCTCATCGCTAAACATCTGCGGCGATGGATATTCATGCTGGTATTCCTGCACAAATCTCTGCGGATACACCTGCTGCTGTTGCTGGTGATGGTAGTTTGGGTAGTTGTAGAACTGCATCTCATTCTTCTTCAATTCTACCTTCGTCTCCTCCCCCTCCGCCGCCGCTGCCTCCGCCGCCTTCACTGGCGCTTCTCCGCCTCCACCACCGCCGCCGCCTTCTTCCTTCTTGGCATCGCCTTCATCTTTCTTAGCTTCCTTCTGTGCTTCCTCCGGTTTCTTCTCTTCCTTCTTCTCCTCCTCTTTCTTCGCCGCCGGCTCGACTTTGACGACGGTGGCGTGCTTGCCGGTTCGCTTTTGCACGTAATCAGTGAGCTTTTCCGCATCCAACACTCCTTTCACTGTCACTTGTGAGCTCTTGAGGTCCGGCTCTACACTCTCCACTCCTACAGTATAAAAATTGATAATAAAATTATTTGGGAAAGTTGAATTAATATGAATTTTACATCTCAAGATCTAATTAAATTGATTGGTGTTCATTAATGAAGAGGAGTTTGGATTGACTTTAGTTGAAGGAATTAATTCAACCAGAATCTTTGAATTTTTAAAATCGTCTTGTAATCTTTAGCAACATAGAGATGCAAAAAGAGATAAAGATGGGAAAGCAATCATCTATGCGGATGCAGCTGAAAAGTTTAGCATAAAAGAGCACACAAATTAATTTCAAAGCATACGATGATAAAAGCAACAATTTAATTTCTTTTCAAATTTTTTCACTCACCTTTCATTCTTTGGATGCGCTTTTTGAGCTCTTGAGCACAGGCTTCACAATGCATGTAGACTCCCAACACCACTGTAATCACAGGTGGCTGCACCAAACAAATTTCATGATTTTAGCAATCAACAAAAAACTCATTTCTCAACTAATTAATACCAAGAGAGAGAGAGAGAGAGAGCAATTAGATTGTCAAACCTCCTCTTTTTTCTCTTCAGCTTTGGGCGCCTCTTTCTCCTCAGGCTTCTTAGCCTCCGCCGCAGCGGGCGGTGGCGGAATTGGCGAGATGAGCTCGACTTGGCGGTGGCTCTTTCTCTGAACCCTCTCCAAAACCTTGAGCGGATCTGCTTTCTCGCCCTTCACCACGACTTTACTCGTTCTACAATCCGTGGTCACATCCTCGACTCCTGTAAGATTTTTCATCGAAACAACTATATAACTCGCATGCACTATCAATTAACAAAAAAATCCATTCAAAAAACTGGATTTTTCCGATGAGAAAAATGAAGTATCTAATTAATCTAATTACCGTCAAATCCTTTGAGGCAGCGGCGGACTTTTCGAGCGCAGCCCTCACAATGCATGAACACTTTGAGAACGATTTCCTGCGGCGGAGGTGGCGGCGGCTGCTCCTCCGGTTTCTTCTCCTCCTTGGGGGCACCTTCGACCGGCTTCTCGGCCTTGGGCGGGTCCTCCTTCTTCTCCTCCGCCGCTGGCTTGGCTTCCTCCGGTTTCTTCTCTTCCTGCTCGACAAAATGAAAACGTAAATGAGGCGGACTCATCCAGACACTGAATGAGGAAAGAGAAAGGGCGGAAAGAAAGAGAAAGAGACCTCTCCCATTGGCTTTCGTCTTCGTTTCTCTCTCTCTCTCTCTCTGTGGATAGCGGAAATGCAGTCCTACACCTTTGGTGTTTGCGTTTTTCTTGGGGTAATCACCGAAGTGAACACTCAGTTAATAGAAAATGGGTGGGGGTTGTTGGGTTGAGGTGGGCCTTTGGAATCATATATTGTAAAGTTAATTTCATTTTCTATTATTAGTATCGATAAGTTTTAAATGAGTGTCCTTCCAAAAATAGAGTTTTTAAATGAGTATTATCTATTCTTTTTAAGTATCATATTAATATTTATTTTAATAAATATTATAATTGATAATTTTAAAGTAAATTATGATATATTTTTTTATTTATTTTTATTTAATATTTGTAGAATTTGATAATTAATTATAAGAATGCATTTATCATGTTAATTAATGATGTTATCAATATAAATTTATCTATTTTCTTGATTTGTATGATTTACATGAAACCCTTAAAAAAAGAGCGAAATGAGTATATAGATGAACTACTCCAAATTTTGATAAAACTTCAAACAAAAAATTATTATGAAATTGTTAATTTCGAGATGAGGGTGCGACCTTGCGGGTAGCACTTTAGAATCCTTGTTTTAATATTTTATGTGTTTTAATTGTATATTACTAGTATTAAATTTATTTTTATAGTTTATTGTACAAATACATTTGTTATAATATAATGAAATTTAATTAATATTTTCTTCTGAAGTTGAATCTTGAAAATATTATGTCCTAATTATGAAATATAATCAATACTAATATTTCATTAAATAAAATTAGATGCTAAAATAATTACAAAATATAATTTGATCTTATCAATCATGATAAATTTAATCATAAAATAAATTTAAACACAATACACATAAATTGAATACGAAAAACTAAAAAACTAATAGTGGACTCATGGAATTCATAAAGTATGATATAGGATCTCAAGTGATAGAAGAAGTAGCAGTTGACGAATATGTAAATGTCATGCTCAAGTATATCCTAATGTATTTAATTAAATACGTTAGGATATACTTGAGGTTGGAATTACACTCCTTTTTTTTATCTAATGTCAAGTGTCTCAAAAGAGATAACACAACTTATTTGTTTGTTACAAGAATATATTTATAAAAAAAAATCGAACATGTTAATTTTTTTCCATAAACATTCGTTGCCCTAAGAACTAGCTCGAAAATTGAAAAAAATAGATTAGGACCCAAAAATACATAGCTTGAACTGAATAGCCAGATAATATTACTCTAAAACCGAGCAAATTAAATCGAGTGACAGTCATTATCACACACACATATATTAATCTAATTAGTGTGTGGATATATGCATATTTTTATGTTTTAAGCTATCATTTGTATAATTTCCATTTACGAAGTAACTACATCATGACAATAATATCAATTAAAAGAAAATCCTCATAAAGCTCTCTCGTGAAAGTAAACTGATGAAATTCTTCGCACACGTAATCACGATGACCAACGAAAACACATAATTTAAATTAATAATTCGATATTATAGATGTAGAGGTAAACTGACGAAAATATAAAATTTGTCAACTAATATTGCTACGACCGATGCTGAAATGAAGGGGGAATAATCGCTGGTACAAAAAGTATTGACACACACAAAAGAGTGGCTCCTGTCGTGTTTTGGTATGAATTATTTGATCCTACATCAGAAATAGATAGAGTTAATTTCTAGGTTACGAATGAATGCGATTGTATAGATTGTTGAATAATTAAAAAGATTTGATAACTATTGTTCATAATATTTTCTTTTTGAGAGTTCATGATATAGAAATTCTATAACTATGTATGCTTTCAATTACGATAATAGTGGGATGGGTGATAATGGATAAAGATTTCAAAAATATGTGAATTAGGACGATGTGTTGTTATAGGTGGTATCACATTCGTACCTTTTGTAGTAAGTATGGTTTGGTGCACATGCAAAATGGATGTATACATTGTTATAAGTGGTATCAGAGATATATACTAATATCTCATAGTATAATATGGTTTAATGGTATGGACAAAGATTGACGTATACTATGGTTTAGTGGCGTGACAAAAGAGATCGACTTATACTATGGTTTAGTGGCATGACAAAAGAGATCGACGATGTTGGTCTTTGAAGTTTTTATTGGTCCAATAACTTAGTATTCTCAACTAATATTATAGTTCAATGATATTCATCTCATTTATAATCATGAGACGAATCACAAATCTCCTGCTCCACGACTAAAAACAAAAAATAGCCTTCTTATAAATTTTGCATGGACATGTATTTGTCAAATTTGAGCAATTTCAAGATAAATAACGGGAAATTTGCGGGTTTCCAAGTGAAATTATTAAATTTATACTTTATAACTTTAGATATACTTAATTTTTTTAGTTTAGTAGTTAGTGGGGTTTTTTAAAAATAGACACGCAGAACTTTTATTGTAATTTTTTATGTATTAAGATTTTTAAGATTTAAATTTGTGAACATTTTAATATTTTCTGGTAACCCAAAGTCTAATTTAATATTCTGGATTCTAAATGAGCCTTTTTCATTTGATTAATTTAATTTTATATTAAGATTTTAGTTCACAATTTCCAAATTAATGAATACATTGAAACAAAATTCCAAATGTTCAGTAAACTTCCATATCAGCATCAATTTTTTTTCCAAAAGGAGTTATTGCCCATAATTTATGGTCAGTTGACTGACGAATGACACTCTCGCTTGTAAATTCTTGCGAAATCTCTAAATTTTGGCTTGATATTTCCTGAAATTGTGCAAAAGTATTACGTACAAGATACATTTCACATTTTCCCCTCATAACATATGAAACATTTATTTTCGCCAGAAAGGCAAAACTAGTTCTGAAAATGAAAACCCTTTGCCACGATAACGAATATAATCATTCTTAGTTACATTTTTCGTGTTTAATACGACTATTTTGAGGAATTGGTCGAGGAATTATGTAAAATATACGTTGAGAGCAGGGTGATGGACACAAATCTGGTAACTGATGGTTAAAGTGGTCAGCATTGTGTCATCAAATAATCCTTTTCTTTTTAATGAAAAAGCGTAAACTACACCGTTTCAAAGTCGATTTGGTGAATTTACACCAAAATAATGTTTAGGGTTGGGGTTGAATCCGTTTCTAGAGGTAAAAGTTGCTATAGTTATATGAATAATTTTACATTTTTTCCTAATACAAAATTAAACCTCTGTATTTGGGTTTTGAATCTGAAACCACTTCTCAAATAACACTATCTAGGTAACCCTTTTTTCTTTTTTTTTTGCGGAGTATCATTTTACTAGTGTAATAGAGTCAATGTATTTGTTACTTTCTTCGTCCCCCAATTTTTCTATTGGAAATCTTGGACACTAGTTTTAATAAAACATATTGAGTGTATTGTGAATGAATATGAGTCCAACATTAGTATAATATTAAATTGGTTAGTGGTCGACCATATGTAATAAAAAGTGTATGAGGTGGTTTTCTGTACATCGGTCCGTACATATGAACTTTGATACTTTTCTTCAGTCATTACAATAAAATGTTCCAATAGTGACATGATTTTTGAAAAATTGTGACAACTATGGATGTCATTAAATAAATTTGTGACAACTTGTGATGGGTAACTATTATGCATGTCACAAAAAAAAGTATATCACAAAATTTAGTGAAATTTATAAGTGTAGCTATTTTTGTTACATATGAACGTGTAACTATTTTTTGTGACATGTGAAAGTGTAACTATTTTTTGTAGTTTCTAGTTTCTTATATTTGAAATTTTTCTCTCTCTTTTTCTTTACCTTTCAACATTTTTTGTTTGGCATTGATGTCTGTTATATTTAATAAATTAATTATTTATTATATTAAAATAAATTATCTCTGTTATATTGGAAATGTTAAGTCTAAAAAAATGTCTCAATTTGGAATACCAAAATCGAACAACTAATTGAATATATTTATATATATATATAGTGAAGTTAAAATAAGAACCAATTTTAACTTGAGAACTAAGATTCATCGAAATTCTTTAGAACAAAATGAATTTGCTATAAGTTAATGAATAAAACAAATAAAATAATTGAATCAAAAATTCAAAATTTTCACCCTGGTTCTAATCCCAAAATAGATAAAAATTCCAATTTTTAATTTAGTAACTTTTAAAATTGATTCATCAAATTTTAATTAATTAATCAGTTTTTGAAATTAATTAAAATAAAATGATTCTTACGTTAACCCCGAATTTTTTCAATATATATATATAACCAAATTTATAGTAAAATTTAGTTATATTCCTATATGTAACAAAACAATATTGTGACATGTTTTAAATGTAGTAAGGTTTAATTACATGAATAGATGTGATAAATTTTACTATATTTTCAAGTGTAACTAAATTTATATATATTTTTATGTGTAACAAAAATATATTGATGCATGTATTGGTATAATTAAATTTTACCACATCTAAAGATGTCATAAATTTTGTAACACTTCTCCTGGTGTTCACTAAAAATATGCAACTACTAGACATTTTTTTTGTAGTGAGTGTAAATGATATTAGATGTTTTCAAATGATTTGAAGCAAATGATACTTTCAATTTAATGTAAATGATATTTTTCTTAATAACAGATTATATTTTATCCGTCCTCATGATACGGACATATGTAGATGAGTTTTTGTAAAAATATAAATAAATGAGCGGTTGATGGTAAGAAAGAGAAATATTGGTGAACCATAGATAGTAAAAAGTGTAAATAAATGGTATTATTGAGGATAATAAATAAGAAGGAAAGTTACCATAAATGGGATAAGAAAAAAATTGGGGACGTCCGAAAAAAAAATTGAGAGACGGAAGAGTTAGTTTTTGTTATTATCAAATGATATGTTATATTTGACAAGTAAGCTACACTAGATAAACTTAACTATCAAAAAGATTATACATCAAACATGTTACTTTAAAATAAAACAATCTTTCTAATTATTCAATATCAAATATGGTCTTACATTTTCATGCAGATATCAACCATTATTCATAATAGCAACAAAAATTATTTTGTAATAATTCTATTAGTTAATTTCTTAATAATTTGAAATGTAAGGTCGAAGTGAGGGATACAGATGGCTGAGGGAGAAAGTAGTGAATTACATTTTTTTTTCTTTTTCTAAAAGGGGAACATAGGCAAATAATTATTTCACATTTGAAATGTATACAATATCGAAAAGTCATGTAGGAAATTTCGACTTTCAGATCATTACATTTTTAGAATAACAACAAAAGTAGCTAAATTATGAACAGTTCGATTCGCTTCATGTCAGATATAAGAAAGTGAACACAATTTAATATGCCATTCAAGGTGGAAATTCACTGCAAAATATATTTACACCTTCCATCCCGAAATAAGTGTATTATTTGAAAATAAAATTAATTTTCTAATTAAGTGTCTTATTTTATATAGAGAAATGATGTCAAAATTTTGTTTTACTATTATCCCTAGTTAATTTCTTAATTATTGAGGATTAAATAATTAAATTTATACTCTATATAATATAGTACTATTTTGACAACGGAGACGATAGAGAAAATATTAAGATATGGTAAAATTGTATTACGAAATATAGAATCTACCATGCTAATAACGAACATATGCGTATGCAAGTGACGTGGTAGTTATGTGATAGGTGGCACATGCAGGGAGAAAGGCCTATCTGGATTTGAGAGACTAATCCAACGTTATGGGCAACGCGTCTTATGCGTATTTTAAGGCCTACCCATTTTGGCATTTTCGTCTCTGCGACTGCACATATTCCCCTGGTATCCTACGTGGTCCTCACGTGATCTTCAATTCTTTCTTCTATTATTTCTTTACTTCAAATAATTATATATTAAGTGGAAAAGTTCTCTTATGAGAAGAAAAGAAAATAAAAGAAAAGGAAGCACGGTGCTTATTTTCATTCATATGTCGATAATTTTTAATTATATTTATTATTATTTATTAATTATAATTACTAGATTTATTAATTATAATTAAAATTTAATTAAAAATCACTAGAATGTGCATAAAAAAAAAGGTAGTTTTGTGGTGGAAAGTCAAATTGATATTCAAGAAATCTATATACAGAGGACTCTTGTGCCCAAGAATCTAAGCTAGAATAGCTAACCATATCCCTAGCCAAAATCAGAGGAATGTATCACACCTACATACTATATTAAATATTAATTTTATTGAGAAAGAAAATGTAGTTTTCAATTATATATATGTATTTTTAGGATATGGTCTACACATGATGATGGACTGACTGAAATTGGTAACTGATAATATTAATTAAATTAATTAAAGAAATCGAAAAAGTGACAACTGGCTGAAATTGGTAAATGATGTGAAAAAAGTGCAATGAGATGTGAACTGATAATATTCTTTTTTCAGCCTTCAGGCAGATTATACCTTATCGCATCGAGCAACTACAAGACACAAATTCATTCAACGATCTTAGCTTCGAGTTAAATACTAAGTTGTTGTCACGAGGATTAATAACTATCGATAATCAAATATTCGATAAATAATATGAACATCCATTTGCATCCAATATACCAATACATACCAATATACCAAGACATGCTAATTTCTACCTCTTCCTCTTCCTCTTCCTCCTCCCGGCTTTTATATGGATCACATATCTCATATATATTTCCACCTACTTTATGCCTATATGCTACAACATTAGACATACCCCATTCGATGCTCGGTGAACCGTAAATAAGACGCTCCACACCATGCACGCAAATGGACCATCATCGAAATCGTCTTCCTCGTCAAATACCTCCAAGAGCAGCTGTAATAACCGCATCATTATTCCATGGTGGTATCTCGGTGAGTTAGCCTCGAACCATCTAGTGAAGAGAAGAAACGGCCGCAATAATCTAGTCAGCACACGAAGTCCATCATCCTCGCATCCACTTGATCCCGTCCATCCTCCAAATACGCGAGTCAAACAAAGACGCAATGACGTGAGTGCATATCCACGCGCATTATCACGAACGCCGCCGATGACGCAAGGATAATGATCTATAAAATTAATATTTAGATAAAATAAACAAGGACACGTAACCATTTAGATAAATTAATATTTATTGTATTAAATAAGGTTACGCGTGGCACGTAACCATGATGTATAACCCGCCATGCCGAGGACAATCTGCTATCCAATGCGTACTGGTGCTGCCATGTAAACAATGCTCTCGTGGTCATGATCAATGGTGCCTCACGCTGGTCTTGAATGTAGGACTAAAGCATCAAGGTACCTCGGACCATGAATTTTGCAAAACATCTATTCAACATTGAAAATTAAGTAATTAGAGATACTACACATATATACTATATATTGATTGTATTAAAGACTTACGAAAAACTAGTATCGAGGATGATTGTGTTTGATAATCCACCCCATCCAATACGCCGATCCCGCATCGAGTCTCATCCTCAAATACACCATAAATAGATCGACGACCGCAAAATTATTTTAGGATACATATCAATATAAGTAGATGTACTTAAAAACGAAGCATATTGTATAAACGCACCAACATCAAACGCCTCGGCATTTCGATATTCACGAAAAATGCAACTGGACTTGTCGATCAAGACTTCAACAACCACCATCGCTTTATTTGTGTTCAAGAAACGCCGGTAATTTATCAATGTATCATCGGATAATGGACGTGGCATCGGGCTATTCACGATGGTGACCTCATTACGCCGAAGGTCTCCGTGCCTGCTCACCTCCGGATCCCGAACTACAAACATTTAATTTAGAAAATGAAAACATAACAAATATAATGAAATATTATAAACCGCCAAATATGAGACTTAATAGTTAATTGCTCCTCCAATGCTGCAGACGGCTCGAAAGTCCGCCTCACGACGTCTCCGAGGCGCCGATCACTAAATAGGTCCATCCCATCATGGAATGATGAGATGTAGTTCCGTGGATCGGTACCATGGATCCGGAGAGAATGGAGGGTATCACCGGGTCGATGCAAGTCGCTTCCGGGCTCAATATGTCCACCGCCTCGGGGACATCCGACCGGGCGTGATGTGGTCTCTCGATCTTCACCGTCGCCGTCCGCCGCCGCCGAATGACGTGAGACATGAGGTGCATGTAGTCAGATCATCCCTATGTGTGCAACCACATCGAGTCTTCTAAGAGGTTTTCAAACCACTTTTATCTTTGGAATAAATTTGTCTTCGATAGACCTCTCGATGCGTCGCCGCTTCCTCTCCTCCCTCCGGACAGATTCCGGATAGATTCCTAATCCAACGACGATCGGGCGAACTAAGACGCCCGGTGCGACCACCACCGTCGATGAAGCCGCCTCCGGTCTGCTCTCCCGTATCCCGCTCTCTCACCGGATGGACGGCTATCCACATATGGCCGCACTCATCAACGATCGGAACCTCAACGAACCCAACCGACGATGTCCTCTCGGCCGGTATCGGGGTGAAGGCTCGAGGCCTCGCCTCGATGGAGACCGAAGATCGGGATCCTCAACAAACTTTGGAGCCCTCCTAACTCGACGTCTACGCCGAGCTCATCCACCCCGGATGAGACACACCACGACGAAGCGGAACCGCCGTCCCTCCTCAAAGGATTTGACGGTATAACAAAAGTCACACCGAGGGAGAGGGGTGAGATGACACCCAAGAACGGCAAGCTAACCTCGAATGAGTCCTACTTCGATGGATGTGAGATGATAACCGACCTACAATAAATTGAAAGATGTTATTTAATATTCTAATAAATACAATACTCATACATGATTTAAAATTATAATAAAATTCAATACCTCTTGCTCAAAAAGTGATCAGAAGTCACGGTGAGAGCTCACTGAACTTCCACCTCAACACTTTGATACGCTGTGGGATTGATGTACGTCCCAGCTATACTCCCAAGCCCTGGTATGATCTCGGTGACCAAGCATATAGTGCCCGACCGGTCCGTAAAAGTGGTATTGAGCATTAGGTTGACACGCGTCAGATAATATCTCAATATCTCGTAATCTGTAGGCCCCACGGAAATCGGCAAATGCCCGGATCGTCAACCAATGCCCAAACCCAATCAGCTATTATCTTCCCGTATCGTATCCAAATACGAACCCATAGAGGGTAATAACGCGCATACACGTAAATAGTGACGAAGATCTACATCATCACTAAAATCACTACTACAAAATCTATCTACTAGATTACGAATGTAATCTGTGCCCCCGCAAAAAGACTATAGACCTCAACGTCGCTCAAGTCGTAGTCTGTGTGGGATCAAATGATGATGACCCAAATTGCGTGCCGGTGACTAGAGCATAATCTTTAATCGAAAAAACATATATCTTCCATTGATGAAAAATACATCTCCTGACGCGTAGGCTCTATCGACGGGAGACTAAATGGTGCAAAGAAAACTAGACTTAGGCCGGAGTCCAATCAATCGATGACCAAAGCAACCCCTAAACATATCTACCAACTCTTCACGCCTTATCTAGCAAGACATTCTTAATATATTTAAAATAATCACCCTATAATAAGTCTTTACATCCGCCACCACATTTATCGTGGTAGGCCTCAAGAAAACAGGATCGACCTACAATTATATCAATGTCACATATTACACAACGTATAACAAACCAACAAACTACTATAATAATTATTTCATTTTATATAATTCGCATCAATAAACATCCTATCATACAAATATAAAAATAATTAGAACTACAAATCACCTATCAAAAACTGGCCATAATTAAGTAATACAATTTAACCATTCTAAACCATAAATGAAATATTATTCAATCATATACCATAAACGCTATTTATTCAATCATATTCCAAAACAGATATCTCGAAAACATACAAGCCATAAACAATATTAACATACTAATAACATAATTCATATTCAATTATATACAATCATATTATTCAATAACATTTACCAACATTTATCCAATCTCAATAACATAATTCAACTACTCATATTCAATCATATACAATCATATTATTCAATCACATCTACCAACATTTATCCAATCTCAATTACAAAATATATTTAAGGTAAACATACTAAGGGTTCACACTAAAAACATACCGTAAATGCGACATATTGCCTTCGAAAATAATACTCCGATCATTACAAAATTCAATTAATAATTTCAATTAATAACTAATAATTATTTCAATTAATAACTAATAATTAACAACTAATTATACAAAATTCAATTAATAATTTCAATTAATAACTAATAATTGAATTAATACCGCATCATTACAAAATTCAATTAATAATTTCAATTAATAACTAATAATTAGAAAATTAAATAATTCAATTAATAACTAAATATTAATAACTAATTAATTTGTTGTCTTCGACGACCAATTGAACTTTCCGATCGGTGAAGGCTTCTCCCACGATCGGAGAGAAGCTTCACCGATCGGAAAGTTCAATTGGTACAACAAATTAATTCAATTTTGAATTCACCTACTTTCCGATCGGAGACAACAAATATATTGAACACTGCAGCTCGACGAATTTCATTCCGATCGGTGAAGGCTTTCCCACAATCGAGAAGTTTCACCGATCGGAAAGAGGTGAATCGATCGAAACAACGAATAACCAACAAAATATTTCCTATATTTCCTAAACATTATTATAATCTTACAAAAATCAAAATCATCAAAATCATCTTAACATATCAAAACAAAATCGCAAAAATCGCATAACTATATTTATAGCAAATAATATGGCGAAAACATAAAACATACCAAATATTCTCGCCGATTCGAATAAGCAACCAAATATTCTCACTTCCTTTCTTCGATTCGAATAAGCAAAACCCTAATTATTAGAAAATTGAGTTAATACATAATTATTAAAAATTCAAATAAAACTCTCCGGTCGACCGGAAACATCCCACGAAACTTCAATTTTGCGAAATTATTTTACGTTACTATCTTGTTCTTCACGCTCTTCTTATCTTCGACCTGAATGGGAATGGTAATGGAAATACAAATCGAAATTCACGGAAATAAAAGAATATCTGGGATAATTATTGTAATTGCAAAGGAGATTGGGTGAAAAATACACTATAAATATTGAATGTTCATCCTATTTTTAGTTACCTTTATGATAAATGTCTCCATTATTAAGGTACCAGAAGAGTATTTGTTACACATTCGGTAGTCATAAATTTACTTACTGACAGTATAAATCATTTTCCTACTTCATTCACTTATTCAATTGCAACAACCATTCACTATGTCATGATTATGAAGTGAATTCATATATAATTTAGTAAATGGCTTTAAATTAAACATGAATTATGGATCTATAAAAAACACCTGACGCCTATATATATTAATGTAATTCTCAATCATGTGACATTTATAGGACTGGAGCTGCTAGTTTTCCAGTACTGAGGTATTCAAGGATTTTTATTATTTCACTTTTTGTATAGTAAAGAATTATTTTGGTTTCTTTATATTTCTTTATATGTTATTTAAATTTTTATAAACGAGAATGTTTAATATTGAAATGACCAAATACCTATTTGTGTGTCAATCATATTACTTTATTACCACTCCATTATTTTGAAAAAAGTGTTAGAATAATATGTTACCTTATAAAAGCTAATTGATTCTGACGTTAACACAAACTGACAAACCTATGAAATAAACTCTCCAAAAAGTTGAAATAATTATAAGAATATACTATGTTTCATCGGATTAATGATGTTAATCAGGTAATAAATATTTTTTTTGTCAATTTAATACGAATTTAAAAGGTGCGTCACGGTGACTCGATCTGATTCCGGACATTAACCATTCTAATGTTAACAGCGTATAATAAATATCTAGTTTGATGTTGAGTATCGTCAATCACGTTTTAAATTGGAATTTTTTGTTCGAAATAACACAATATTTACTCGAAATTTTCACACAATTTTAAATATTGCAATCACAACATCACCTTTTTTTGAATTAGAAAATATTGAGGATGCCGGAACTGAAAATATTTGTAACACCGCATCGTTTTAAAATAGTGTGAAAATTACACATTTAGAGAGCATTATCTGTAATCTGTAATTTTTATTGCAACTAACTTTTTACATTCAATTCAGAGATACTTTTCAGTTATAAACTTCCAGTTTCTGAAAATGACATTGAAACCAAAATAAAATATATATATACCAAATAAAACCACAAAGTTTATTAGCAGGTTGAACAATGTAACGGAATGTGATTCTGACCGCTCTTTGAGTCCATGTGAAATATAGCTTTTCGTAAATTTCCCAAAATATAGGATGAACATTCTTGAATTTATCTACTTAATTAATATTGTAACTAGTTTGTAACCCGTTGAGTTTCGACGGAAAGTCATTTTATGTGTTGATTTATAATCACGTATTTCTAATCATAGTAAATGAAACAGTATTTGTATGAGGAGGATGCGTCACTATCTGACCATAGATATTTAAAGTAATGAATTTACCGTAGATCTTTAAAATAATGAATTTACTGTAGATATTCACGATCAAATAACTAAAAATCATTCATGTTTTAATGTTAAGATTGTCTTATATTTGATCCAATTCCTATTATATTTTATTGATTTCGATGAAGAATCACTTTACATTGTAATTTATAACTAGAAATTTAAGAAACAACTTCATACTTGGTTAGAGTACAGTAACATTGAGTTGGTGATCGTAGTTGAAATTCTTTATTGTGGCGGAGCACAACAATGATCCAAAACATTAAGGCTAGAGTTTAGCCACCGTATCTATCTAGAATGTATATAATTATGCTCGTCTTAAATTCTATTAAAAAAATTTACTACTTGATCTCGTCTCAAAAAATTTACAATAAATACTCGCTAATTATCAATTCTTGTTTCAATTTATAAATATAAATTGTTACAATAATTATTTATCGATCCATCGCAATAACAATCAAAACACCACAAAGTAAGCATTAATAATAAATAGAACAAATAATAAAAGATTAGAAAATAGAGAAAGTTCTATGTATACATGTTGGTTAATGTTCATACCTATTTAGATTTTATATATACACTCGAACATGTCTCGTACATGATTTAGAAAATTATTTTACAGCTCGTTCTCATTACAAACATGCATAGTAATATTCATCAATTACCCAAAATCGTTTAATTTTATAAAATTATAAATAAATGAATATAAATTGTTACATTAATTAGGGATCTATCTTAACAAAATCAGAATTTAACAGAGTAAACTTCAATAATAAATAGTGTAAATACTCGTTAATTTTCGTCCCAATTCCAATTAAAAGATTGTATACTACTTATTCTCGTCTCAAACCCGTATAACAATGCTTGCTAATTTATGAATATAAAATACTCCCTACGTCCTGCTTAAAGTGTCACATTTCTTTTGGGCACGAGTATTTAGGAGAAAGATATAAAATAGTTAAAGTGTTAAAAAGTTGATAGGGTCCACACCTTTTGATTGGATAATTATTTCCTAAAATGGAATGGGACAACCCAAAAAGGAAAGTAGGACATTTGAAATGGGACATAGGGAGTATTACAATAATTGATCATCCGCTGCAATAATACTCCAAACATTATAAAGTAATCATTAATAATAAATAGAACAAATAGCAAAATACTAAGCAATGAACATAATTATAATCTTTTTTTGCTACAGGTGAATTTGGTTATGTTTTACTTATTCAGCCGATGAGTTTTTTATATTTCTTTATGTTTTCTATTGACTTCATCGATACATTTCACCATAGTGTATAAACTTCTGTAACTATCCACCGTGTAATTTCACCATAGTGTATAAATAGGCTTCTTTTTTCGAACAAAATACTAATATATTTTCAAATTCAATATTTCATTCTTACAAATTTTACTATACATCTTTTATTCAAAATCAAAAATATAATTTATTACTTTCTATATATACACACACGCATGTGCGTGTATGATTCTATTAATTTAATTAGAAGTTTGTATGTTTGGGTAAGAATATTTTATTCATTTAATTTGTAAGGTATATATAAAACTTATATAATTCAAAAGGTCATGAGAGTTGTAACTAAGAAGATTCATTATATCGATTAAATATTCCTAACTAATTCATTAGTTATATTCGACCTATAAATTGCATAAGGTCAAAAATAAAAGAACTTAATTGATTTGATGGTATGACATTTTGTATTTAATAAATTTTAAGAATATTTATCAATACTTGGTTTGGTTTTTCTTTTTTTAATTTGTGTAATTTATAATTTATGCATAGCAAAACTTTGTTATGTATATTTTTATCATCCTCTTTTCTCTTGGTAACTTCAATCAAATTTTGTGCAAATGAAATTTCCTTAATCAATTTAGATTTAAATCAATTTCCTAAATCATCGGGCATTAAGTATAACATCTAAAATCTGGCTATGATGTGCCAGGTTAGGAAATAATAAATGAAAGTTTTCAATATTGCAGGTATATAAGTGGTGGTCCATCATAAATACGTGTGCAGAAAAATGCAGAAATTATTGGCAAAAAAGTTGATTGAGTAATGGATGGAGCTGATTTTGTTAAAGAGGACCACCTCACAATCCCACCAATCGGATTTGACAAGCCGGCCTGGAAATAATTACACATGCAGTTATTGTATTTTGGTGGAAATTTAAATACCTCATTAAATATAGAATTAATGATACGAATATATCCAAAATTTATAAAGGTTTAATTAATTTTATTTTTTCAATACTTACCAGTTCTATCCCAATAATTAGGGATTTTTATCAATTCTATCTCATCATTTAAAACTTATCAATTCAACTCTAAGCTTTAATTTTCTATTTCAGAGTAGCTAATTTCTTTCCGACGACAGAATCGTGACTTAGAGGGTGTTTGGTGAAACATAATTTCAAAACAATTTTATAAACTTTTTTAGGCTTGAAAACGTGAGAACATAAACTCGATCAAACACCTCTTAGGCTCGTCGAACAATAACATGTTTTCACTCAAAAAAGTAAATTGTATATGTAGGTATTATCATTTCACGTAAGAAATTTCATTTCTACGTATAGATTATCTTCATACTCGTGATCCAACCTCTTCAAATCCATTTTATAACCCCCATTGAATTAGATTTCTATTTTATTTTTATAGATTAATATTCTAAAAAACTATTGATCTTGAAGTAACCACTATTTTGTGAAAGAAAAACAACAAATGATTGATTACATGAGAAAATACACAAAAAAAAAAGAAAAAAAAAGTTTAACATGTTTAGTAGAAACACGCATTACACACATGTATTATATATCAAGGACAGGTGATTGAAAATCATGTTTGTTTTGAGTATTTTGAGCTACCAAAGTATTTAATTTGATGCATGAAAATCTTTAATATTGTAATTTCACGGATGCAGGTCGGAGGCTATTTGTACACCCGAATATCATTGATTTGGTGAAGAAGGATTTTAATTTATGGTTATACTTTTATTGTTCGTTGAACTTTGTACTTCACACAACTACTATTTTACCTACTTAGAGGGTTCTTTTTAATTGGGGTTATGAGGATTGGAAAGTGTATGGATCTCATACCTTTACAAGAAAATAATATCATAGAAATTTTGACCAGATTTGGCTATTGTATTTTTTGTGATATCTTAGGTGATGGTTGGTACACATAAATGAAATTAAATAGAAACGGAATAGATTTTGGAATGAAATGATGATAGGAATGAAATAAAATGAAATGTGTGATTCCTATAGCTGATATGCATAATAAATGAATGAATAAGAATAAAATAAAATAAAATAAATAAAATAATTATTAATTTTATAATTTATGTTATAATATTAATAATTAATATTAATAATTTTATTATTTGATAATAATAATAATATCAATAATAATAATAGTAATAATAATAATAATTATTATTATTATATTAATACTATTATTTAATATAATGTTTAATGGTATTATTTTTAAAGTTAATATTTTTAATAGTAATATTAATTAATAATATTTATTATTATTGTTATTATTAGATTATTATTTTTATTGTTATTTATTATTACTATTTATTATTATATTAATAATAATATTATTATTTTAATGTAACTATTTATTATATAATTTATTATGTTAATATTATTAATAACTATAATATTTATCACTTGGTAACTAATTAATAATATTTATTATTATTATTATTATTATTATTACTATTTTATTGTTGTTGTTATTATTATTATTTACTATATTAATAATGTTATTATTTTTAATGTAACTAATTATTATATTAGCTATTATTTATTATGTTATTATTATTATTATTATTACTATTTTATTGTTGTTATTATTATTATTATTTACTATATTAATAATGTTATTATTTTTAATGTAACTAATTATTATATTAGCTATTATTTATTATGTTAATATTATTAATAACTATAATTTTTATCACTACTATTATATTATAATTATTTATTGTTAATAATTACTATTTAGTCATTATCATAAATATTATTATTTTATTAATATTAATTTTATAAGATAAAAAATAAATAGGAATAATTTTGTTCGAAAAAATAAATAAATTTGGCTAATCTCGTGTTCGTGGGAATTGCTAATACCATGGGGTAATGGAGGAATGACTAATTCTATGTTTATGGGATAAGCATTCATTCGGGAATGTTGATTCCTACCGTAAAAATCTTATCAGCCATAAGATTGGGAATGAAGGCAGTAATCATTATTCCATTCTTATTTCATTCCTGCATACCAAGTACCAACCGCTACCTTAGGGTTATAAGTTTTCTAATTTCTTATTTCTTTATAATTTCATTGTTAAGACAGACTGAAATATATAGGAAAATGGAGTTAAAAGGAGAAAATATATATACTAACACAAAAACTTCTATATATTCGTCCATACGGTGTGAACAGATAAAAATATAATTTGTTTTTAAGAAAATTATCATTTATTTTTTACACTTGTAATTTAAAAGTATCATTTATATTAAAGAAAAATATCATTTGCATTAAAGAAAAATATCAATTTTCGCATTTCGGACGTCCGCATAGGAGATCACTTCATATACTAAAGGGTTAATGATCGAATACATCACAATCTTTCGTAGTTTCACCAATTCTATCGTAACTTTTGAAATTTATCAGTTTTATCAAAAACTTTTCAAATTGGATTATTTTATCAAATCAATTATTTTATTTGAAATTGTAATGTGAAAAAGAATGAAAATTCTGAAACTTTGTTCTTATAGATCTTCAGTTTTTTTTTTTTCAATAATTGGTTTGTAAATTTTCATTTGTCAAGGTCCATGAAATAGGGGCACCTGACTCCTTCAGATGATTGGTTTACGGATCTATCAAAACAAAAGCTTATAATGATATACAGACCTAAAATGTACTTGTTTATTTATTGAAAATTACTTTAGTTTTTTAAAATATTTTTACTGCAAATGCAAATGAACACACTGTTTAGAAATACGCAAGAGTTAGGTAAACTAATTAACACCAATATTTAGCTGTGAAAAGCTTCATAATATTTATATTTATACTAAAATGGTTTAAATAAAAATCTTTTAATTGTGAATAACACTAATTATTTATTCAGTAAAATATTCTCACAATTCTCATAATAAATAATTTTTTATTTTAACCATTTTCTCTCTATACCTATATCCAAACATAAAAGATGCATAATGATTATGGTATTGTTTTACCGTCGAAGCACCAACACTTTATGTGTGATGGAATGGAGGTTAGAAAGTTAAGTGAGGAGTGTGAAGCCCAAAGAATAAAATGCATGTGTAATTCAACAAACGCAATCAATTCCTGCCAAGACCGCCAATGAATCAGCTGCAAATTTATATAATTTACTAAGTTTCAGTTGAAAACAGTCAGTCTCATAGAATATTATTGTACTAAGCAAAATATATATATATATATATATATATATATATATATATATATATATATAGGCGGATCAGGAAGTTGATGATAGGGTGAAATTTGAAAATAAATCTTGGAGTATTAAATATCATAAATGCTAAAATATTTTATGTTTTCATAAGTTGTCTTCATGATTTCAATATACAAAATCCATCAATAATTGAGTTTATATTTATATTTTAATAAAATTTCTTTCAATATAAACTCTTCTTTAACGTAAACTTTAGGAATCCATCAATCAAACCACTGACAAAATTTAACTGCGATTGAACTTGAACTTTGACAGCTTCAAATAGGCAGAGAACAATATCAGCAAACACTTGAGCAGATGCGGCGCTGAGTAAGAATATGACACATTTGTTTGGCTAATTTTTCCTACTCGTATGAACCTTTGAGGATTCAGACAAATAGGATATTCCAAAAGCATCAATATACGTCGTTCAAAATAGTAGACACACAACAATAAGGAGACACAAAATTTTAGCCTGGAAAACCTCTTAAAAGGAAATAGAGGAAAAAAACCACAGGACTACTAGAGTCATTTAAATCCACTATAATCAACAATGGAACAATACACAATCTTCTAAATTATATTAGAGGCATACAAAATATCATACACTCGAAAATAAGCACATCAAGATGTATAGAATCAAAATCGAACAAAGACCAAGAAAAATATTAGAGAAATTCTCCTATATTCGGATCGATAAAATCCGACCTTGAAACTCAAAATCCGATCTTCACCGTTCAAAGCGTTGGCCCGGATCTTTGTGAAGCTTACGTCCAAAAGCAGTGATCTAACGGTTCAATCCCAAGAAGCGAAATTTTACGAATGCTTGCTGAAAATCCGAGAGGAAAAAAATGTTACAATTTTTACATTTTGGCTACTTCAATTTCTCCTTCAAAATGGTGGTTGACCCTTTTCATTCTTATAACCTTCTCATGGGTCAAAAATATAAAAAATCCATCAATAACAATTTTTTTTAATTTTTAATTATTTTGAATATATCTTAATTTTGAATTGCTTAATATAATACATAAACAGAAGAAAAAGTTTGGAACTTGCACTGGGCGGGAGCACAGTGCAGCTACCACCTAGATCCGCATATATATATATAGAACACTAGATCTTACCAATAAACATAAAGTAATATCTGGTACCAGCACAATTCCATTATTTAATCGTTGAAGTTTGGGAGTCAATTATTTAGGACTAGGAATACAAAAGCATCCAAGAAACAAGCATCAAATATTATATACGTAGTTTGAAAACTTCCAAATTAAGCCAAGTCACAACCAAAGGCATCAATCATGAATCCCTGACCTTTTCTTTTTTTCCTTAGTTCACTCATAAGTCGTAACGGCTACTCAAAAATTTTGGCAGTTCAAAGAAATTTTAAGTTTTGGTGAAAAATAGTTTACAAAACTCCGACAGTACTATGCACAAATTTGACCTTATACGTTTTGGTTAGTTTCTTAAAAAATACTTTTGTATTATGCGTAATATTTAATTCACGATCACTTTGTGCTTATGATTTAAGGCCCCATCTATTAATTTTATATTAATATTTTCTAGTTTTAAATTAATATTCCAGAAGGCACTACAGAAAGCTAACATCGAATTAACCAAACCTACATTTTTAAATCGAGAAATAAAGGATTGAGATTTCTTTCTATCTCTCATCCTTATGCATGAAATGAATTAGGAAATCACTTAATACATACATATACACTCACAAACACGAAGTGGCGTCGCATTATGCTAAATGGTAGACAATTTAGTGATTAAGCGGTATCTTCATCAACCACCTACAATCCAGTTTAATGGATTGTTATGGCCCATCGATTTGGCCTATTACTAAAATAAAATAAAAAATCTATGCAGCCTCGTGATGCCAATTATTTATAATTTTTTTGCACCTGAATAAAAAGGTGGGTCAATATATAATTTGTCTATATATAGGGTTCGATTTTGATGAAAACCAACTTTATTATAATAATTACAAATCAATCCAATCTATATATCTTGATTGAGGGATAATCATGATGATTTTCAATCCGTATGCATTCAATCACACATATATATATTTCAATAATATATTTTATAAACTACAATAATGCTTTATTCATATTTAAAGAATAAGGATGATTTTCATATGATTCTTATATATATATATAAAACCACAAAAAATTGCTATGAAAGTTAATTCATCTGTTGCTCAATCCAGAAATTCAGAATTTTCATCCAGGTTGGAATCCCACGAGGAACTAATTTCCATTTTGGATTCATTAATTTTCATAAGCGAATTCATCATATTTTGGTTCCACATTCTAATGATAAAAATGGCTCTCACGTCAATCCTCTCCCGTAGTATATCGAAACTAATCTGGATCATTAATCTTTGCATGATCTACAATTATCTTCAAAAGATGCATTATTTTAATTCTTAACTAACATAACAACAGGCTTGTTTACAAATTAAATATGATTTTCCTATTATATCATTATTATATATTTAGTTTAAGGGCAATAATATATACATAATGAGAGGTTACATGTGCATTGCAATTTGCATGTACAACCTGCTATTATATAAAATACATTATTACAAATGTGTATTATTCTATAAAAACAATATATATGGTATCTGCGTCGTCACTGCGAGAGGAAAAGTCCCTACACAATCACATATGTATATGAGATGATTAACGTGATAATTATTTTATATTAAAATGTGAGAACCAAAAATGATAGATTCAAAGTGAAAGTTGATGAATCAGCTTAAAAAGTTACTGAATCCAAAAATATGAAATTTTCGTCCCCATGAGATTCGAACCATTGTGAAAATTTTGATTTTTTGGATTCAATAATTTTTCCAACGGATCCATTAACTATGATAACGAATTCATTTTATTCATAATGAATTTTCGTGTTTCTTAATTCTCACGTTAGAAATGATTTTCATTTGAACTTCATTCTATACCACTATATGTATATACTACCATGTACCATGTTTAATAGTCTAAACAATTTCATATAATAATATATGTGAATGAGAATTATATATTTTTACACAAAAATACCAAACAGTTTGATAATTTAATTATTTTTAGAACATTACATTTTACAAGTTATTGAAGCTTATAATCCCTCTAAAATAAGTTTAATCAAACAACCTCTATTAGCTTTCCACTAGAAGGAACATTCTTTAAAAAAATGTAAGTGACATATATAGGATCACAATATATATAATTGGCTATGCATAATATGATTTTGAATTCTTCGTTCCTCGTCTTATTTTATAATCGGATTTTATTTATAGAAAGGCAACTTATATTGTAATGATGTATTTGGGGGCAAAAGATTGTAATAATGTTTTTGGTGGTTGGACATGGAAACCATCATTTATATTTTATTTCAGTCAACATCATTGGCTAATCGCAAACATATTGATTTCTTATCGGGTAAGATAAGGATTGTACATAAAAGGCTTTGTTTGGTTGGGAAAGTGAATGAAATTTAATTTCTTATTCTTATAATGATCGTAATGTCTAATCAGGTGTACCAGATACAGTACTACTGCTATATACCCTTGAATCTTGATACAGGTGGTGTTAAGATTATGCTTTATTTCTTCCTAACCAAAAAATAAATAAATAAATTATGTTTAGTTTTTGCATTTTGGAAGGCAAAAAAAGGCTTCGAGCTAAAGCAAAACTGTTAGGGAATTGAAAATAATTAAAATTTTCTATTTATTTAAATAAACACAAAATTCCATACAAATTTAATATCTAAAATTTATTGTAGAAACATGCCTCCTTGATATTTTTTGGATTTGATCTTCGAGCTTTGCAAAGTCATTACAAATGATTTTCACATTGTTTTTGGATTGAACCCTATACTTGACTTGGGAGATAATCTCAATTAGACATTAACTTTGAGATGCTCCATCAAAGAATGCACTGCTTCCACGAAGAATGCCTTGAATATCATAGAGAATTTCACCATGAAAATTCTGTTACAATTAATCTCGAGCTCTTCAATTATGTTAGGGTGTGTTTTTCACCTAGCCCGGGGTCCTTGTTTATAGTTGTAGGGAGAGAGAATATAGAAGATCCTAGGACTGATGTAGTAATTAATCTTAATCTTTGAGATGTGGTTGTATCTTCATTAATGAAATATCTTATTTAACTTTGTACAATTTCAAAACTAAATATAAATATACAGTCAATATACTTTTTTTTCTATCGAAATTTCTTACCTACAACCATCCAAACTTGTTTGTGGAAAACTTAATTTTCGTAAAAATAAATGAGTCTCGAAAATTTTATTTTACACTCATATGTCAAGGAGTTCTTCAATTTTAACTTGTGAATAGTTTATACTCATATTCAAGAGTTACTGAACTTGAATTTATTAGATAGTTTGTACTCAGATCAAAAGTTTTTCATTTTGAATTTGAATTTGGATAGATTATGCCCATATGAAGGAACGTTCTTGATCTTGGATAGTTAATGCTTATATCAAGAAGCTTTCAGTTTTGATTTGGACATTCGAATCATAAGAACCTACAATCAAGTACATTTGGATTTGATTTAATCCACAACTCTTTTCGTATTGAATTGTTTTTCTTTCTTTTGCAATTCTTTAGTAGTGGAATGATGAAGGTTTTGTGTCCGTTATAGGCATAGAGCCGAAATTATTTTTTGCTCGCGTCTCAAACTATAGTCTGAATCTTGAGCCCATTTTATACGTATACTCAGGGGCGGATTTAAAAGTTGATGATGGGGTGGGCTGAAAATAAATATTTCGAAGTATTAAATATCATAAATGTTAAAATATTATATTTCTATGTTTTCATAAGTTGTCTTGCGAGATTTCAATATACAAAATCCATCAATAATTGAGTTTATATTTATATTTTGAATAAAATTCTTTCAATATAAACTCTTCTTTAACGTAAACTTTAGGGAATCCATCAACCAAACCACTGACAAAATTTGGCTACGATTGAACTTGAACTTTGTGATTTGAATGGGCAGAGAGCAATATCAATAAACACTGAGCGGATCTGTGAGTAAGAATATGACACATTTGTTTGGCTAATTTTCCGACTCGTATGAACCTTTGAGGATTCAGACAAATAGGGTATTTCAAAAGCATCAATATACGTCGTTCAAAATAAAAGGCACATAACAATAAGGAGACACAAAATTTTAGCCTGGAAAACCTCTTAAAAGGAAAGAGAGAAAAAAAACCACGGGATTACTAGAGTTGTTTAAATCCACTATAATCAACAATGAAACAGCACACAATCTTCTCTAAATTATATTAGAGGCATACAAAATAAGCACATCAAGATGTATGGAATCAAAATCGAGCAAATATCAAGAAAAATATTATCAGAAATTCTCCTCTATTCAGATCGACAAAACCCGACCTTCAAAACACAAAATCCGATCTCCACCGTCCAAAACGTTGGCCCAGATGCTGTGAAGCTTCTGTCCAAAAATCACAGTGATCTAACGGTTCAATCCCGAAACATATTTTACGAAATTGCTTGAAAATCAGAGAGGAAAAAAAGGCTACAATTTTTCTGTTTTGGCTACTTCAATTTCTCTTGATCCTTTTCATTCTTAAAACCTTCTCATAGGCTTTTCTCATGGGTCAAAAATATAAGAAAATCCAATAATAACAAATTTGTTTTAATTTTTTAATTATTTTGGACTGCGCTAATTTTGAATTGGGCTTAATATAATACATAAACAAAAAAAAAAGTTTGGGGCTTGCACTGGGCTGGAGCCCGGTGGAGCTACCACCTAGATCTGCCTATGCGTATACTTCCATATTAGATTCTGGCTTGTCACATGAGATTTCAGGTACCGAAATTTTTGACTTTGGCATAGTATTGTACAAATGTTGGAATATTAAACATCATGAGATTATTGCAAAAATATTGAGACGATGATACATATATTATAAATTTGACACTTTGTGACAATATTATCGGAAAAATTTCTTTAAAGAAATGCATATATATAATATATTAGTGTGTAAAGGGAGTGAAGTAGTCGGTAAGTGCATGATATGATAAAGAGTCTGAGTAAATCAACAGTAAAGGGACATGCAGGCGATACAGTGTTAAATTAATCGTAGCTCCTAACGCCATGCTTCACCACAGTTTTTATCCTGAGGTAGATTCAGAAATTAGGACAGACATGATCCATTTGAGCCATACCTCCGATACACCTACATTATCCTCTCTTCCTCTATCCATGTGATTTTGTCTGTCTAAAATAACAATTAATTTATCAAATCCTTAAAATCTGTTATTTTTAGACAAATATATACTTCTCAATTTTGTAACACCCCATATATATATACATACATATAACTCTTTTTTTTCGTTTAACCAAACTCAGCATCAAGTTTTCAGCATTTATTTTGCTTCAGATCATGTGACTTGGCTCATGTTTTATGAACTAAGAATGACCCTAATTCGTTTGGTCGGGAGCTACAATTTTAATAATAGAATAATTATTTCAATTTTAACAAGATATATATAATAATCATAGATATAAAAACTTGATTAATTTTAGTTTCTCCTGGAGACGTATATACTTTGCTACTAGTAGTGGGTCCTCAATATTCGGAGTTCTCCATGGCATTTCTGGGTTGGTTCGATGCCACGCAGAGACCGTTGTCGTGAAATACAAATAAACTACAAAAATGATCTAGTATCGCAATCAAATCTATAATCGCATTGTCTTGCAAAGTGACATGAATTATTTAAACTTCAGGTTTCAAACACTTCTTTGCATTGAAAACTTCAATTATCTTTAAATTTTTAAGCCTCAAAAGAGTATGAAACTCATATGTTGCTAATAACTTTTTGTAATCAAATTAGGTTTGTATGGCCCATTTCAACCGAGTCCGGAAGATGAGTAATGCATAAAATTGATGCGGCGCAAGTTGCAGATGATTTTATGAAATATGCGGATCATCCGAAGAATTGCCGTAATTCTGAAAAGTTTCAGATTTCGAGGAAAACCTAGTGTTTTTCGGGTGGAATCGACGTTCCAAAAAATACTCATTGCTTTGCAATGAGTGATGACGGATTTCGGGCAAATTCCATCGTTTAGAGGGTCGAATTCGCAGTTTAGTGTTTTTCGGGGTTATTTTGCAATTTCAGATTTTTCTTTTGGGCCTTTTTGGCATTTCTTGTATTTTCGGATATTAGGGTTAGTATTTAATCTCCGTTTGCTTCTTTTCGTTGGCAGCTTTTGTCATTTTTATGAAATCGAGATTTAACTCTTATCGTCAATTCTCGGTATTCCTTTGAATCAACGAGTTTTGATCTTGTTCTTCCTGTTCCACGCACGCACGCTGCATCAAAAATGAACTACCAAAAATTTTCAATATAACAATAGACTTTTCGTTGGAGCTTCTTTCAACCTTGAACCCTAAACAATCGCATCTCTCGCTAATGCGGCCATACTGGTTGACATATTAATCGATTGCTTAATTTGTTGGGTTTTCTAAGTTTGTGGGCTGCCTTCAACTTTTGCTAACATTTTGGCATGTGCACTTATTTATAGCTTTTGAATGAACTGTAAAATCAAAACTTGCATGGAATTGAAAGTGCACAAATGGCCTAATCAACCTGGTTTTGTGCTTCTTTATAACTTTTGTTAGATCCTTCATAAGTCCTTCGGCAATAGTTTTTCTTAATTATTGAGGTCCTACTTGCTTTTTGTTACATGTGATTTATTGTTATTATGAAAGATTATGATCTAGAAGTTACATGAATTGTCTCGGTGGCATAAACCACATGTCTCGGTGGCATAAACCACTATAAGGTAACATGATCATTAAAATTGTTAATGTGGAAACTATGACCATTTTTGGGGGCCATGCAGCAACAGTTGCATTCTCTTAAACCATACAATCACCAACATTATTTTGGTTAATTTTTAAAAGTTAATGTTGATGTGGCGCATAATTAAAGTTGTTTTAGAGAAAAAGTTGATAGAAATGGAACACGGAGCATTAATTAATAGTACTTCATTCTTCCACTAAAAGTGTATTATTTTTATCATTTTTGACTTCCATCAAAAGTGTATCGCTTTCCTTTTCTTATTATTCAACTTCACAACTACTCATTATTTACCAAAAAATCATTCATTTCACTCACAACTTATCACATGGTAGGATCATTTCTCAACTCAAACGACACCTACCAATGATTTGATTAAAACCCGTGCCAACCAAAATGATACACTTTTGTTGGACGGAATGAATATAAAATTAAAGAATCGTAGTTGCTCTCTATTTATGAGCACTTTTAATGAGCACCCCAATCAAATACATATTGGCAAAAAAAATAAAAATTACTATTGTTTTTTATTCTAATACCTCAAAAATTAATATTAGGATAATTAAATTTACAAATACATAAAATAAAAGGTCGATTTATTCTTTTATTAATCTTATTGAAGTTAAATGTCATAAGGAATAAATCTAGCTTTGATTTTATATAATTTATAAGTTTGTTGATCCCATTAATAATAATTTATTGGGTATTAATATAAAAATAATATTGTCTATGTCCCGTTCTGAGTGGCTCGTATTCTTTTGGATTGTCAAATCATTTGCATACAAAAATACCTCAAATTTCTTGAATTACACTACTTTACACACAAAAGCAACTCTCCATAATATAGTGTCCAAAAATAATAATCCGTTTAAAATGAGACGGGGACAGTATTAAAAGAAAAAAAGATGTTGATGTAGACTAAATGTCAACTGTGTGCACACAAAAACTGTTCACAAATTGACATATTGATCCTCTATAAAACTATATCTCAAATAATAAAATTTGAAAATAATAATCAATAAAATTTTTGATTACTTGTAAGTAGTAGTAATATATATTACTTAACAGTCAAATATATCTAATTGGAATGATATTTGGAAATGTCGCACCAAATCTTCCTGTTAATTACCTAGCCCAATTGTTTGTTAATCAAGTAACTTCAATTTGAGAGCTAGAAAATCTCTCATGCAATACATGCTTATAATTTTTAGGAAGATAATTGCATATATAATCATACTGTGGATTATGTTTACTACACAATCCCTGATTAATAATTATGTATATATGCCGCCTGTTATAATAAATAAAGATTCCGGATATATAAAATATATTTAATGCAACACAATTTTTGCAAATTAGCATGAATGCCATAATTGTAGGATTATAGACCGACATACAATTATATATTTTTATAATAGTATCTTTTCTTTTGTGGAGCCAAATAAAATTTACAAGACCTACAAGGTACAACCCACCAAACTATGCTTTAATCCCATGTGATGCGTGAAAAAAATAGTGCACTGAAATTTAATAATTTATTTCTGATGATGCCTTTATGGAACATTACCACAAGATAAGAAAGACAACAGACGTGACACTGCAAACTGCAAAACGTTTTTTGTTTTTTTGTTATAATAACAATAAGTAAATCAATTATATGCTTTTCGAGTAGTTGGAACTTGGAACTACTATATATATGAACTTAATTAATCACTAAAGATGCCAGAATATATTCTTAATTAGTAACTAATATAATTATAAAATGCAATATTTTGATAGTTTTATATACAAAACAAATTTCATTCATCATATTTTGAACGATACCTAATAAATTAAACCCAACTGAAAAATAAGACAGATAAACAACCCATACACAAAATAATACTCTTATTCATACTAAACAGTAGAAAACTAGATACACTTAATTGTATGAGACTCAACTCAAAAAATTAAAATTTTAACATCTCACTATTGTCGCCAAGACAAAGGAGTCTTGGTAGACAAACAAAAAGAGCTAGCTTTGTTGGGACAGAACAAATTATAGCCATGAAGAAATATACTTACAAGTTGTAACTTGTAAGATGCTTTTATTAGTGTCAATTTCTCGTGACTAGATTTGATCTCATGATTCAAAACATTTTCCTCAAAATCATAATCTAAAGTAGATAGATAAATATCAAAGCCAATTACATCAAATAATCAATCATGTAGCAATTATTCTCGATCCATTATTAGTACTCTATGTTAATAGGAGATCGCTAGGAGTTTACATGGAGTTTCGATGATATTGGGAGGAAAAAAAACTTTAATAATGCATTAATGGTTTATATCGTCTTGAAGTTGAAGATAATGATTTTCGAAATAAGTCTTAATTAATAATGCTTTAAAAACTTTCATGTGGCAAGTTTGAATGAATATGGAAATTATTGTTTGATTGTAACTTAATTAAGCACTTAGGTATGTTTCTTTGAACCATGTGTATGTAGAATTAGAAATTTTACATTTTAGATGTCGGCTAATTTGTTCCTCACAAATGTGTTCATGATTTTAGTATTTGCAATTTTAATGGGTAAAACAAAAATATTGTTGGACACACGGCAAGCTGAATTCTCTAGCCACGCCTTTTATGAAACTGTCACTGCATGAAGCTTGACATTGTTAAACCATTATCTATCAAAAGTCCAGTTCTTTTGTGAATATTTTACGAAAATTTAATTTTTTTCATAAATACATTCTTTTAAGGTTCTTTGAATAAAAGTCGCCACCCTTTAGTTGCATTAATTTGTACCATTACGAAACTATAAATTAAATGAGCTTTAGCCTATTATTTTATATGCAGAGTAATTTATAGGTGAAATGAGATTATACTATTACAAGAAAAAAAATCCTTAGAAAACTTAAACTCTTGAAGGTCACAGATTGAAAAACAAGGGTCGAACCTCAATAACTCCATTAAAAGTTTAGGGCAATTATTAGAATAAATCATACACTATTTGGTTTGTCCTAAAAATGTCCTAAAGTTTCAATAATATCAATGACGGAATGCTAATTGGAATTACCATGTGACAAAAATGACGTCGTTTCTACCAGAATAATTTTACAAAGTTTATATATCATGACTCTATACAGTCATCCTATTTTGTTAACACAAACATATACATATTTGGTGTTTTTTTTTTGTTATTACTTGATGACCATCATATGACAAATTTGATGGGAAGACAATAAACATAGACACATTTAGTGTTTTTTTTTGCAATTGTTGGTGAACATTCAATTACATATGATATCTCTTATTTGTGTAGTTAAGGTTGGTATAAGACTGAATAATAGATTTATAATTTTTAGCTACATCCATTTTGTTGATGTAGAATTTGGATGATTTTTGCTTACTTGTTCAAAACTTTGCGAGGAGCCATTTAATAGCAATGGTGTTAACAATGTCAACAAAATCAAGATAACATTTAAAACACATGACGTTTAGAACTTATAAAAGAGAATCCTGTAGCCGCAATAAAATGAAGTTTCTTTTTAGAGGTCGATATTCCCATTAAATATCAATTATACTGCTTAGTTTTTTTTTTTGTCCCACTATACTTATATACTAACCCATCTAACTTTAAGTGATTCATATTTTTTTGGACTATCCCAATCTAAATGACCCATATCCAAAAAAGAATTATTTTATACACAAAAATGTCTCGAATTTCATAAGTCATACTATTTTATGGAAAAATAAATATAATAAAAAAAGGAAAAAAAAAGAAAAGAACATGGGTCATAGAGATATTGGGCCTGTTTAAGCAATGAATTGTACCATGCTTTTTCTAAAGGCCCATTGCTTTACGGGCTTCTAATTAAACATGAATTGCTGACACCGGATTTGTATTGTTCACCTCTTTCTTGGAATTTTAAATAGTTCGATCAAAATATTATTAATTACTATTTCATACTCCCTCCATCCACCAAATTCATTCCTTGACTTTAGCGACACGAGTTTTAATAAATTACAATGAATATAAAGTAAGTGAGTGTAAAAAAATGGGACATGAGGATAATAAATGAATATATTAATGGATAGTGGGTTTTAAAAGGTGGACCATGAGTAGTTTTTTTATAAATAAATGGATATTTTAGGGTAAAAATATGAAGTTGATGTTTTTAAAAAGAAAGTTAACATTTTTGTGGATGGGCCAAAATGAAATTAAATGAACGTATTTGATGGACGGAGAGAATATTTTTTTAGCTACATGCCTTCATATACATCAGAGAATTCAGTACAACTACTATAAGTCGTCGTCATCTATTTTCATTTGTATGAAATGAAAAATATAACAGATTGTACTAGTGAGAAAAATGAGATGGTAAATGGACTTGGGTTTAGTTAAATATTGGTTTGGGATCTTATATTTAGCTCTCAAAGGGTAATTTTAGTCACAGCCCCCTTTTATTTTTCATAGCCTCCACTTTTAACTAAATTAAAATAATCTTCAAAATCTATATTTTAACCTTATTAATCAAAACCTCCAAAAACCAAACCCCCAAAAATCAGCACCCCCATATTACCCAAGTTAAAAAAATAATGCAGTCTTTGTATAAATAAAAAATCCTTCTATTTCCTTTTGTTTTCTTCCTCTGAGCTCTGATAGTGAAATGGCTATGTTGTTTCCTACTGTGACCGTAAGTACTAATTTGAAAATTTTACTTCTCAAATGTAAGAAAAAAGCATAGAATTGCACGTACTTTAATCTCTCAAAATATTTCTTGTACTTTAGCTTTTGCAGATTATTTATCGAATCTCCAAAGCCCTGTTCTAAAGCCCAATATAGAAGGGTTGGGCTAGATCGTTAACTATTTGTAGCTAGCAAAATAATATATGACATATACCCTTGTGACCTTCAATTATGAGGATGTTTGGTTGAGCATAAAACAAAAGCAATTTATAAGTCGTTTTGTTTAAAAAGAACATAAAATTTTTTGAAACTTATAAACTGCTTTTAAAGGAAGCTTATAAGCACCAAACACCCTCTATAGCATTTGTGGATCTCACTGGGCTCGATGCTTCAAATAATTATATATGTTGCAGGTGTTTAAGTCAAATGAACACATACATATATATTGTAACACACAAACTCATGTGCGGACATCCGAAAGTATCAATTGTTTAAGAAAAATATCATTTACATTGAAGATTTTGTGTGCGGACATCCGAAAGTATCAATTGTGTAAGAAAAATATCATTTACATTAAAGAAAAATATCTTTTGTTTGTTTTTTATGCTGTAATAAAAATGTCATTTGCGCTGAAAAAAATGTCAATATCCGCATGTACGGAAGCCCGCACAGAAGACCACATCATATTGTAATAATCAGTGGCGGAGCCAGGAAATATTTCCTGGGGGGCCCAATTAATAATAATTTTAAAAGATAATAAAATAAAATTTTAAAATAAAATTATAAAATAATAATAATTTAAATAATATAATGAGTTTATTATAATGAAAAATGAAAGAAAGATAAAGGAAAATAAGTATAGGAAAAGAAAAAGGAAAATATGTAGCTAAGAGGTATCGAACCAAGATCTCTTAAATGAGAGATGAAAATCATAACCTATGTCTAAATTTAGTTATTAAATGTTAAATATCTATAGAGAGAGCACACATGTTTAGCTAAGAGTTAATTCACATATATAATGTTATTATTTATATACATATTTTATTTTATCAACATAAAATAAATTATATAAGAAAGAAAAAAGATCCCAAAATAAAGAGAACAAATAGAATAAAAAGAGGGGAAAAAGGCACAAACTAAAAAGAAAGAAACAGAAGAGAAAAAAAAAAGAGAGGAAAAAAGGAAGAGAGAAGAGAAAAGAAAAAGAGAGAGGAAAGAAACGCAGGAAACAGAATAGAAAAAAAGAAGGAAAAAAAAAGAAAGAGAGGAAAAAAGGAAGAGAGAAGAGAAAGAAGAAAAAAAGAGAGGAAAGAAACGCAAGAAACAGAAGAGAAAAAAAGAGAAAAAAAAGAAGGATGCCAAAGCTGAGTTTCGAACTCACAACCTTCATTAAACAAAGACGGATCCTAATCATCAGACTAAACAAGCTTTTATAAAATATTTTTACATATCTAATATATATCTATTTTTACAAAAGGGCTCCCAAGGTCCTAGTGTAGCTCCGTCACTGGTAATAATATAAAATGAGAACTATTTTTATCGTGAGAACATGAGAATAAAAAAATAATGAATTCTGAGTGAAAGTTGATGAATCCGCTGGAAAAGTTACTGAATCAAAAAAAATAGAATTTTCGTCACTCATGGGATTCGAACATTGAGTGAAAATTCTGAATTTTTGGATTTATTAATTTTTCCAGTCGATGCATTAACTATCATAGCAAATTAATTTTATTCACAAAGAATTTTCGTGGTTTTAGTTTCGCGTTAAAAATAATTTTTATTTGAACCCCTCTCTCTATATATATATATATAATGAATTGAATAAAACAAAATGTGTTAACTAGAAAACAATCACAATCGTTTAATTTAGTAGATAGATGGATATAGGGATGTCAACGGGCGGTCTTTACTGGGACCGATCCGGAACGTTCAAAGCCCATTAAATTTTAAAACAACGATTACGGTTTCGGCTCGGTTCGAACCGCTTGGACCGGACAGTCGAGACCGGCCCGTTTGTCGATTCGGTCCGACCGGTTTTTTTTTTTTAAAAATTTAGCATTACATATCCACCGGCATTTTACATATCCGATGACTCTTGCCGTCTTCGCTAGCCTCTTACGCATAACCTTATCCACCTGATCGCATGAGACACGCTTTTTCCTCTTAGTCGACACCCGCGCTGATTGGAGAAGCCGTAAAGTCCTCGCCATCAAAGCTTTGCATTCTTGACACGTTGAGGATTGATCATCCTGCGGTATGCAATGCGAAAACTAAAACAAATGCTCATTAAAGAGCTCGTTTATGGTTTTGAGTTTAGTACCTCTACTTTACTAACATCTCCTATACTTTGCGAGATGGTGCGGAGATGACGTAGAAGATCCATTTCGGCTCCATCTTCTCTCTCTCTTTAACAAAATTGCTTTAAGACTAGCTATCTCTTGCGTAGTTTCATACCGATGATGGATTAACATAGTAATGTCATCGATAGAAAGAAAGGGAGCACTCTGCGAATCCATCTAATTAAATCGATAAATGCGGTTAAGTGAGTGTGCGAGATTTATGAAAGCAATAAAGAACACCAAGGCTTTTCGTGGTTCGATCGTTAATGAGATCTCGTCCACGGAGGTGTTTATCAATACTTTCACTATAATGCGGTGTGGTTACAAGCTCTTAGTATTCGATAAGTTGCCAACCCTCTAATGTCGGTTTTCTCCTATTTATCTGACTCAGAATCTGCAGGCGAAGGCGCCGACCTCTCCATTGGTCGTGGCGTGACTCTTCCTCTGGCATCCCTTCCATTGGCGGGCGGGGACCTTCGCCTTATATGCGCCACGTGGAGGTGGGCGCGACATGGTTACGCGCTTGGTTACGGGCGTGCCTTCCATTGGCCGGGGTGGAGGTTACGGATTCTAGGGTTTTAAGCAATGATTAGGGCTCGCTTTGGGCTCGGCCAGCGGGCTGCTACCAACGTTAGGCCCGGCTTGTTTGGGCTGTTTGTGGGCCTAGTCGGTTGGGCCATATCCCATCATAGCCCACGAATAGCCGAGGGGACAGCGAGGCGGTGGAAGCGGCGCTTCGCCCGGGTGAGGTGTGGCTTGGCTGAGATTGTTCCTTGGGTTGTTGTCTTTTAGTGTGTTAGTCTTACGGTGCGGGCGGGAGATGTGGCATCGAAGGAAGTCGAGGTCGACCTGAATGTCGCGCCTCTGCGTTGGTTACGCCGGTGCGGTGCGAAATGGTGTTTCTCTGTGGTGGGTGCCGATGTCAGGCACGAGAGACCGCCGCACCGGGGATGCCGTGGTGTGTCCGGGCCGCACGAACCTGCGGCTGGTTAGCGAGGTCCGATCTGGATGTAGGCTTTCCGTGAGGCTGAGCCGGTGACGGTGGAGGTCGATGTGGTTCCTTGGTATTTGTGGGAAGGGCGGGGTGCGACACGGCGCCGCCCTCTGGAGGATCGGGGTCCGTATGATGATTGCTAGGTCGGTGGCGGTCCGTCCTATCTGGCGTCGTCATCTGCGCGAGGCGATAGTTGGGCACTCGAACCGCGTCTTGGCGTGTGCTACATCAATCACGTGTGGCGCGTGTTGAATTTGAAGCAGCGATTTGCGGCGCCCTAGTCTTATAAATAGGCGCAAAGAGAGCGGTATTCACTTTCTTCTTCTTGACACTTAAAAGTGCGAGAGGAAAAATTTAGAAATTCTCGACTTGATCACGATCTTCTTGAAGGAGCCATATACTCACTTTGAAAAGTAAGTATGTTTTCCTCATCTTCTTCTCGCTCACGAAAGTTCCCTTTCGCCTCGGGTTACGGGCGTGAGTTCCCGGCGTGAGGATTATATGTGCTACAATGGTTTGGGTAGGTCTATGGGGTGAGCTCACAGTGTTCCGTCGGTATCCTCTGTATGGGATGGTATGAGGGTGGGCGTGGCGAGGTCGGGTTTGACCTTGCGAGGAACTTTGAAGTTGTGAGGAATCACGGGATCCCGGGAGGCGTGGTGGTGCACCCGCATCCGGATGATAAGCGATAGCCCTCGGGAGGGTTTATTCTTGTTTATGTAGATAGTTTGAGGCGGTCGTGGGTACCCCGGCCCCGTTTATCTTAGCCTTGAGAGTATTTCGGATCCTATTTGTCAATTGACCCCGAATTCGTTAGGTCGTTGGTGAAATTTGGGGCTCTCTTGTTATGGCATTCCGAGAGTTGTCCTTGAGGTCTTGATCTGTTTTAGCGTGAAGACCATAGGAGGGTGTACTATCTGTCACCTGGCTGAAATTAAGGTAGGTAGTCCCTCCAAGGTGTCCCATTGGCGAATAGGTATTTCTTCTGCGGAGGAGGGCCGAGGTATGAGTGGGGTATCGGCGCATGGTGGACCCAAAATCAGCCCTTGGGCCCATGGAGGAGGTGTTGAGCGGTGGCGAGCCCAAGTTTGTGCTCTTTTACGTGTTTTGTCTAGGTCTAGATCGAGTCTTTGTGTCTTTCTTGTTGTGTTTTGTGCGGGAGGACACATTGGTCTGCGGGGAACAAGCGAGGCGAAATGGGCAGAAGGAATGGAACTTGCTTGGCGGGTGAATAGAGATACGATGCACCTCGAGGGCACAAGGAGCTTAGCTCACTGCACTGGGCTCCAAACTCCGTGTTGTTGGTTTCACGGTGACCTCGCTACGAGACCGCACTGAGTTCAATCTCCGGAAGGGTAGGCTAATGGGCGGCGGAGTAAAGCGAGCAAAGACCGAGAAGAAGAAGGAGGCGAGAGAGGCGGAGAGAGGTGATGGGCGAGATCGCGAGATGGGGTGGATCTCGCTAAATCAGAAAGATCGCTCGGCCCAAATCCCGAAATCGGAGGAGATCATCCCGGATCCATCAGGGCGAGGAAAAAGCGCCCGATCAACAAGGAAAACCTACCAGATTATCCGGTCCATGAGCCATTACCATCGTCGACCTCTCTCGACCTATATATATAGGATGAATACGCGACTTGTGCGTATCATCATCGTATCATCTCATCTTCGAAATAGCATTTTCTTAGCATCGAATTATCATCACCACCACATACATTAAGTCCCTTGGGGCAAACACTTTTATTTACTTTGTCGTATGTTTTTTGCGGCACTTTGGGCTCGCCGTTTCTATTCGTTCGATTAATAGTAAGTTGGTTCCGTTTGATTATGGTTTGATTAAGCATTGCATGTTTATTTATTTTATGTCTAGCTAAGTCTTTATTACGGTTTGGGCGTGACAAGGTGAAACATGATTAATATAACTCGAGAGGTCTAAGTAGGGCATTACGATGCGCATGCGTGTGTTCCCGAAGCACTAGGTCTGGGCATTATATAACTTAACCAAACTCGGTGTGTTGGTTGCAAATAACATAGTGGGTAAGGGAGGGTTGCAGTAATAATTGGATTAAGGTGTCGGGTGTCCCCCCCAAATAATCTGACGGTGTGGGCGAGTTGGAGTAGTCATAGCATGTTGCCTTTGCAATCACGGGTCTGTCTAGGTCATGCTTATTTGCTGTGGGTGCATGTCTTGAGGTGTCCTCGTGCGTGGGTATTACGGGTTAGATAGTTTGCATAGGGTGTCCCTTGCCTTCTTTACAGAAAGGATAGATTTGGAGGGTGCGTCGTGGGCGTGACGGCGTGACAGCGAGGTCTGACGTATGTCTCTTATAATAGGTTGATGCATGTCATGTAGAAAATCTTTGCACCTATGACCGAGTGTTAATCGTCTTCACCGAGTTGTTGCCCAAGCTAGATTCGTTATTATTTGATATTAGTTGAGATTGTTTGGTTACTTTAGTCATACCTATAGTGATCGAGATAATTACACCACCTCGTCCCTTTTAAGTGACATCGTGACATCGAGATTGCTACACCAACTCCTCGTGGGATCGACCCTATGCTTATCGGCGGCTACGCGCGTGATGGGCGATAGGTTATAAATTTATTTTGAGCAGCTAAGCGGCGATGTCGAATTGGCGCCGTTCTTGGGAGTTGCGCATTCGGTAGTATCTCTATTTCTTGAATTTATATTGCTTTCTTTATTGTATGCTCGACCTAACCTTGCGGAGAGAGCGGAGAACTTTTATGCGATCACGAGATCGAGAAGCACGCTTGGCGGAGGAAGCGGCGATGCGGAGGGCACGACAGCGGCGGCGCTAATCGAGAAGAAAACCGGAGGGCAATCGATGGGTGAACAACCCGCAAGTAGAAGCGAACATTGAGGGAAATGGTGTTCCCAACAACGAACACAGGCCAGCGGGCATCGGTTGCCGCGATCAATGGCAACGGGAGATGAAGCATTCTTCATCAAATCCTCCCGATTCGATGACATGCGGGAGGATCCACAAAGGCATTACAAGATTTTGAGATGGCGTGTGGGACTATCGCGTCGATGAAAATCTTGGAGAGTATGTGAGATTAGTGTCGTTCCCGCCTCTCGCATGATGGGGCGAGAGAATGGCTCTACTGCCTTGCGGTTGGAGGTGTGACCACGTGGGCACAACTTCACCGAAGTTCCTCGAGTATTTTCCGCCGCCGTATTGAACATGAGGAAAGGATAGCGACATCAAAATGGGCACGGAGAGACCTTTTATGATTCTTGGGGAAGGTTTAAGCATTTGCGAGACGAAATGCCCTCAACATCAAATTCGGATCATGATCGATCGATATTTCATGGCGGGTTGAGGCAGCGAGAGAAAATTTGGGTGAATGCGACTTGTGGAGGATCAATCTTGAATAAAGTTCCAGTGAGGCCTTTAGGCATTGGGTGAGATGGCGAAGAAAGCGAGCGAAGGAGGAGAAGTTCACAAGCAAGTTGCGCTACTTGCTTCAAGTGGAGACCAAAGTGGATAAACTACGTAACTTTGTTCGACAAGTTCATAACCAACACAGGACCGGGACCGGGACCGGGACCGAGGCAAGGGCAAAAGAAAGCTAAAGTTTGCAAATATCTTGGCTGGTGACACATCACACGGATCGATGCCCCTTGTTTGAAGAAGAAGAAGTCGATCGGTGGTCGAGAATGGTAATGGGCATCTGACGGAGGAGATATGATCAAACTCTCGGACCTACAACCCGGGATGGAGGAACCACGAAAACTTTAGGTGGTCTAACAACCGGCAGAGGCGGGACAACAACGGCGATGCGGAGGCGGGACAACAACAACCGTGACGGGAATAATCAGCGTGACCACGGTGGGCCATCTTTGGCGAACATGCACACTATGGCGCGAGAAAATGTGAAGGCTCAACAAGAGAGCGAGAAATTCGAGGTCGAGACAGAGGAGCCCTCGAGCCTTGGGAACCAGTTTCCCAATTGACGGTCGCCGTAACTCGTCTTGAGAAGAAGCAGAAATTTACCTCCTCAAGTGGAGGTAAATGAGTTAGCCCAATGAATCTTGTAGCCCTAAGAAGTGGGAAAAGCGCGGAGAAGTTTTCATGCTGGGGCAGCCTTGAACCACGCTGAAGTGGAAGATCTCACGAGAACACTGATGGTCGAGATGTGATGATCGAGAGGGGCGCGAGGAAAGGCGAGGAAAAAGAAGAGGCAATCATTGAGCGACCTATGTCAAACCTAATCCTGGGTTTTACCTCCCTTTCGAGCAGATTGGCGAAACGGGAGAGAGGAAGAAATGGCGAGATGTATCGCGTGTTTGAAGGTGGAAATTAATATACCGCTCGTCAACGCTGCGGGCACGATGCGAAAATGGGCAAAGTTCATGAAGGAATTGTGCACGAGAAAAGTGAAATACAAAGATGATGCAAAATTCAGTGGGAGAAAATGTATCCATGATCTTGCGGTGAAATTGCCGGAGAAGTGTGGAGATCCGGGGATGTTTTTATTCCCTGCGTAATAAGCAACATCGAGGATTGAAAGGGCCATCTTTGGATTTAGGGGCATCTATAAGCGTCATGCCCTTGTCGATGTTCAATGAATTAAAGGTGGGAACCCAAGCCAACACAGTGGTTATCGATTAGCGAGACGTGGTCAGCGTTTATCCGGAAGGAATCATCGAAGCGTATTGGTCAAAGTGGAGGAACTCATATTTCCGGCGGACTTCTACGTTACGGATATGGGCACGATGGGTAACAAATCCTCGGTTATGCTCTTGGGTCGACCATTCATGAAGGCGGCGAACTAGGATTGATTGCGACACGCGAGTTATCATGTGAATTCGACGGTGAGGCGGTGACCTTCAACATCTTCAAGGCCATGGGCATCCTATTGATATTGAGGTCGTGGAATTCGCGATCACATTGAACCCATGGTGGGAGACATCACGCGAGATAGGTTTACAAGATCCATTTGGATGCGGCAATTGAAAGTGGCCTTAAGGAGGATGGCGCCCACGAAGAAGCGACTTATGGGCAATGTCGGGAGGCCTGCTTTATTTGCGGAGGCGAACAGGGGACTCAGTGGTCAATATACCGAACATGCCCAAGCTAAAGGAAGAAGAAAAGCTCGTTCCATCCTTATGAGAGCAGAAACTCGAGCTAAAACGACTTCTCACCACCAAGTACATCTTTCTGGGAAGGGCGACACCTTGCCGTGATCATCAATGCTAAACTCGGTTCGAGTCGGGAGGAAGGCGTGAGAAGTGTTGTTAAGCAATACTGAGGCGATTGGATGGGCGTTGGCCGACATCAAGGGCATTAGCCCTTCCATATGCGTTCATAATATTCGATGGAAGAAGAAGCCCGAACCGATGCTGCGATCAACAAAGGAAGTTGAACCCGGCTATGAAGGAGGTAGTCATGAAGGAGATCTTGAAGCTTCTCGACTTGGGCATCATATATCCCGTATCGAGACGATAAATGGTTGACCCAATACATGTCGTGCCCAAGTCGGTATTCGGGTAGTGAAAAGCGAGAAAGAGAGCCCGGTCCCAACAAGGCTCCAAGCAGGGTTGGAGGATGTGTATTGACTATCGAGCGCTCAACACGGTGACCGAAAGATCACTTCCATTACCTTTCATTGACGAAATCTTTGGAGAGGTTAGGCTGAAACAAATTCTTTTGTTTTTAGGCGGATACTCTGCTACATGCGAGATATGGGTTGCCCAGTAATCGAGGATAAAACTACTTTCACATGCCCATTCGGGACATTTGCCTCTGAAGGATGTCTTCGACTTGTGTAATGCCCAGGGACATTTCGGCGATGCATGATGAGCATCTTCTCGGACCTATTGGAGAAATGCATCGAGGTCTTTATGGGCGACTTTGATACTCTGGGGAATCATTTGAAGAGTGCTTGGCAATTTGGAGGTAGTCCTACGAGATGTGTCGAAAAGAATTTGATCCTCAATTATGAAATGTCATTTCATGGTACAAGAGGATTGTTCTTGGGCACGTTGTATCTGAAAGAGGATAGAAGTGGATAAAGCTAAAGTAGAGATCATCGCCAAATTACCTATCCGACGATTAAAGCAAGTGCGAGGTTTTCTTGGAGCACTGTTGGGTTCTGAGAAGATTTGTAAAGGACTTTAAAGATCGCTTGACCCGTGACACAACTACTCGAATGATGTACCATGGGAATTCGATGAAGAGTGTAAGATAGCTTTTGAAACTACGAAGAATAACAATTTCAAGACCAATCATTCAACCCCACGATTGGGGCATGCCGTTTGAAGTTATGTGCGATCAAGCGGATATGCCGTAGGGGCCGTCTTGGGACAACGAAGAGGAAAGGAAAGTCATGCTATATACTATGCCTCAAGAACTCTAAATGCATGATGCAACTCTGACGATCGAAAGAGCTCTTGGCGGTCGTCTTTGCCTTTGAAAAATTTCGATCATATCTCATCGGGCCAAAACCATCGTCTACACCGATCATACCGCCCGAGATACACGATGGCCAAGAAGAGTCAAAGCCACGACTAATCGGATGGATCTTACTTCCAAGAGTTCGATGTAGAAATCGAAGACAAGAGTGGGGCACAAAACCTTGTGGCCGACCACTGAGTAGGATATTGAAGGAGAAGATCGGTGCCCATTGCGAGACCTTCCACGAAGAACATTTGTACTTCATTCGAGGCACGACGGAGTTCGAGCCTTGGTATGCGATTTGGTGAATTACAAAACCACCGGAGAACTCCCTATTGGGCTCACTACGTATAAAAGAAACAAGATCAAGGCGGTCGTCGAACCTACATATGGGATGAACCCTACTTATGGAGAAAGTGTCTTGACCAAGTCCCTGACGTTGTGTGCGGCGAGATCAAAGATATCTGAATCACCGCCACTCCAAAGAATGTGGAGGTCACTTTGGGCACAAGGGGACAAGAAAGGTTCAGGCAACGGATTCTTACGGCCCACGATATTTAAGGATGCTTATGAGTATGTAAGCAATCTGAAAGAGTGTCAACAAGAAGGAAATATCACAAAGAGGAATGAGATGCCCATGATACCTATCCTTCCGGTGAAATCTTTGATGTATGGGGATGGACTTTATGGGACCATTACAGAGCTCCGGGGTAATCGTACATCTTGCTTGCGATGGATTATGTCTCGAAATGGGTTGAGGCCAAGGCAAGTGCCACTAATGACTAAAGGTAGTTTGACTTTTCTTAAAGCTAATATCTTCAACAGTTCGGCGTGCCCAAGGCGATTATCGCGATCGAGGAACCCGTTTACGCAACACTACTATCACCAAATTGTTCGAAATACGGTGTAACCCATCGTGTGACTACTGACTACCATCCGAGCTAATGGGCAAGCGGAGTTGTCAACAGAATAATCGAAGACTATATTGAGGAAGGTAGTGGGACCTACGGTGTAAGGATGAAGCACTCGTCTTGATGACGCGCTATGGGCATCTGAGCGCATCAAGACCCCTTGGGCATGTCACCATACCGAATCGTGTTCGTGAGATGTGTCACTTACCGGTGGGAATTAGAGCCTGAGGCATTTTGGGCGGTGAACAAGCTCAACTTTGATTGGGACCGTGATGGCCAAGCTAGAAAGCTTGACTTCAAGAAGCTGGAAGAAATAAGGCTGAGGCCTATGTGACAATGCCGTTCTATATAAAGAAAGACTAAAGAAGGCACACGATCGTCTATCAAAGCCAAGTCGTTCGAGCGAGGGCAATTGGTGCTTTTATACCAATCTCGATTCAAGTTGATGTCGAGCAAGCTAACAAGCAAGTGGTGCGGACCATATGAGTAAAACTCGATTTCAAATGGAGTTGTCGGAGTGCGGACACGAAGGCGAAGAAGATCTTCAAGGTCGATGGACAACGTCGAAGGCTTACTATGGGCATCACGAGATAGATCCAGGGAATTGCATCGAGTGCAAGCCCTCGACGGGAAGAGTAATAAAAGGTGCAGTCGAGCCATGGCGATAACCATGACGGCAGGAGGCAACTGGTATTTTATTTGCTTTCGTTGTTGTTGTTTTTTTTGTTGGTTTTGCCCGTTTCGTGTGGTGTTGTGTTGGTCAATCTACGAGAACAGTTGTGATCATGATCGAAGAGGCAAGATGAGGCGCTAGACATTCGCCGTGGGCGAGAGGGTGAGTTCGGAACAAGTGGCGGCGGTTGTCGGGAGAAAGGACGAACGTCCCTTATAAGCGCCACTCCATAATTACCTCACCCACGTCGCCTCAACCTCTCGCAAATTCCTCTCTCTCCGAGCCATAAAGAAGAAACCTCCCATTTTCAAAAATGACCGTAGTAGAAACAGAGCCAAAACCACCAAAAGCTCCCGATTCCTCCGAGCCAAAGGAAACCACGAGCTAAAATCAGCAATGGCGACCCCTCCGAGACTCCTACTACCCCGAGATGCCTAAAAGCCCGTCTGGGTTAACTCAGGGACTGGAGAAAATAATAGAGAAGCAAGCGCCCTCCCGTAAAGGCGACGCGGAGGAACCACCGAGAGAGGCAAGGGACCCAAGAAAAAGAAGGTCAGCGTCATAAGGAGAAGGCGTCCCGTCCCGACGACGGAGAAAGAAGATACCCTGCGGAGATGGAGAGTCCACCTCGGGACGAGGCCGACGAAAGAGGCACGGCGAGAAGGAGAAAAGCGAAGAAGGAAGAAACCCACCGAGAAAAACTCCGAGGCCACCACCACCACCGAGAAGGAAGCCTCGTCGAGCCACCTCCACCTTCGAGGAAGAGAACCCGAGGGTACCTTGCGAAGATGGCATCACCCTCCTCCGAAAGGGAAAAGCCGCCCCGACCACGAGAGGCCACCTCGAGGTTCAACACCACCACCGATGATGGGGGCATCGTAAAGCCCAGACGCTAGACATGGAGGTCTTTGGAGAGTCCGGGAGTTAAGGACGAGGTGAAGAAGTTTTTCAAGGATTGGATGGGGACCCTTTTGGAATGGCGGGGACGGCTATACATCACATTGGCGAGGGAGTTTATTCAAACTCTCGAAATAAAGAACCCGTGCAAAGTGAAGGCGACAGCAGATCGCATCAATTTAAGGCGATGGGCAGCGAACTTCTCGTTCTCGTGAGCGACTTCAACCGCACCACAGGCATTCTGAAGTGTTTGAGGCGAAGACCACCGAGTACTGAGGCTTTCACCTATGTCCCCGAGCACACAAAGGCGAGGTGGAGCGAAAAATGGTCATCGATTGGTTTGGGCACAACATTCAAGTCGGGATACACTAAGGGCAATGAGTCGAGGAGCAAAGCTGCTGCGCATGTGCCATCGCCTCTGTCTTCTGATTTTTTCGGGAAGGTGAGAGGCAGCAACTCCATCTCCCAAAGCAGGAGTTGTTCATTACGTAGTGCATGTGGCATAGCCACAAGATCAATTCGCGCGTTTGCGAACCCACTTCAAGGACATCCCGACTCATCCTAAGCGGAGGATCTCCGCGCCCACTTGGTGACCGTCTTGGCCACGAAGTGAAATCTTGGGACGGCGAATACCAACTGGAGGTAGAGCCCAGGCTGTATATCGACACGGCTATCTTTGGGCGCATGAAGGACATCTACTATGACCGGGACGGCAAACCGGTTTCACGGAGCCACCGATGACGGACGACGCCTTCGCGATCGCCCGGTCGGCCAGGAGGAGAGTCGGAGATAGCTGGGAGGATGATGACATCAAAGCCGGCTTGACCGGGATGGAGGAACAATGAAGAAACCCATGATGCCTCGCTAGCCTTCTTTGCCCATCACTGGATTCGGTATCGATTTTCCTTGATCGTTGTCCTCCCTTTTTGTTTTTGTTTCTGTTTTGTTGTGTTTGTTTGTTTTGTTTTGTTGTTTGTCTTTTGTTTTGTTTTGTTGTTGTTGGTGGTCAACCCTTTCCTCACCCACTTTGCCCAAGGCAAAGTGTGAGTGAAGGGGTTCGTCTGCTGCTTGTTTGAGTTAGAGAGTCGGTCCCCTCGACCCACTTTGCCCAGGCAAAGTGTGTGAGTGGGACCGCCACCTGCTCGATTCGTTTCGTTGTTTGTTGTTTGTGTTCCTCTCATTCACCCACTTTGCTCAGCGCAAAGTGTGTGAGTGGGAGGGTTTCGTTTGTGTGTCGGTTGGCATGTGTAAATTGGTGGGATTGATTGTCTGTATTTTGCTTTGTTGTGAATAATGCGAGTAGTTTTAGAAATTACTGTTTGAGCATGACCGTATGTAAATAAGGATGACGAATTGAATTTGAGCACACATGGTGAGATTTGAGCTAAAGCTGTTGTATCTTGATCAACACAGTTTCCTTTCTTGTGTGATTATTGACATCTTCATTAGGCTTGTGCTAGAACTTGCGTGCACTCTTATGTCGAGGCCTTATTGACTTAGTTAAAACATTTAGATGACTTAGGCATATTTTCTTTCAAATAGCCGGTCGAGCCAAAATGTCCTACCTCTGTTAATCCCTCGTTCACCCCCTTGAGCTTAATAATTTCTTTCATTCACTTAAATTAGCACGGAAAAGAAGCTCACCGGTCGATTAGACTCGGAGCTAATAGAAGAGAAGGCGAAGGGAAAACGATGAGTCTCTTAATGGGCAAGAAAAAGGGTTTTCGAATTTCAACGAAATGGGCAAAATGCCCAATATAAAGAAGATACCTGAATTGAAAGAAAGGACTTGAAATAAAAGAATATATATTGATGAAGTCCTAAAATGGTTGTCTTGAGGTCCGTAAGAAAAAGCAAAGGAAATCCATGGAGGACAAAATAAATTCCTCTAACCTGAGTCCATGATGACCTTAGCCTCGTTCCAAAAATTTCCCACCTATGTCTTAAGCCCCATTACAACCAAATAAAAGACCTAAGGATGAATGTTTAAAACTTTGTCTAAACGGTGGAGATGGTAGAGGCACGCAAGCCTATGGCATAGTCGAAATGAAAGATGTCCTGAGCGTATACACTAGCCCATACACAAGAGTGCAGAGTGTTGGTAAGGAAAATGCCCAATATGCTCAAATTCGTATTTTGACTTGTTTGATGGTCGTTGCTTGAATGGAGTCTACTTGAATTGCTAGTTTGTTCTGATGAAGCTTATATTGGCCGAGATATCCTGCTGGTGGAAATGTGCTAACCTTTTACATTTTGAGTCATTCTTTCTTTCTTTCTTTTGTCTTGGGCAAACAGCGTGCATGCTTGAGGACAAGCATGTTTAAAGTGTGTGCGTGTGACGAGCCCAAGTTTTGTGCTCTTTTTACGTGTTTTGTCTAGGTCAGATCGAGTCTTTGTGTCTTTCTTGTTGTGTTTGTGTGCGGGAGGACACATTGGTCTGCGCAGGAACAAGGCGAGGCGAAATGGGCAGAAGGAGTGGAACTTGCTTGGCGGGTGAATAGAGATACGATGCACCTCGAGGGCACAAGGAGCTTAGCTCACACCGGGCTTCAAACTCCGATGGTTGTTCCGTTTCACGGCGTGACCTCCTACTGCACCGCACAAGTTCAATCTCCGGAAGAGTAGGCTAATGGGCAAGCGGAGTAAAGCGAACAAAGACCAAGAAGAAGAAGGAGGCAAGAGGCGGAGAGAGGTGATGGGCAAGATACGCGAGATCGGGGTGGATCTCGCTAAACCGAAAAGATCGCGCTCGGCCCAAATCCTCGAAACCGGAGGAGATCATCCCGGATCCATCCAGGCAAGGAAAGAGCGCCGATCAACAAGGAAAACCTGCAGATTATCCAGCCCATGAGCCATTACCATCGTCAGCCTCTCTCGGCCTATATATATAGGATGAATACGCGACTTGTGCGTATCATCATCGTATCATCTCATCTTCCGAAATAGCATTTTCTTAGCATCATAATCATCATCACCACCACATACATTAAGTCCCTGCCGGGTAAACACTTTTATTTACTTTGTCAGTATGTTTTTGGGTGGCACTTTGGGCTCGCCGTTTCTATTTCGTTCAATTAATAGTAAGTTGGTTCCGTTTGATTATGGTTTCAATTAACTGTTGCATGTTTATTTATTTTATGTCTAGCTAAGTCTTTATTCTGGTTTGGGCGTGACAAGGTGAAGCATGATTAATATAACTCGAGAGGTCTAAGTAGGGCATTACGATCCGCATGCGTGTGTTCTCGAAGCACTAGGTCTGGGCATTATATAACAACCAAACTCGGTGTGTTAGTTGCAAATAACATAGTGGGTAAGGGAGGTTGCAAGTAATAATTGGATTAAGGTGTCGGGTGTCCCACCCCAAATAATACGTTGGTGTGGGCGAGTTGGAGTAGTCATAGCAGTGTTGCCTTTGCCAATACAAGGTCTGTTTAGGTCAGTCATGCTTTTCAGGTGTGTGCATGTCTTGAGGTGTCTCGTGCGTGGGCATTACGGGTTAGATAGTTTGCATAGGGTGTCCTTGCCTTCTTTACGAAAGGATAGATTTGGAGGGGTGCGTCGTGGGCGTGACGCGTGACAACGGGGTCACGACGTATGTCTCTTATAACCGGTTGATGCATGTCATGTAGAGAAAATCTTTGCACCTATGACCGAGTGTTAATCGTCTTCACCGAGTTGTTGCCCAAGCTAGATTCGTTATTATTTGATATTCCGTTGAGATTGTTTCAGGTTACTTTAGTCATACCTATAGTGATCAAGATAATTACACCACCCTCATCCCTTTTAAGTGACATCGTGACATCGTAGATTGCTACACCAACTCCTCGTGGGATCGACCCTATACTTATCGCCGGCTACGCTTTGTGATGGGCAATAGGTTATAAATTTATTTTGAGCGCTAAACGACGATGTCGCCAGCCTTGGTGAGATCTTATCCATAAGTTACAGGGGACGACTGAAGGCCGGTGAGTGTTTTCGTGTCGAGCGTCGGGGCCGGTGCGGACGGGGTGAGGCATCCCTTTTCTTAGTCCTTATTCGCTTTATTTTCTTTGTGCTAATGTGTCTTTCTTTTGATGCGGTGAAGTTGAGGGATGAGGTGGGCCACCATCACGGCAGGGGGCCAAGAAAAAGCAGGCGGCTTTGGACCTAGTAGGGGCCGAAGAAGGTGGACGGCATGGGCCGGTGATGAGTGGGCTGAGCTGGGTCCGACCAAGATCGAGTCTCGGCCTCGTGGCAGCCTGAGTCTGGTACCGCCCCAAGCTTGGTCGCATCCTCCCCGAGGTACGTAGCTTCTTCATATTTAGATTTGTTTGCTTCGCAATCGGTCATTGACTTGTGCATCTCCTTTTTCAGGGTGGGAGCTCGATGATGGGGGCCTGCAGCTATGGCTGGGGGCTGCAGCAGTCGCCGCCGGGCTTGCCGAGAGCTCGGCCGACAGAGAGCCTTTGAACGGAGCTTGCCATTTGTCTTGGTGAGCTGAGACCGCCGGCGTCATCGCTGCGAGGCGGAAGCCGGGCCGCCAGGCTTCGAGGCCGGGAGGGCTCTGCTGAAGCCATACCAAGAAGAGGCACTGGCACTTGGAGGCCGCCCGTGAGGTCGAGGAGCCGAAAGAGGAGCTGGCCGGGCGGCGAAGAAGGAACTCGCAGACGAGAGGAGGGTGGTGGCCGACCGGGGACCCTGCCGAGGGCCTCACAAGAGCTCATCGAGTCGGAGAGCTTCTCGGCTTTATTGCCGATCCGCCGCCGTCTTTGGCCGAAGGTGGTGTCGATCACACAGGGAAGGCGGCCGCCATGCCCGACTTTGATAAGGTCGAGCATGGGTGGACCGAGGTCGACCCGAGAGAGGTGGACAAGGCTTACGCCCGGGTGATCTATGGGGCTGACTCCTTCCTGGTGTTGGAGGCTCGCATCCGGCTCCACCGTCCCCGATCTGCCGAGGTCATCGCCCGGTCTGAGGAGGACGAAGATCGCGAGCCGGAGCTCCTGGCGAGGTACGGGCCAGGCGGGGAGGGAGGAGGAGGCGGAGGCGGGAGGGGAGGCGGGGTGGAGCTCCCTATTGGAGGTGGCCACCGCAGGGAGCATCGAGGAGGTCGTCGAGGCCGGCCATGGGCTTGAGGTCGGTGGACTGATGTAATAGCAGGCTACGGGGTCGATAGGACCACAGGTCTTTGTAATAATTTCCCTTTTGAGTAATAAACGCGACTTTTTAAGATTTTGTTATCTTGTTTATTCTGATTACTCCACACTGAATGGCTCGGACTTGATCATGAATTGTTGACCAAGTTAAAAGAGGTCCGAGGCGCCTTGGCCGGAAGGACGAAGAGGTGCTTTCTGGAGGAGCAGGCTACCGAAATGACCCAAGTTTGGCCACTATAGAGGTCGGCTCGGCCGTCTGCCGACCAAGAGGAAGTTCGACGAGGCTGATCGGGAGGTGGCCACCTCCGGCCGAGAGCGAGGCCCTAAAGTTGAGGGTCACACGGGGACGGAGTCCGGGCGGACTCATCCGCCGGCGCTATCAGGCGTTTGATAGAGTGTGAGGCGACTCGAATTGATCTGCGGAGAGGCTAGCTCGGGTGTCGGAGGAGCATGCGAGTCTGAGAGGCGATCCACCGAGTGGTGGGACTACCATATCCGTCGACGACCGAGTTCGAGCTTCTTGGCGGAGGCATGGTCTTTGAGGGATGAGGAGGGCCCAACAAAGAAGAAGTTCAAAGCTGCGTCAACTCCGTCGTGAAGTTTATGGAGATGTATGATATCGTCCGCAAACGTCGCATGCCCCGGCGCGGTAGCGATGCCACAGCGGGCTCCGCTGACCCGATCATAGAAGAACCCGCAGAGGAGGGCGGCTACTCCGATCATGCCGAAGTGCTCAGGTTGATGGGTCCGGCAGGGGGCGGATCATCGTGGGTGATCCTCTCGAGGCGGTCGGCCACCGGCGAGCTCAGTCGGCGGGGAGGCGGGCGGGTGGGGACGAGGTCGTACTCCCGGCCCGGTGTCCGGTCAGGGGGGTCGGGGTGTGACCTCGGGTGCGTCCCCACTCCCCGGAATGCCCGTACTGGCGCCTGCGCCACTCAAGTATCCCGTGAGGCGGGTGAAGATGACCACAGGTCGCCGCTCGCTCGAGCTACCTCGAGCCCGCGCGAAGCGCCGGGAGCAGGCCGTGGTGATTCCGGCCTTATCGACTGGGTTGAAGGCACCGAGTTCGTTCCAGGCATACACCGTCGGCCTGGAGATTTTGTAGAAAATTGGTGCAGCTTCAGCAGGTCCTGGCGAGGCGGAGTCCGGAAGCCCGAATGAGGCTATGTATAGTGTAGAACTTTGTATGTAGATATAAATGTATTTAGACTCGTTTCAAGTGTATATTTCCTCTTGAGAGGTATAAACATAACTTAGGACTTCGTTTTGGTCTTAAATGCATTTACTTGATCTGAAGTGTGTATTTTCCCAAATAAAGGGGTATGAACGAGCTCGGAGCTCGGTTGATTTGTATATGGCTTGGTACTTGGTTTATAGTCGTTAATGCATTTAGACTTTGTCCGGAGTGCATATCTTCCCAAATAAAGGGGTATGAGTTGGCGAGATCGGTGCGGATGTCGGCGTGCATGTAGACGCCCAACTTAATGGGTAATCTGTATGCTGCGTGTAGGCGCCCAACTTAATGGGTAATCAGATGCGCTTTGCGTGTAGGCGCCCAACTTAATGGGTAATCATGACGCTTTGCATGTAGGCGCCCAACTTAATGGGTAATCAGATGCGTACCTACTTGGTGGGATTTTCATCTTCGTAGGGCGCCCCTTGTGAAGGTTTAAATGTGGTGTATCCAAACAGATGTTCACATATGTGAGGAGAAGTGAAATATTCATTATAAAAGCAGTGTTTTATTGAACATGTAATCAACATCGTACTTTGGCAAAACAATTAAGGAACTAACATGATGTCGACTTTAAATCAAGCTATGTAAAATACCTCCTTAAATGCGTAATGTGCAGTTAGTGGGATAAGCGCACCGACAAGTGGGCGACTTGTAAGCCCGCTGCCGAGGTCCTCGTGAACGCGGTATGGGCCTTCCCATGTCGGATCCGACTTGTTAAGGCGCTCACCTCTCGGCTTCATTATTTCTTAGGACGAGGTCGCCCACATGGGCGGAGGCTTTGACCACTTTGTTGTGGTACCGTGCGACACCGGGCCTTGATTTGGCTTCGTTTATGAAGGCGAGCTCATGCTTCTCCTCGAGGCGTCAAGGTTGGCCCGCAGTCTTCCTCGTTCCCGGCTGGTCGAAGTGAAGAGTGCGAGGGCTCGGTCGCCGATCTCGGTGGTATGACGGCCTCGGTGCCGTGAGACCCGGCTAAAAGGGTCTCCCGCGCGCCGTCGAGGTGTGGTCTGTGGGACCGAGAGGACTTGAGGAGATTTTCAGCCCGATCGCGCTTTAGCTCGGTCCGGCCTCTTCTTCAATCCTTATACGATCGTGCGGTTCGTCACCTTGGTCTAACCATTCGCTTGCGGTGTGCGACCGAGGTGAGCGTTGATCGATCTGAAGCTCTTCGCACCACTCCTTGAAGTTTTGTCGACGAATTGGGTGCCGTTGTCCGAGACCGAGGATGTGCGGTATGCGAGCGGCGACTATATTCTTCCACGAAGGTCGAATCCTTACGCTCGTGAGGCTCGAAAGTGGCTCGGCCGACCCGTTTGTGAAGTAGTCTATGGCTACGACTAAGTATCGGCCGACACGGTGCTCGGTCGAAGGGCCAGCGATGTTGATCCCCACCGCATGAAAGGCCATGGACTCGCGGTACGCTCAAATCGATCTGGGGCGGCTTTTGACCGTGGAGTGAATCGGCGCCGGGCACTTCTTGACGAGCTCGGTCGAATCTTGCACGAGGGTGGGCCAGTAATATCCCGACCTCAGCGTCTTCTTTGAGAGAGCTCGCGACCCGATGTGGCTTCCGCAAGACCCTCGGTGAATTTCGTTGAGCACGTAGTCGGCTTTACGCCCGAGGCACCTCGGGAGGGTTGAAGGTAAGATTTCCGTGAAGCGCCTCACGCATGAGATACTTACAGGATTTCGCCATCATCTTTTGGCTTCGAGCCGATCTTGAAGCAAGGCGCCGTGTTCGGTGTAGGCCTCGGGAGACATCCATTTGGCTCTATCTCGGTGATGATGCCGACGTGGGACTCGCGATGCTTGGAATGGACCTCCTCACAGGTGGACTTGTTGACGACGCAGCCCAATTTCTTTGAGGATGTCGGCTCGGTATTTTCCTCGGGGGATTCGATTGGATCTTGAAGTACCGAGCAGGTCAGATCTCCTTTGCCTTTTCGAGGTATTGTTTCATTCGGTCCTCCTGGCCTCAGATTTGCTAACACCAGTTCACCACAACACGGGAATCGTAGAAGACTTGGATCTTGTCCACCCTCGGCTCGGTGGCGGAGTCCGAGATTAGGGCCTCGTACTCCACCTCGTTGTTGGTGGTCGGGAAGGTAAACCGGGCGTGGGTGACTTCTTGGTTATCTCGGGCCGAGGAGGAGGATGCCGCCCATTGTCCGTCTGCACTAAGCTCCGCCCACGTACATCCGCCAAAGAACCATCCGGTGGTGCTAGGACGACTTCTTCCGTGCGTGGGGGCGGGGCTGGAGTTACCTCACCGGCATAGCCTACCTCGGTGAATTTAGCCTCGACCGAGAAAGTCGGAGAGCTTGCCGCTTTTATGCCCGGCACGGGTGAGTACGAGATGTCGTGCTCGTCGAGCTCCGGTGCCCACTTAGCTATACATCCGGATGACTCGGGTTTTGACAAGACTTGTCTCAAGGGTAAGTCGATTCTTTGTCTGGAGTGAGCTTGGAAGTAGGGTCGGGCGTCGCTTGGCGTTCACGGGGCTAGCTACTTTTCGAGGTCGGTGTACCTTGTCTCCGGTCCTTTGAGAGCTCGGTGATAAAATAGATGGGGAGTTGTCGTCCCACCTCATCTCGCATCGAGATCTGTTGATGGCCTCGTCCGAGGCGGCCAAATATAGAGAGGATTCACCTTGCTTGGGCGGACGGGGTCGGCGGTCGGCAAGTACTCCTTGTTGTCTGCGGCGGCCTGGTGTTCTTCCCCGAGGAAGTCAGGAGCTCTCCTCGGGATCTTGAAGAATGGGAGCTGTTTCTCGCGGCTCGAGGCAATCTGCTTGAGGCGGCTAGGCACCCGGTGAGTTTGTGGATCTCACGGATGGTCCTTGGCACTGCATGTCGAAACGCCTTCGCCTTGGTGGGATTGGCCTTGAGCCTCCCGAGAAACCCAAGATCCCAAGAACTTGCGGTCTTCACCATGAATGTACATTTACGGGGTTGAGTTTGAGGTTGGCCGACCTGAGGAGTTGGAGGATGGTGCCGAGGTCATCGGCGCAGCTCTCCGTTTTCTGACTTTTGACTACTATGTCATCGACGTAGACCTCGACGATCTCCCCGATGTGGTCTTTGAATGTTGCATCCACCATCCTCTGGTAAGTAGCCCCGGTGTTCTTGAGGCCGAAGGGCATCTTTCGATCGCAAAGCGCGAAGTCAGTGATGAATGCGGTCTTTGGTGCGTCCTCCGGGCTCATCAGGATTTGGTGGTACCCTTTGTATAGATCCAGGAAGCTGAACATCTCGTGGCCCACCAATGCCTCCACTTTCTTGTCGATATCGGGGAGGGGGTAGCAATCTTTGGGCGGTGCTTGTTGAGGTCGGTATAATCGGCCACGCGCCACCCTCCTCAGCTTCGGACCACGATGGATTAGCCATCCAGTCGGGTATTTGACCTCGAACAAGATCTTGGCCTTGAGTTGGGTCACCTCGTCCCTTATGACTGGCCGCGCTCATGCGAATATCCTTTTCTTCACGGATGGCTTGGTAGCGGTTCGATGTTGAGTGGTGTGTTATGAGCTCGGGTGACACTCGGTCATATCGGCGGGACCGAGCAAACACGCCCCTGTACTCTCTCGAAGTTATACGACATGTCGGCGGACGGACGTCGGTGGGCCACAGGTGCCGACTGGATGACCTCGAGGATCGTCGTCAAATGCGATTGCGAGGCCCTCGGTCGGGTCATCCGGGCGTCGATCTCAGGGGCTCGGTAATTTCTATGCAGGGTGAGGCCGCATCTTGGGTTGAAAGTCGTAGGCATTCTTTTCTTTGCCGTTGGTCCCCACGGATGCTAAGCACTCCCACGGGGTGGGAATCTTAACGTGTGGTGGTAGACCGAGCAGACGGCCTTGGTGGCGTCTGACCAATCTCTCCCGGGATGATGTTGTACGGAGAGAGCTCGGACCGGGAAGAATCGGATGGCCTTTGTGACCGACACAGGAGCTCGCCCTACCGTGACCGAAGCGTAATGACCCCTCGGCTGGACCGCCTCTTGAGTGAAGCTCCGAATCGGGGGCGGAAGTACTGAATGCCTCCGACCTCAAGCTTATCGAACAGACTTTGGAAGATGATGCCGACGGAGGCTCCGATGTCGATATAGACCCGATGGGCGTTTTGTTGCCCACCGCGCTGTATAGTGATGGCGTCACAGTGCGGCATGATCTTGGGCACGGGTCCTCCTCGAGAACGTTATGTTCTCACCATCCCGAGTCGCTTGTTCTTTGGCTCTTGAGGGCGGCCTCCGGGCGTCGTTCATCGAGGATGACCTCGTCGTCCCGAGGGCAGTCCGTAACAACATAGACCTGCTCCATAGCGTTGGGACCTTCGTCCTCGTCGTCTTGAGTTGGAGTCGCCCGGCCGGGTCGGCCCGCGATTGTTGCCGCCTCCATTCCTTCTCGCTTCGTTTCTCGGACCAGCTCGTCCGAGGTATTTCTTGAGGCTCCACCTTTAACGAGCTCGTCGATCCGTGAGCCAGGTTTACGCAATCCTCGGTATCATGACCATACCCTTGGTGATAGTCACAATACTCGTCGTGGACTCTTCTTGGATCCCCTTTCATAGGGCGGGGCTTGAGGAAGAGCTCGGCGTGGAGCTCGAATATTTCCGCCTCGATTTGAGCGGGAGGCGCTCTGCCCGCCGTGGTTGGGCCGAGGTCCGAGCTCAGACTCAATGGCCCTCTTTGATTCCGTCAAGGCGCTCGCGATCGGCGCCTCGACTTGGTCATCCGGCTTTTTCTCTCGGACTTACGTCTCGTCCCATTTCCCGCTTCTTCCGATCCGACTCGTCTCCTCGACGAAGTTGTCCACCAGTTCCGAGCTTACTTGCCGTCTTTGGTTTCTCCCGGTGATTTCTTTGTTCAAGACGCGGGTCGTATCCGTTTTGAGCAGCGTTGATGATGTAGAGTCGTTCTTTGTCGTCAATTTTGAGCGACTCTTTGATGAACCTCGAGAAGAAGTTTGACATCGTCTCGCCCCGCCTGGCGGATTGTGAGCGGTCGGAGGAAGGTCTGGGCGGCATCTTACGATAGAAGCGCCATTTGAGCGATCCATGAGGTCCCGGGCGGTGTATCTTTGTTACGGCGGAGCGAGGTGAACCAACGCCGTGCGTTGGAGATCAACACTCGGGAAGATTTTGCACATGTGAAAATCTTCCATTCCTTGATCGCCATGTTGGTGGTGTGGCGAAAAGGAAGTCGGAGGGGTCTCCGAGGCCATCGTAGGCCGCTATATTGGGTGCCGCATCACGCATTGGGGCGGGCGTGTCTAGAATCTCCCTAGAGAAGGGAGATGATCCTCCGTGCACGGTCGAACCCGGAGATCGTTGCCATCTCTTTCTAGAGGGTGGGGATCGATAGCGACGCTATCGTCCTCAGGGGGTTCGACTCGCCTTTCTTCCCTCTGCTTTGCTCGGCTCTCGGTCGCATGACGAGGCGGAGAGCGGCCCGCGAACAGCGAGGGGCGATCGATGATGGCGGCTCGCCCGCGGTGAGCGGCTCCGCGAATGAGGGCGGCGGCTCGGCCGCGGCGGCGGCTCGCGCGTCGGGCGCGGCGCGTTCTCGCTATCACGCCGATGTGAGATCTGGCCGTTTCGGATGGGAGGCGGCCGGGCGGCCGTGGTGTTGATCAGGGGACCTCGGGGCCCGCCTTTGGTCCTCTCGTTGAGGAAGCTTTGGAATTGGCCAAGATTGGCGTGGAGGAACTTGGTCGCGGCTCGGCCGAGGACCTCGTGGGACGAATGAGTTGTTTGCCTCCTCGTTGAGGTCGACATCTTCCCCACGTTGGGAGGCGGTCCCGAGGGTGTATGGAAACATTTTCATGTTGCCCTCGGAGTGTGGGCGCCGTGGCGTCTGCGATCTCCTTTCGCGACGCCGAGTGACCACCGGTCGCCCGGCCGACGGTTGTTGCCCGTGATGGCGGCGGTTGTGCGTGTTCTTGCCATTTAGTTGTAGAGGAAGCGAAGCTTTCTTGTTGAAATATTCCCACGACGGCGCCAATGATAACCTGGTTAAGTGAGTGTGCGAGATTTATGAAAAGCAATAAAGAACACCAAGGCTTTTACGTGGTTCGATCGTTAATGAGATCTACGTCCACGGAGGGGTGTTTCCTCAATACTTTCACTATAATGCAGTGTGGTTACAAGCTCTTAGTATTCGATAAGTTGCCAACCCCTCTAATGTCAGTTTCCTCCTATTTATCTGACTCGAATCAATCAAGGCGCGCCCGACCTCGCATCCCTTCCATTGGCGGGAGCAGGACCTTTCGCTTTATATGCGCCACGTGGAGGTGGCGCGACCTGGTCTCCGCTTGGTTGCAGGCGTGCCTTCCATTGGCCGAGGGTGGAGGTTCTTGATTCTAGGGTTTTAGGCAATGATTAGGGCTCGCTTTGGGCTCAGCCGCCCGGGCCCGCTACCAACGTTAGGCCCACTTGTTTGGGCTGTTTGTGGCCTAGTCGGTTGGGCCATATCCCATCAAAATCCTAATGAATGCACCGTACATCCGGATGTACACAAGTTTTACCAAGAAATGTACCAAACCTGTTCTTTTAGTTCTCTCACATCCCGAGTCTCTTTGTTTGCTCGAAAGCACCAAGCTCGACAAGAGAAACACGTCAAACAAACTTCAATGTGCTCACCGCTTCCAAGAGCATCGGGTTCCGGTGATGTGAATGAACATCGTAGTCTTTGCGACCCCTACAAACATATCCGTGATTCAGATATTAGTAAGTCTTTGAGAGAGAGTAACAAATGTAGAAGTGGCGAGGATGTATGCGAATCTCACCTAGTGAATCTTCAAGCAAGCTGCGTGAGCTTCTTTGTTTACGTAAGGGACGTGCGATCTTTTGGGCAAGTGAGGCGATTACATCGCCTAAAGCGGATCTGAGCGGTTGATATGTTGAGCCTCCTTCAACCTATCACCATATGTTGAGGCGACATCAAGATTAGGGGAATTCGGAAGGAAGAAAAAACAAACAAGGTGTTTGATTTTTCCTTTGTTAAAATTTGAATTATGAAAATGGCGAATTTGGGGATTTGGATGTAGCGGCCCAGCGGGTAACCAGTTAGCAATGGGTAATACCCGATCCAGATCCATAACTTGACGGTCCGGATCCGGTCCGGGTCTAATATTCTTGGGTCGGTTCTGAACCGTAACCAATATTAATTTATTGGTTACGGTCCCAGTAAAGTTCTTCACCGCCGTTGACATCCCTAGATGGATATATAGGATCTTCCACTTCCTTTCGGATTAATGCTTTGATTCAGACTTAACTGGGCCATCTATTTAAGTTTCTCTCATCCCCAATTTATTTATCGTGATTGAGTTGACATAGATTTATATATTTTTATTACCTTTATTGTGCTTTTTTATTTTATAATAGTATTATTTTTTAACACTGCGTGCAAGATTTAAGAAACATTGGAATCCCCTTCCAACCATCTTGTCCGTCGTTAGTCATCTTTCATTTTCTTTCTTGAAAATGTCGCTCTACACAATCAATTAATAAATGACTACTATACAAAATGTATACTTAAAAGGTTAGTTCCAAGAAAAAAATTGTGGCTAATGTATACAAAATGTGTGCTATGTTGTTCTAATAGTAGAGTGGTTAATGTCTGAGGCTAAAGTTTTCGAGTTCGAATCCATTGTGATGCGACTTTTAAATTCTATAATAAATTTATAAAAAAAAGATTAGTTCCAAGAAACAAAATATCGAATTATATATACCTATATTGATAACATGCAAAATGTAATGCTTTGGGCCAATGGGCCGCGGTGAAGTCTTATAGTTATACAACGATTTAATAAATTTCACTATATTAGTTATTAGATCTCGTTTGCTATACAGTATGAAAAATGTGATATATTTGGCTGAGATATCTTTTACCATATAAGATATCACTATTATATAATCTGTTTTGGTAAGATGTACTAAATTTTTATACAAAATTTTAATTCCTGAAATGTCTTTATAGTTTTGAAATTTAATTGATGTGATTAGGTTGATATATGTTATAATTATGTTGATCTGTATTACGTATCCCATCTGAGAGTTGGTATAGAGAATTACACAAATCTATATAATACATATCGAGTCTTTATTTTCTAAAGGATCATGTGATTGAAATCAAATAAGACACACTACAAGAAAAAGGTCTAAGATAACGAGTATTAACTGTAACCGTGCCGAAATCAACCGTAATCGTAGCAAACAGAAGAAACTTTACACACAGCAATTTTTTCTATACAACACAATGAACTTTTCTGCAGCATATGCAGCACCTGATGAGAGAGGTAGCTCATTAAGTCTACAACACAGTAAAAGAGCATCTAGTAATTAAGTTATGCATTCATATAAATTTTAAGTAACATGCTTTATGCATAAAAAAATCAAGAAAAAGAAAATAAATCATATTAATTCTTGTTTTACGCTTTTAGTGATGGTAGCTTCCTTCTATATCGGCAATAACTCTTCTTTTCTCTACGCACCACAGCAGCAGCGCGACATACAACAGGGAGCGGACCCCAGCGCTAGTGGTTCGCTTCAGATTCGGTTAGATAATACACACCTGTTCATATCTTATGTGATGACCAGATGAAAGTAAACTCTGAATATCTATGATTGGATGGTTCATATCTTATGTGATCAATGAAGGTTCCAACTCATTCTTGTCAGCAACTAGTTACATCTAATGTTCATGAGATAGTCTCCTTTGTCAAAATAAAAGAAATTTAACATATAAATGGAGTAGGGGTTCATCATTATGGTTCAGAGCTTCGCCCTGACTTGGTTTTCTCAGTACAATACCCTCCAACAAAGCTCAAGAAGATGAAGTTTGCGTGCAAGCAAGAAAGTATACAGCACGGAAAGAGGAAAATGAAGATTCATACAGTTTCACAACAACTTATACACAGACAGAAGTATGATGCAGAGGATATTTCCTGATTTATTATCTACAAATGATTATAAAAGCAACTTTTACATTAGCAGGTCTTGTAGGAATGGCTATAACTACGCACCCCATTCGACTACAAAACTGAAGGTCCTTGTTGAAAGCATATTCTAATCACCTTCATGTAATAAAGCGAATATAAACGGCATGATTAAGACTAGCAAAAGCCCTGAAATTAATCTCCTAATATTCATGAAGAAAGCAAACTTAGTGAATTCCTATTACACGTGGAGCGATCATCTGTTAAAGAACGAGAGTAAACCCCTTGGCAGCAAAAGACGTTCTTTTCATTCTTCTTAATTGGCAGCTAACTGCAGGCTTATCCACAGCAGGCCACTTTCGATGATGCAGAAAGCCAACGGCTACTAAAAACCGTTGTCTATGAGCGCATTTTTGCTCTCAACAACAACGGTTTTATCTACCTCAACGGTGTTCAAGCTACAACAACGATTTCCATCAAAACCGTTAAGCTTTGTCGTAGCTCATTTTTCTTGTAGTGATATTAGGTTATCATATGTATATTATACACCCTCATAATAACTCGTAGCAAGCCCTTAATCTTTATGTCTGGAAGAGTCAATCGTACTAACTTACAAACCTTTGAAATTCATGAGCAAATCACTGTAAATATTTTGAACATGAGCTTCTCAATTAATGCTCAACTATAATATATATGGATTATGGATATGACGATAACTCAACTATGCATATTAATGCCGTCATTATTCAATTTATTTCTCGCAATAACCCGTTGCCGGAGCACCGTCATTGGATTCCTCGTCGCCGTTGTTGTGTCTGCAAAGCCCCCCTACATTTTAAAGAGGGATCTTAATACAATTGCGTGGCTCGTTGCCAGAATAGTAGGCGAGATCGAGCACAACAGAGAGATGCACGGTCTAGTTGTGTTTGGAGAGGAGAAAAGATCGACATTGTTTGCAGGTGTTGAAGGAGCTCAAAATGTATATACGAATTTGGGCTCAAGAAGTAGGCGACAATATTCTCCCTCGTTGCGATTAACTAAATTATTCCTTTTACGTCTTGGCCATAGCTAAAATGACGTCGTTCAGTGCTCATGTGGAAAAATGAAAATTTTACATAATTTCACAAAACATGACCCAATACCCACACTGGACTTCCGCCGTCCAATTCATTTTTTCAGTCCTGAAAATTTTGTCTCGTGCTATATTAAGATCATTCTTTTTTTTTCTTCTTCTTCTTCACATTTTAAAGGTTAGATCGTTTTTACAACTGATCCAAAAATTAAGCTATAAAGTGTATGTGCCCTTAACAAAATATGTATGTATAATGTGATTACATATATGCTCCCATTAACCTATATTTTATGTTTTCTTTCTTAAATTATTGAACGAGCACAAGGGTTCAACAACCTCATCGAATCAAACATAATATACTAGAAAGAGAACGATAAACTCAAAGTTTCATTCAAGATTCAATAACCCTAACAAAAATACAACTAATCTTTGACATAGCCAGCAGAAGAAGAAGGAAACAAAAAGAAAAAAAAAAGTAGAGCCGTAAACAAAGTAGGTAACATTAATTACTAGAAATAACAAAACAACATAAAAGATCCTAAGATAAAACAAACTAAATAAACGAAGCATGAAAAAAAGGCCAACTCGCCATGCCAATGCTCGATCAATTTGTCGAGAAATAATATTGCACCTTCACTGACATCAAATTGGCTTCTTAAAATTAAACTTAAATTGTTAAAGTTCTTCCAATATCACACTGAGAGTATTACTATACAAATCCACTTTGCACTTCATACACAAATACTTTAATATTTTTCTAATATTAAAATACATAATTATTAAAGTTTACTTGCTGTAAGGATCACCTATCAGATGCTTTTCATTGTTTGGATTATTTGAATTTCTATTTTTCTTATCCTTCTCAAGTAGAAGTTGGAGTAGGTCTACCAAACACTACCTGTTTTTTTAAAGAAAAGTCAAAAGCTAAAGTTATAATTTTGCAACGAACTGTCTTGTACGTATTGATATTATGGTGTATAAAACAATATATCTAGTGTGAAAAATAACCTAAAAGAGGAAAAGAAACACGCAATTGGACATTATAATGTGGTGCATCCATTATTAAGAATAAAACAACGCAACTTGGTTGTAATATACCTAACTTAATGATTGAAAAACTATATAAAATATTAATGTAATATATCAACTAGAATTTATGAAAATCAAATTATTTAATACATGACTGATGACTTAATTTTGATGATGAAGGTTTATTTCAAACTAAGTATGAAGAAGTATTAAGGTCGAAGTAAACATATAGACAAGCATATAATCTGTCGGATTTTTATAGGATAAGTTCACATTTTCTTGATTAAAGATTGAATTAGAAACTAAATCACACATATACACACACACACACACACACACACATATATATATATATATATATATATATAGGGGATGGATCACGTGAGAATACAAATATTGGTGAGAAATAAGAATGTAGCATTTAACGTATGAAGTTGTTGCACTTAATGTATAAATTTGTTGCATCAAATTTAACATATAAAGTGTAGCACTTAATATAAAGTTGTTGCACAGAATTTGGTGCAACAAATTTATACATTTGTGCAACAACTTTATATTTTAAATGCTGCATTCTTATTTCTCACCAATATTTGCATTCTCACGTGAACCATCCCCTATATATATATATATATATATATACATATATGATTAAGTGAAATCTTTGAATCCTAATGAAATAACAAGATTTTAGCTGTCTGGAGAAAGTTCTGTTGGCATTATTGGATATTTTAAATATTCTAAATATTTCCATGTTTTGGATAATTATGTTTATACGCTCAATCTCTACGTGGAGCACGACGCCTACCTCCAATCAATAATTGTGCATATTCATTGATTAAATACTCAAGCGCAGAACAAATTACTAGGAATTTGTAGCAAATACAAAAATGAGAAGTTTAATATTTTTCTTATATATAATTGATTCATTATTAAACACTAAGATTCCTCCACGAAGAAACACATATAGCATAAAATATCATAATTTTCTACTACATCATTAATAAAACCCAAATTCATTAAGTTTGTTTAATTCCTCCAAGCTACATAACAATTAAGATTTTGAGACATGTATTGAAATAATTAAATCTAGAACCTATTAACCCTTCACACACAAATGTCATTAATCAAAATGCAGACAGCAGCCATCGCAATTTTTGATACGATATGAACATATACACAATTAATTAATGGGTTAGTGTTAAGCATTATTGTGTTTGTGTCTCTTATCATGTCGACACGACAAAGACACAATAATTTCGTGTCGGATCGTGTCGTTTTCGTATAATTCGATAATATTTCTATATTTATTATTATTTTATATGTTTTATTTCTATTATTAATTTATTTCCTAATTTTGATTTGAATTTGTCGTTTTGTGACGTGTCGTGTCAACAAAAAAAAATCATATCATATTCGTGTCCGTGTCGTTTCCGTGTCTATACATTTCGTGTGGTGTTTGGTCTTATCATATCATGTAATTATCGTGTCGACATGATAACGATCCAATACGCACGAATTGTCACCCTAACTCTAAACACACGATACAATTTCCGAATAAATTCTTAAATAGTTGGCAATATTGCAGAAATTAATTAGACCAACTAAAAATACCCTAAATATGTTAAAGAACACCAGCGATTTACTTGTGTAATTTCATAGGATACTAAAGGAACATCTAAATTCTTATTTAGGGCAAAAAACTACGAAACATTAAAAGATAACTCCGCACTAGATAGAAGAAGATACAGAGAGAAGAAATTATAAATTATATACTTCTTTCTTATCTGTCTTGTAATATATAAACACGCATTCCTAACTAATATTAAGGATATTAATGAAAGAATCATAAACGGATTTAAGGAGTAATTAACTCATGTATATGATAAATATATTTTAAAGCGGCCCAGAATAAACAAATATAATGTTCAAGAAAATAGTTCCGAACACAATTTTCACAGCAATTGGCGCTTTACAAAAGACTCATGAAAAAAGAAAAGAAAAAACTGATTCCATCGTGCCAAAACCATCAAAAAGAAAAATAAAACAAGATTGTCACCCTCCTATCATTGATCTTCGCACTATATTAAGATTGTTATGTGTGGATATTTATGTCGATCGAAATCTATTTAATTCATATCTATATTCAACAAAGAACACGAAAAACAAATTATGAAAAATAAACAGGACATAAAATAAACAACTTAAAATATGAAAAACTGAAAATTCTTAGGACAGCCAAATTAAATTCATAAAATATGTTTCACAATTATGTATTTTGTTAATAAAATATAAACTAATTAATATGAGATTTCAGTTTCAGATTATAAAAAAATAGAAAGAAAAAAGGCTTCCTCGACTCAATTCTTCCCAATATATCAACCACGAAATGTGACATATACGAAATTAATTTGCCAGTCACTGGAGGTAACATGGGCGAAATAGAACATGATATTGGCACGGCTCAATCAAACTAAAGAACCCAATTCTTGGGAGATTTGATTTGATTGAGTCGTTCCAACACCATATACTTGGCCAGTCACCCCACAACGAGATTAATCATTTCAAAAAATGAAAATAACGAAAAGAAGAAGAAAAATAAAATTTGAAGGTCATTTTCTACACATAAATAATTACCTCCACTCCATCATATCTCCATGTAAATTGGATTTACATTCATTGCACGATAGCAGAAATTAAATTTTTGAAGAAGGGATCTATCTTCTTCTCCCAGAAACCCTAATTATATACACTGAAAAGGGAGAAATTTGGGAAATTAGGAGTGTGTGTGTGTGTGTGTGTGTGTTCTATAAAAAGAAAAGGAGAGAAATTTGGTAGATGAAAATAGTGATTTGATCAATGATATAGAAAGAAAAGGGTTTCTCATTAGGACATCAAATGAAGACATATATAGTGGTTGATGACATTTTTGCAATGACAAAAATAATGTCACTTTCCGGAAATTTCAAAATAAAATCCAATGGGTACTGAGCTTTAGGTGATTTGCCAGCTTGGACAACCTAATATTGGTACCATAGTTTAATCATCATTAGCATCATCATTATGTCATAGATTTAATCGAACTCTTACAAGAATTACGAATTTTTCTTGGACAAAATGCTTGTCTAAGAATAATCTACTTTACGTAGCTTATTAACAAGACTACAAGAGGTATGGATTTTTGTAATATATATGAATATATATATTCACTTTCAATATATTTTCTTATTTCTCCTTAAAGCTTACATTTTAATTTAGCTATTTAACAATTTAATTAAGATATTTCCAAGTTCCAACTGAATGTTTATAATTTTGGATTAGCCAATTGGAATAACATTTAGAGTTGAGGACATTTTAAATTGCTCAACTCCATACAATTCATTTTTATTTTTGCTTTTCTTTTCTTCCCTTTTTTAATTTATATTTTGGTTTAGCAATTATATAAACAGATTAAACTATAATATTTTTCTTTCATGTACATCTAGATTTCAGTTTCAAGAAACAAATACAAATATGTATGTGAAATAGAGTATTCAAGCTCAATTGAGTTTGGCTTGACCAAACCATAAGCGTTACCTCAAAATATAAGTGCAAATATAATTTATATTTTTTTCTTTCGAAAAACACTATATTCAGCTCAATTAGTTAGAAATAATTCGACTACATTGTATCCCTTCATTATATTCGTTTTTAGATTGAAAGTTTCCTGTAGACTTTCAGGAAATAATTAGTTATATTGGCGGATTTTCTACGTTGTCTTTTTGCTCATTATGAGAAAATTTTCGTTTTAATCATTTCAGACTGAGTCTGAAAGTACATATAAACTCTTCTAAATATTATGAAAACACAAACTCCTTCAATTAGTTAGAAATAATTACCTAAGAATGAGGTGTGGCATATAAGAAACGTCAAAGGCAAAACAAACGCAATAATAATATAAAGAAAGTAATATAATAACATTAATTATTAATAATAAATAGCACCAATCATCCAAGAAGAGCTGTAATGAAGTTGGAAGAGGAGGTAACAACAATATTATACATTACTATTGACAACAAAGAAAAACAATATTATACATTGGTACTTTTAGAAGAATTATTGAAAAGTTTCGACATCATTATGACCATTTCAGTTAACGAAAAAGATTAAAACATTTTACAGAATATCTAACTTGTAGGCTGTAGCAGACATAATATTAATTTATTAGTACAAAAAATCTAGATTCTAATATGTTAGATAAATTATTTTTCGGGTGAAATGTTCCTTTTAAATGCCTTAGTGGTTGGCCAATCGACATTAAGGACAAGAAGAAAACAAAGATTCCCTAATATATTACAGACATATATATGTGCATTACATCGTTGCCCCATTTGCTACAAAAAAGTATATCCTGATGAGTGGAATCGAATAAATGAGAGTATGCACACGCTTCCAATTCTATTTAATATATATAAATATAATGAATTTAGACTATGGTAGGAAAATATACCAAATTAACTTTTGTGAAACACAAAAGGTTAGAGAAAGGGTCAATTGCACGAGCACCAGGGTCGTGCCGGCTGCTATTTATTTAAATTATAATATTTTATTGGGGTTGATTAAATATTGTCGAAAAATGTAAGATGGCATATTCATTATTTGTAAGTGCTAACTGCAACGTCTTATTTGGTAGTTGGAAAAGGCGAATGTGGTAATGAGTCTATAATCTTGTAATAATATTGGTGTACAACATGTTAATAAAATAAAATATTTAAGATGGAAAGTATATCCCGATATTCGATAAGATAAGGTGATTATTGGAACAAAGATATGGTGCTGAATTTAATGGGTAACTAATGCCTAATGGCCTATTTTAACTATGGACTTTTAATTAATTAGTTTTGCTTTTTCATAATTCCAGCTAATTTGCAGGAACTATATTTTTGTTGCGCGATCGAGGACTGTAAAAGATTAGAAAGAAAAAAAAGGAATGTGAGTCTCAAGTTCCAACTAAGTATATATACAGTTCAATGCAGTCTCAGACGCCTGTTATAGTTCTATATATTTCTGTTAATTTCCTTGTTTTAGTGGAAAATAAAATGACGTCACTGTTTTGTTGTGGTTGATGACATAAAACATATATTTAACTATTTCTGTCAAATAGATTTTCCACATACACAGTAAATAGCTAGATGTGTGACAAACACACACTACCAAGACGTAGGTTTTCCACAATATACAGTAATTTGTGCTGGTCTGGATTTAGTGTTCATGTGATCTGAATTTGGTAGTAAGTGAATAATTTCATGGGACTTGTCTATTTATTTATGGGAAGCTGGGCACTCATAATTTGTTGATGTTCTTGTCGCAGGTTTTGTGTAGAAAGGCCAAAAAGGGGAAATTGTTAGAACTTACTCGATAAACTCTATAATGATTTTGTCTTTTATTTTGCCATTCTTCATGTCTTAGGTAACTATATTGTCACACGTATTTTTTGTATATTGATTTGCAAAGTTTATCTGTTGAAACTAAATCAAGGGATGGATTGTTGCCCATTTGTCAAAGGACGGAGATTTTTTTTTGGTCAATTTAATACAGAAATTTAAATGTCACGTCACGGTGGACTCGAACCCGAGACATTTGGTCTCAGACATTAACTACTCTACCACTAGGCCAACACACGCACACATGATGGAGATATTTTATCATTACAGAGAGTAAGTGATTCTTTTTCATGTAATACTTTCCCGGTTTGTTCTTCTAATTCACAATCACATAGTGAAGATTTTTGCTTCAAGGCATCCATGGACCATGGTGTGTCCTCATACTTCATTTATTTCGTTGCTATTCTTTTATTATTTTGTTTCAAAATTGTAACTTTGTATACAACTTATAATATTCTATAAGTAACAAACACTTTCAGCATCCATAATCCAACACAAATATTAAGTACATACCAATGGAGCATGATTTTTTAATTATCATAATCCAACGCAAAGTACACATTTAAGAAACATAATTTTCAACGATGATCCAACATTAAGTACGAAATATGGGCATAGTTCGTCAACTGTGCACTTGACATCAACTTTGTATGCAATCACATAGATGACAATCCATAACACAATATGACACATTGGACATAAAAATATGTCATAAAAAACATTTTCTAAATCCACGTTCATGCTTCTTAAGTTCAAAAAAAATTCAGTCACTTTATAGTAGAGCACAAATAAGTCAAATACAATTTACTTTGTGGATGAGGAGGGTTCTAGTTGCACCCTAGATTAGGAATCAAGTAAATATTCTTAAACACAAACTTCTTACACTTAAATAAATATCTTTATAAAGGCTATTGGCCATTTTCAAAATTTACTACAGCTGAAGCTAAATTAAAATTTTGAGGGGTTAGGAATTAAATTGAGATTTTATAACGTTCTGGATTAATAAGTTCTAATTAAATCTAGTAAAATCTGACCCAACCAATTAATTTAAAACCCAGTTTTCAATCAATTAATTTTAAGCCTACTCTTCAGCCCAAATTGAATTAATTCCGAGGCCCATGAACAAATGACTATCTCGTTCACGTCTGTCATCTCTCAGTCTCACCAATTTCAGTAGGAAAACATATCCCGACGCTTAAGAGTTAATAATCCAAACGAAAACTCATATTTTGATCCCAAAATAAAATTTCAACAGAAAACTTGAGCCCTAAAATAAATTTCGAAATTCGATCTTCTAACTAGGGCGCAGCTGCAACTCCCTGAAGTCTAATAATATAAATTAAAGCATGAAAAGAAGTCAAGATTTCTTTCGAAAATAAATTATTCCTAAACAATTAAACATGTCACAAGTGGGGCATTACGCCTTATTTTTTTGTTTATTAAATAATGAGGAACATTCATGATTTCAGTTTTACTATCTAATTGAAATTAAGTGTTAGGAGGGAGCAGTTACATTCAGTTAGGGATGGCAATCGACCATGGATATCCAAACTCATGGTATCCGTCCGATTATTCGTGGGTTTGGTAGGCATTTCATGCCGTGGGTATGTTCGTGGTTTAAAACTAGTACCGTTTAGTTCATGGCACGAAATGGTTTGGCATTACCGTACTCCACGAACCCGTACCGCGAAAATACTCGCAAAAATACCCGCGAATTACCCACGAACCCGTGAAACCCTCCCATCTAATAACTTATTTTATTAATTAATTAATTTCCAAATTCTGAAAATAGGAATTAATTTTCATTGTGGTATTGATTTGTGGATTTGAATTTTATGGATTTGAATGTGGAATTGTGGATTTGAACTTTATGATTTATGAATTTGTTAGTGATATTTTCGTGTTTTTTGAAATGCTTGGTTTCGCGGGTCGCGGGTGGTCCGCGAGTGAAGGTTTTGCGGGTAGTCCGCGGGTGGCAGGTGGCGGATACCCGTCGGGTGGCGGGTTCGCGGGTATGGTGGGAATCTCCTACCCGCGGGCGGGTCGCGGGTACGGAAGTGGTTCGGCACTATCCGTGCCCGCCCGACCCGATTGTCATCCCTACATGCAGTGCGACAAATAAATGCATGCCGTTACATGCAGAGGAAGCTGGGAATCGAGCTGTAGCAAGGAAGATGCGGCATAACTGAATGAAGGAGGAAGCTAATAGATAGGTGACACGTGTATTAGTTGTTAAGAAGATAGTTAGCATTGAACAAGAGTTAGTTAGCACTGGTAGCCTTTATAAAGAAGCTGTGAATGCGCATGCAGGGTATCTTAAGCATAAACTTGATTCATTTCAATAAAAATCATTCTTTTACGTTTCACTATCAACGTCTCTCTCAAAATTGCAGTATATTTCTCATTTTGATAGATTGATGTGTTGTGAATTTGCTCATTCATAACAAGTGGTATCAGAGCCAACACACGCTCGCTGCATGAGATTTAATTCATGCCAAGGAAGACAAGGATGGAGACGAGAGTAGCGAATGTGGAGATCCAAATCGCGCAGATACAACAGCAACTGATGGAGCTAAATCAATCAGTGATAGCGTCAATGCAATCACAGCAAATTTGCTGAAATGAAGATATCAATGAAGCATAAAGAAGCAAGAACTCGGTCAGACACAGAAGGATCGATGGAAGAAAGCTAGACGGAGGGAAAGCGAAGAAAAAGACGAGTCGAATGGGAAAGATGGAGAGTCCGGACAAAGTAAGGAGAGAGGTAAAATGTACAACCATTTAAATCTAGCAATCGCATGCCTAAGCTTGATTTTCCTAAGTTTCATGGAGAAAAACCGATGCAATGGCTTAGAATGTGCAACAAGTATTTTGCAATTAATCCGATGAATGACGGTGATAAGATTTCTACCACCGCTATGTATCGTGGGGAGAATTTAGCGATATGGTATTGAATCGATTTGCAGACATAAATGGAAAGAATGTCATTACTCAATTCAATCAGCTGAGACAGGTAGGAGATGTGGACGCTTATACTGCCAAATTTGAGGAGTTAAAATCGTTTATAGCAGCGGGGAATCGTAGCTTGAATGAAGATTATTTTATCAGGTGTTATGTGGGAGGGTTGAAGGATGAGATTGCAAGTATTGTAGAAATGTTTGACCCACAAAAACTAGAGCAAGCAATTAAACTGGCAAGGAAATAAGAGCTGCAGCTTATAGCATTGGGAAGAGGTCCAAAAAAGATCAGCAAAGGATGGGATAATGCATGGAAGAAGCCAGTGGAAAATAGTAACAACGTAGTGGGAAATACAGCTGGACAAAAGACAACTATGTTCAAGAAACTATCACCAGCAGAAATAGAAGAAAGAAGGAAGAAACGATTGTGTTTCAACTGTGACGAACCATTTCAGTTGGGTCACAAGTGCAAGAAATTATTCACAATCGTGTGTGAGGAGGACCAAGAGGAAACCAAGCTCATTCTACAGGAAGTAGCACCGGAAGAAGAAGAGTTGCAGATATCACTCAATGCGTTAGCAGGGCATGTGGCAACAGATACAATAAAAATAAAAGGAAAAGTGCGAAATCGTGGAGTGGCAGTGTTAATTGATACAGGAAGTACGCATAGCTTCCTCGACGCTATGGCTGCTAGAAGAATGCATTGTGATTTGGAATGTACAAATCCTTTGTTGGTCATAGTGGCAGACGGAGGGAAGCTCGAATGTAACACACGATGTCCAAAATTGGAGTGGGAGATGGGAACTTGCAGGTTCAGTGCACCAATGCGTATTTTGCAGCTAGGAGGCTGTGACATGGTGATTGGCGTCGATATATTGCGTCAACTCGGACCCATTACATTCGATTTTAAGGATCAGACTATCAATTTCAGCAATGAAGGTAAATAGGTCAGACTTCAAGGTATGAGAGATGAGGTCTCATTGAAGACGATTTCGGGAAAACAGTTTAAGAAGACACTTCAAAAGGGGAAAGGCTCTCTACTTGGGTGTTTGTGTATGATATCAGCCGAGGGAGTAATCCAAGAATGCAGAACTCCAGATTATATACAACCACTAATCCACAAATACTTACCCATATTTCAGACACCTAACCAACTACCCCCATACCGATCTCATAACCAGAAAATAGACCTCAAACCGGGAACAAAAACATTCAAATAGAAACCCTATAAATATCCATACCTACAGAAAATGGAAGTAGAAAAACTGGTCGAGGAGATGCTCAAGGCAGGCGTTATACAACCAAGTAAGAGCTCGTTTTCATCACCGGTATTATTAGTCAAGAAGAAGGATGAATCATGGAGATTTTATATTGACTATCGCAAACTTAATGAGGTCACCACAAAAGATAACTTTCCCATACCTCTCATTGATGATCTATTGGATGAGTTGGGAGTGGCTGTAGTTTTTTCGAAGATCGACCTACGTGCAGGTTATCATCAAATCTGAATGGAGGAGGAGGATGTGTTTAAAACAACCTTTGTAACCGTAAACGGTCTTTATGAGTTCAAAGTCATGCCGTTTAGATTGACGAATGCACCGGCAACATTTTAAGCCTTGATGAACAATGTATTCAGGCCATATTTGGGAAAATTTGTTTTGTTTTTCTTCGAAGATATACTCATGTACAGCCGCACACTTGAGGAGCATCTACAACATTTGGAAGTAGTATTCCAGACACTACTTCAGCACCAATTATATGCAAAGACGTCGAAATGTATTTTTGGGCAAAAGCGGGTAGAGTATTTGGGACATGTGATCAGTCAAGGAGCGAGTAGCGACTGACCCTCAAAAGATTGCAGCCATGGTACATTGGCCGCAGCCAAAAACTATCAAATCTCTGCGAGGTTTCCTTGGTCTCACGGGTTATTATCGAAAATTCATGCGACACTATGGTAATATTGCTCGACCCTTGCATGACCTCACGAAGAAAGGAAATTTTCAGTGGAGTGCAGAAGCAACTAAGGCATTTACATCACTCAAGGAAGCCATGACCACGGCTCCGGTGCTTCGACTCCCAAATTTCGAGTTACCTTTACCTTGGAGACTGACGCCTCCTACAACGGCATTGGCGCTGTTCTAATGTAGCAGGGGAATCCAATAGCCTTCTTAAGTCAGGCTCTCGCACCGAAGAACAAAGGTCTCTCAACTTATGAGAAGGAATTCCTAGCAATTATTCTCGTCGTGGATAAATGGAGGTCTTATCTTCTCCATGGCCAATTTATCAGATCATCAGAGCTTGAAATACTTATTGGAACAACGCATCTCCACTCCTCTTCAACATAAGTATCTCACGAAACTTTTGGGGTTCGACTATCGCATCGAATACAAAAAAAGGCAATGAGAATAAAGCGGCTGACGCGTTATCGCGTAGGGGAGAAGGGATGGGAGATTGTCTTGCTTTGACTGTATGCACACCATCATGGATTGGAGAGATTATTGGGAGCTATACAGATGATGAAACAGCTCAGGAGGCAATTACAGAATGTACGGTAACACCTTTTAATCTCTCATTTTTCTCATACATGGGCAGCCTACTCCGGTACAAAGGAAAACTATTTGTGGGTAGTCACAACGATATACGGCGCAAAGTGATTGAGTATATGCATAGTTCGGGTTATGGTGGTCATTCAGGAATCAATGCAACGTTTCAAAGAATTCAGAATATTTTCCTTTGGCCAGGATTAAGAACAGAAGTTCAACAATGGGTGACACTGTGCCACCAATGTCAAGTGAGTAAGCACGAAAATACAAGAAGTGTAGGGCTTTTGCAGCCTCTTCCAGTACCCTCGCAAGCGTGGCAACACATTACGATGGATTTCATTGAAGGATTGACATCATCGCAGAGTAAGTATTGTATATGGGTCATTGTCGATCGTTTTATGAAGTATGCCCACTTTATCGCGCTTCAACATCCTTTTACGGCTTCTATTTGCGCTTAACTCTTCCTCAACTCCATATACAAATTACATGGGCTACCAGCCAATATTGTATCTGACCGCGATCGAATTTTTACGAGCTTATTCTGGAAGGATCTTTTAAGATCATTAGGAGTTCAGCATCACATGAGCACGGCTTATCACCCTCAGACTGATGGGCAGAGCGAGCGTGTTAACCAATGTCTCGAGACATATTTGCGATGCATGTGTGGAGCGGAACCGAAGAAATGGGTTGCTTGGCTACCGCTTGCTGAATTCTGGTATAACTCTAACTTCCATTCAGCCATACAACAACACCATTCGAAGCGTTGTATGGCTACAAACCGAGTACTTTGGCATTGCAATCATATACCGATTCTCAAGTTATTGGGGTTGAGGTTACGATGCAGGAGAAGGCAGCGATTCAAGCCCAAATGAAGTTGTTGTTACAAAGGGCACAAGAGCGTATGAAAATTTACGCGGATAAGAAACGAGTTCCGAGGGAGTTTCAAATCCTTGATTGGGTTTACTTGAAGCTGAAACCTTACAAGCAACGATCCATACGCTTACACAAGACTTGAAAGCTTAGCCCAAGATATGCGGGCCCTTTTCAAATCATTAAGAAGATTGACTCGACTGCATATATGCTGCAATTTACCACCATAATCTAAGCTGCATCCTGTGTTCCATGTGAGCTTGTTGAAGAAAAGTATAAATCCAACTCACCGAGTGATTGCAACCTTACCCGAATTTGACGACGATGGTAAGGTGTTGTTACATCCAGTCAAGGTATTAGCGCGCAGGATCGTCAAGAAGAACAACAGCCCGAGTGTCGAGGTGTTGATTCAGTGGCCCATTTACCTGAAGAAGAGGCGCCATGTGAGGATTTCCAAACTATGGAACACAAGTTTCCAACACTCTTTGACTTGGGGTCAAGTCATGTTTGAAGGAGGAGGATATGTTAGGAGGAAGCACTCAGGGCCGTCCTTGAGGGCGGGCGAGCATGGACGACCGTCCAGGGTCCATCATTTTAGGAGGCCCAAAATTTTATATACCCTCTTATATTAATATAAATGTTCCTTCTAAAAATAAAATATTCAATGTCCCAAAATTTTGTTATAAACTTTTGGGGGCCCAAATTTTGTAGAAAAAATAATTCTTTTAAAAATGATATATTGTGCATCTTTTTAGATATATTAAATTGTATCTCCATAGTGGAAAAATGGTTCATTTCTGTTTTTTCGCCCAGGGCCCATTATTTGTCAGGACCGGCCGAAGCAGTTACATGCAGTGCGACAAATAAATGCATGCCGTTACATGCAGAGGAAGCTGGGAATCGAGCTATAGCAAGGAAGAGGTGGCATAACTGAATGAAGGAGGCAACTAATAGATAGGTGACACGTGTATTAGTTGTTAAGAAGGCAGTTAGCATTGAACATGAGTTAGTTAGCACTGGTAGCCTTTATAAAGAAGCTGCGCATGCAGGGTATCTTAAGCATAAACTTGATTCATTTCAATAAAAATCATTCTTTTACGTTTCACTAGCAACGTCTCTCTCAAAAAATTGCAGTATATTTCTCATTTTGATAGATTGATGTGTTGTGAATTTGCTCATTCATAACATTACGAAGTAAATAATCATTGAACTATCATTAAAATTGTGATTATAGATGTAATCTGAGTGAGTCGATGAATTGTGCGTATTTATATGCTTTCGGCTGCACCACAAACACTTGTGAATTCTGATAAAAATAATATAGAACTATTTACAAAAGCTGCTGATGGATACACTCATTCTGATGGATACACTCATTCTTCTAAATTAGGAAAACAAATGATTTGATAAAGCTGGATAAAATGATAGATAATAGTAGATTTACAAGATAACTGGCCCATCACAGCCATGCATCAGCAATTCTTCCCAAATTTAGTAGAACAAATCTTAGACAGCAACCAGCTTGTGATATTCTTGGTGAGGACCTTGTCATTCAATCCTATTTATGCCAACAAAAGAAATTGAATTTATTTAGTTAATAAAAATGCATACAGTATGTACATGTGCTGATTCGTCAAAGTCATCACGCCTGCTCATTCTAAGTATTAATTGAATAGTTATTTTCATAAGATTTTGTTTCCCATCTTCTGAAAGCCAAAATATATTTTCTTGAACATGTTAATCACGAAGCTAAAATCTTACTCCCACATATATTAACATGATTACTACTTGACTCATAATTCAACGCCTTTCAGTGTTGTCACGTGTATCTATAATATTATATGTGAAAATAGGAGAAAGTAATATAAACAATAATTAAAGATATATGTCATCGTATATATTATATATATTCGTACCTTTGGAATACTCTGGCTGGATCTGATCCCAAATAGAACGACCTTGTGCTGGCTTCTTCAAGCTCGTGAAGCTTAACCTCGAACAGAACAAACAAATCTCTTAATTAGTAATTCATGAAGGTGATAAATAATTAATTATTATAACATTAATAAATTAAGCAAAAAAGTTACTAAAGTGGCGGTCTTAAAATAGTCACCTTCTTTTGGAGATTAGTGTTTTCTTCTTGCAGGTCTTTGTGCTGCATGCAGTGGACAAGTCGATACATTGATGATTTTATTTGTCATTTAATATAGAACAAGTGTATTTGTGATTACATCTTTAGCTGAATATGATTTAGAAGTAGTTTTTAGAACCATACCTTCTTCTTCAGATAGTTTATGTTTTCCATTATGATTCGTCTCTGTTGAGTGAAAACTTGTGAATTTTCAACGATAAAATATACGAGACTCTTCCTAAAATACTTAATTATTTAATAATAAGTGCACGATTGTCCAATGAGATTATATCCAACTGGTAAAGGAGGAATTATAAATAATTTTATTTGTGACTATATAATTAAGAAATTGAAACATAATTAACCAAAACATTTCACAAATAATTTCAATAATTATACCTTCTTAGAGCGAATCCGTTCGACCCCAACTCTTAATTGGCGCTCTAATTGCTTCAATTCTTTCATGCCTAATCCAGAAAGATTTTCTCCAGCAAAATGTCTACAAAATAAGACAGGAATTGATTATTGTAATTAATAGCAATTTTTATCAAATATTAATGGTCACGCTGCATGCCCACTGTGTGCTAGTGTATGGGTCCATACAGACGATCACGAGATAAAATGGAATCTAACTACTTTGCAATTTTCACACTTTACAATATTAGTTGACTCGATCCCTCCTTAAACCTTTTTTATTATATTCTTCAGCTAATATAGAAATTACTATGAGTTTAATTGTTAGAAACAACATAATATTTATCTGAATTGGGAATGTTTACATAAACTCTTTAATTTACGCAATTATAATATCACCAATATATTCAGTGACAAAACTAAGTTTTCATCATCAATAAAAAATTATACAACGATTTTTGGGTAAATACAGGAAAAACATTGCTGAAAATAATAAGAGTGTAGTAGTTGCAAAAATTAAAATATTGCGTTGTAATATTATAACGTTTTGAAAACAATGTGAAAATTAGAAATTGGATAAGCGTTATTTTATTTTCGACAATGAGCCAAAACGAGATCTGCCCATTTTGCTCTATAGCAAAACGACTATCCATCCTTGTAAACATATTAAGAAGACCCAATGACAAAATTTTCCTCATACACAAATGCATGAACGGATCATTTTATAGAATGGTCAACAATCGAGATAATTGTATTGGTTCAATTCAATGACTAGTACATGCATGAACGGATCTACGTGCACATCGAATATGTTTCGACTTACATGTGCACAACGAAATGTTCCTTATATAAAACATATAAGTATAATACATCATCTCTCATATAATAATAATAATATAATATATCTACATATTCTATGTATTTCTCACTGCATATATAGGTGTAATCGTCCATCGCACACTATCAAGTTCTATATAACTATAGATAAAGTGGTGGGTGGTAGTTTTCCATCAAAAATTAATTTATGGATTTACCGAAATAAAAAAAAGTACTTTATACGTTTTTATTTATGTCGCGGTGTAATTTATCTTGATCAAATGATTCTTTTCTATGTTAAATTTTTCTCGAGCAATTAACCCTTACACTAATTAATAGAGGTTAGCAGAGATATATGTTACAAATCACGTACTTCTCTCTTGTTTCCAGTGCCTCAATTGTTCTACTCAAGTCCTCAATTTCATTTCTCCACACCTGCAGATTAAATCAGTTTTGATGTCTTTCAACATAATTCCCAATAAAAATAAAAATCATAAACAAATGTGATGAATTTAAAATTCATACAATACCTCCATGGATGTGATTCCTTGTTCATCTGTTTTTGCTATTCCTAATTCAATCTTGTACCTTGTAATTGTCCTTTTTATCCTGCAATCACAAAGCAACACGTGTCATATGTTACACGGTCCATTAAATAATGCAGGGACCATATATATAAGCATTTTTCCTGAACTTTTTAAACAATAATAAATGAGAATGAATGAAGAAATTGAAGAAGAAAACCTACTCGTGACTGGAAAACTGGTATGCCTTTCCAGAAGGTGAGAAGATGATGAGAGCAACTTCTGCATCGCAGAGTACGGAAAGTTCGTACGCTTTCTTCAACAGACCATTTCTCCTCTTAGAGAATGTTACTTGCCTGTTTGTAGGATTCTCAATCCTCTTCAACTCTACTTTCCCTCTCCCCATTTTTCTTTTCTTTTGAATATTGAAGAAACCTAAACTAATTCTTGATAAAAACTATGTAATAACTTAATGTCTGAGGAGAAGTAGTGGTGATGTCTGATAATGTTCAAAAGATTTGCCGTTTCTCTTCTACACATGATGTTTGTAGTCCCATGCAGCTTATATAGTAGTGGCGGAGTAGAGAGAGAGAGTGAGTCTCCTCCATCTTGGGATCAACCATGGCATGACGTAGTCTCTTACGACTTAAATAAACTAGAGTTTATGCTTTTTGGTAGGACAAGGTGTCCTTGGCAACAGTTCATTTCGTCTGCTACTGGGACAATGACGGAGTTATAACGTGATCACCTCCTAATATTTCTTTTACAATCAATTTTTAAGACGTCCTAGTAACTTTTGTCGTAAAATTGAATAATTTGAAGTCATCTCCCTCTTTTACGCCTAAATAGTTATATTTCAGAGAACTAGATGTTCGTTAAAAATGTATTACAATTTTCAAGGAACTGGAACATATACCTTGCAAAAATAAAAATACTTAATTCATGATAGTTATATAAACAATCAATAATAGCTACACAAATTATAGCAATTTAAAATAAAAATAATTATATGTGTTAATGTACCAATATTATTTTGCAAAACTCAAATCTTGATTTTTATGTACTCACCACAAATCCACTAAGTCCAAAACAAGACTAACAACAAGCAACAACTGAATTTCTAATAAGTCGTACGAATTATATATGAGAGAGATGTTTAGGGGAGAGCACTTCGATTTCAACATAACAATAATTTCAAATTCTAATTTATTTAAATGTAAATTTTTACTAATTAATACCCCTCTATTTTCAAAAATATTCCAAGGGTGGCCCCCTTGCCCCCATTGCAGCTAGGTCTTTGATTGTACGTACCTACTGCATACATGCGTTGGATTGGAGTGGAAATAAGTCAGAGTTATGTTGAATCGTGCAACGGACACGATTCATTGTACAAACTGTTTATAAAATTCAAACTGATCATGAATTCTGCCACGGATCACACGTACTCTACTATGGCCATCCAGAAAAAAAAGTTGTGATAGGCTTCTTTAATTTTAAGGAATCGAGATAGTTGTTTGGTAAAATAAATTTAGTGCGAAGGCCTATAAATCCCTAACAAATTTTTATATTTGAGAAAGTATAACACGCTAATTCTAGAACATAGGGCACATGCAGAATAAAAATACTTTTTTACTTGCAGAATAAAAATAAATTCAGCATATATATATCTAAGCAATTTTATATAGTATGTAATTATAATTTAACGAGCTAGGTACTAATCGTATAACTTATAATATATACTTAAACGGCAGGCCTGTTAAGCTTGGAAGGTTTCATTAAAGTAAACAGACTTTCAAAAAACCGTTATCTCGCTGGTCTACTTGCTAAACGAGCGGAAATATAAAAAATTAGTCAACCAAATAATTATTTATTTATTTATTTTAGTTGGGGAAGCAAAACGGTAAGGACTGAATCACAGCTGCTACTCTCTTCACACAGAAAAGGCCTCAATGTCCTCGAAAAGACAAATAATAATAATAATAAATAAATAATTTTTTTTCCATATATATATACACAAGACTTATTTATTGATAAAAAGAAATAATATATATATATATATTATGGTGGAGGGTTAACGTGAAAACTATTTTTATTGTGAGAACACGATAACCAAAATATGATGAATTCAATGTGAAAGTTGATGAATCCGTTGGAAAAGTTACGGAATCTAAAAAAAATATGAAATTTTAGCTCATCATGGGATTCGAACTCTAAGTGAAAATTTCAAATTTTTGGACGCGATAACTTTCTCAACGGATGCATTAACTTTCATTAGGGGTGTAATTGAATCAAGCCGGCGAATACCATCATGCTCAAGCTTGGTTTGTTTAGTATCGAGCTGAGTCTCGAGTCTTATTTATCGAATATTTCGAGCTCACGAGCTTATTCGAGCTTTAATCAAACCCAAACAAACTTTCTAAATTTAGATATATGTTTAGAATATTGATTATTTTATTTTAAAAATAAATTATTTTATCCATAATAACACAATACATTTATTGATTTCTTAGAACAAATAAAAATAGTTAGAGATTTAACACAATGATTACTAATTATAGAAAGAAAATAATTATATTTAGTTAATAATTTTATATTTTCAAAGTAAATCAGTTAACAAACTTGTTCATGATCTAATGAGCTGAATACTATCATGTTCAAGTTTGGTTTGTTTAGCTAACGAGCTTCACTAAACAAACTCGAACAAACTTTTATTGAGCCGAGCTCCGAATAGCTTGGCTCATTTAAGCCCTAGCTTTCTTAGTGAATTCATTCCGTTTATAACGAATTTTTGTGATTATTAGTTCTCACATTAAAAATAGTTTTTATTTAAACCTTTCTCTATATATGTTAGACGGTGGACAATTATTTCCAATTTAGAAAAGTTGGTCACCACGATCCACATAGCAATTCTTGATAGACATCATGATAAGTAGACTTGTAACAATTGAGTATACATTGAATCGTGATTTTGGTCTAATAATGGTGAATTTAGCACCTTACAGTATTTCTAATATCTTACCTCAGTGGTCATTGATGTTTTAGTATGAAAGATGAATTTGTGTCATTTTGGCCGGACGATTGTGATATGTCGACCTATGATTTCTAGTATTTTGACCAAACTGATTTTATAACATAGAGGGTGTTTGGCTGAAATAGTTTATAAGATTGTCAAAATAGTTTATAAATTTTTAAAAATTGTTTAGCAAAATAAGTTTCTAAATAATTTATAAACTGTGAAAATAAGCTCCAACGATTTATAAACTCCCTAAAAATAAGTTCATCAATCCCAACTTATTTTTCTTCATAAGCTTATAAGTTATAATGAATCTACTAAATAACCTTATATATGATTTGTTATTACTAATATATACTCTATCAACTTTGTATTTCTTCAAAAAAAAATTAGAACTATTTTTAACTTATAAGCTCAATTATCCAAACACTTTGACAACTTATAAACTCTTGAAATATAACATCTTATAAAATATTAAAACATCTTATAAATTATTGGAAATTATAAACTCTCTAAAATAAACTAAGTCAAACAACCTTCTAGAATTTTCTTACACGGAAACCTCTCTCTCTTGAAAATTAATTTACAACCACTATCTCTAGCGGTAGAACCAAAAGAGGAATGGCTGAGCAAGACGGCTTGGTTGCAGAGATTTCCATAACCTAATCTCGAATTCTTGTGCAAATGATTATGGAAAGGGGAAATCTTGGGCGAAGAAGATGCAATTCTTAAAGCACAATCCATTTTCTGTTGCATTTTGAAAATGAACGGGAGTGGATCATATTCGTGTTTTATATAATTGTATGTATATATATTCTCTTGGTAGCTTATTTCTCTCAATTTGACGTGATGATCAATTGGATCCTATTCCTTTTTTGGTTCTACTAGGGTCGTTCAATTTTTTTTTGGATTAATTAATATAGAAATTTTAAAGGCTGTGTCACGGTAGATTCAAACCCGAGACCTTTGGTCTCAGACATTAACCACTCTACCACTAGATCAACACACACACACACTCAATTTTTTGTTTTTTTGTTTTTTTTGTTTTATGTTCTTTTTTTTTGTCAATTTAATATAGAAATTTAAAGACCGCATCACGGTGGACTCGAACCCGAGACCTTTGGCCTCGGGCATTAACCATTCTACCACTAGGCGAAAGCTTACATCTGAAAAAGTTTTCTTTTTTTTGATCAATTAATACAGAAATTTTAAAGGTTTCATCACGGTGGACTCGAACCCGAGACATTTGACCATCTGAAAAAGTTTTTTTTTTGGGTAATTGTTTGGTAATTTAATGGACGAAAAAATTTTAAAGGTTAAAGGCGTCACGGTGGACTCGAACCCGAGACATTTGGTCTCGAGCATTAACCACTCTACCACTAGGTTAACACACACACACCTGAAAAGTTTTTTTTTTTGGTAATTTAATACAGAAATTTTAAAGGCTGCGTCACGGTGGACTCGAACCCGAAACCTTTTGCCTCGGGCATTAACCACTCTACCACTAGACCAACACACACACACAATAACTTTTAAACTGTTGCAAATACAAATTATCACTAAATTAAATATTAACAGCTTTTTATAATTTTTGCACTGCTTCAAATACAAGTAATGGAACTGCTTTAATGATACGCCGGCAACCTGCAAACAATAAGATATTGAGAAGGAGATATTTCTGCTAAGGTTCCATAATGTAGTAAAATCACATTTTGTAATTTATATATCATCTTCAACTTGCAATAAAAGGGAAATCTTCATTCATATGTACATATAACTCAACATTGTATGCAGTGCAATTCCAGAAGTGATTAATGGATCGTCGTTATAAAACGAGACTTTTTTTTGGTCAATTTAATAAAGAAATTTAAATGTTGCTTCACGGTGGATTTGAACCCGAGACCTTTGGCCTCGGACATTAACCACTCTACCACTAGACCAACACACGCACACCTGAAAAAGTTTTTTTTTTAATACGAAATTTTAAAGGCTGCGTCACGGTGGACTCGAACCCGAGACCTTTGGCATCGGGCATTAACCACTCTACCACAGGTCACACACACACCGAAAAGTTTTTTTTTTTGTAATTTAATATAGAAATTTTCGAACATTAACCAAAGGCTGAAAAGTTTTTTTTTTTTTGGTCAATTAATACATAAATTTTAAAGGCTGCGTCACGGTGGACTCGAACCCGAGACCTTTGGCCTCGGGCATTAACCACTCTATCACTAGGCCAACACACACACACACACAATGTTAATTAATGTGTGGAATACAATTAACGGTTAACGAATTTGACAAATTCGTTAAAAAAAAGGATCCAACGATATAGAATATATAATTAAAAGGACCTAATAAAATGAAACAATTGTACGAGGACCTATTGAAACAAAAAATCGAAGTACGAGATTCGATGTATTTTGTCTAGAGATTAGTTATAAAGCCCATTTTATTGGCAGAAAATTAATTTTAATTGGGAATGTTATTTCTAGGAATATGAATCCTAATAGTTTTCTTATCATGTGTTTGTAGAATACCAAGAAAAACTGTTAAGATTCTGAAATTGTATTGATTAATTAAATATAATTAATCAATAGATATAATAATAAATTATAATTAACAATCATAAAAAAAAATCATAATCACTTGTCTAGTAACAACAATTTACTTTATTAAGATACATACTAAATGATTCGTAATTATAAAATTAAATTAAGATTACTTGAAAACAACAACAACAACATCAATAATAATAATAATAATAATAATAATAATAATAATAATAATAATAATAATAATAATAATAATAATAATAATACACAATGCAAACACTAGTAAATAAAAATTATTGTTTGCATTTCAATAAATAATAAAAATAATATTAATATACAAGTAGGTAATAATCTTGAGAATGGGGAAAATAATATCTAAGAAAAATTGAGAAACAATAATCTTGAAAACTTGCACTATTTTGAAATCATATTACTTTTTATAAAATCAGAATTTGTGCCAAATAAACAGGTCCATAGTTACAAGTTACATAATATCATGGTATTCTCGTACCTTTTTCTTATAAGGAAAAAAAAGAGAATTCTTGAATATGCGAGCAAAACATAAGATTCATTGAACTGAAAATTAGTTCCGAGGTTTCATTGAGAAAAAATATTATTGGGCGTTTTATAGAAACTATTTGTTAAAAATAAAAAATATATAGAGATATATATACATATACCTGTGCGTGTGTCGTTTTTTTCCTCTTATTTTCTAAAACTCTAATGAGAAAATCTAAAAGGATGAGAAAAATCATTAAAGTAACTAATAGACAAACAAGAAAGATTTAGCATGAGACCTAAATAATTGCTAAACTGACCAGGTCTAATATTTGATTTTACGGATACAGAAATAGATTTATAGTAACATGGAAACTAAATAAATCGGAACTAGTCCAATCAACTTATGTTAACAATACGTGCATATAGGGTAAAAAAAAACAATGCATGCATATAAATATAAAATTAAGTCGATCGGTGAAAGAATATGAGATATATAAGTTAACGTTGAATCAGAAACCAAAAACTTAGTTCTTACAGGGGAAAAAGGAAACAAAACCTTATTTCCGATTTTAATATTAAATAAGTCCTCCTACCAGTACCCTAAAAAAAGTCCTAATATTAGGGTTGGATTATGATAGTAACTTGTTTTAGGTAGTGTATAGTACTCAATTTGAACCTCACATTTCGAAAATATGAATACACCAGAATTTGAGATGTGATAGCCCATTTTTCACGTATGGACGAAATAGGAAAGGCATCTGCAGACATGGTGTAGGGACGTCAGCGGGTGTCAGCGGGTGCGGGTGCCACAATGAAACACAAAACATTCATATAAAATATAAAGTTATGCATGTAAAACGACATAAAACAACATGTTGGTCAACATGCACTGAGTGCTCGAGCGAGTGTTGGGAGAGCATGTTAGATGCGCCACGAAACACGAATATGCATGTAAAATAACATAATCATGTATGTTGATCAGAGTGCGCCAGCTCGCGCTGGGGAGTGCTCGAGCTAGCACTGGATGCGCGAGCACGCATTGGGCGCGCTTCAGACATTTTTTAAAGATAGAAATTTGATCACTAAAATCCTAGCAATAAAATACCGCAACTAAACGGTGTCTATTGTAGTCAGCTAGCAAGCAGAGTAGCGTATCCACTGAGACTGAAAACATGAAAACACATCAAGTAATAGACTTACACGCTTTACAATTATCCAGACAAAACAAAGGTGTAGATAAGTTTGATAAAATATGAAAAAATAAATAATAAAAGTAAAATAAAACTGATCTGGAAAAATATCAAAGTAAAAGAATGATCAATAATACCATAGAAAATCACACAACCAATGTATAGCCCTATTAACCATAATTAAATCAATTCACATGAAGAATCACATAAATAACATAGTCTCTTGGATCGGGCATCATGTAATAGTAGATTAATATATGTTCTATCTTCACTAGGTCTCAAGAACACATAAAAATTTCAAAACACCTAAGATTTATTCTTTTACAATTAATACTAAAACCGTCAAGTCTTTAGATTAATTGTATCATGAATTCTTGATTTCGATAACCTAATTAAAATCGCTAAGTGTTTAATTAAGCAACTAGCATGCATCAATAATGATAAGTTATCTAGCATAAAATAGCACTAGGAATCATAAATCTTAAATCATAAATTGACAAGTAAATAGTCTACATAGATTAATTATATAAATTCCTACTACATAATACAAACCCTAGAATACATAGAAATTTAGTTAAACATAACACAAATTAATCTTGAAAAATAAAAAACATAATTGAAATAATAGATAAAATCCATGTAAATATTCCACAATGAAGATCTTGAAGACAAAACTTAAAAATAAATCTCTAAACTATTGCAGGAAACTCTTCAATAAAATAAAACTCTAACAAATATGAAAAAGAATTAATGATGAGTTGAGAATTGAATCGTGTAAAATCAAGTATGTGTGTGGTGTATTCATAGGTGGAGAAATCTTCTTGAATCCTAAAAGGATTGTGATAGGTATAGAAATCCTAATAGATATCAACTATAGTTGGATAAGATAATTGATCAAAATATGATCAATCATAATAGGATAAAGTAATTGGATCCAACTAGCAATCAAAATACACAAAAATAGGGAAATCACGAAAATTGTGAAAATTCGAAAATTCTCGCCATGACCTGCGGCAGATTGCGGGACTTTTTTGTTTTGGCTCGTTCTCTCTCGTCCAAACTCCGAATTACGATCCGTTTACGCCTACGGACTCCCATCGAGATGTACTTTAATTATCTCCACTTTTAACTCTACAATTAATTGTCCAACTTTCCTTGAAAAAATGACAAAAGTTATCTACAATATCAATTCTTTAAATTAAAACAAAACTAATCAAATACTTATTCCGAACATGATTTTCTCTATCAATTAAGTCACATATACGCTTTAAAAACCATTGAAAATCTATGTTTATCAAAACTCATATACATATTTGTGTTCACACGTATGCATAACTTTGTTTAACAATATGCATTTTTTGGTATCACATAACAAATTAAATTACGGTTCTACCCTTATTGTAGCGAAATTAGTAAAAAAAGCAGATTTTTTTTTGAAAAAACTCCACCTTAAGATTCATGAAATGAATGGAGATTGAGTACGACATATTACCTAAGACTTAGATATTGTATGATCATTCATATATATATATATATATATATATAGAGAGAGAGAGAGAGAGAGAGATTCAAATTAAAACTATTATTAACGTGAGAATTAAAAACCATAAAATTTCGATATGAATAAAATGAATTCTCTGTGAAAGTTGATGCATCCATTGAGAAAGTTACTGAATCAAAAAAATCAAAAAATTTCACACGGGTTCAATCCATGTGGGGCAAAATTTTAATTTTTGGATTCAACAACTTTTCCCGACGGATTCATCATTTTTATTTTCACATTCTCACGATAAAAATTATTTTTACGTTAACCCTCATATATATATATATATATATATATATATATATAGATATATTAATTGCGACGCTAAATGTGACCGTTGACCCTATTTTATTTCCTTGTTTTATGAATAAGATTAATGACTTCACAAATAATGGTTATACGATGTAACATGTCTCTAAACTTGATGAAAATTGATGGTGAAATAGCACAAAAAATGACAAGGAAAATGTATCATAATCTTATATTTGAATAATTTCACAAATTTACTCTTTTCTCTTTTGAATAGGCAAGTTTACTCTTCCTTCTCTTTACCTTTCTCGTCCCCTACCTTTGCTGGCTTGAATGGGAGAAAGGGGGCGAACATAATTAGATGGTCTCGATAATGCACCACAAATCCAAGTAAAATATTTGGTCAGAAATTCACTTTCTAATAACACTTTATATTTCACTTTAAAGTAATCAAGATGAGTTGGAGCTGACAAGAATCCGATGAATCACTATCATATCACAAAGTTAATTACTTCAACGATAAAATGTGAACACAAAACTATTTATGTTCCATTTATATTTACGTCGCTTTTAAAAGCTCCTCTATTTCCTTTTTCTCGTTATCACGTAATTAATCATTAAATGTTTGTGTATTCAAAGGTTTTTGTCCCTTAACTCCGTGCATGAATGTGTAGTTGCCCCCTTTTTGAAGGTTGTATTGTGACAGTTGCATTAGGCATTTAGGATGATGGAGGCTTGTTTAATTTGCTTTCGTAACTATCAAAGGTAGATTTTCTTAATTAATATTTTAATATTATAGTTGCAGTTCTGCCTTTCAAGTTCTATAAAAGAAAAAAGAATAACGGTGCTTTTCCTATCTCGAGAGTAAGCATTTGTAGTAGGATTTGTTCTATTATCTGTCAATCGAATATTAGTAATATATGTTAAGGACCATGTGCATATTTATAAGGAAAGCTTGATTTTTCGATTCTCACACTTAGAATTTATATATTTCACCAAACCTTAATTTTTGATGTCGTTTCGGAAGTCTAGCTTAAAACTTCAAAGTTGGTTTATGAATCCTTTCCACACTTATATTCTTTTTGTTGATTAATGCACAGTCAAGTAAATGTGAATATAAGTTTATATACTTGAACTCTTATGAAAAGTGTTTTAAATTATAGAATAATAGATGTAGCAATATTTCGTAAAGCTAAAAAACCGAAAAGTTCAATGTTTAATATTTTTAGGGAAAGTTCAATTTTAGTATAAATAAAACATTTTTACGTCTTTTTGTGAAGTAAATTTTACGCTATATATATGCCTTTTTAAAGAAAATGTATATGGAAATTAAGATATAAAATATTATAAGGTTGTGTTTAAAAGAAACAAAATATTATATTATAAAGTTAGGATCTGTAACCCGAGGTTAGAATATTGTTGGATCTAAAATTAGTCTCGAATTATCAGAATAATTAAATTTAAGGATGGAGATGGATTATTGAAAATTATTATGTCAGATGATATTTTAAATGGGTGGATACTCCTAACCTTTGATTAGTTTAGTTTGACCCAATGGATGACACTTATACGTGTCATTCTGTTTTATTGCATCGAAATATACATAGAATATATTAATGAATTTATCATATCCAGTCCATTAATCTAGCTATCTTTTGGTATAGGGCAGCCAATTTTTGAATTTGCTTCTAATTTGAGTAATTTTTTATGTATTGTATGATTATTTGGAATACTTTATTCAAGGCATGAGTCTCAAATAAAAAGAAAAGTCGACTTCAAATTTTGCATCATATTGTTTTGATTATGTCTTCATTGACGTCCATATCAACTTCACACTTGGTTTCCTTTTTTTTTTTTAAAAGAAAGAAAGAAAACAAACAAACAAACAAACAAACAAACACAGGAGTAATATTCCATTCCACGGTTGGGATAGTGGTAGTGAGCCTACTTAAGATGCTCATTCTGCCGCTAAAAATGATACTTATCGTAAAATTATTTCTAAACCAATTATATTTGTCGACAAGAGGATAAAGATTGACCTATATATAACATAAGTCGATCATAATTAATGGCAAGTTTGGGACTCTATAGAGCCTTTTCGTGGAATATTAATATCCACGTAGTATAAACGTATTTCTTTTGGGCGATAGAACAAGCCATACTCCAGTGCGTCACTTCACAATTCAGTCGTTCGAGGAAAGATTTTATTAAAAAATTGACATCATAAGATTCTAAATTGCATAAAAATGTAAGGATTCGTCCTTTTTATTCATTAGTTTGAAGTTAAAGGAAAAACAACAAATGGAACTTTTGATTTTTATGTAGTTTGTAAAATTAATAATGTCGATAATAATTTTTGAGGTATTACAATCAAAATGATTATATTAAAACAAAAGGACTAATATTACGATGAACAAAACGTAAACGGTATTCACGGAAAATGCTTACGAAAGGTGACTAGCCACATACTCTATATTTTATATGAATATGATGCTGATGTTAGAGATGTGGGATCCATATAACCACAGACTACTCCGCGATAAGAGTACCACACACACACAATTAACACTGTCCACATTGAATTAATGTTGTACAATAGTTGAATTAATGTTGTACAATAGTTCTTGGACAATAAACACAACACTAGCAACACAGACTTCACGTGAATCTTATCAACAAAACCATCGTTATCTTGTTTATTTTTAAACTTGACTTAGAGGGTGTTTGACTAAGTTTATAAGCTCTTTAAAACAGTTTATAAGTTGTTTATGAGCTCATAAGTTCATGCAAAGTGTTTGGTAAAATAAACTCATAAACAACTTATAAGTTGTAAAAATAAGTTCCAACAACTTATAAGCTCCCCTGAAAATAAGTATATAAACCCCAACTTTTTTTCATATAAGCTTATAAGTAACAGTGAATTTATCAAAATAACATTTCTATAGTTCATTATTTTCTACATATACACTATCGATTTCACCTCTCGTCAATTTTCTCTCTCTAATTATGATTTTCCCTCTCTAATTCACGGTTCTTTCTTTAACTTATAAGTTCAATTATCCAAACAATTTGACAACTTATAAGCACTTCAAATATTATGTCTTATAAGCTATTGAAACATCTTATAAGCTCTTGGAGTTTATAAGCTCTTTAAAATAAGCTTAATCAAATACCCTCTTAGATGGTGTTTGGTTGAGTTTATAAGCTCTTTAAAACAGCTATAAGCTGCTGCAAAGTGTTTTGTAAAAGAAGTTCCTAAACAGCTTATAAGTTGTGAAAGTAAGCTTCAACATCTTATAATCTTCCCTAAAAGTAGTTGCTCAACTCCAGCATATTTTTTCATAAGTTTATAAGCAACCATGAATTTACCAAAATAACCTTATTATAATTCGTTATTTTCTTCATATACACTACTAACTTCATCTCTCGTTAATTCTATCTCTCTAACTATTATTTTCTTTCTCTGGCTTATAAGATCAATTATCCAAACATTTTAACAACTTATAAGCTCTTGAAACATCTTATAAGCTCTCTAAAATAAGCTTACCCAAACAACTCCTTATTATGTTTGTAACTTCAATTAAGAATAATTAAGTTAATGATAATTAAGGTAGCTAATGGCTTTCCACAAGCTCTATCTAAATTTAAGGGTGTCAAGGATTGATAATCTTTGATGCAATTCGACCACTCAGCTCTTTTAAAGAAAGAGTAGATACATTTTAAATCCTAAATTAGTAATGAATTAATAAAAAATGTCCTAGAGGTTAATTTTGTGCATGAGAAAGCTAGCGTGGCTACCTCCATTTGCCATTTGGATTATAAAACTTAGTTTTGTTTCCAACTCATTTTTAGTACTCCTTTGTCCCAAAATTCATGGTACGTTTTTTTTTACACGTAGATTAAGGAGAATTGTATTTTTTTTGTAAAGTAGTGGGTGATACGAAATTCGAGACACTTTATAGTGTAAAAATTGTTTCCTTTTTTGGAAACGGACCAACTTAATGGGACAGCCCAAAAAAAAAACGTATCATGAATATTGGGAGAGATGAAGTATAATTTATTTAAAACCTAAGCAAACATCTAGTGAGCCACATTAGCTTTTTGTTATTTAAAATTGTTTCGCTACCAAATGTTTTTTGATAGTTTGTGCATTTAATTATAACTATCAATATGAAATATTTTAATCAAAACATTAGTAATTTGGATTAAAGTGTAATTTATCCTTAAAAATAACATTTCAATTTCCAATATTTGGCCACTTTTATGCCTCATCGTTAATAAAAATAGTTATATGCTAATTCATCTAACAGCACCCAAACCAAGAAAAAGTTCAATTCGATCAACTAGACTTCATCACTTAAACAAATTTCTCTGTACGATCTATATTCTTTAGGTTATTGACGTATAAATATACCAACATTGAATCTATTTTGATTGTTTCTACGAATTTTAAAAATTATCACAAAAACATAAATTTAATTACTTTAGTGATTTTACCATTATTTTAAATTCAGGTCAAATTAGATTTGACTTTGCATCTAAAAAATTTACTATAGACAAAACGGTTATTGATATAAATGACAACGTAGCGAAATAACATAAAACATTGACATTTCATCAAAATAAATAAGATTTTTTGATTTATATGATTCATCAGGTCAATTCTCATTACATAAATCATGTATTCTCATTTATTTCATCGTAAGTAGGGATGGCAATAGATCAGATTTGGATCGGATCTGATTAGATCCAGATCCAGATTCGATTTTTTTTGCTTGGATTCAGATCCGATCCAGATCCATTGGATCTAAAAAAATAAGATCCAGACCCAGATCCATTGGATCCACAGGGTCCAGGGTCTAGACCCGTATCCATATATTTTTTCTTCTAATATAAATCTTAAATTAACCAATCTTTAATCAGCATTCCTCAAATATTCGATAAATTCTTGAGCTGATTCGATATCAATCATGTTTGGTTGATTGTAGGGATTTCTCCCATCATTTCTAAGTTTTTCCAAATGAAATTATACCTCGTGTCTTCATAATCAAATAGAAATAAATATTAGAAGTATAAAATCAAATTATATCACAAAAGATTAACGAAAACTGCAAACATACCATTCACACAAACAATGTCCAAATTTGAGGATTTATTGATATTTCAACTGTTGAAAGTTTTATGATATGAGAAATCAAGAGTGTTGTCCCAAATTTTTGATTAAATCATAAATGAATAAAATAAAATGGAGAGGTGAAATCGAAGTAAAATGAAGTGAATGAGAGTAGATTTTTGGAAGAAGTTACGTCGAAGTAAAATGGAGAAGAGCAAATGTTTGGAATTTGAAGAAAACTAATAAAAAAATACTAGAATTAGATATATGGTTAACTAATATTTAATTAAAATAAAAAATAAAAATATATATTATATTAATCGGGTCTACGGGCCGGATCTGGACCAGATCTAGATCTCAAAAATTAAAATCTAGATCCAGATCCGAGATTTTAGAGTATGATCCAGATTTGGTCCAGATCCATCGGTCCAAATTTTTTATACTCCAGACCCTAAAAAATGGATCTGGACCACCGGATCTGGACCGGGTCCAAGATCATTGCCATCCCTAATCATCATGTTCTAGTTGGGATCAAAACAATTGATATCATTTTTCTACGATATCGTTTATATCACTGATCGTTTTATCTTTAGTAAATTTTTGAGATTTTAAGATAGATTTCATTTTTCTTGAATTTGAAATTATAGTAAAATTACTAAAATGATTAAATTTATGTATTTTATGATAATTTTTAAAGTTCATAAAAAATCAAAATAAATTCAAAGTTTGTGTATTTATGCGTCAATAACCCTATTTTTTACCAATAAAAATCAGTTTGACTGGAAATTTATAAATCTAAGAACGAAAAATATATATTTATTATATATTAAAATTTATACTGAGCAGCATCAATGAGAGAACGAAACGTCGCGGATTAAGAAAGTAAGTGCCCCAGATAGGACCTCGACACGTCTTCACGATTTATGATTGATTGATTGATGAAGGTAGGATTGGACGTGTTGGGTTCCAACGTTACTTATATTTGACTCACTACAAAAAATAATTACCATTTTTTCTTTTTTGTTTGTGAAATAATGGCTGTTTGAATGGTCTACAAATTATTTGTGTACCTCTTTATTGGAAAAACAGGTTGGAACATTTTGAAAATAAAATCGAGTTTTGTGATCATGTCTAATTTAATTATTATCTTGACACTTTGGTTTATAGCGATCAACTTGGTCACAATTAGGAGAAATATTTGAGTTGACAAGATTAGGATTTTCTTTGTTCTTATAAAAATTGGTTATAAAAATTCTTCTCCATTACTAGATTATAAATCGTTTCAAAATTTAAGTAACATATATTTGCAACAACTATTTTACAAAAGCAAATATAAACTATGTTAATTTTCTTTCTTTCTATTATTGAAGAAACTCTTCCGGTATTTTATTAAAATATTTATAAGACCCTATATTTCACAATGGGAACTCAAAATCTCACATGATTTTTGTAAGTAGATCATACCATAAGCATTTGTCGTAAAGCGATTTCATAATTTGATAGGTTCACAAAGATATGTTCAACATACGAGGGTCATAAAAACTAACTATTTTTAACAAAATACTTTTGGACCATATATGCCACTTAACAAAATTATGATTTATAATTGGTTACATGTGAGTTTTGAATCAAACCATATATCGAGAGCTAATTATGTTTCTTTTATATTTTTACTTTAAGAAGAAAAGAATGGTTGAGTTTAACTTATAGAGTTAATCTAGTAAACAAGGAAATTAATTAATTGTAGGCAAAGAAATCGAACACAATAGCTCCTGAGAAAACAGAGAATGTATTATTCACTAAATGCAAGTTCATTTCACAATGCTCCGTACATGGTGAGTAATATATGAAGCTCCATTCAATCTTTGTTTTTTGTTTTTTCCTTTGCACTAAGAAGAGATTAATTAATGATCTTGTTTGGTGTTTTGTGCACGTCGGCGACAGCCTGAAGTAGTCTCTTGTTGTTGTGGATCCATATATATAGAGTGAGTTTAAAATAAGAATCAATTTTAATGTGAGAATTAAGAAACACGAAAAATCGTTGTGAACAAAATGAATTCGATATGATAGTTAATGCATCCGCTGTGAAAATTACTAAATTCAAAAATTCAGAATTTTCACCTAGAGTTTGAATCCCATGAGGGGTGAAAATTCCACTTTATGGATTCAATAACTTTTCCAGGGAATTCATCAACTTTCATACCTAATTTATCATTTTTTTGTTCTCAAGATAAAAATAGTTATTACGTTAACATTCCCTATATATATATATATATATATATATATATATATATATATATATATATATAGAGAGAGAGAGAGAGAGAGAGAGAGATGTTCAAATATGAACCATTTTCAAATAAGAACCATAAACCATAAAATTTTTCTATGAACAAAATGAATTCGCTATGAAAGTTAATGCATCCATTGGGAAAGTTATTGAAACAAAAAATTTGATATTTTTCACTCGGGTTTGAATCCCATGAGGGACGAAAATTTATTTTTTCGACGGATTTATCAATTGTCACAACGAATTCATCATTTTTTTTTGTTCTCACGATAAAAATGGTTCTCATGTTAACCCTCCCCGTTATATATATATCAGTGGAACAATTTCGTTTCACTAACTCCTTTTTTCCTTGCTTTTGATGTTCTATAATGAAATGATGTTGGTTTTGACGTGGTTCCACACTCATAAATATACAATGAAAATTATGAAACTATAATTTTTAGTAAAGCATTCTCAATAATCATATGAAAATTTCCAATTATACTTTGAATAATAAGATAGAAAAGCTATTATCACAAAGAATAAATAGCAACAAGACATATATAGCATATAGGGTTAATTGATTTCGTAATTAATAGCAACAAGCCATATATAGCGATACAAGATGACGTACGCAAGAGAACTTTGATAAACGCTAGAAAGTAAAAGTTAGAAACATTCGCATACAAGTAAAATAGTCTTTAGAATAAATTATTCTTATATCAATATTATATAGTTCATTTTAGACATAATATAGTATTAACTTCGGTTAATATATACTTGAATAGGTTTGTCCCCTTTTTTCTTTAAAAACATTAAAAATTAAAGGAAGCTTTCGATTCATGTTGTGGTGCTCTTTACTGGCATGGCAAAACTCTAGATATGGTTTACTTGCCGATAAAATTTTGTGATGTTACTGGCCAGTGAAATTTCGTAGATGACTAGTTTTTATTTCAAATTTTAATTTCATTTTCATTTAAAAATTATCTAGTTTCTTTCAATTCATAATCTAAAGGAATTCCAATATTTCGTATCTATTTATGTTGGGGTTAATTGAATTTTATGTCCCAGTATTTGAGCCAGAGTTGTAAAAATGAAAATATGGCATAAGATAAAGTTTTTTCAGCATCGTAAAGATGAGCTAGACCCTAGGAGTCCTGTGTGTATATATATTGGGCAAAATAATTTGTAATTGTGTGAAAATTATGTAGAAAGATTAATAAGGATGATTCGACGGTTAAGTAATTAGGATGATTAATGAATATGAAACTCTCACATAGTAAGTGTAAGTGGTATTTGCTTCAAATTTACAACCTCTTAACTAACTGAATCAAGTCCGTGACGACAAAAATTAAATTCAAACACGATACTTTCTTTTACGATTAGGCCTCAGGCAACTAATTCAAGATAACTGTCCCGGACACGTGGCGAGTTTTTGTTTTTGAAGAATAGTTCTACTATCTTTTAAGGCTTCGTACATCTTGCATCATAGAGAACTATATTGGTTAACAAATAGTTAGGGTTAGAGTAAAAAAAATTGAAAAATCGAATTGAATGATAAATCATGTTGAAATCATCCTAGAAATATGATTAATTGAGCTAAACGATATGTTAATTGTTTGAAATTAAAATATCGAGGGTAAAGATTATGTTTCGATTTTTATGTATAAAAAATAAACCGATACTCATTATATATAAAATTATAATATAATAATTTTTTATTATACTAACAAATTTGTGGGTTTAGTCTATTAAGATTGTTCGTTGAAGTTTTATCCTTTTGATTTAAAAGGTATGAAGGTGGTCACTTTATGAGATATACTTTTCTAAATCGTATAATTTAAATCTATATTCTAAGATATGAAATGTTTCCATGTTATGGATTATAAAAAATTGGCAACTTTCATTTATTAAGGTTTACGTGTGATAATCGATTAATCGGTGCAAGTTCTAAGTTAATCTTTTATCTCTATTTTTGTCAGCGGTTAATCAAACAGATTAAAAATTATAATCGATTTCTTTACGGCAAATGATCGGATAATAAAAGCGTAATCACCCCTACATTCGTCAAATTATTCCTCAGGGAATTAAAACTTGATTCTTCAATTCTCTGACTTGATTCGTCAAATTAATAGTCGTAGAATTAAAAGCACTCTCACATTTATTTAATTAATTTTTACTCTTTTATTGAAAGCTTTTATCTTTTACTTTTGCTGCGAGGTCGACACGTTTGTAAGTACGGAGATCCCCTCTGGCATTATATGTTCCAACAGACAAGATAGCCATTATCAATCCTGATACATAAAGTGTCCCCATTCTCGTACTAGATTCGACTTTGTTTTTCTATATTCTCCAACTCATTATATAGTCTATTTATAAAACTAATTAAAGATATGCATAATATTATTAAAAATTATTATTATAAGATTGATATAGCTAGATTGGTATGATCCAAGATGATAAGATATGATTTTAATGGTGCATATATATTGTGGTGGTGCATTCTAATTTTGGATAAACCGACATATGTAGTTAAGTAGTACTTCATTTGTCCCATTATTGTTGACTCGTTTCAAAAAAAGAATTAATTTCAGTAAAAAGTACTTCGAATTTCGTATCACACACTACTTTATACACAAAACATAATTTTTTTTAATCTAAGTACTAAAAGAAATGAGCCAATAATACTAGGACGAAGTGAGTATATGAATATAGAGGATATAAACATGTCAAGAAACTTTAAATTAACCAAAATCATGGTTACTTGGATTATTTTGTTGGTGATCAGAGTTCACCTCCACCTAGATTAGATTAATGAAGTTGATGAGAAAAGACAAGGTGGCCCATATTAGTCTCCTTTGCTCATGCACATCCATTAATGTTGTTGGAATCAGCTTTGTGCCCTTTATCCCACTTTTTCTATAAAGTTGAAATATATTTAGATCATAATATTCTCAATATCCGAATACTGAGAAATGAGGGTACAAATCAAACTACTAGACCTTTTTTATGTTATATAGTGTGTATACAAATACATTAGGGGAATATATTTCCCTGTATTGACCAAAGTTAAAAGAGGAAGAAATTTGAAATACAGTATCTTCTACTCTTATTTGGGAGTCTTATATTCCTTTGTATTTAAAGTAGGTCTTTCCACACTGCGGAGAGAAGGATGATGAAAAAGACGTGTTAATTAATTAGGTCTTCTCATGCAATCTTGTATTCTATGTAATCATCATGTTGCCAATTTGTGTTTGGCATATGCTTTGCAGCGTGTATTAGTCTTTCTTGATCGTGACATATTAGGTTTAGACTTCATCCAAGAGCTGGGATGATGAATTTTAAAAATTATTTGACTATAATAAAGACCTGAATTTTTAAAAGAATACTCGACCAATTTGAGAGCTTGAATATGGTTAATTAATTTCTGCCATTTCATAATTTTAACACGATATTTGAAATGTTATAGTTATATCATCATATTTTAATTTGTTGCAAAATTAACACACCCAAAATTTTCTAAGCACTGGAAGTTGAAGTGGCAAGCCTCATCGAACCTAGCGTTCAAAGTGCAGTTGCACGATCTCAATATTCTTGATTTGGTTATTGTTACATTCGATATGTCAACTTTTGGGAGATCGAAAAAATTAGGAGTGTTAAATTTTGCAACAAATTAAGAAGGGGTGTGCTATTACATCGTTTTAGATGTCGCGTTAAAATTGTAAAGTGTCTAAATGTTTGTACATAGGTTGATAATTAAAATAACTGGCTTACATGTTACAAGATTCACAAATTACAATATGTGGCTAGGTGTTTCTAGGATTTCCTCTAAAGAAATTATGAATCTAGTGAGATGAAACAAGTGACCAAGAGATGAAATGAGGGATTCCGTGTTAATGAGGTAAAATGAATTTCGAATGTTTAATTACCTGGTAGCAATAGGATGATTATGCTTTTGACAAAATATGTATTCCTCCGTCCACTAAAATCGTTCATCGATTTTGGTGGCACGAGTTTTAATAAACTATAATGAGTGTAAAGTAAATGTGTATAAAAAGGTATGTCATTGGGATAATAAATTAATATATTAATGGATAATGAGTGTAAAAAGGTGAGCCATGAGTTTTTTTTGTAAATAAGTGGATAAGTTTAGGGTAAAAATGTAAAGTTGGTGTTTCTAAAAAATGAAAGTGAACATTTTTAGTAGACGGACCAAAATGGAATTAAATGCACGAATTTGGTGGACGGATGGAGTATTATTTTCCACTTTTAAATTTATTTAATTTCTTTTTTGTTATGAGAAAGGAGTAGTCAGGAAACCTTTGAAGCTCATATTAAATCCGTCAAAATTGTCATATGTACAGTTCTGGACCGCAATGTGAAAAACAAAATAACAAGAGTTTCTCCAAGGCCCATATTTTATAACAACTAAACAAGTTGGTAGTTAAATATTTCGGTCTCAGCACAAAGTTGGATTTATATATTGAAACACGAGAAGTTTTATTCACAGCCTTTTTTCTGGACATAGCCGTCATATATACGCAGCTAATTTATGAATATTACTTAAAAAGGACCTTTTCTTTTATTCTTATTTTGAGAAAATCATTGTGTTTTATCTTTTGAAAATTGCAAAAACTAATCTCTTAAACATATAACCTAAAAACCACACAATTTAGAAAAGGATCAATTACATTTGAAGGCATGAAATTTTGACCAAATTGCAATCACAATACCACTTCCAAAATCTTGGCCTCAATCTTCTGATTCATTGCAATTAGGACCAGTACCCCGAAATTTGACCGATTCTTCATATTTTTTATTTCAAATAAATTCTTATCGTTTAAGTCCTTAATTTTTAAAAATAAAATATTGAGCATTGATGAGATTGAGTTTGGCATATGACTTGGCGCCTATTACTTATTAACCGCATTAAATTTTACTAGAGCACCAACATATTCGATAGTAACAACCAATATTTGCAAAATTTGAGGAAATTGTTGCATTAAGTAAGCATTGAATGTCAAGCCATTTACCAAAGTATTCATCTCCTTGTCAAGGTCTAACCTTTAATTTCTCGAATTAAAGGCTAGAATGACAAAAATTTGTTTGAGGTTGAAAATTTGAGAGTGATCATAATTGCAATAAATTAAAAAAAATTAGGTATCGTATTGCCAAGAATTGAAAGTGGTGTTGCAATGAATTTATTTTAAAAAAATTGGTATTGTAATTACTATTAAGCCCAAATCTCATAACTTCAAATTCAACCTCACTCCGTTTCAAAATGAACAATAGTAAGCATTTGATAGTATTTACAAACCTTTTTTAACGAATACGAAATTTTATAAAAAAATGCTCCAATCTTTTTTTTTGGTATATCAGATAAATTTAGCAAAACCAATTTATATTCATCAAATATTTAGGTTGTCTTATTTTATAGATGAACTCTAATTGTCAAATAGTTATTAATCTGTTTTATATAGTTATGGGTATATTGGATAATTTATTAAGTCATGATGAAACTAGTCCGAAAAATATCGGATCTTCATGACTCCATGCACGAACAACACAGTTTCTCTGTTAAAATAAAATATTTAGTCATAAACATTCAAAGCTTATACAAATAAATATGTTAAAATGTCCATACTCATCCTGTGTAGAGTTGCAGAGAGCATAAATCCCAAACTTTGTTTCTGTCTTCGTGAGGCTTTTAGATGCGCTGACATTTCTGATAACATATGGAGATTTCAAAACAATGGGCTTACTCGTTAAAATACTGCTTCTGCACTTTTTCGCTGTTGCAACTGTCAATGTTTTTGCAATCTACAAGCATTATGAATCAATACATATTCTGGTAGACAATTTACAAAATAATATAATATTTACAGAAAATGCTAAATAAATTAGGCACATATGCAGACCATAGTCAAGTTACTTATACGATGCAATTCAATAATAATAAATGCATATTCATAGCAATATTTAGTTTACATTAGATCTACACAAACAGTAGCAATAGTTAGGCAAAATAACATATCATAAGATACATACCAATATTACAAAATAGTTAAATTTAAGATGCACTTAATTACAACCAAATCGAATCTAATTTTTTGGTTTTCCGTTTGTATCCGACAAGAACCTTCTTTGTTGCTTCGTGACGGTTCGGGTTGTGGCATTAGCGTTGGTTCAATGTTCACTCCGGTTCCATCTTCCGTCAAATTAATATCCATACATGGTCACTTGCAAATTAAAAACAAATATATTTGAATAATATGTATATCAAATTTATCATTTAATGTTGCTTTGTTTTCCTACATTAATAGTGAGCTACATTTATTTGAATAATATGGAAAAGCAACGATCATAAATATAACGAGCTACATATATTAATGAAAATGTAACAATCAAGATATTTAGTAAATCATATAGATATATGCTCTGAGATAATTTATGCTACAGCTTTAGTTTTTATAGAGCTACATATATTCATGCAGATGCTACACTCAGTACATATAGTAAATCTAATACTTATATGCTACAGTATTGTCGTTCATGAGCTACATCTATTCAGGCAGATGCTACACTCAGTAAATATTTGTAAATTATGTACTTATATGCTATACATAATATATGCTACAATATTTGCGTTCATGAGCTACATATATTCAGGCAGATGGTACACTCAGTACATATAGTAAATTATGTACTTATATGCTACTAACAATATATGCTACAGTCTTGGCGTTCATGAGCTACATATATTCAGTAAAATGCAACAATCAGTACATATAGCATTTGCTATACATATATTTAGCTCATAATGTACGCTACAATTTTATTGTTCACGAACTACATATATTCAGATAGATGGAGCACTTAGTATACATAGTAAATCAACTATATATATCCTACACAGAATATATGCTATAGTATTAGTGTTCATGAGATACACATATTCAGGAAAAAGCAACAATCAGTACATATTAAGTCAAATTCAACAATCAATACAAAAATTTCAAAGAACCTTTGTTTTTGCTACAGGGACAGGTTCAGTCTGCGGCATTTGATGTGGCTCAATATTCACTCTTGTTCCATGTGCAGTTTCATTAATCTCATCACGACACGCAAATTAAAAATAAGAACATTAATCACACGGCATTTGAGGTGGATCAATATTCCTATTAAACAATATATACATATTGTTAAGCACATGCAACATTAGATACAGATAGAATCACTACAAATTAGTTTCTATTGTAAAATCACTCGTGCCATAAACCACTATTATGTTTTTTGATGTAAGCATTTAGCTTCATATTTACTAACAATAACAAATGCAATCACTTTTATACCATTATGATATTTGTGAAAGTGCAACAATTGTTGAAAATGTAACACTTAGTTTGGATAAACTAAGCGAATTATATTACGTATTGATTTTAAAAGACTACATGTACCTCGATTCTATATGTTTCGTCCGGTTGTTGCATTGTTTCATCTATTTGTTGCACATCTTGTCTCGTCCTCCATGCTTTGTCGGTCAAAGTCGAACGATGGTATATCGTCCATCTTACTTACATCTTGGTCCTTCTTTGCCCTCTTTATCAACATCATCCCAAAGCTTTTGTACTTCTTCATTGTCCCGAAAGATTCATCTTCTCCCATTGTGTGTCTGTTCATAAACAGAAGTATGCTGTGAAACGGGCATTGCCGTACAAGATATTGACTTCATTGCAGTCTCAACGGTTCTCTGAAAAGAACTTGTGCTTGCAATGTCCGCCGGTGCAAACTCAATAAGCTTCATCATTTCAACACTTAGTGTTGCAATTTGTTTGGCAATAGACAGCACCTCAACAGTAACTCCTCCCCCACTACCACTTGCTTCCTTTTCTGTTCGCTTTATGCCTTCCACTGTAACTACATTCTGGATGCAACCCACAGGTTCATTAAGATCCGTGTCAAACACAATGGCTTCATAAGGATAACCATCCCCAAATTGCCCTCCTTTCATCTCATCCATTTCCATTTTTCTCAAAGTTTTAGTACTCCAATTTGAGATAATTGGGTAATTTCTTGGAACCGTTTGCATTTTGTATCCTACCCTGTCAACATAAAACACCTGCAAAAAGTAAAATTAAAAATTAGCAGCTATATGAATAATTTACAGATTAAAAAGTTATACAAAGTTTTAATAATGTAATACCATTAAAAACAGTAATGGACCCACAAACATGGTAGCATTCTTCTCTTTCCAAGCAGGTTTGTTTTCTATCAACTCGCATAACATACTCTCCCAATTCCATTGATCAAGTCTCTCAACATCTTCCAAACAATTCGTAATGTAAGGTATAATATACCCGTTACATCTTTCCATGAATGAAGATTGCATGACTATCATAAAGTTTCTTTTAAACCGGACACCACCGTCTTCACAACTCAAAATAGCATTGTGTAACATTTTAATGGTTACTCTATTCCGATGAGTCTTGGGAAATAAGTCATCCACTCATCAAACAATGGTGACTTGTGTGTCCCCGTAAATCGTTTAACCGTTAAATCGTCTCTTGGGAAACCATAAATCGAAAACATCTTCCGAGTAACACGTAGTCTCCTATTACCGGTGAGAATCGGTTCGGGCTGTTGTGGTTGAAATTTTCCACAACCCAATATGCTAGTCGTCTTGGCGGTTCTTTAATGTTGACATCTCGGACATGGCCAAATCCCATCTCATCAATTGCACTTTTTGATCATTTAACTTCGAAAGAGTGTCAAAATATGTGTTCATATTACATCGCTAGCCGACTTTGGGAAAACTAATTCTTCATCATTCTTGACATTGTTTGTATCATTACCCACCAAAGCATCGGTAATTTCCTCTTGTGGAACATGTTCTATCGCTAATGTACTTATTTCCTGTTCAACCTCTGTTTTTCTTTTGGCTTTATCAATATCCGACTTTTCCTCGTTTTTACTAACGCTTTCAGTGCCTTTTTTACCACGATCTAAAAATAATTTTTATTAATAAGTATCAACATTTAATATAGCAACTTATATAAATAGAATAACCATCTTCCGTCAAATTAATATTCATACATGGCTGCTGCAAATTAAAAAACAAATATATTTGAATAATATGTATATCAAATTTCTCATTTAATGTTGCATTCGTTTTTCCTACATTACTAGTAAGCTACATTTATTTGAATAATATAGAAAAGCAACAATCAGTAAATATAACGAGCTACATATATTAATGGAAATGTAACAATCAGTATATTTAGTAAATCATACAGATATATGCTACAGATAATTTATGCTACAGTTTAGTTGTTATAGAGCTACATATATTCATGCGGATGATACACTCAAGACATAAAGTAAATCTAGTAGTTATATGCTACAAATAATATATGCTACGATATTGGCGTTCATGAGCTACATATATTGAGTGGATGCTATACTCGGTAAATATTTGAAAATTATGTACTTATATGCTACACAATATATGCTACAATATTGGCGTTCATGAGCTACATATATTCAGCAGATGCTACACTCATACATATAGTAAATTCTTTTTTTGGTATATCAGATAAATTTAGCAAAATCAATTTATATTCATCAAATATTTAGGTTGTCTTATTTTATAGATGAACTCGAATAGTCAAATAGTTATTAATCTGTTTTATATAGTAATGGGTATATTGGATAATTTATTAAGTCATGATGAAACTAGTCCGAAAAATACCGGATCCACAAATACGATAAGGACACAAACACGATAAGACTGAACACTAACCCGTTAATTTTGTGCGTGTTCGTATCGTGTCAAAAATTGTCAGTGTTATATATATCACACTTGAAATGGATCTTGCCATAAAAAATTAGGAGTGTTAAAAGTACAATAAACTAAAAAATATGTTTTAATTTCAACATACGATCGAAAAGTCATGCCCGAAATTGCAAAAATATTGTGGTAAATCGAAAATTTGTCCTTTAAATTACAATATCTCAAATAGCAACATCCATAAAAGGTCGAACTAAAAAGTGTATAGTACATAATAGAGCATGTATATGATAAAGATATATACACGCTCGTATACTTACTTGCATTAACGTATTGGTAGAGTGATTAATGTCTAAAGAGTGATTAATGTCTAAAGTTAAAGGTCTCAAATTCGATTTCACCGTGACATTTAATTAGTTTCTTTATTAATCAATCAGTAACTAAATATGATATACACGCTCGATCATATGTAACGGAAATCTGCCACAATTTCTTTCATTTAATCAGCAACCAACACTTACAAAAACATACACACAAATAAAAAAAGAATCGCGAAATATAATTACTTAAAAATAGCTAGACCATGTATATTCGAAGACGTACGGCCATAATGAGAATGGAAAAAACTCTAAAAAAATGAGAGTGTGGATCATCACAGCCTTGCCGTTGGCGATGAAGTTCCCGAACTCGACGGGTCGGGTATTGCCCGGGATCTGAAACTGGACGCCCGGAGACAGAAGAACGAATAGGAACAAACCAATTGGGATCGGACCCCAATCCAACATCGTTGTTTGTGAAAACGATTTTTCTGAGTTAATGGATATTGTTGATGGACAGTTCCCCGTTGATCTTTGATTCGATTACTTGATTTTATGGTTTGTTTGCTTCGGTTTTAAAGATTTTGAAAGGGTTTTGTTTCTTTATTTTTGAGGGAACGGATCTTGATTGCTTTGGATCTAGGGTTCTAAGATGCATGTGTATTATTAGTTTCAACATGCATTTTCAGCTTTTATCGATCTTTGGGTATCATCGATTTATAATATCATGTTATTTCAGTAGAAATAATATATGTAGAATATAAAACACAAGATGGTGGTCTTTTTTTTATGGGTAAGTAAATAAATGAAATAAAGAGACATATAAAACATGATACTAGGTCATACATAATAATAATTCGCAAAGCGAACAAGGAATGGGATACCCTGAGGGCTTTTGAAGTAAGAACTTTCAATGACCTCGTTAGAATTTTGTAAATAAAAATTTCTCATCTGGAAAAAATCACATCGAAGGAAAAAAAAAGTGTCATAGAGGGCTCCAAAGTCAACATATATATCTATAGGTCTAAGCCATTATATAAAAAAATGGTACTAAGTTCTTAGAAAAAATGCCCCACATGGCTTTAATATTATGCAGCTAACTAAGCACGTGGTTGTTTTCAAGTTTGTATTAGTGAGTATTCCTACAATGTTTAATTAGTAATACGTTTCATTGTCGCTCAATTAGTGATTTCAAACAAAATCATAAGTGGTGTTTTATCTTGTCATTTAAATATATGTTTCAAAAATACAAAAATTAATACTCCGTATTAAACAACAATTTTTTGAAGAAAAAGAAAATCTTTCTCCTCTCTTGCATCATATTCCAGGAACAAAGAAAACAGTCGATGCACCTCCCAAACAAAGAAATCATTCTAAAGCTTGCGTTATCCCATTCCCTTTCCATCTCCTCGTCCCAACAAATTCCAATCCCATAAACCAAATAACCAAATTTCCAGGAAAAAAAAAACAAAAAAACAAAATCAAAGAAAATAAAAAAAAAAAGAAAGAAAAGAAATATAATATTCATCATCAAGCCTGCCTCTTTGGCTCCTAGCAATCGCCATTTTCACGGTTAATGCACCTTGCTCATACCCGGTAATTAATTAAATCCATTTTTGCATGCATGCAATTCTTTCAATCCCGATCTCATTATTGGTTTCGAATTTCATCAATGTATAATTAACTATGTAAGCAATTAATTTTGTTGAATCATATAGGAGGAGGTAGTTATTGTTAATCGGAAATGACGATGAGTCAAGGGGGATTATCATCGTCGACGAAGAGAAGCTTGTCATCCTTGATTATGCATTCGCCGTCTCAGGGCAGGAAGAAATCTACCGCCTTCTCTGAAGGCGGCGGAGCTTTCTTGGGCTCTCCCTCTCACCGCAAATCTCAATCTCTATCTCTCTCCACTCCTCGCTCCATGTATCTTCTCCAATTTTTTTATTTGTTTTTTGCATTATTGTATATATTAATTCCTATTCGTATTTTTATGAGTAATTTGGATATATCCACTGAGGAATCTAATGCAAGACTTACATGTGTGGTTTACCAGAAAATAGCAATTGATAAAACACTTGAAATTGCTTCATTTGTTTAGCATTGTCCGCTATAAGTTTGTAAGTTTTCTCTCTGATTGGATTCCTCTATTCTAAAAGGGGAGAGTTTCATGCGTTACATCAGACAGTCTAATAGATCTAAACAATATCAAACATCAGTTATCAGGCAGATCTCTGACATAACCTTTTATGCTCTAAAAGATTTTTGATATTCCAATTCAAGAATAGAAATAGTTTTTGTGAAAGTACTAAAACATAGTGTTTAATAGCAACAGGGGATTGTCAGGGGAGAGGACGGTGAAGAGACTGCGTCTATCAAGAGCTGTGACAGTACCTGAAACTACAAGTGTTAAAGAAGTTTGTCAGCGGATGGCTGCAAGAAGAGTTGATGCTTTGTTGCTCACTGATTCTAACGCATTGTTGTGTGGAATCCTCACAGACAAGGTATCAATCATCACCAAATTTACAGTCCCTATATTGCTTCTTCTCATTTCCTTTCATAATCATACAATTTGTGTCAATGAAGGATATAGCTACAAGAGTCATAGCTCGTGAGCTCAATATGGAAGAAACACCTGCTTCCAAGGTTATGACAAGAAACCCCGTCTTCGTTCTCTCTGACACTCTTGCCGTTGAAGCCCTCCAAAAGATGGTTCAAGGTGAGTATCTTGTTTGCCTTCTGTTAAGTGCATGTAGTATGTAGGTTTAATAGGGGTGTCAATCTAGCCTGAAATCAATGAAGTGACCCAAGCAAGAGTTTGAAGTCGAAATTTTTAGCCCAAAAATTATTCAGCTTGATTGTCCCGAACTACCTAAACGAATCGTCCAACAAGACTAACATGAAACAAAGTGGAAATCGGACATGTTACCCTAAATAGACCGAGTAAAGAGAGACTTGGGGCAAAAAAAAAAAAGTTAAACTGAGAAAATTACAACCTCATTAGCTCGACCGAATTGAATAGTCTGACAGTTTGATAAGACTACCACGAAATAGAGTGGATTGACCTGATTGATATTCCTAAAATATATAATATCATCCAATGTAAGAACCCTAATGTATTGCCTATTTAAAATGTGATGTTTGTTGATAGGAAATTTTAGACATTTACCCGTTGTCGAAAATGGTGAGGTGATTGCGCTGCTTGACATAACAAAATGCTTGTACGACGCCATCGCTCGTTTGGAGCGTGCAGCCGAGAAGGGAAAGGCTATTGCAGCTGCTGTTGAAGGTGTTGAGAAGCAATGGGGCACCTCAGCCTCTGGTTAGTCCTTCTTCTTCATTTCTCATTCGCAACCCCTCTATCCGTCAAATGTACATTTATGATGTCATCAACTTCAAATAAAAGATTTAAATGATTAATGATATTTGTATTATTTACAGGTCCCAACACGTTCGTTGACACACTTCGAGAGAGATTCAAGCCCTCATTGTCTACCATAATTTCTGAGAATACAAAGTAGGTAATATCTTCACTTGTACTATTATTAATTCATTAATTCTTTGCGTAATTGTTATGACCATTAGAAAATAAAATTTTCTTTTGTTGTTTTTTCTTATTTTCTGATGATTAGGATTGCTATAGTTGATCCAAGTGACACTGTGGTAGTTGCTGCGAAAAGGATGAACGAGCAACGAACAAGTTGCGCAGTTGTAACAGTCGATAACAAACCTCAAGGAATATTAACGTGAGCTACATGTCCAAAAATAGTTTGATTAACTTGGATATGAATTATATACTATATGGATTTTACTCTTTTTTTTTTTGCATTTCCTCTAATTAGTTCAAGAGATATTGTGATGAGAGTCATAGCTCTCAATCTTGCACCAGAAACTACTCTAGTGGAGAAGGTACATTATATATATATACTTTAAACTTCTAATATTTTTTTGCAACGAGTGAATTAATCAGTAGTAATTTGAGTTGTAATTCATATATATAGGTAATGTCTGCAAATCCAGAATGTTCTTCAATTGATTCTTCAATAGTCGAGGCTCTTCATAGCATGCATGAAGGAAAGTATTTGAACCTTCTAGTGGTTGATAAAGGTAAATACACCCCTTCTTGTTTTGATAAAAGCTTATATAAGTAGCACTTCCTTAGATGTTTTCGTTGGATAGCCTATGAACTTTGAATTTTTGGTTCTGAAATCGTGTGACCGAATATATGGACTTGCTCTTTTGCAATTATAACATAATTCACATGTTCGTCCAATTGAATGTCTCAAAATATCGAATATACATTTATTTCACCACAGACTAGTCATACATGCAACGACACAAACATTTCCTTTTTTATCTTCACTTGGTCGAAAATTGAAATCATGTTACAATTACAAAACTCTGAGATTACGATATAAGAGTCTGTCTGCAGATAGTTTTATGAGAAAGAGAGATTTAGGAGATAGATGGCAAAGCTACTGCTCTTGTCTTTGGTTTATTATTGATAGCTCTTGATGTGTTGATCCATCTACATACCAAGAGAGGTATTTATAGAAGATCAAGAGGAATACAAAAGATGTAGATACATAATGACTCATAAATAGCTAGATATTTGAAGAGACTCTATGAACTCAAGAGACTAGTTGTTACAAATTAATCTTTAACACCCCCTCTTAATTTGTAATCTTCATAACATCCTTGAACCAAGAAGCTTCTCAACGCCCACGACTTTGGTAAGAATATCAGCTGGCTGATCCGCCGTCTTGATATACTCCAAGAAAATTTTTCCGGTACCAATAATGTCTCGAATGTAATGGTGCCGCAACTCAATGTGTTTCGATCTTGCATGAAAAGCAGATTCTTCGTCATCGATATCGCCGATCGATTATCACAGAAAATTGAGTTGGTTCGAGATATCTTGTTGAAGAATCTTCAAAATTCTCCTCAACCAAATCACTTCTGCAGCTTCATTCGCCGAGATGTACTCACCTTTGCGACGATAATGAAACCGAACTCGCTTCTTTGAACTCCATGAAACCGGTTTCAACCAAGACAGAAAATGTAGGCCGACGTGCTTTTCCTATCATCTTGACTTCCCGCCCAATACTATCTCGAAGCCAACCAATCTGTTGCTTTTTCTTTCTCATATTTGATGCCAAGTTCTTAGTGCCTTCAAGGTAACGAAGAACTGCTTTGCAAGAGAAAATGAATCTTGCTTGGATTTCCCATGAATCTCGAAATTAGACTCACCGAGTAGAGGATGTCAGCCTGTGTTGGTTAAATAAATCAAGGAACCAACAAGACTTCTATAAAGACTAGGATCTACGTTCGCTCCATCTTCTTGCTTCAACTTTTCATTCAAGGCAATTGGAGTGTCTCGCTAACTTGCAATCCTCCATTCGTAACTTTTCAATAAACCGACACATATTTCTCTTGAGACAAAATCTCTCCTTTCTTTTGCTTGACCAATTCCAAGAAAATACCTCATCAAGCCGAGATCACCATCTCGTATTCTTTCATCATCGCCTCCATGAACGATCTCACAATTGCTTCATTTGTTCCTGCATAAATCAAATCATCAACGTAAAGACAAGCCATCATAAAATCAGTTTCGGTTTTCTTTACGTAGAGTGATGATTCTGATGGACTTTTCACAAAGCCATTTTTCAAGAAATATGCATCAATCTTGTTGTTCCATGCTCGCGGGGCTTGCTTCAAGCCATACAATGCCTTCTGCAATTTGTAGACTTTTCCTTCGCCTTTTATTTCGTATCCTTGAGGTTGTTGAACTTAAACCTCATCTTCCAACTCTCCATTAAGAAAGGCGATTTGAAGTCAAGTCGAAAGACTTCAAGCTCCATTTGGGCTGCAATGGCAAGAACAGCTCGATTGTTTCCATCCGAGCGACCGTGTAAAAGTTTCAAGATAGTCGATTCCGGTTGTTGTGAATAACCCTCGCAACTAATCGCGCTTTGTGTTTTGCACACTTCCATCTTCGCCATGCTTGATCTTAAAGATCCATTTCAAGCCGATGGCATCTTTCCTTCAGGAAGCTCCACAAGCTTCCACGTCGCATTCTTTTCTATGCTCCTCATTTCGTCATCCATTGCCTTTCTCCATACATCCTCGCTTACTGCTTCCTCAAAGTCTTGAGGTTCGCCCGCAGCAGAGAGCAACAAAATTGACGAAGCATAGATATCTTCAAGAGATCGATACTTTTGGGACGATCTTCCGAGTCCGAATCTGGATCGCCTTCTCGAGTATTATTACTCGATGGATCATGAGTTTCTCCATTTGAGTAACTTCCATAGAACAACTACTCGCAGCTTCACTTTCCCATTTTCGCATCGCACTTTCATCAAAAATCACATCTCTTGAAAGCACCATTTTGTTAGAAATTGGATTAAAGAGACGATAACCTTGAAAGAGTTACACCCGGCGCATCAATTAGATTGGTCGTTTTTACTTTTTAATGAATTTGTAAATTCAATCTTATTGGAATTTATATTAGTAAAGACATTTATTTATCTATTGTATTTGTTATTAATAATTTATATACTTTAGATAAAGTCCTTAGACCATGATAAGTTATAAGATATGGTCACGCATATGATGGTGATTATGAAATATGTCTTTGAAGCTTTGTCTTAAAATTAGTTCCGAGTGAAATGACTATTCAAGACAGGACATTGAATTGTTGGAAATAACTCGCACGTATGATACACACTTATAAGATAAGAATATTGTGTTTCATCAATATTAACGTAGTTGACGTAAGTGTATATACGTGGGTGCTTGTTAGAGAACAAGTACACTGAACTGACCCGCTAGAAATTTTTATATGGAATTTCTTTTATTGAAATAAGAATTTCTAATATATGATAGTATATGATTAGTCCTTTGACTTGAGACACCATAGTAATCTTGTATGAGTTCTATTTCATTTTGATATATTATCTGATTGCTAGACAATCGTTAAAGATTTTATGTTGGATGCGATATGAATAAATATGGAGATTAATGCGTGGTCGATAAAGAATCTATTACTTGTTTAAGACGAGGAATCTCCTATGGTTTTCATTGTTCATAACTCAAGACCTCGCCAAGGCACGCTGAATAATGATTCATTAAAGAGTTATCAATTTGAATGAAAATGTAACTATTGGATTGTTTTGAGTTTTCGATTTAATTCCATACTCAATATCTAATTTGGAGATTAGATAATAGAAGGACCGTACGTGTATGACGATTCATATTTAAAATAGGTTTACTCGCTATTTCACCTAGTACTAGGTGGTCATGCTACTTGCTAGATGTTCCCATGGTTTATAGGTTCTTGAAATTAAAGAGTTAACTTCAAGTAAATTAATTTATTGGATGAATTAATTGAATAAATGTTATTTGTTTAAGTTGTAATTTGTTACAAGCCTATTACTAGTGCTAGTTGTGAACCTAAGAGGGTCACACACAAAAAGCTAGAACGTGTCAATTGAATTGATTCAATAGTTGAATCCGATTAATTAATTGTGATTAATTAATGGAGACTTGTTCTAATTTAATATGTTAAATTAGATATTTAATTAAATGTATTTAGTTGAATATAATTGGATTAACAAGTCTAATTATATATTAAATTAATTAGATTAATTTAAATAGATACGATATTAATTTGATTAATTTTGAATCTAGAAAAATCAGATTTATATATATATATATAGATAGATATATATAACTGTATCCCGATAAAAGTAATCCGGATACAGTCCGGATAGAAGAAAAAGAATTAAGAGAGATTTACTTATAGTAAATCACGTTGCTGCATAAAGGAAATTGATTAGGAGTTAATTCCTTATTTAATAAGATAAGCAATTATCTTGATGAGAACGTTTTTTTTTAATAAGAAACATTGCTGCATAAAGGAATTGATTAAGGAATTTATTCCTTATTTAATAAGATAGCAATTGTTATAATGAAAAGATCTTTCTTATCATTTAGATTTGATGGGTTTTTCATTTGAGAAAAGTTCACGGCTTTTCAATTCCTTTTTAATAAAAAGGGGCAACGTTCTTTTTCTCCTCCCTTAAAATCTTGAAGTCTGATTTTTCAATAGATAGTGTGTTCAATTTTACTAGCGAAAAATTATGCATTTGATTCGTTCTACCAAGTGTGGACTTGATAGAGGGGAGACGTTTGGATCCCTGCGAGTTTGGAGGACGAGCAATCGATTGCTTCTCATCCCTTCATCAATCGGAGTGCGAAAATGTATGCAATGATTCGATCGTTCTATACCTTACATCATGTTAACGTGAAGTCGTTAAAATCGTTGTAATGAAATAATCGTTATTTCATTTATTAGTTCGAAAAATTTTAATTTTCTGCGTTTTTCGACCCGATCCTAACAAACCTTTCGACTCATCACTATAGCCAATGAAGATGAGTTTTTCACCTTTTCCATCAAACTTCTCCCTATTTTGAGACGAATTAGAGCATATGCAATGCAACCAAATACTTTGAGTCGACTTACAACAGTTTTCTTCCATGCCATGCTTCAAATGGTGTTTTGTTGCGCATCATCGTAGGGGATCGATTGAGGACGTGAATGAAGTACAAACAGCTTCAGCCCAAAAATCATTCGAAGTCCTTTGCCTTTCAATATGCTCCGTGCCATTTCTTCAATCGCTCGATTTTTCTTTCGGCCACACCGTTTTTGTGTGGTGTATGCCGAACCGTGAGCCGCCTCTTAATCCTCTCTTCTTGCAGAGTTCATGAAGGGTTTGTAGATGAACTCTCCACCTCGATCAGCCCAAGGCATTTCAGCTCGTAGCCACTTTGCTTCTCGACAAGGGCATTGAAGTGCATGAATTTTGCAAAAGCTTCTGACTTCTGTTCAATTATATAAACCCACGTCATCCTTGTGTAATCATCAACAAAAAGTAGAAAATACCCAAAGAAGGTGTTCTTGTTGGACCACATATGTCGGCATGAACTAATTCAAGTGGTGCATTGGCTCTCCAGGATGTTTTTGGAAAGGGAAGGCGGTGCATCTTTCCATAAACACATCCCTCACATACTTCTTCATTGAGCTTAATTTGTGGCAGTCCAACGACCATTTCCTTTTGCTTCAACAACTGCAAGCCTTTGAGGTTCAAATGCCCAAACCTCAAATGCCAAAGACGAGTGTCATCTGCAGTCGCACTCTTCCAAGCAACATGAGGCTTCATATTGAGTGGAAATAAATTGTTTGAGGTCATCTTGACAGTAGCAACATTATCTCCAGATTTCTTGTCAATAATCTCACATTTTTCGTCATCAAAAATCATCTTGTAACCATTTTTCATCATTTGTCCAACACTCAAAAGATTTTGAGAGATATTAGGAGAGTAATGGACATCATGAATGAATTTGTTACCTCTGTTGGTGTGTACTGCAATAGTCCCCTTTCCTTCAATTTTCACATGTTTCCCATCACCAAGCTCAACGTGAGAAGTGTAGCTTTCGAGTTTATGAAACTCCTTCTGGTTTCCTGTTAAGTGGTTGCTGCAGCCACTATCCAAAACCATGTCTGATCAGTTTTGCCATTATTCATAACAGAAAGAAACAATTTGTTGTTTTCCTCATCCTCTGCCGTAAAATTGACTCCTTTACCATTTTCTTCTTTCTTTTTAAACCAACAATCCCGATCAGAATGATTAGGAATCTTGCATCTAGTGCACTTCCACCAACAATCTTTAGAATCATGACCATTTTTACCACAGATAAAGCATTCAAGGTCAGAGTTACCAGATTTATGGTGTGGAGAAGAATCTGTCCTCCCTCGTCCTCTGCCTCCTCGTGGAGAATTTCTCCCTCGGCCTCTATTTGAGGAGTCTCTACGAGATGAGTTTCCTCCTCCTTGGTGATGGAACTTTTTCGTGATATTTGCTCTGGCTTGAAAAGCTTGCTCCAGGGGTTGATTGTATTTGTTCACTCTCTGCTCGTGTGCTTCTAAAGATCCCATAAGTTCATATTGGGTGAGCTTATTGAGATCTTTAGTCTCGATGATGACAACTACAATATGTTCAAATTTTTGAGGAAGACTCCCCAAAATTTTCTCGACAACTTTCGTTTCTGGAACTTCACCTCCGCAGCTCTTAATTTGGTTAATAATTTCAGCAATTTTGGAAAAGAAGTCATTCACGAGCTCGCCTTCTTTCATTGATAGGTTGTTAAATTGACTCCATAAGGATTTTAGCCTAACAGAGATTGCTTTTTCACATCCTTGAAACTCAATTTGCAGAGTTTCCCACGCATCTTTCGCCTTTTTGGTGCCGAAAATGCAAGGATATATGGTTTGCTGACACCCTGTTGAATGATTCGCAGAGCCATGGCGTTCTTCTTCACATTTTCTTTGTTTTCCTTTTCATTTTCTTGATCGTCAGAAACTTCGTAGCCTTCTTCGACTATGTCCCAAAGATCCAGCGAGATGAAGATGGTCTCCATCTGAGAACTCCAATAATCATAGTGTTCACCATCGAAAATTGGAATTTGGCTAGATGTATATGAAAAAATGGAGTTTGGGGCTGTCGTCATATTGACGATGAACCTGCTCTGATACCAAATTTGTTGGAGATAGTTTTATGAGAAAGAGAGATTTAGGAGATAGATGGCAAAGCTACTGCTCTTGCCTTTGGTTTATTATTGATAGCTCTTGATGTGTTGATCCATCTACATACCAAGAGAGGTATTTATAGAAGATCAAGAGGAATACAAAAGATGTAGATACATAATGACTCATAAATAGCTAGATATTTGAAGAGACTCTATGAACTCAAGAGACTCTATGAACTCAAGAGACTAGTTGTTACAAATTAATCTTTAACAAGTCATACATGCAACGACACAAACATTTCCTTTTTTATCTTCACTTGGTCGAAAATTGAAATCATGTTACAATTACAAAACTCTGAGATTACGATCTAAGAGTCTGTCTGCAGAACCAAAAACAATCAAAACTTCATGTTCATGTATTTTACGACAATAATCCTTATTTCCTTAGAGGATGTTTGCTTTGCAGGATTACGTGATCCAACAAGCCCAAAAATTTTCTATATATTATAATATGATAGATTAGACTACATTAATTAAGAATGCCCAAACTAATCACCAAAATAAACGCCCGTTCAGAGACTAATCTTATGATGGCGATGATGCAGATGGGGTGCTTGTAACTGTCATTGATGTGCTCAATATAACGCACGCGGCTGTAACGACTGTAAGTCAAGTTCGATTTTTTCTAAGTGCCAAAAACTACATATGATGACTTAACTCTTTAATTTGCATATGCTTCAAAACTTGTACTATTTACAGGTTGGTAGTGCTGGGCTTAACAATGAAGCTGCAAGCAGCATGATTCAGAACTTCTGGGACTCTGCAATGGCGTTAAGCCCAGACGACGACGATGATAATCGAAGGTAGGTGTTGCCTCGCCGTTGAATCTTGTTACATCCTGGCTTGATTATTTGTTGCTTAACTTTTTTGCATATTTTTTAAGTGTGGCTTCGTTGAAGATGCAATCTGAGGGTGGTGAGACTGCTCTCTTCCTTCAACAACATTCTTCTTCCACTGCCAACATTTTTGCTTTCAAGATTCAAGACAGTAAAGGAAGAATGCATAGGTTCATTTGCGGTGTGTTTTTTCTTCTACTCTTCTACAAAATTAAAAAAATATATACATTGAACATGAATACTTTGTAGACATTTTGATTCTAGAAAGAAGTCAGATTTTCCTATTCCAAATGAAGTTCATCTTGTGTTTCTCTATTATCAAGTGTTATGATAAGTCATATCTATTGTTCATCATGCAACATTTTCTATTGCATTAATAGGTGATCCTCATATGTTGAGTAAATCTAAAAATTTATCAAATTCTGCCAATAGACATCATAAATTATTTTTTGTACATGTAAAATCTTATAACTTTTGTGAATTTCCAATAGCAAAACATGCTAGACTTTTAGATTTTCTTAACACATGATGATTATGTGTAGATGCAATACGAGTTGTCAGCAAAATGATTTATAGAGGAAGCTTGATGCCAAGTGTATATTTATGAACATGCCCAATCCTCTATAACATTATCGGTAGATGTGATAGGAGATTTTAGCACTATAACACACTAGATGATCCTGGTTGATTGGTACGAAAATAGAGATTGAAAAATTGGCTAGTCGTGAAACATGTGGTGTGACGCGTTCTACGAAGTGTGCAATGTGGAAGATGAAAATTCACACAAATATAAACAAATGAAAGCAGCAAATTAACATAAGAACTTGATAACTCGATTCAATGAACCACATACTTGTGTAGGTGTTGGAAACAGGTGTACAAAAACAAGATGAACTTGCCGGGCGACACAACGTGAAATGTAAAGGTAGAAAGATCAAAACTAACAATGAATTTGAAACTAGAAAACAGAATAAAATACAGTTAACCGTATTCTAATGCCGAGTCGAGGAGGCCTCTTTCCGCAAGACGAGATACGCCCCGGTAGTGCTCTCGGTTCTGGCGTATCGTCTCCAAAGATAAAACGGCAGCGTCTCGTGGGTGGCAGCACCGCGGACCAACGAGCTCCGGCGAACTGGAATGAGGCGAGGACAAAGCTTGGACACTAGCTATGTATGCAGGGAGTGCTTTGGAATGCTGGAATGCAGATTGGCAGTAGGTGGCTTATGCTGGGGAGACATGTCCTATTTATAGGCGTCGTCCCCCTCATGGGGAGCATGCTGGAGTCAACACCCGTATTGATGTCGGGTGTTACGGAGTTATGTCCCCTATTGAGTGCGCGGCGGTTTCGGAGACAACGGGCACGCTTTCCGTAGAGCCATCATGTCGGGCGTTACCGATGGTTATGACGAATCGGACAACGCGCGCATCCGTGTTCATTGGACGATCCGGACGCCTCTTCAAGTGCGCACAAGCAGCCCAACGGATTGGGCCACACGAGTCGGGCCCGGACCAACTCCATCTTTGGGCTCGATCAAACGTTGATCCAAAATATAAGGGCAATGGCCCACGGAACCGTGCCCACGGAACCGTGCCCACGAACAGCCCAAAGAACGGCCCAAAGACCACCCAAAGACCAATTGCCAAGATCCACGATCCACGATCCACGATCCACGATCCACGGACCACGGACCACGGAACCGAACCGAACCGAGCCGAGCCGAGCCGGGCCGGGCCGGCACGCAGGCGGCGCGGCGACGGGCGGCGCCGGCGGGCACGGGCACCGGGCCGGCGGGCGGCGGCGGCGGCAGGCATGTGTAGGCGTGGGCTTTCCACCCATCACTTGTGCACATAATTATACTAAGTGTTCAATGACCCACTTATATAGACAATTAATGAAGGTACATTAATCAATGTGAGATAAGGATTAATTAATCCATGCTTATCCCATTAATCACATAACTCCATGTTTAAGTGACCAACTTTGATCCATTATTTCTCACTCACCGAAATCGGATTTGAGAATGTGAATACACCACGATCATCTACTCGAACGTAGATCGATCCTATGCCGCTTAATTTCACAAAATTAAACGTTACGTCACTCAAAATCTTGGTCAAAGTAGCTTCGAAACTTGACCACATATATAATATTATATATATATGCACGCGATTTTCAACAATCCCCACATGAGTGGAAATAGCCATATGCATGATGCAGACACATTTCGATCCTCAAGAGATGTTAAAATATTTGGACAGTGGTTTATGGCCTTGAACCTTCCATAGTTAGTACCATCGAGTACACAGCGGATTAGTGGACACGATGCCTGAACTATTCCCCCACAGTAATCGAAACAATGGTATTAACACTTTAACACCTCAACCTCATCCGTTCTCACGCTTGATTCCATTTGGCCATGGACATCCACTTTGGATTCATAAGTGTTTTGTTTGAAGCGGCCCCACTTCGCACTTACATAGGTGATTCTTTACCGAGTATCTTGCCATACTCAACCTCCTCGAGGTATCTTAGGAATCATTAAGAGTCAACGACTCAACCTCACCACTAGGCAAGTTTTTCAACACTCGTTTGCTTTCTAGGGAACAGACTAACTTGAGTGTTTATACACGAACTCATATAGCTTAGTTCTCCCATTGAACCAAGTTCTTGGGATCTCCAGTCATCATGGTTGGGTTACCACTATGATTGTTCTTAAGATGTGGATTTTAGTCCCATTCCCTCTAGCAACTTGATCATTTGATCCCGGTTCAACCCTTTGGTTAACGGATCTGCCAGATTATCTATTGACTTGACATAGTCAATTGATATAACCCCACTTGAGATCAAATGCCTCACGGTATTATGTCGCCGACGTATATGTCGAGACTTACCATTATACAAACCACTTTTCGCCCTTCCAATAGTCGCTTGGCTATCACAGTGAATCATCACCGGTGGCACAGGTTTAGACCAACATGGAATATCTTCCAAAAAATTACGGAGCCACTCGGCTTCCTCACCAGCTTTATCCAAAGCTATGAATTCTGATTCCATGGTGGATCGGGCTATACACGCCTGCTTCGTGGATCTCCAAGAAACAAGACCTCCCCAATCGTGAACACGCACCCACTTGTAGAAAGTGAATCTTTCGTGTCGATATCCAATTGGCATCACAAAGCATCTTCAAGCACCGGGATATCTCGTGAAATGCGCCCATGATTTTGAGTATACTTCAAGTACCTCAAAACTCTCACTAAAGCCTTCCAATGCTCCTTGCTTGGATTGCTCGTGTAACGACTCAATTTGTTCACTGGCGCAAGCTATGTCGGGTCGGGTGCAATTTGTAAGATACATCAAACACCGATAACCTTAGCATAGTCTTCTTGCCCAATAGGTTCACCTGTTCTTACTCAAGTGAACATTGAGCTCTAATGGGGTCTTAGCAGGCAAACTATCAAACGCGTTGAATTTCTTAAGCACTTTCTCAACGTAGTGAGATTGTGTCAAGACAATTCCGTCTGATCTTCTTAGAATCTTGATTCCAAGAATCACATCAGCTAAACCCATGTCCTTCATGTCAAAATTTCTATTTAACATGCGCTTTGTGTCATTAATGACTTGAGTATTGCTACCCATGATCAACATGTCATCTACATACGCACACACTATAACATAACCATTATCGTTGTTCTTAACGTAGACACATTTGTCACACTCGTTGATTTTGAAACCATTTGCCAACATTACATTGTCAAATTTCAGTGCCATTGCAACGGCGCTTGTTTCAAACCATATAGAGACTTCACGAGTTTGCATACCCGCCTCTCGACTGTGTACTACAAACCCTTCGGGTTGCTCTATATATACCTCATCCTCGAGGTCACCATTCAAAATGCGCCTTAACGTCCATTTGATGAATCTCAAGATTGTGCAAAAGAATTGCGTAGAAGCACCCTAATAGACGTAATCCTCGTCACGGTGAATAGGTATCAAGAAATCGTATCCTCTCTTTGTTTAAACCCTTCGACAACCAAACGGGCCTTATACTTTTCAATTGATCCATCCGCTTTGTACTTTCTTTTAAGGATCCATTTGCATCCTAGGGCTTACAACCTTCGGCAAATCAACCAACACCCAAGTGTGGTTTTGCGAATGGAATCAATTCGCGCCAATGACCTCTCGCCGAGCATCCCGTCGACCGAGCATAGGCTACTTTGATCAAGTTGGTTCTTCGTCCAACATGAACGCAATATAGTCGGGACCAAAATTCTTTGGCGCTCGACTTCATCGCCACGCCTCGGTTCCGACCCTCCGGATTAGACCTCGATCGCTATGCGATATCGATTCTTTCTCCAAAGGTTTAGAACTCGAAGCTTCACCATCGCTCTATTGCTAGAACGGCTTCATTTTTATCCTTGTCTTCTGAGGATAAACACTTTCAAAGAATATAGCATTCCTTGATTCAATCGTCGTCCCCACATCATATCTCGTACCTCGACTGTGGATCGAAACGATAGCGCCGCTGCTCGGTGCATACCCAATAAAGATACAATCGATCGCTTTAGGTCCAATTGTAACTTGTTTAGGAAGAGGCACCTCAACCTTCGCCAAACACCCCACACTTTGAGATATTTGTACGATGGCTTTCTTCCTTTCCACAACTCGTAGGAGTGACATCCTTACTCTTGGTGGAATCTTATTCAAGATGTAGTTTGTCGTTAAAACGACTTCCCCCACAAGTTCTGGGCAACCTCGAACTAATCAACAAAGCATTCATCATCTCCTTAAGTGTTCGATTTTACGCTCAAGAACGCTTATTAGACCGAGGTGAATAGAGTCGTCGTTTGATGTATTATACCACTTTCGCTGCATAATGCCTCAAACGGAGCTACATATTCTCCCTCTATCACTTCGAACAGTCTTAATTCGACATTTTAGTTGATTCTCGGCTCGTTCTTGAAGTTTTAAAAGCTTCAATAGCCTCGTCTTTACTTCTTAGAAGATAAAGATAACAATATCTTGTACAATCATCAATAAACGTGATGAAGTACTTTTACCACCTCTAGTTTGTACAAACTTTAAATCACATACATCAAGATGAATAAGTTCTAGAGGCTTAGTGCTTCGTTCACCGAATGAAACGGTAACTTAGCCATTTTGGCTTCCACACAAACCTCACATTTCGTTTGTGTATCGACTTCATTTAACTTTAGTAAATCTAAATTTACTAATCTTTTATTGCATTTAGATTAACATGTCCTAATCTACAATGCCATAAATCGAGCACTCAATCAAGTAAGAGGAAGTAGATGCTTTTCATTCATCATAATTTTGGATACACGGCAAGACAAATTATTACATTTAGTTTGAAAAGACCCCGGTGAGATAACCTCTACCAAGAAACTTTCCAAACTTAGTCAAGACAAACTTGTCCGACTCAAAACTAGTCTAAAACCTTTATTAACTAGAATAGAGCTCGACACTAAGTTCTTGCGAATGTCGGGACATGCAAGACATCCTTTAATGTGATCTCAATGCCGGACGTCATCTTGAGCACCACATCACCAACTCCGCAACCTCGGACGAAGCTTGGTTCCCCATGTTGAGCTTCCTCCTCAACAGCTTGTAGGTGGAGAAACGATCTTTCGGCGCAGACGCGCGGGTTGCGCCAAAGGTCGATGAGCCATCCACCTTGATTCTCGACGTGGTTGACTTCTTCGGTCACCACAGCAGCTAAGTCATCCTTGTCCCATTTGTCAAGTCCTTCTCGACAACGCTGGCAACTTGCTTAGCCTTCTTCTTCTTAGTCGACGACGGTCCCTTACTTGTGTGGCCATGCTTGCCACAATTGTAATGAGCCCCGTCAAACTTATGGGCAACCACCTTCCTTTGCCTTTGTCATTGGCATTGGGACGAACACGTTGTTGGAGGGACCGCCTCTCCAACAGGTTGGCTCAGCATCGATCAAGCCCTTCCTTTAGCTCTAGCTTCTTCACGCCGACTCGATGCAGATCGACGATCAAGTCTTCAGTGTCATATCCTTTCGCTTGTGCTTAAGGTAGACCTCAAGTCTCTCCACCCCGGATAACTTCTCAATCATCGTAGCGACGACAAAGCCGTCCAAACAATTGTTCTTCGCTTGAACCTCGTGCACAATGAGTTGAAACTCTTGCACTTGGTCCATGATCGGCCGGGAATCGACCATCTTGTAGTCCAAATATTTGGCTACAATGAACTTCTTTGTACTGCATCATCACTACGGTATTTCTTTTCTAACGCATCCCACATACTTTTGGATGTCGTTACAACAAAGATAAACACTATACAAGCTATCTTCTAAACTACCAAGTATAAATTTTTACAAAGGTAGTCGCCAAGCGCCATTGTCATATGTCGCTCGGACGTGAAAGTCCATTACCAAACCCCTAACGGCGGGCTCATCTTCTACCAAGAAGTTGGCGGCCCAACGTCGTGAGGTAGAAAAAGATCTTTGTCGCCATCTCAAGTCGGATCCTCCAAACTTGGCGGCTTCTGGCGGCATCATCCTTGCGGTATGAAGCAGCGCCGAGATCGATCCATGACCGGATCCACGGTGTTAGATCCCATGGATCCAACAATGACCCATCGAAAAGTGCAATCGTCGAACCAAAGGAACCAATTGTTGAACCACTAAAAGTGGAACCAACAATCGACCCAAAGGGTCCCATGGTTGACCCCGACGGCATCGAACCAAACATGACCAAGCCATTGTGCGAATCAATGGCGGAAGAGAGGCGGCAAGAAGAAGCAGGCGGAGGCGGCGGCGGCGGAGGCGAGGCGGTGGCAGTGTACGGTCGACATCTCCAAGCAAAGGTATTAGTTTGAACGTTTTAAGTTTATTAAGAGTCTGAACTCCTTCGTGGCAAGTACTATCTCGCCTTGCGATTGTTGGAAACAGTGTACAAAAACAAGACAACTTGTCAAGGACATAACGTGAAATGTAAAGGTAGAAAGATCAAAACTAACAATGAATTTGAAACTAGAAAATGTAATAAAATCTGATTAATCAGATTCTAATGCCGAGTCGAGGAGGCCTCTTCCGCAAGACGAGATACGCCCGGTAGTGCTCTCGGTGCTCGCGATCGCTCCAAAGATAAAGCAGCGTCGTCGGGGTGGCAAAGACCGCGGACCAACGAGCTCCGACGAACTGGAATGAGGCGAGGACAAAGCTTGGACACTAGCTATGTATGCAGGAGTGCTTTGGAATGCCGGAATACGATTGGCGAGGTGGCTTATCGCCGTGGCATGTCCTATTTATAGGTGTCGCCCCCTCACGGGAGCATCTTTGAGTCAACACCGTATTGATGTCGGGTGTTACGGAGTTATGTCCCCTATTGAGCGCGGCGGTTTCGGAGACAACGTGGGCACGCTTCCGCAGAGCCATCATGTCGGGCGTTACCGATCGTTACGACGAACCGACAACGCATGCGTTCGTGTTCATGGACGATCCGGACGCTCTTCAAGTGCACAGCAGCCCAACGGATTGGGCCACACGAGTTGGGCCTCGGACCAACTCCATCTTTGGGCTCGATCAAACGTTGATCCAAAAATATAAGCGGCAATGGCCCGGAACCGAGCCCACGCAGCCCAGACCGGTGCAAGATCCAAGATCCAAGATCCACGATCCACGATCCACGATCCACGATCCACGGACCACGATCCACGATCCACGGAACGGACCGGACCGGAACCGAGCCGAGCCGGAGCCGGGCGGGCACGCAGCGGGCGCGGCGCCGGGCACCGGGCGGGCGGCATGATGGCGGCGGCGGCGGCGGCGTGCACAGAATGCGTGGGCTTTCCGACCCATCACTTGTGCACATAATTATACTAAGTGTTCAATGACCCACTTATATAGACAATTAATGAAGGTACATTAATCAATGTGGGATAAGGATTAATTAATCCATGCTTATCCCATTAATCACATAACTCCATGTTTAAGTGACCAACTTTGATCCATTATTTCTCACTCACCGGAAATCGGATTTGAGAATGTGAATACACCACGATCATCTACCGAACGTAGATCGATCCTATGCTGTTTAATTTCACAAAATTAAACGTTACGTCACTCAAAATCTTGGTCAAAGTAGCTTCCTGGAAACTTGACCACATATATAATATTATATATATATGCACGCGATTTTCAACAGTAGGGACCTCGTCCATGGAATGACTTAAAATGAACAAGCCATAGATCTTCTTTTGCAGCCCAAGAAATGTAATTTTCTTGTTGAAATAGATCTTGGACTTGTACAAGAACTTTTCTTATGTATGGTAAACTATATTTCAGCTCAATCTATATCAATTGCAGCATAAATCGTGGATCTTCTTTCCTTGTACATATATATCTTCTAGTACAAAAGTGTATTTTCCAATAAGGAAACTGTCATATACATTAACACACTGTGCCTTAGCACACATTGAAGGTATACATACCTCAGAAAGCACCGTTGTCTACATAACAGATAATCTTCTCTAACACGGATGAAATGCAATTCATAATAGAAGATCTCGTACGCAACAATTATTCATTCTTATGGACCTAAAACTTTTTAGTTTTCTTGTGCTGTTTGATTTTCAGATACACACAACATGACTGAGCTCATGGCAGCAATCCTTCAGAGAGTAGGAGCTGAGATCGAACGCAACAACCTTCCACAAATTCTGGTATATACACTGAACCTCCATCTCTCTTACTTAATTTCTCACACTTCAAAACTCTCTCATTCTCGTCTATGGCAGTACGAAGATGAAGACAAGGACAAAGTTGTCCTTGCATCCGATAGTGACCTCATTGCAGCTGTGCACCACGCAAGGCTAGCTGGCTGGAAGGTAAGTAATACCTCGCCGTTTAATGAATTTTGTAGCAACTGCAAGTATCTAAAAAAATTATACTAAGAGGTTGTTTGGCTAAGCTTATAAGTTATTTGTTTTGAAAATAAACTCCAAAAGCTTATAAGCTCCAAAAAAGAATAAGTTCTTCAATCTTATCTTATTTTTTCATGATCTTATAAGCAACAATCAATTTATAAAAATAACTCTACTATAGGTGTTATTTCTAAGCTATACCCTTCCAATTTCATCTTTCTCTAACTCATAATTCTACTTCTAACTACAAAGCCAATTATCTAAACACTTTGATATCTTATAAGCTTTTCACATATTATATCTTATAAGTTGTTGGAGCTTATGCTATCTTAAATGCCAAACTCCTAAATCGGATGGAGTTTTTGTTCGTCCCAAAATTCCATGCCGACCAGCTAGCTTTCTTAAGCCGGATGGGTGTGTCCGTCATAAGTTGGTAGCGATGGGATTAATAATCTAGCGATAAAATTTTATGTCGCTAACTGATCATGTACTAATAAACTCTAAGAATTCGTGATGTAGGGACTAAGGCTACATTTAGACTACTCAGGAATGCCGCGGCATCGTCAAAGAGTGGGCGACTCAAGAAGAATGCAGTACGCCCAACGGGATGCATCATCTCAATCGTACGGCGGCCTTGCAGCCGGGGCGGCGCTAGTTGCCGCTTTAGGCGTCTACGCGGTGTTGAGGCGAACTCGGAACTAATAAATTGATTTTTTTTTTTTGTATTCTTGGAGTGAAGGTAACTACTTACTGGAAGCATAGAACTATATATGTTGCCTCATTGATATATGATATCTTGTGATGGAAAATTCTTGATTTGGTTAGATCCATATTATTGTATCTATTTTGTAATAGCGAGTTGTCTTTGAATGTGTGGAATTGGAGATATCATGAGACGACTTCCTGGTTGTAAAGTGGAAGATGGTATCAATGCAATTGCAGCTTTGCTTCTGTTGATTTCGTCAATTTTTAAACAAGCATGTATCATATCTTATTTGTGTAACAAACTATATGAATCGTATTCGTTTGAATTTGGGTTGACAAACATAACAAATAAATCTGAGTATTTTTTTTCTTATGTTTTATAAAATCTTCTTATGTTCTATAAAATGTAAGTTTGGCTCGGAACTCACTGTCAACTAGAGGATCAACTATATAGAGTTTGATATGGCTTTTGCTCAATAAAAGTTTAATTTAACTGATATAAATAAATTGAAATAAATTTTTGAAAATAGGTAACCGACGATAAAAATGAATAATAACATATTTAGCTAAAGTACAATTCGCTGGTAGCACATTCAGCAGTAACATGAAATAAGGCCATAATTATTCATCTGAGCCGATCGATCAGGTGAGTAGCATTTCGTAATAACCGAAAAACCAAACTGAGCCGATCGAGTTGAATCAATATATGAATTTGGGTTAGGTTATTTTTATGTTTGGTTCTGTTTGGTTTCAGATATAAAATTTTAGAAAATTCAGTATTTCGGTTCCGTTAATTTACAGTTACATATCTAAAAATATCGAATAATCAAAAACCAGACCGAATTATAAGATTATATATATAATTTTAACTATATAATTTATATTTAATCTTTTATAACCATACAGTCTATAAATTTAAAAACAATCTTTGTAGCTTCACTCTCGTAGTCTCGTTCCCCATATTTATAAAACAAAGTAAATTGTCTTATCAATCGTGAACTTCGGTTGGTTGTAATGGAATTTCGGTTTTCCAATTATATACCGAAATCCAACTAGAAATTCGGTTCGATTAGTTCGATTCTTAGACTGTATGGTTCAATTTTGGATAATTATGATAAGAATTTCGATTATGGCAATTCAGTCCTGCTTGATCTACCGATGCTCATTCCTACTAGATCGATATGTTGTTTCATTTATATTGTCTTAGTACTAATCCAACTAGAAGTAAGGTGTGCTGAAATGGTAAGAACCTTTGTTGAGTCATCAAAATTAACACTCCTAGATTATGTAGTTTGTGCAGTAAGATTGAATTAGCTCTTCTTCTTTTTACTCTGAAGTTGTGAGCAAGTCAAATGGTCCTACTCCAAATTAATTCAGAGATTGAGCATTCATCAATCGCTGCTTCAATCAAGTAGATGTTCAACTTCTCATCAAACTTCCTTACTCACAGAGATGCTTGGGCCGGAACGTTCGAGCAAGTTGTGGGCGAGTTAACTTCTCCAAGAACAGATTGCCCAGGTGATATTCACTTCACAATCCTGTGCTTTTTTTTTGCTGAGATTGTTCTGTTAGGAGGACATTGATGGATTTTGTTACGTGCAGAAGTTTTGTCAGATGAGAGTCCTCTGAGGAAGGCAGAGGCCGATGAAAGTAGGGGGTTATCGGAGTTTGAAGGGGAGGTTGTGCAGCTGGCTGCAGTGCTGAACGACGAGCATTTGTTGAGCAGGTTCCGAGATGATATGGGGAAGAAGATGAGTGTGAAGGAAGGCTAGGAGTACGTGAAGGGGGCCGTCTCAAGGTTCATCCGAGGGAGCAAAGAGGCCATCAAGATGGGTGCTGATCAGTCTGCCATTGTTGCATGAGGGCTTCATTAACCTAGTTACCTGCATCATAAGTGGTGTGTTGTGTTCAAATTATTACCAGGGCATATGCAGAATGTTTGAGGCTTAGGTTTGCAATACTTGTGATGTTAATGTCAATGGATAATATGAGAGTCATCAATAAGGGAAGCAAAATTTGTATATTATTGGTTTATGTTATTGTTTAGTCAGTAAGTTGTGCATTTGGAACTTGCATCCAAATCTTGCTGTTGATGTTAGGTAGATGGAGGTGGTTATGAGGTCAAATATAATTTTTTTAACAATAATTTAGAATTTAGATTCGGTATTCACATGTCATTTTGAATTGAGTTTTCTAGTTTTCATAGTTGGGATTAGCCTCCTTACTCCAAATTTGTTAAGTTGATTGAATCAACTGAGCTAAGTCTGTGGGAACAAATGATGAGCCTCCTGACTTTGTGTATGGATGGCCTTCTCGATTTGTTCTGTCTTTTGCTCTTCGCAAATTAAGTTCGGTTTGTTTGATTACAAAATGAATTAAATAACCAAACATACTATCCACAAGGACCACAACACAAATTAAAAGTTGATTAGTTTCATACTCATGTCATCTTAATTCTAATTCCTAATAACTAGTGATCACTGTTTAGTCTCCATCAAATCCTAATATTTATAAAATTTTGCCCCTTTTTATAATACACTCCTTCACCTTCTCCTTACGCAATTTTAAAAATCCATCTGATGAATTTTAGAAAGTAGAACAGACACATGAATACCATACTATACTCTCATTTACTCATCTGAAACGAAAGATCATTAATTTCCAAGATCACCAAATGATGGATATTGTTAAGAAAAATTTAATGCTCATTTGACAAAAGGAATAATTTTGAAGAGAATGACAAATGTTCCTCTAGGTCTGAATTGTAGAGTTCTACAATATGACACACTAATGAATAATTAGGTCACGGAATGAACAGGAAAAATAAAAGCATTTTTTTATGTAACAAACAAAAAATATATAAAGGGAAATACTAGATTATATCATAATCTTTGAGCTTTTTTTCAATAATATCACGATTTTTTATATTTATTAAAGTACATGATATTTGGATTTTTGTCAATAACATCACGAGGTTAATAAGCATAGAACTGTCTACGTGGCAGTCTGAATGTGGAACATCGGCCTTCACCACATTCTCGTGAAACAATGATATAGTTTATGAGTATGTGGTGAGAGAAGAAGTTCCAAGTCACATTCAGACGGTCATGTAGGCATTTTGATGCTAGAAAATTGATCTCGTGACATTAATGAAAAAATGTTGAAACGTTTTGTACCAAGTTGATAAAAAAATGCTAGTAAATTGATCTTGTCATATTATTGAATATTTTTTGAAATATTGTGTATTAATTCAATAAAAATAAAAATGTGATATTATTGACAAAAGTCCAAACGAGGTGTGACATGATGACATTTTCTGATGATATCTTTTCCATAAACAAATAAAATATGGTTCAAATTAATTGGGACTAGCTAGATCGGGAAATTGGTCTCATGAGATTAATGAGAAAATTTTAAAATTTTGTATACCAATTTGATTAAAAAAATATGTTGTAAAATAGAACTTGTTACCAATTTGGTAAAATTAAAAGTCTGATATTATTGAAAAAAAGATCAAACAAGGAGTGACATTTTTCTAATATTTTTTCTTGGTTCAAATTAATAGGGAGGAAAAAATTAAAATTATACGCTGACGGTAACCTCGGCGGGAGAAGCCCGCGCAGATTTCAAGTCCGTCTCCTTAACCACTCAAACATATCGACGGTGGTTATTTGATAATCTAAATAGCATATAATGTTCAAACAAGTTCGAAATGGTAAAATTACAATAAATAATTTTTGAACAAAGTTACAATATTTTTTTTGGGATAAATAATTTTTTAGAGACTGCACGACAGTTAACTCCAACCTAAAACTTTTAACTTCAAATATTAGTCACCCTACTATTAATTACTCCCTCCGTCCCACCCAAGATGACTCATTTCCTTTTGAAATGTCCCACCTAAGATTACTGGCGCCTTTAAGGAAATAATTATATCTTCAAAAGTTGTGGGACCTGCCTACTTTTTATCACTTTATTCACTTTATACCATTCTCCTAAATAACCGTGTCGAAAAGAAATGAACCGTCTTGGGTGGGATGGAGAGAGTATTAAGTTTACACACATCATAATGTCAAAGTATATGAATAGACAATAGTATGCATGAAAATTCAGGACTTTAACTATTCATTACAGAAACTACATGTATTAGACGGAAAAACTTTGGAAGCTTTATTTTATTTTCCTATTATTCTTAAGTATGGGAACCATAAGGTAGTGTTTACTTTTCATGATTAGTATTTTGAAGGATTGATTATTTGATGGATTAAATGTGTGATAAGATAATTTTTATTTATCAATCCTTTGTTTACTACAAAGGATAGTGAATGATTAAAATTGGGACAAATAATTCTCCCTTTATTTGGATGATTATTTCAATCCTACCTATATTGATTGGATTAAAATTAATAAATAATAATTCAAATGATTAAAATAATCCCGGGCTTTGGGATATCCTCAAATATTAATCCTTAAAGTAAACACTTGATTATGTTGGATTAATTTTATCTATCCAACCTAATCATGCAAAGTAAACACCATCTAAGGATATCAAAACAATAAATATCAATTAATCTTGAGGACAAAAAGAAAGTAGTATGGGCTATGAATAGATTCTCCACCTAAAAATTCGAGTCCTTTGTGTGAAACACAAGAGCATCAAACTTGCCTAGTACATTTTCGAAAAAAATAAATTTGTAGTGGCATTATTTTGATATTAATCAAAAATTAAATAAGGTTTGCCCAAACCAGCCTCAATCTATGTTGTACGTCTTAGTACTACGATTTATTAAAAAACTTATTACATTATAATATAGAGTTAATATAGAAAACAAGATCCGAATCAAATTGGTCCTTTTATCATTACTAAAAAAATAAGTAAATTAAATTGTAAGTACACCATTCACGATGCATCCCATCGATTATTTAATTAAAAAATAATCCATTCTTCATCTTTCTTAGTTTTTTCTTTTTCATTATTTGGAGTGTCGTCAAAAGGACTAGATGTAATTTTTTTAGTCCAGCATCTTGGTTGGGGACACTTCTAAGTATCTCTATTTTTTTTTTTATTTTGCTAATATCTCTAGTCAAACTTTTCTTTTTGTTTTTTGATTTGGTCTCTAGCAAGATTTTATTCACCCTAAAAAGGGTTGTGTAGACTTATGAATTATTAATCAAGACTTGCGGAGATTTTCCTGCACGACCAATAAAACTCAATTGTGAAGATACTAAGGCATCTATGGACTTTGAAAATGGGAATTTCAGATTTGATTTGGTCCAATAGGAAATTTAAATATCCCGACTATCAAATGAAAAGTTCTTACAAAGAAAAAAGCAAAATAGTAAATCCTTATACGACTTTCATGTTCCATCAGGAATCAAACTCCATTTATATAGTGGACGACAGAATTTATTGACTATGTTTTGTGCAACTTAGACTCTTATCTTTAAAAAGTTAAGAAATTATTAACTAAAACATAGCATTATTCTCTTACGGTAGTTACTTTTTAAATTAGTCATATACGTAATTTTAATGTAGCACACAACACACGCCACCATACGAGGCCTACAAATTTTAGGTAATTTAGCATATTAATAATGTTATGTCTTCCCTCTAAATATATATTAATATACAAATTACATATATAAAAAGTATTAGTACTCTAAAGAGCTTGTGGAATCTAGACTACGTATACAAGTATACAACCCATAATATCATAGTCTAAAATAATTAAAATACAAGGAGCAGTCTATGTAAAAGTTGATAGCATAGAATGATGGCAAGTCAGTCAGTAGCCTAATTAGCTTCACGTAATATGTGTTACACCCGAAAATACATGGTTTTAACTAAAGATAAACTGCGTTACCAACAATCTTTCACTCTTAAAAGGACAACATTCGAATCAAAATTAACAATGATCTAACTAGGATTTGACTTATTTTAATAGTATAGTATTCTTGATTATCTTCTGGTAAAGCTGTCAAACATGGCTCAGACCAGGTCATATGCTTGTAGGTCCGACAAAATTTTAGCAGACTCGAAAATTTATAATGTAGGTTTGTGAAGGTCCAAAAAAAGTCCGCAATTTTGAACGGGCCTATACCTTTAAAAAATTGATCTGATTGATTTTCAACCCGTCCTATACGATTTTTCCCATTGGCCTAGTGGGCATAGCCGGAGTGGGCTAACACGCTGATTTGACACCTCTATCTTTCAAATGTTATGTACTTGTATATATTTATTTCTGTAATTTCGGACTTCTACTAAAGAGTCTCTATTTGATCATGGATGTTGAGAGGTAGGAATTCGAAACATATTAAGCATTTTTACGTGTCAAAATTATAAGTCGAGTTAAAATTCGGATCAAAACACAATCAAATATAAAAAATAATAACAAATATTGATAAATCTGTCTACGTCGGTATGAAAGATTTAGAGAAAGCAGTAAAGAACACAGGAGTTTTAACGTGGTTCGATCAAGAGGAAGATCTACGTCCACGGAGGTGATGGTCCTCAAGATGTTCACTATAATCGTATTACAATGAGTATCTCAAAGAGCTCTAGTATTGAGAATTTGCTAACCTCTTACCTTCAATCTAACTCCTATTTATACATAAACGTAAACCTTGTAACGAATCCTTGATTGGCGGGCTCACGATCCTCCTATAATCGACCATGATCTTCACCATAATTGCCCATGATTTCCACCGTTACCCATTATCTTCGCCTCGACTCGCCTTTAATTAGGGTTTTGGGGGCGTGATTCGGGCGTAACCGAGTAGGGCAACATTAGGTCGCCCACTGCGTTTGGGCTCGCTAGTGGGCCGAGAGGTTGGGCCATATCCTATCATACCCCAGAAAAGTCGAGAATAGCCTTGCCGAGGGTGAGCGGAGAATGTGTTTTGCCGTTTGGATGTTGCTTGGTGAAGTTGTTCGTTGAAGGTTCTCGATTTCTTCTTTGCAAAAGGAAGCCAAATTATGACCTGGTGGCGGTCAACTTACACCGAGGTCTGGTCTGAAATGGCTTCGCTCTTCTGGAGGACGTCGAGGTCCGAACTGAAGGGAAAATCTCTTGTAAGGGGCGTTGTTCGTTGACAGGGAACCGAGGTCTGATTTGGGTGGCTACTTTTTGAAGGAAAGACGAGGTGCGACCTGTATGGCTCCTGTCTTTTTGGAGGACGTCGAGGTCCGAGACGAGGTACGACCTGTATGGCTCCTGCCTTTTTGGAGGACGTCGAGGTCCGACTGAATGACTTCGCCGGTGCGAGGAGGACATGGGCGTAGTCCGGCGTCCGAGCTCAATGTAATCATTGCGTGATCGATGGCGGTGCTGCCTTCCATAGAGTCGTCATATACGCGCCAGGCGATGGTTGGGCGCTTGAGCAAGGCGCGATCGATCACACATCCAATCGTAGATAGCACGTGTGATAAACGAAACGGCAGATTTTAGGCGCCATTTGTCCTATAAATAGGTCCAAATGAGGCAACTGTTCATTTTCTTCTTCGACGCTTTGTTCCAGAGAGCATATTTGTAGAAATTCCCAATTCCTCTTTCAAATTTATTTTTTTGAAGAAGTCGGATATCTCGCTCCAGAAAAAAAAAGTAAGTATGTACTCTTCATCTTCTCATTCCTCTTCTCGCTCGATAATTACGGTTCGGTTTGGGTTACGCCGCCTGATTCGATGTGAGGGATTATATATGCCACAACCGCCTAGGTAAATCAATAGGACTTAGTTCTGGGTTCCACCGGTGTCATCGTTATGGGATGGCATCGAGATTGGTGCGCGGTCGACTTTAACGACGGAGGAGCTTTTGGAGATTGCGGAGAAATACCACATTCGGAGGACGCATGGTGGTGTCTGCAGAAACCCAATGATAGGGCGATGGCTCTCCGGAGGGTTTATTACCATTTTGTAGATAGTTTAATAGTGGGCTTAGGTTTCCTTTGCCCCTATTTTCTGAGACTTCAAGAGTATTTTCGGATCCTGATATGCCAACCGACCTCGAATTCTATTAGGTCGGGTTGTTGGGCTAGGGTTGGCTGTTATGGCATAGGCGAGGAGTTTTCTTTTGAAGTTTTGATGCGTTTTAGCATCAAGTCTATAGGGGTGTATTATCTATCACCCGCACGAAGTTTAAGATAGCCCCCCGAAGGTATCTCACCGCAAAATAGATATTTCTTCTGCGGGTTGAGGGGTATCCAAGGTATGAGTGGGGCCTCGGTGCGATGAAGGGCGTGAAAATCAATCCCACAGGCCCTATGGAAGATGTTGAGCGATATGGGTGAGATCCTATCGATCAATTATACCGAGGATGACTTGAACAATCTTCAATTTGAGTGTTTATAGGTCGAAGCTCGAGATCGTGGTCCGATATGGGTGAGGGCAACATTCTTATCTTTATCGTTCCCGTCGATTTCGTTGTGCTAACGAAATTCTCATTCAGATGCGATGAAGATTGACCCTAGCGAGAGAAGTCAATATAGCGAGCTCACGCGCCCGCACCATCCGGCGAAGGAGCCGGCGAGGAAGAAGGCGAGGGAGGCGATTCCACCCAGCAGCCCGTGGTGGTGGTGGCCATACGAGGACTTCTTCGCCTGCCTCGGCGACCTCGAGCCCGACGTTGGAGATCGAGGTTCATGGCGATCCCCGCCCGAGTGCCGGCTTCCACACTCCTTTATCCTTCCCAAAGGTATAAGTCGCTACTCTTCTTCTTTGTAACTTTGTCGTTACGTGTTGCTAATTGTTTTATATTCGTGATGCGCCTCGGTGGCGGTGAGATGCACCGCATGGCCGGTTTGTTTTCGAGCGCCGCAATCTGAGGCCATGAGAGAAAAAGCGGCCGCGGAAGCTCGAGGCATTCTTGAATCCGCTATGTTGACGCTGCCAGGCGGACGCCGAACTTGCAAAGGCGAATGCGAAGTTGCAAAGACGGCGAGGCGCTTTAAGAAGAAGGACCGGGCCTTACGAGTGGCCCGTGCCAAGTGGAGAGCGCCAGAGGAGGCTGCCGAGGCGGAAGAAGGCGGGCGATGACAAACGCTTCTTGGCCGGGCAAGGACCTATGCTGAGGGCCTTCGCCAGCAGGCTTATCGAGTCGGAGAGTTTTTCCTCCTTCATCTCCGACCGGCGGTGTGATGAGGCGCGGTGATATCAGCCACACCGAGAAACGGGCCGAGAGACCTGATTTTGATAAGGCCCAGCACGGTTGGGTTGAGGTCGCACCTCGGGAGGTATACATGAATTATGCCCGCATAATCGCCGGGGCGACCTCCTTCCCCGTGGTGGATGCCTTGGCATCTTCTGCCTCGCTCCTGACGGCGGAGGCTGTAACTCAGTGCAAGGAAGATGAAGACATGGAGCTTCAAGCATTCCTTGCTGAGGTGAGAGCCGAAACCGAGGAGGCGGGACCGAGCTCGGACGTCGTCCCTTTCGGAGATCGGCAGCCCTTGGAGAGAAGCAGCAGTGGCGCAGAGGAGGTCGGTGAGGTCGGCAATGAGCCCGAGGTCGGTGGACCCAATGTAATAGTTGATTTCTTGGGATCGATAGGATCCTATGTTGTACAAACTTATTTTGAGTAATGTATACATCTTCTTAAAATGCCTTTTGTGTTGTTTATTTCTAGCACTCCACATCTCAATACTTGAACTTGATCATGAGTTACTAACAAAGTCGAAGAAGTCCGAGGTGCTTTGGTCGAGAAGGATGAAGAGGTGACCTTTGGAGAGTCGGTCTCCCGAGACTCGAGGTTTCGCCGGCATGGATGTCGGCTCGGCATCGTCACCGAATCAAAGCGAAGTTGCATGAGGTCGATGGCTGAAGTGGTCCGCCTCCCCTTCGAGAATGAGGCGTTAAAGTTAAGGATTGCACAACTCAAGAAGTCGGTGATTTATCTGCAGATGTGATCCAAGGACGATCGATGTAATGCGAGGAGCAGCTCGGTGACAAAGCAGAGGAGCCGGCTCGGATCTCGGAAGAGCATGCAGTATGAGAAGGTAATCCACGGATGGTGGAACTACCATATCCGAAGCCGACGATCGAGTTCGAGCTTGTTGGCGGAGCGCATGGTAATCGAGGATGAGGAGGGCCAAATAGCAAGAAGTTTAAAGACACCGACTCTATCCCGAAATACATGCGATGTACGAGATCGTTCGCAAACGACGATGCCCCAATCCGCAGCTAGTCTACGCAGCGCCGTGGTCAATAATTGAAGAGCCAAGAAGGGCGGCTACCGATCACGCCAAGTGCTCCGTCTAATGGGTCCACGAAGAGGGCGCTTAGAGGACGGCCTTCGGCGGTCGGGCGAGGCGTGCGGGCAGCGGTCGACGTGGAAGGGCGGCAGCCGGGATGAGGCATGGTCCCAGCCCTGTCGGGGCTCACGGGGTCGGTGTGGCCTCGAGTGCGGATCGCATCCCCGGTCGAAATCCACCCGTCGGGTCGGGCGCCCCGAGCGGGCCGAGGTGGTGCCGCCCTCATAGATTGGGTGGAGGCACCGAGTTCATTCCGGTATTCATCGCCGACCGGGATTTTGTTCGAACTATCTCGGCGGTGAGTCTCGGCGAGGTGGGCAGGAAGCCCGAATGAGTTTGTATATAGCGCAGACTTTGTATGTAGGTATAAATGTATTCGAGACTCGTTTCAAGTGTCGTTCTTCCTCTTGAGAGGTACAAACATAGCTTAGGACTTCGTTTGGTCGTAAATGTATTTATACCGTATACAGCATAATTTGGTGAGATCCAACTGGATGTCTTTACATGTAGATTTTCGATTTAATGAGTAATCTATATGGGTGCATGTGACTTCAAATTAATGAGTAGTCCGTGTCGTTGCCCGAGACGCTCAATTTAATGAGTAATCTACGAGTGCGGTAGCGCTTAGTGAGTACCCTACTTAGTGGGTTATTCATCTTCGTGAGGCGCCCCTCGTAAAGGTTTAGATGCGGTATATCCAAATAGATGTTCGATATAAATAAAATGGAATACTCATTAGAAAATAAATATTTTATTCAACAAGTATATAACATCGCACTTGCAAAGCAAGTAAGGAGACTAACATAAAGGTCGATCGAAATCGAAGCTATGTAAAGTACCTCCTTAAATGAGAAATATGCCGTTCTGGGGATAAGCGACCGGATAGGTGAGATAGTTTGTAGCCCCTTGCCGAGGTCCTCGTGAACGCCGGTATGGGCCTTCCCATGTCGGATCCAACTTGTTAAGACGCTCGCTCTGGCTTCATTATTTCGTGGGACGAGGTCGCCTACTTGCGGCACGGAGGCTTTGACCCTTTGTTGTAATACCGGTGCGACCGGCCCTTATACTTAGTTTATGAAAGCGAGTTCGCGTTTTCTCGAGAGCATCAAGGTTGGTCCGCAGATCGTCCTCGCTCCCATCCGGGTCAAAGTGAAGAGTGCGTGGGCTCGGTGCACCGATTTCGGCCGGTATGACGGCCTCGGCCCATAGACCAAGTGAAGGTGTTTATCCGTGCGAAGTCCGGGTGTGGATTCGTAGGGCAGAGGACTTGGGAAGGTTTTCACCAATCGCCTTTAGCTCGGTCAGCCTCTTCTTTAATCCTTGTATAATCGTGCGGCTCGTCACCCTCGGTCGACCATTGGCTTGCGGGTGTGCGATCGTAATATCCCGTAGTTTTAATCTTGAATTACGTTAATAAATTACGTAATTAGCATTATTAATTCAATAATTAAAATCTTAATTAGTCAACTCTTGACTTTGACCAAGCATAATTGGATAATTTCGTATGAGATTCGCGATGCTTAGTGAATTAAGGAATATAATTTTCAATATTCCTTGAGCGTAATTTTCTAACGTCGAATAAATTCGACGATTCGTCTTCTGATTTTATTAGCGATTAAGCTTAATTTGAAATTCTATTATTATAGGAATAAATAAAGTTGTAACAAACTTTATTTTGAACATTTTAGAGATAATCAAACTATGAGAATTTAGAGACGTTTCAAACGCTCACGTTTAGAGATAATGCAATAACTTTAGCATATGATCTCGAATTATAAAATTCAAATTCCTATAATTATATTATTATATAAGGGCATTATTTATCATAAAATAATGCTAGAAAATTTAAGAATGCAATGTACCTTATTTAATGGGTTTGAAAACCCAAAAATTTAAATTAGGGTTTTTAAGACCTAAATTGTTTTTAAATGCTTTTCTATGATTATATATATTATCTAAGACATAAATATGTCACATAATTATATAGTAGCTATTTTATACAAGGAAATAAAATATTTGGAATTACCTTAGTGATTTTCGAAAATGTGAGTTTCTTAAGTACAATTTAATTTTTATTCTTAATCAATTAATGATATATGATAATTATTATATTATTATGATGTCATTAAGGACTAAATGAGTTATAATACAATTTGTACAAGTGTGAGAGCACACTTGCATAAAAGTGGCGAAAATTATGGTTTTTAAAGTATGATTTTATGTGATATTATCATCTTATAATTAATGAGTTGTTATGATTAGGATCTTATCATATATGAGTTGTAAAGTAGCATTAAATAGCAAGTTGATCAACAAATCTCATGCTCATTTATGAAGGAGCCGAAATGTTGGAATAAAAGGGTTGAAATTTTTTAATTTCATACTATATGATATGCCACTTGTATAGTTGAAATATTTGACTTTTCTAAAGCAACTTTATACTATAATTATAATATGATAATAATATAATATATAATAAGAAAATAAATAAAATCCTAGCCTAATGTATTGTAGGTGGCGAGAATTACACAAAGAAGGTATAGTGTGTTAATTCTTTTAATTTTTGATAATAATGATATAAATTCTAATTAAATTATTATATAACATAATAAAGTATATAATATAAGAAATAAAAATAAAATCAATCCTAGTCTATAGAAATAGGCGACACACACACAACTTGCTACAATGTGATGATTTAATTAAATTAGGATACAATGTATTTAATTAGGATAAGATGACTTGGTGATGAGTTGTATGAGATAAGAATTAAAATTCTTGTCTTATAGCTTATGGAGGTGCCGAAAATTTTGACTAGAATTAACAAGTGGATTGATGATATTTTTAGTATAATAATTACATTACAACTTGTAAATGCCTATAAATATAAGGAGAGCACAACACTCTCCCATTTTGCACCTCAAACCACCGAAAATATAGTGAGAAATTCTTGAGAGAGTTCTCCAATTTTAATCCCAAACTTAGATCATATAAGCGTTGCCGATCAAAATCGAAACTGATTAAAGGTTAGAAATCGTACGATCTTCATACATGCTTAAATTTTGAATTTCGTCAGTTAAATTTTAAGATATGATCTTAGTTTATATATGTCATTTTCAAAATTTTAAAACATATGTTTAAATGTTTAGATATTATGGTTATATGATGTTGTGAAGCATGTATATTAATTATATCATGAAATTAAGCATAGTATTAAATTATTCATGTGGACCGAAAACTTAGGGTTCTATATGTTGTTGATTATGATTTTAATTGTTGATTTAAGTATGAAATCATGATCTAGTGTATTAATTATGCTTATATGAATTTATTTAGAATTTTGGAAAACTATAGCCTATAAATTGTTGAATACAGAAAATATATGCATATGTTATAATGTTGTGATATAATTCATATTTAAATGATATAATAGCATATTAAGTGTGTAGATTCATAATATATGATTGTAAGAAATTATTGAAATTTATAAATATTATTTGGACCTAAGATGAAATTTTCAAACATGACTTAGGTAAATAAAATTCAATAGTTCATAATAAATAACAATTATGTTATAGTAAGCATAATTGAGGGTGATTAATTGAAATGTTAATTTATCGAATTTTTAAAATCATTTGTTGGGTTATTTATGAAAACCGAAAACTATATGTTATAAGACCATGGTGTATAAATTTTATTTGACTAAGGTAATTACATATTATTAATCACATGATAAAATAGTGTGACATGTGAATTTATAAGAATTTTACTGAAATCTAAGCTATTTAATTTGTAATTACCGAAAATTTCATAATATGTGTAACAATGTTATAAATTTATTTTATCAAGAATAATTACATATTATGATCTAAAATAATGTTTTAGACATAGTATGATTTTATAGAATTTTGGAACAAGAATTGCACATAAAATGATAAAATTTCATAAATAGTGAAAAGTCAAAATGTTGATTTTTGTCAACCAAAGTCAAAATTGTTGACTTTTGGTTGACTTGGTCAAAATAGTTGACCAAAATCGTTGACCAAGGTCAGCGGACACGCATGATCGATAACGCGTGATCAATGTGACGTAATGACGTTTAGTAACAATGCTACTTACGTTACGAAAGTACATTAAAACGTCATTATATTCTAAAAGGTAGAATACCCTTTTATGTTAAGAAATTTCATAATCGACATCAATCGATTAGGAAGCGTCAATTAAGTCCGGCGTTAGCCTTATTTGATCGTAGAACGTTATAGACTATGTTCGTCTCTATCGAACGCGACCGGCGCACTAAAATAATTCTTACGTTAAGGTGATACGTGGACGGGACATTGGCGTAGGAAAAGACCATAGTTGAAAGACCCACGTTATGCGGTGGGCTTTACTCGAAAACCCTTTTATTTACGATGCTTTCTTGAAAAGTATTTAATTACAAGCTTTCGGTTGAAAATGATTATGAGCTGTTATTGATTACGTGCCCAAAATATTTATGTTTTAACGTATGTATCTATCATGTTGTTGGGCGAGCCAACTATGAATGTGAATCGGTTATTGGGTAGCTCCCGATTTTAAAATCGATATCGGATCTATCGGATGAGAATTCTGGCTAGGGTTAACGTGTACACCGATTTTGTGATCGTGAGTCGTTAGCAACATCATCGGCGGTCGTGGATCCAGTCGGATCGCGAATCACGACTATGTGATTGTGAGCCGTTAGCAACATCTTGGCCGATCACGGCGTCGGTAGAAGGAGGCCTACTTCACGACGTGAGATCGATTATGAGCGGTTATGTGAATGATACGGATCATCTGAAATGAAAATGCCTGAGCGAATTTTGAGAAATGATAAGGTATTTTGGTATTCACGAGTTGTTTCAACTAAAATCTCGTGTTATACTTATAGGCGATGTAATTAAATGAAATTATTTGGCATGAGTCCACTAAGTGCAATCTTGTACTTAGCCGCATGTTTGTTTTTAAATGTGCGGGTTGAGGCTGTGATGGGATGGATGAGTGTTGAGCGATCGGAGTTTTTGTTGCTAATAGTTCACCTTTGATGTATATCGTCATATATGCATTCACATGCTTTCCATTGCTCAAAACACTTTATTATATTTTGGATATTACTTACGTTACCTCGGATCGGTTGAATCCTTTTGTTAATGATACATTGGTCAGTTTGTATGAAATCGTTGTGTGTTTATCTATAAAAGTTTGAAGTCTTGAAAGGTTGTTGGTCATTATGTTCTTAATCCTCCTTAGTTGGTAGATCCGTCTAATCCGTACTTTAGATTGGCGGGCTGTTACGATTAATATCGTAGTCGGTCGTCCTTTGAACCTAAAACTTTCTTTCAAAAGTTAAGTCTAGATTGAGTCACTGACTTCAGAAATCGGTGTTGTGCTCAACACTCCATCGCATCAAGCTCAATAGGAAAAGAGGTAAATTATTTTCTCGGTTTTGAGTTTGAAAGTTGAAAGTTTGAACCGTGAACTTGAAATTTTGGAAAATGAGATTGAATTCACATTTTGAAAGCGATGAAGGTCGTGAAAGTTTTGGAGCGTATTCGAAAAGAATTTTCATATTATGAGAAAGTTGACAATTCTATGTCGAGGACTTTATGATAAATGAGTTATCGTAAGATGAGACCAAGTTTACGAAGAATGAGAAATAGTTGACATGATAATGTCAAAAGTGAGGATTGAGTTACTGAAAGCATAAGTACCGAAGTTATGTTACGATTTTTGAAATATTTATTCAAAGTTTACAATTTATTACGAAAATGGGTATGTTATTCCCAAAAGAACATAGATGCTCTAAGAAGCATGCTCACTTTTGAACATAGAAGTATGAATTCTAGGAGCTTGATCCTCTTGCGAGAACAATAGTGAGATATTGATTTCTGAGCGAGCAGGCGAAAAATCGATTGGAAGCGAACTCGAGTTTTCAACGAAAAGTCGACGAAAGCAAGAAAAGGATCAAAGGTGCAAGGCGATGGGTTCGATAAGGACCAGAGAAAGCTAAACAAATTTTGTAAGGGAACTCGTGCGAAGCAAGAGCATGAGCACGCAATCGTCCGGAAGGAAGTGATTCGGCGCACAATCGCGCAGGCAGAAAACTGCACTGCGCAGTGTTTTTGTTTTGGCTCGTTCTTATTCGTTTGAACTCCGTTTTGCAAACGGTTTTCGTTCACATACTCTTATCTCAACGAACTTCAGTTCATATGAAGGACAGAAATCCTGAATCCTTCTCCAGAATTCGTGAGGAACAGTTGAAGTTAGACTGAAAAATTTGCTAAGAATAGAGAACTTAAGAAGTTAAAAGTAGAGATTCCATGAGTGAAATTATGATGTAGGATGAACATAGGAATTTTGATGTAAACATTTATCTGCTTATCAGATGTGTTTGCCTTATCTGCTTAACAGATGTATTCTATTCTTCTATCTGCTTATCAGATATAGATGGACTTACGCTAGTATTATGCGTGATAGATGGCGGTCGTTATTACTCACCGAGGCGAAGGATGATGCCGAGATTCACACTGAGAGAAGTCCTTGAAGCCTATCGCACTTACAGTATGGGTTAGGGCGACAGTCTAGGAGAGTTTCTGATGAGTTATCTGCGATTATGGATGGGCGCCCATGAGTGCGGTGTGACGAGGATATGGCGGCATCAGCGGTTACTAACTCGTCTGCCGATTGATTGGGAAGATTATGCAAGAGAAATATCGGCGACTATATCTATCGGGCGTGCATTGACTATGACTTGATCGGAGACCTACCGAGGTTCATGACCATCTCATATATATCTACGGTGTGTGCTGTGGCTGCACCAAGAGGGCCCTATTTGCCACCGAGGGAATACACTTGGCGGGGCGACACACCGGAATGGTTATACACGGAAGTTCCTCGAGTGGTCAACCTGCGGTGCGAGGTTCTTGGGCGGAGATCGACCGAGCATGTGGCGAGGCATCGCGACCAGGTCGTTGGGAGTGCCGTTCTTCCACCTATGGCGTTCGGACATCCGACGCGACCGGCACCACCAATTCCACCACCGATGACGGCACCCTATCACGAGGGGCATTCATGGAAGACATGATCATCGGAAGGCTATGTTCCTATACGGGACGTGTATCTTGTAGGTGATGATGGGTGGACAAATCACGTGGGCGTGCTCGAGAGGAAAGCTCAGGAAGAATCAAGAGGACCGGGAAGAAGAATCAGAAGAAGATCAGTGAAGGCGAAACCGCAGAGAAAACCATAGGGACGTGGATGAGAATGAATATTAGTATCGTGTAGTATGTAGTATGTAGTAGTGATATTAACAAAGTTATAGAAGCATAGTATTTTAAGGCGTCTTATAACCAATATGTAGTTTCTGGTGGTATACTTAGTGCGGTGTGTGCTTAGCTCTCTTTGCGCTTAATGACTTGTACAGAATAGTCCTTTCGAGGCAAAGTTTTCCATATATATATGATGATGACCCTAGATGGGCTTTTATAAACATCAAGTTGTGCTGATAAGAATGATGGCTACTTAAGTTGTTTTATGATACGATTTTATAAAGATGTTACGTATATTCAATGCAATGAGCGTTATTGAATACTAACTACGTTTTATTAACGAATGCCGCCAGACGTGCACCTCGGGAAGTGAGGCGGGGGAAGAGGAAGAGGGAGGTAGGCGGGATACCACAGGCGAAAGTGAGGAGATCGGTGCCACCCTCCTCCACCGACCGTAGAGTGGAAGAACTCTTCTTAAGGCGAACCCGCCTCCTTCAATGGTAAAGGAAGCCACGAGGATGCCGAGCAGGTGGGTCGGGGCTATCGAGCAATTTTCGACTTTCTTGACTGTACTACGCAGAGAGGTTATCTTCGTGACTTTCCAACTCACGGACCGGTGACTTACGGTGGGAAGCGAGGAGAAAGACAACGACCGGAACAAATGGAATACTTTACAGGGACGACTTCAAAATGGAAATGTATGATAAGTACATTCAAAAGCTCTGGGAACAAAAGGAGTTGAATTTTTCACCCTAAAGCGAGGCAAGATGTCGGTCACTTGAGTGCGACCATTTCGCTGCGATATGTCTAGATATGCCCGGACTTAGTGAATCTTGACATGAAAATGTCGAGGAAAAATTCAAGCGGGGCGAGACACGAGATAAAGATGTCATTTGGCGGTCGTGGCGACTTAACTTATGCGGAGGCTCTTAGTCGGCGTTAGACATAAGTTGCAATGCAGGAAAAATCCACACCGACACGGTCACCAAATGTCGGTGACAAAGGAAACGCATAAATGGGAAGGAAGTTCGAACAACAATAACAACTTCAACCAGGAGGTTTCAACAACGACAACAGAGGCCATGGCGAATAACATGGCTCCTGAGGCGAGTTGGAGGAGACCGTATTTACTCCACCTACCCAAGAGATAGTAAGGATTCCACCATGCAGAAATGCGACAAAAGGCACACGGGGTGTGCATGGTGGAAATCCCATTTGCTATAAGTGTGGCGTGATACTATGCAAATGAATGCCAGGATTCGTCGGATAACTATGGGAAGGTTAAATCAATCGGGCCCCGCCTAACCATTAATGGCAATTCGGTACCAACCCCACCACAACAGCGAAGAAGCGAATGATGAAGAACGAGGCAGAGACAAAAGCTGCAACAACGAGAATCAGCAGAGGCAAGCACCTCGGCCGCAAGACCAGCCGAGCCGAGCCTATGCGCTACATAGGCGTCGAAGCGAAGCGAATCAAGGTAACTGGCGGGTATGGGATTACTTTGCAATGTACCTATTATACTACATTCGATCACGGGTGCTTGGCGTTCTTTCATTTCAAAAGCATGCGTTGATATGTTAGAACTTAGCCCTGAAGAAACAAATCGTGAAATGAGAATATCATCACCTATAGGAGGTATTATGACCGTTACGTGCTTGCTCGAACTTAGAATTGAACTTAGGCTCAATTAAGGTTCTAGCAAATAACTGAGCGTAATACCTATGGGGATGTAGATATAATCTAGGGATGGATTGGTTGGCGAAAACCATTCCACGATCTTATGCGAGGAGAGAAGAATTTCGATGCGACCACAGGAAAAGAAGCTACAATTTCTATGGGATTAGTATGGGAAAGAAAATCCCAATAATATCCGCACTCAAGCGGGAGAATGATGAACAAGAAGGAATGTCAAGCATTCCTTGTGTATCTAAATGGAGAGGAAAAGGCGAAGTAAGGGTGAAGGCGTGGAAATTGTTAGAATTTCCAGACGTCTTTCTGAAACATTACAGGACTACCCCGGATAGGCGCTAGAGTTCACAATGATCCGGAGCTGGATCACCCAGATGTCAGCGCCTTCTGAGAATGGCACCAAGGAACTCAAGAGTTGAAAATCAAATTCAAGAGTTATTGGACTTGGGTTTTATAAGGCCAAATGTTTCACCATGGGGGCGCCCATCTGTTGTTAAGAAAAGGATGGTTCGTTAAGGATGTGCATCGATTACGAGAATTAAACAAATTGACGCTTAAGAACAAATATCCGCTACCAAGGATGAGCGATTTGTTCGACCAATTAAGAAGGTGCAAGCGTATTCTCGAAAATCGATCTTAAATCGGCTACCATCAACTAAAGGTACGACGGAAGATATATCAAAGACGGCATTCGAACAAGGTATGGCCACTACGAGTTTGTAGTAGTGCCGTTCGGACTAACTTTTGCCGTGTTTATGGATCTTATGAACCGAGTATTCCACCCATACTTGGATAAGTTTGTCTTAGTCTTTATAGATGATATTCTCGTCTATTCAAAGAACGAGGAGGAACATAGGGAACACTTGAGAACAAGGTGTTACGAGACCTACGAGCGAACAACTTTATGCTAAATTCACAAGTGTGAATTTTGGCTTAAAAGTAATATTCATTGGACACATTGTGTCGTGGAAGGAATAAAGTTGATCAGAGCGAAGGTCGAGGTGCGAGGATGGGCACCGACCACTCAAAATGAAATTGAAGTTTCCTAGGATTAGTGGCTACTATAGGAGATTCATTGAGGATTCTCCAAGATAGCAAGGCCAATGACACGCCCATTTCAGAAGGGGATCAAATTACGTGGGTCGATGAGTGTGGCGAGTTTCCAAACGTTAAAGAAGAAACCGACTAGTGCACCGGTGTTAGTTGTCCCATTCGAACAAGGAATATGTTATCTATCCGATGCTTCCAAAATGGACTTGGTTGTGTACTAATGCGAAGGAAAGGTAATAGCTTACGCATCAAGGCAACTTAGACCACATGAGTTAAATTATCCGACTCATGATTTGGAATTGGCAGCTGTGATTCATGCACTAAAGATTTGGAGACATCGTCTTTACGGAGTAAGATGTGAAATCTTTACTGACCACAAAAGTTTAAAATACTTTTTCGAGCAAAAGGATTTGAACATGAGACAAAGGAGATGGCTCGAATTAGTAAAAGACTACGACTGTGGCATCAACTATCATCCAGGAAAAGCTAATGTAGTAGCAGTTCGTAAAGGTCAATCAAAGCTTGGATGTCTCTTGACAACGGAAGGAAAACTCATTGAAGAGTTTGAGAAGATGTCGATAGAGATAGTCGAACCACCAAGGACAATCATGGATAATGTTGCTACACTTACTATGATGTCCGATTTAAGAATAAAATCATAGAAGAACAAAGAAAGGATGAGGAACTAGAAGATAAGAGCTAAAGTGAGAATGGGAGAGCGAAGGTTTCGAGGAAGCATCGATAATGCTATATTGTTTGAGGAAAGGCTATGCATTCCAAACAATGACGAGCTTAGAAATGAAATCATGAGTGAAGCTCGTGATACTCTTATACCGCCCGCCCTGGCAAAGACTAAGATGTGCAAGACCTACGAGGAAAGTTACGGTGGGAAGGAATGAAGAGATATAGCCTCGTTCGTCGAGCGTTGTCTTACTTGTCAACAAGTAAAGGCGTTACATCAAAGGCCATATGGAAAGCTACAACCTTTGGAGATACACGAATGGAAATGGGACGACATAGCCGTGGATTTTGTAACAGTTTACCAAAGTCACAAAAGGGTAACTCTTGCTATATGGGTAGTAGTGGATCGCCTTACAAAATGTGCTCACTTCCTACCAATTCGAATCACCTATGGATCCAACAAGCTAGCCCGACTATATGTGAAGAAAATTGTGCGTCTGCATGGAATACCGAAATCTATCACTCGATAGAGATTGAAGTTTACTTGATTTTGGGTAAGCTTACAAAAGGAATTGGGAACGCAGTGAATTTCGGCACGACTTTTCATCCATGATCGATGGCAATCGGACGAGCGATCAAACGCTAGAGGATATGTTGAGAACGGTAGTATTGGATCGGTATGACTTGGGAACAAGTTTTACCACTTATTGAGTTCGCCTACAATAATAGTTATCGGTGACAATCAACATGGCCCCATATGAAGCATTATATGGAAGAAAATGTCGATCGCCACTTTAATGGGATGAAGTTGGTGAAAGGAAAATTTTAGGGCCGGATACAGTGGAAGAAATGATTGAAATTGTGCGTCAGATAAGACAAAGAATAAAGGAAGCTCAGGATAGGCAGAAATCATATGCCGATACCCGTAGATCCGAGCTAGAATTTGAGTGTGGCGACAAGGTTTTCCTTAAAACCTCTCCGTCCAAAGGCATTGTAAGATTTGGGGTAAAGGGAAAGTTGAAACCACGATTTATAGGACCTTACGAGATCCTTGAGAAAATCGGTCCTGTAGCCTATAGGTTAGCGTTGTAGGGAAAACGTATGTTAACCCTCGGCCCGAGGATCCATCTTGGGTGTTTAATTCACCATACATTGATTATAAACCTAGCATGCGTCTATATAATTAAAGTGCGACACGTGGGGTTTTCACGTGTTTACCTTTGGATCGAAGAGGTCGATGGAGCGAGATGAGCGGATCGAGCGGATCGGACTCGTGCTTTGACCTTCGGGTGTATCCGTTGCCCAATCTCCAGCGTCGGTGAGGACGATCTATGGAGAATGCTTGGAAAATCACCCAATGCTCTCACCAAGCTCTCGAAAATTCTCTCTCAAATATATGAGATGGCGAAAATTCTAGTGTGGTTATGTGAGCATTAACTGAACTTTATCTCATACCTTATATTTATAATGCACTACCTTAATCCTATATGGAATGTTACCATAATCCTATATGGAATATTACCATAATCTATATGGAATATTACCATACTCTTGGGATTATTTCCATACTCTTAGGATTATTTCCATACTCAAGATTATTACCATAATCTTATATGGAAAGGATCTATGCATATACCATAAATATAATTATATCCTTGTGGGATAAAGAGAATAAAATCTTGCCAATTGAGAGCATGAGGGCGCCGATTTTCCTTGGCTACGGGCACTGGATGGGCCGGCCAGTGGATCGAATCTGAGGAATAAAGATGGGCCTCAAATAAATTAATTATCTTATGTTCGACCCGAACATAAATTAATTTATAAACATTCGATCATGCCACTAGAGAAAGAATGTTGACTTACCCCTTTATTACCGAAGTTGAGTCGGGCTTGCACTTAGACATTACGAATCCCCGTATTTAAGATATCGAACGTCCATTAATCATTTATAGCAATCATTGCTTAAAGCGATTAACAACTTTATTTCCTTAAGTAGTACCACTCAACCTTATTATTGTACTTGAGCTAACTCAACTGCGGGGTTTAGTACAATAAACCTTTTGAAACTCCTTATGGGGCGTCATCATCCTTAGCGGATACGGTGACTCGTCTGAGATAACTAGCGTGACATACAACCGCTGCCACCACCCAAGATGCGGAGAATCTTGGGTTAGAACATATAACCTCACCCATAACAAGTCAAAGTGATGGACAGCAACTCATACTCACCTAATACCTTATCGGGGTTTAGATCATCGTAAGTCACCGAGATCTTGGTTCTTCACGACGGTCGAGAAGAAGAACTCATCTCACTGTGATCCTTCAATACGTCGAGACGTACCAGCATAGACAAACAACTAAGTCAAGTCACTTCTTCTCTATCTGCAGCCCTAAAGCAGGCAACTCGTCCTTAAGTCGTCTCGGTTGTGAAACTTTTATATCTCATTAAGCGACCAATCATCTGAGACTTACGTGATCTTCTACACCTTTGTGATCTAACTTATATATGAGATAGGGGACACAGATATATGCAATCAAGTATTCAAATCGGATAGGAGATTGTAATAGTGGTAACGTGAAACATTGTATACAAGCTCAACCAAAGCGCTTTCAAATATACAATCAACAATCTAAAACTTATACTAAAGCAAACTTTTAGTATACAATGTGTCTCTACTAGCTATTACAAACAACCATCACTTTGCTTCTCCCACTTATACAAAGTTTCCTTTCTAAGTGGGTGCCATCTAGCGCAATTGAGTCCTCTAACGTCCACGGCGTAGACTTATTCTGGCGAGGATTTAGCGGGTGCCATCTAGCGCAATTCAAGTCCTCTAACGTCACGGCGTAGACTTATTGCGGCGGAGCTTTAGTGAATGGATCGGCTAGGTTATCCGTCGTATCAATCTTTGCTATCGCGACGTCCCTCGTCTAACGATTTCTCGTATGACATGGTACTTTCTCTCTATGTGTTTGCTTGCCTTGTGGATCCGTGATTCCTTGAGCTTGCCATTGCACCGAGTTGTCACGATAAACCATGATACTCATGGGCAAACCGGTACCACATCTAGATCCTTGAGGTAGTTCTTGAACCATACAACCTCATGCTTGACCTCCGAAGTGGCTACATATTCGGCTTCCATGGTAGAGTCCGCAATGCATCATTGCTTTGCACTCCGCCAGATACGGTTCCACCTCCCAAGGTAAACACATAGTGCGAGGTAGACTTATTCTTATCACGATCGGCTTGGAAATCCAGTGCATATAACCCAAAGGCATTAGACTATCTGCATGGTAAACTAGCTTATAATCTCGAGTCCTTTTGGTGCTTGAGTATATGCTTCTGCGATCGATGTGCTTGTCGAGGTTAGGCGATATCTAGCTACTATGCTTCTTGCACAAGAGATATCGGACCTCGTGCGTAGCATTGCATACATGAGACTTCCTACGGTGGAAGCGTGAGGAACTTGTCTCATTCCTCTATCTCCTTTGCGGTCATAGGTGACGCTCTTTTAGATAAAGGAACGCCATGTGCGAAAGGTAGCAATCCTTTCTAGGCGTGATGCGCATGCAAAACGAGTAATCACGGTGATCGATGTAAGGCGCCCGAGATAAGCTCACATTTTCTCTTGCGATCTCGGTAAACCTTGATCCCGAGAATGTCTGTTGCGCATCTCCTTAGTCTTTCATTAAGCGATCGGATTACTGACTCTTTACGTCGATAACAACTTCACATTGTTGCCAAATAGTAGAATGTTATCTACGTAAAGTGCAAGAAATACCACATTCCGTTGACGTCTAACAGATACACATAACTCTCGCTAGGCAGCTGGGTAAATCCATAGGACTTTACCATATCGTCAAACGTAAGTTCCATGATCTTGCATCATTGTCTTGTATCGCCTCATTTGTCGTCCATGGGTCGATTATTGTTGTTCGTTTTACGGGACTAAATCCAAAGATTCACCCACGAACATTAATCACTCGGGTTGACGAACAACCCTCACTCTGACGAGTGCTATAGACACAATGTCGGCGGTGGGTGCGATAACTTGTGGTTCTCATCTTACACAACTTGTTGTGTAGGTACCACTTATACGGTCGGTATCTCGGTGAACTCGACCCACTTCAATTTCTTGAAGTATCGGTGTCGATCCTCCCACTAGACTCGACATCTCGTACCTTTGGCTGTCGGTGGTGGAATCGATCATCTTCTAATTCTTGAAGAATGATTTCAACTTTGGACTTATGATTTTCATGTAGTCCTCTTCTAAGAATCGAGCATTAGTCTTAATAATGACCTTCCGATCCTTGGGACTATAGAATAAACCACCTTCGTTCCTCTAGGATAGTGATAAACGACCTTGCGTCGGATCTAGCCTCAACTTGTCGCCTTCTTGTTCAAACACGTGTCCGGACTCGCCCCATATCCTTATGTGGCTTAAACCAGGCTTGCGCCCAAACCACAACTCGAAAGGGTCTTTTCGATGACTTGGGCGGTACTAGATTTAGCAAGTATGCGCCGTCTCTAAGGCGTATCCCGAGCGAAATAGGCAATGTAGCATAACTCATCATAGATCTAACCATTTCCAAAGAGTCCTATTTCTTGCCTCGACACACCATTTTGTTGTGGTGTGCCCGTTGAAGTCGTTGGGATGTAATCCCACACTTCACTAGATAGTCCATAAACTCGTTCTTGAGGTATTCGCCACCGCGATCGAGCAGCGATGACTTGATACTTTACCTAGCTTCGCTCCACTTCGCCTTAAATTCTTTGAATTTCTCAAAGCATTCGGACTTGCGGTGAAGCGGTATACGTATCCGTACCTTGAGTAATTGTCGATAAGTGACAAAATACTCGTACCCTCCACGAGCTTGTGTGGACATCGGTCCACGTGTCGAATGGACTAACTCCAACATTTCTTTGGCTCTATAACCCTTCGCTTTGAAGGTCAGTCGACATCTTACCTTCTATCTGAGATTCGCAGACCGGGAGCAGATGTAACCGTGAGATCACCCAATTTCCATTCTTAGCGGTCTTTGGATCCTATTTAGATTGATGTGACCTAATCTAAGATGCCGAGAGAAAGTAGAGTCATCTTCTTGAAGAAAACTTTCTCTTTTAGGGTTTGATGAAGATGCGACATAGTTATAGGTATTATGTTTTGCGAGAAATAGTATAAAGCGAATTATATAAAGTGCCAACACAGATAACCGTCATTTCTTATGATAGAAACACCACTATCAAAAATAACAGAATATCCATGAGTAAATAATTTGAAAGCGAAACAAGGTTCACTAGAAAATCCGGCACATATAAAACGTCTTTTAAAACTAAAGCTGTTGTCCCAAACACAAAAAACATCTCCAACTGCACATGACCTCGACTTTCGCGCGTTGCCCATGGAGATCGTTATCTCGCCATCAAGCGACTCCCTTGTCGCGGGAACCCCGCAGGTGTAACAAACATGATCGATTGCTTGATCTACTACCCAAGAATGGGTAGAACAAGTCGCTAAACATGTTTTCGTTACTAAAGCAAAAGCGTGCCTTGAGCGCGAGCTTGGGGCACTTAGCCTTCAATGCAGTCTCGCGCACGCAAGCACTTGCCTTCTCGGCTGGCTTTTTCAAACCCTTGGTAGAGCCCTTTGTATTACTCCCCTCTTTCTTGACCTTAGCATCCTTGAATTCCACTTTCCTTTTCATCTTCGATAAGCGGTGGTTTTCTTTGAGGTGCGTGCTAAAAACTCACTGCTTTGCCCATTTGCGTTCTTGGTTACTAGATCCTCTTTGCAATGAATCTAGGTATAACTCTTATCATAAGGACGCTCTATAACGGAGTCATCAAAACTTGGGCAAAGTGTTGAAGATCATATCGATTCGACCACGTCATCAATATATCCTCCAACCAACTCGAGCTCTCGAAGAGATTTATCATTTGCTCTACATGGTCATGCACGAATCGCTTTCCTTCATTGAACTTGACATTATAGATTTTGTCAAATTGTGACAAGCGATTACATCCGACTCACTCATACGATTTCATAAGACTTAGCCATATCGTGGTTGCATCTTCCATCTCTTGATCTTTGAGTTGGGGGACTGGCATGGTGACCAAAAGAAGGCATTTGCCATTCTATTTGATTTGTCCCATTTCTCGTGCTCCTTGCGCTCCTTGTCGATGAGATGAATAGATCTAGAGGCTTGGGACGGGTATAGTGAGTACAAATAAATTTTCTTCTGCGGTGAGAACATTCTCGATGTTTCGTTTCCACTTGATAAAATTTGGACGGATAAAGGTTTTGTGCTGACATATAGATAATCGTAAGAGACATATCTCGAAGCGATAATGTAAACACATAAGCATACGATCGCAAATAATTACGTAACAATAATATTGTAACCTTTTGATAAAACAATATTAATTGAAACCTCCAATCGCCAAGGAATTCCACATGCAAGCCACGCGTGTGGGCGTTTACATGAACCCCCGACCGGACTAAAATATACCTTTTAGTGGTTTAATTTCAATCCATGTCAACTTATCCTTATGACAAATGAAATTAATGATTGGACTTTACTAGACCACATCACTATCGCAAGAAGGGACTTGGCGGGAAGTTGTGCTTGAGGTGATGTCTAAGCATTGACCACAATTTTACAGAAAATGAATTCTTAGAATTGGTACACTCACTCGGACCATACCGCTTCCAATTCAAATTCTTTTGTTATCTCATTTTATATCTATCTCTAGAGAACTTATGAAAATCGCACATGCAAGCCGCAGCGTGTGGGCGTTTACACATGAAACTCCAACTTCCAATAGATTTAAAATGTTTTATTTAGAAATCTCATCTAACAAACTTATGATAAGCAGTGCAAGCAAGCGGCGCGTGTGGGCGTTTACTCACAGTCGTCTCGCTTTGTTTAGAGATCAAAAAGTGGAGGTCTTGACATATTAATTTGAAAAATTAATTTGTCGGTTGTTAACTTAGTCTTTTTATTCAAAAGGTTTGTCCATGCAGATCACGTAATCTAGCATGCTTTCTATAGAACTCGACATGTAAAACATGCTCATGAAATTCTAAAATATGCTTGATGAGCGATAAACCTAGCATGCTTACTATGCGCATCCAATTCGTAAAACACTTAAAGGTTTGTCAGCGTAATTTAAACATACATAGCATACTCTTGCATAATATAAACATCCACGACATGCATATGAGCGATAAAAATAAAATAAAGCGTTCATCGCGTCCGATCGTGAAACTGCACATTTAAATCTAATCTATTACATAGATTTACAAAGTGCAATTAAACTTGGCAGACCTCGCGTGCTCGAGCACGGACCGGATTCAACAAATGGGCCTCGCGTGCGGGCACGGGCGGAAAATCTGGAAAAGCAGTGCGGGCGGGTCGGCCCAAATTGTCTTGGGCAGCGCTAGGAAAGCGAAAGCCAGCCGCCATGACCTGGCGCCGCTTGCCAGCGTGCTCTCCCATGGGCTGCCTCGCGATCGCAAAGCGACCGCGACCCGTCGGCTGCAGCGTGCGCGGCCTACCCGGCCGAGCGTCTGCAGAGGCGTCGTCGCCCGGCGGCGAAACTTCGCGACCGCGAGTGAGCTCATGGCGTCGGGTCGGCTTCATGGCGCGCGCCCGTCGCCCGCTCGCTCGCTCGCTCGTTTGCCAGCGGCCGTACCTCGCGATCGCTCGATCGCTCGATTGCTCGCGTGGCGCCGGGGATCGTCTTGTGACGCCGCATACTGTCGCCCGCGCCCGCGATCGCCACTTGCGACCGCGAGGCTCGATCATGAATACCTCCCGAACACGGCCGAGACTGTTTTTCCGTCGTTTAGTTCTTCGTTCTTTCGTCTTCGTTCTTCTTTTACGGATAAGATTTACATAATAAAATCTAATCTAACCACGGATTTTCTCGTGGTGTAAAACAAAACCAACAAAACAATGAGCGAGCCACGATGAGCGACAAATCCACAATTATTAAAGCGCGCGTAATAATCAGCGTGAATTAATCCAGCAGGCGAGATTACGAACACGGCTCGATACCAGCTATAGGGAAAGCGTATGTTAACCCTCGCCCGAGGATCCGTCTTGGGTGTTTAATTCACCATACATTGATTATAAACCTAGCGTGCGTCTATATAATTAAAGTGCAACACGTAGGGGTTTTCACGTGTTTACCTTTGGATCCGAAGAGGTCGATGGAGCGAGATGAGCGGATCGGACTCGTGCTTTGACCTTACGGGCTGTATCCGATTGCCCAATCTCGGCGTCGGTGAGGGCGATCTATGGAGAATGCTTGGAAAATCACCCAATGCTCTCACCAAGCTCTCGAAAATTCTCTCTCAAATATATGAGATGGCGAAAATTCTAGTGTGGTTATGTGAGCATTAACCTAGACTTTATCTCATACCTTATATTTATAATGCACTACCTTAATCTATATGGAATGTTACCATAATCATATGGAATATTACCATAATCTATATGGAATATTACCATACTCTTGGGATTATTTCCATACTCTTAGGATTATTTCCATACTCTCAAGATTATTACCATAATCTTATATGGAAAGGATCTATGCATATACCGTAAATATAATTATATCCTTGTGGGATAAAGAGAATAAAATCTTGCCAATTGAGAGCATGAGGCGCGATTTTCCTAGCTACGGGCTGGATGGGCGACCAGGATCAAATCACAAGGAATAAAGATGGGCCTCAAATAAATTAATTATCTTATGTTCATTGAACATAAATTAATTTATAAACATTCGATCATGCCACTAGAGAAAGAATGTTGACTTACCCCTTTATTACGAAAGTTGAGTCGGACACTTGCAGACATTCTGAATCCCGTATTTAAGATATCGAGCGTCCATTAATCATTTATAGCAATCGTGCGCTTAAAGCGATTAACAACTTTATTTCCTTAAGTAGTACCACTCGACCTTATTATTGTACTTGAGCTAACTCAACTGCGGGGTTTAGTACAATAAACCTTTGAGCTCCTTAAGGGGCGTCATCGTCCTTAACGGATCGGTGACTCGTCTGAGATAACTAGCGTGACATCTGAAACCGCCACCACGAATCACGGAGAATCTTGGGTTAGAACATATAACCTACCCATAACAAGTCAGTGATGGACAACAACTCATACTCACCTAATACCTTATCGAGGTTTAGATCATCGTAAGTCACCGAGATCTTGGTTCTTCACGACGGTCGAAAGAAGAACTCATCTCTTTGTGATCCTTGATACGTCGAGGCGTACCGGCATAGACAAGCAACTAAGTCAAGTCCTTCTTATCTATCTGCGGCTAAACCGACAACTCGTCCTTAAGTCGTCTCGGTGTGAAACTTTTATATCTCATTAAGCTTGACCAATCATACGGACACGTGATCTTCTACACCTGTATGATCTAACATATATGAGATAAGGGGACACGGATATATGCGATCAAGTATTGAATCGGATAGGAGATTGTAATAGTGGTAACAGAAACATTGTATACAAGCTCAACCAAAGCGCTTTCGTTATACAAATCAACAATCTCCACTTATACTAAAGCAAACTTTTAGTATACAATGTGTCTCTCTACTAGCTATTACAAACAACCATCACTTTGCTTACTCCCACATCAAAAGTTTCCTTTCTAAGTGGGTGCCATCTAGCGCAATTGAGTCCTCTAGCGTCACGGCGTGAACTTATTTGCGGGAGTTCTTGGTGCCATCTAGCGCAATTCAAGTCCTCTGCGTCCACGGCGTAGACTTATGCGGCGGGCTTTAGTGAATGGATCGGCTGGGTTATCCGTCGTATCAATCTTTGCTATCAAGACGTCCTCGTCTAACGATTTCTCGTATGACATGGTACTTTCTCTCTATGTGTTTGCTTGCCTTGTGGATCCGTGATTCCTTGAGCTTGCCATTGCACGAGTTGTCACGATGAAACCATGATACTCATGGGCAAACCAGTACCACATCTAGATCCTTGAGGTAGTTCTTGAACCATACAACCTCCTTAGCGACCTATAAAGTGGCTACATATTGGCTTCCATGGTAGAGTCCGCAATGCATCATTTGCTTTGCACTCCATGAGGATACAGTTCCACCTCCCAAGGTAAACACATAGTGCGAGGTAGACTTATTCTTATCACGATCGACGGAAATCCAGTGCAGTATAACCCAAAGGCATTAGACTATCGCATGGTAAACTAGCCACATAATCTCGAGTCCTTTTCGGTGCTTGGTATATGCTTCTTTGCGATCGATGTGCTTGTCGAGGTTAGGCGATATCTAGCTACTATGCTTCTTGCGGCGAGATATCGGGCCTCGTGCGTAGCATTGCATACATGAGACTTCCTACGGCGGAAGCGTGAGGAACTTGTCTCATTTCCTCTATCTCCGCTGCGGTCATAGGTGGCGCTCTTTTGAATAAAGGCGCCATGTATGCGAAGGTAGCAATCCTTTCTAGGCGGTGCATCAAAACGAGTAATCACAAGTATCAATGTAAGGCGCGCGAGATAAGCTCAACATTTTCTCTTGCGATCTCGGTAAACCTTGATCCCAAGAATATGCGCTGCATCTCCTTAGTCTTTCATTAGAAACTGATCGGATTACCAACTCTTTACGTCGATAACAACTTCACATTGTTGCCGAATAGTAGAATGTTATCTCGTAAAGTGCAAGAAATACCACATTACCGTTGACATCTAACCGATACATAACTCTCGCTTGGCAGTTGGGTAAATCCGTAGGACTTTACCACCTCGTCAAACGTAAGTTCCATGATCTTGCATCATTGTCTTATGTCGCCTCATTTGTCGTCCATGGGTCGATTATTGTTGTTCGTTTTACGGGACTAAATCAAAGATTCACCCACCGAACATTAATCACTCGGGTTGACGAACAACCTCCCACTTCTGACAGTGCTATAGACACAATGTCGGCGGTGGGTGCGGTAACTTGTGGTTCTCTATCTTACACAACTTGCGTGTAGGTACCACTTATGCGGTCGGTATCTCCGGTGAACTCGACCACTTCAATTTCTTGAAGTATCGGTGTCGATCCTCCCACTAGACTCGACATCTCGCACCTGGCTGTCGGTGGTGGAATCGATCGTCTTCTAATTCTTGAAGAATGATTTCAACTTTGGACTTATGATTTTTCATGTAGTCTCTTCAAGAATCGAGCATTAGTCTTAATAATGACCTTCGATCCTTGGGACTATAGAATAAACCACCTTTCGTTCCTCTAGGATAGCGATAATGACGACTGCGTCGGATCTAGCCTCCAACTTGTCGACCTTCTTGTTCGGCCGTGTGTTTGGGCTGCCCATATCATATGTGGCTTAAACTAGAGCTTCGCCCAAACCACAACTCGAAGGGTCTTTTCGTGACTTGGGCAGTACTAGATTTAGCAAGTATGCCGCCTCTAAGGCATATCCCGAGCGAAATAGGCAATGTAGCATAACTCGTCATAGATCTAACCATTTCCAAAGAGTCCTATTTCTTGGCTCGACACACCATTTTGTTGTGGTGTGCCCGGTTGAAAGTCTTGTTTGGGATGTAATCCACTTCACTAGATAGTCCATAAACTAGTTCTTGAGGTATTAGCCATGATCGAGCTTGATGACTTGATACTTTACCTAGCCGTCTCCACTTCCGGCTTAAATTCTTTGAATTTCTCAAAGCATTCGAGACTTGCGGTGAAGCGGTATCGTGTCCGTACCTTGAGTAATTGTCGATGAAAGTGACAAAATACCGTACCCTCCATGAGCTTGTGTGGACATCGGTCCACACAGTCGAAATGGACTAACTCCAACATTTCTTTGGCTCTATAACCCTTGCTTTGAAGGGTGCAGTCGACATCTTACCTTCATCTGAGGATTCGCGGTGGGAGCGGAGTACCGTGAGATCACCCAACGCTCCATTCTTAGCGGTCTTTGGATCCTATTTAGATTGATGTGACCTAATCTAAGATGCGAGAGAAAAGTAGAGTCATCTTCTTGAAAAACTTTCTCTTTTAGGGTTTGATGAAGATCTGACATAGTTATAGGTATTATGTTTTCTTGAGAAATAGTATAAAGCGAATTATATAAAGTGCCAACGAGATAACCGTCATTTCTTATGATAGAAACACCACTATCAAAAATAACGAGAATATCCATGAGTAAATAATTTGAAGCTTGAAACAAGGTTCATGAAAATCCGGCACATATAAAGCGTCTTTTAAAACTAAAGCATTGTCCCAAACACAAAAAACATCTCCAAGCGCAACAGCCTCGACTTTCGCGCGTTGCCCATGGAGATCGTTATCTCGCCATCAAACAGCTCCCTTGTCGCGAGGAACCCGCAGGTGTAACAAACATGATCGATTGCGCCGTATCTACTACCCAAGAATGGGTAGAACAAGTCGCTAAACATGTTTTCGTTACTAAAGCAAAAGCGTACCTTGAGCTTGAGCTTGGGGCACTTAGCCTGATGCCCGATCTCACCGCACTTGAAGCACTTGCCTCTTCTTCTTTGGCTTTTCAAACCAGCGGTAGAGCCTTTGTATTACTCCCACTCTTTTCTTGACTTAGCATCCCTTGAATTCCACTTTCCTTTTCATCTTTCGATAAAGCGGTGGTTTTCTTTGAGGTGCGTGCTAAAAGCTCAGTGCACCTTTGCCCATTTTGCGTTCTTGGTTACTAGATCCTCTTGCGATGAATCTAGAGTATAACTCTTATCATAAAGGATCGCTCTATAGCGGAAGTCATCAAGAACTTGGGCAAAGTGTTGAAGATCATATCGATTCGACCACGTCGTCAATATATCCTCCAACCAACTCGAGCTCTCCGAAGAGATTTATCATTTGCTCTACATGGTCATGCACCGGTGCTTTCCTTCATTGAACTTGACATTATAGATTTTGTCAATTGTGACAAGCGATTACGTCCGACTCTCATACGATTTCATAAGACTTAGCCATATCGTGGTTGCATCTTCCATCTCTTGATCTTTGAGTTGAGGGACTGCACATGGTGACCAAAAGAAGGCATTTGCCATTCTATTTGATTTGTCCCATTTCTCGTGCTCGCTGCGCTCGCTTATCGATAGATGAATCGTCTAGAGGCTTGGGACGGGGTATAGTGAGTACAAATAAATTTTCTTACGCGGTGAGAACATTCTCGATGTTTCGTTTCCACTTGATAAAATTTGGACGGATAAAGGATTTTGTGCAAGCATATAGATAATCGGCGTAAGAGACATATACGAAGCGATAATGTAAACACATAAGCATACGATCGCAAATAATTACGTAACAATAATATTGTAACCTTTTGATAAAACAATATTAATTGAAACCTCCAATCGCCGTGAGGAATTCCACATACAAGCCACGCGTGTGGGCGTTTACACATGAACCCCCGACCGGACTAAAATATACCTTTTAGTCGTTTAATTTCAATCCATGTCAACTTATCCTTATGACAAATGAAATTAATGATTGGACTTTACTAGACCACATCACTATCGCATGAAGGGACTTGGCGGGAAGTTGTACTTGAGGTGATGTCAGCATTGACCACAATTTTAACGAGAAAATGAATTCTTAGAATTGGTATACTCACTCGGACCATACCGCTTCCAATTCAAATTCTTTTGTTATCTCATTTTATATCTATCTCTAGAGAACTTATGAAAATCGCACATACGAGCCGCGTGTGGGCGTTTACATGAAACTCCCACTTCTCAATAGATTTAAAATGTTTTATTTAGAAATCTCGTCTAACAAACTTATGATAAGCAGTGCAAGCAAGCCACGCGTGTGGGCGTTTACTCACGGTCGTCTCGGCTTTGTTTAGAGATCAAAAGTGGAGGTCTTGACATATTAATTTGAAAAATTAATTTGTCGGGTTGCTAACTTAGTCTTTTTATTCAAAAGGTTTGTCCATGCGAGATCACGTAATCTAGCATGCTTTTCTATAGAACTCAACATGTAAAACATGCTCGCGAATTCTAAAATATGCTTGATGAGCGCGATAAACCTAGCATGCTTACTATGCGCGTCCAATTCGTAAAACACTTAAAGGTTTGTCGGCGTAATTTAAACATACATAACGTACTCTTGCATAATATAAACATCCACGACATGCATATGAGCGATAAAAATAAAATAAAACGTTCATCGCGCTCAATCGTGAAACACGCACATTTAAATCTAATCTATTACATAGATTTACAAAGTGCAATTAAACTTGAAAGGCCTCGCGTGCTCCGCGCGGACGGATTCAACAAATGGGCCTCGCGTGCAGCGCGGGCGGAAAATCTGGAAAAAGCGGTGCGGGCGGGTCGGCCCAAATTGTCTTGGCCGCTGGGCAAAGCCAGACCAGCGGCCGCCCGGCTACGCCCTGCGCCCGCGATGCTGCTCGCGCGGGCTGCCTCGCGATCGCAAAGCGACCGCGACCCGTCGGCACCAGCGTCTTGTGCCTACCCCGGCGCCCGAACGTGCGCGAGAGGCGTCGTCGCCCGCCGCCGAACTTCGCGACCGCGGTGAGCTCGCGTGGTCGGTCATTTCGCGAGCACGCGCCCGTCGCCCGCTAGCTCGCTCGCGCCGCTTCGCGGCCGTACCTCGCGATCGCTCGATCGCTCGATTGCTCGCGTGGCGCGGGGATCTCGTCTTGTGACGCGCATCGCCTGCCGCCCGCGCCCGCGATCGCCCTGCGGCCCGCGAGGCTCGGTCGCGAGATACCTCGAACACGGCCGAGACTGTTTTTCCGTCGTTTAGTTCTTCGTTCTTTCGTGCGTTCTTCTTTTTACGGATAAGATTTACATAATAAAATCTAATCTAACCACGGATTTTCGTGGTGTAAAACAAAACCAACAAAACAATGAGCGAGCCACGATGAGCGACAAATCCACAATTATTAAAGCGCGTAATAATCAAGCGTGAATTAATCCAGCGAGCGAGATTCGAACACGGCTCGATACCAGCTAGGAAAGCGTATGTTAACCCTCGCCCGAGGATCCATCTTGGGTGTTTAATTCACCATACATTGATTATAAACCTAGCATGCGTCTATATAATTAAAGTGCAACACGTGGGGGTTTTCACGTGTTTACCTTTGGATCCGAAGAGGTCGATGGAGCGAGATGAGCGGATCGGACTCGTGCTGACCTACGGGATTGTATCCCGATTGCCCAATCTCCAGCGTCGGTGAGGGCGATCTATGGAGAATGCTTGGAAAATCACCCAATGCTCTCACCAAGCTCTCGAAAATTCTCTCTCAAATATATGAGATGGCGAAAATTCTAGTGTGGTTATGTGAGCATTAACTGACTTTATCTCATACCTTATATTTATAATGCACTACCTTAATCCTATATGGAATGTTACCATAATCCTATATGGAATATTACCATAATCCTATATGGAATATTACCATACTCTAGGATTATTTCCATACTCTTAGGATTATTTCCATACTCTCAAGATTATTACCATAATCTTATATGGAAAGGATCTGTGCATATACCATAAATATAATTATATCCTTGTGGGATAAAGAGAATAAATCTTGCCAATTGAGAGCATGAGGCGCCGATTTTCCTTGGCTACGGGCTGGATGGGCCAGCCAGGGATCAAATGCAAGGAATAAAGATGGGCCTCAAATAAATTAATTATCTTATGTTGACCGAACATAAATTAATTTATAAACATTCGATCATGCCACTAGAGAAAGAATGTTGACTTACCCTTTATTACCGAAGTTGAGTCGGGCTTGCACTTAGACATTACGAATCCCGTATTTAAGATATCGAACGTCCATTAATCATTTATAGCAATCATTGCTTAAACGATTAACAACTTTATTTCCTTAAGTAGTACCACTCGACCTTATTATTGTACTTGAGCTAACTCAACTGCGGGGTTTAGTACAATAAACCTTTGAGCTCCTTAAGGGACGTCATCATCCTTAACGGATACGGTGACTCGTCTGAGATAACTAGCGTGACATCAAGACACGCCACCACCCAAGATCGCGGAGAATCTTGGGTTAGAACATATAACCCTCACCCATAACAAGTCAGTGATGGACAACAACTCATACTCACCTAATACCTTATCGAGGTTTAGATCATCGTAAGTCACCGAGATCTTGGTTCTTCACGACGGTCGAAAGAAGAACTCATCTCATCGTGATCCTTGATACGTCGAGGCGTGCCGGCATAGACAAGCAACTAAGTCAAGTCACTTATATCTATCTGCACCCTAAACCGACAACTCGTCCTTAAGTCGTCTCGGTGTGAAACTTTTATATCTCATTAAGCTTGACCAATCATACGGACTCGTGATCTTACACAATTGTATGATCTAACATATATGAGATAAGGGACACGAGATATATGCAATCAAGTATTCAAATCGGATAGGAGATTGTAATAGTGGTAACGAAACATTGTATACAAGCTCAACCAAGCGCTGCCAAGATACAAATCCGACAAGCGTTACCACCAAGCTTGGGTAATGTTCATAATGTGTTTCACGTGTCTCAAGGAAATGCGTGTATGACCAAACACGTAATACATCATGATGGCGTGGTCTTGAATCCCGATATGAGCTACGAAGAGGAACACGTGGCCATTTTAGACCATAAGGTTCAACGGTTGAGAAATAAATCAATTAGTTAGTGAAAGTCTATGGGCACCACGGACGGGGAAGAAGCTACGTGGGAACTCGGGGCGCCATGAAAGAAGCGATACCCGAACTCTTTAGAGGTATGCAAATTTCGAGACGAAATTTTTTAAGGGGTAGAATGTAATATCCGTAGTTTTAATCTCGAATTACGTTAATAAATTACGTAATTAGCATTATTAATTCAATAATTAAAATCTTAATTAGTCAACTCTTGACTTTGACCAAGCATAATTGGATAATTTCTGTATGAGATTCGCGATGCTTAGTGAATTAAAAATATAATTTTCAATATTCCTTGAACGTAATTTTCTAACGTCGAATAAATTCGACGATTACGTCTTACGATTTTATTAAGCGAGTTAAGCTTAATTTGAAATTCTATTATTATAGGAATAAATAAAGTTGTAACAAACTTTATTTTGAACATTTTAGAGATAATCAAACTATGAGAATTTAGAGACGTTTCAAACGCTCACGTTTAGAATAATGCAATAACTTTAGCATATGATCTCGAATTATAAAATTCAAATTCTATAATTATATTATTATATAAGGGCATTATTTATCATAAAATAATGCTAGAAAATTTAAGAATGCAATGTACCTTATTTAATGGGTTTCGAAAACCCTAAAAATTTAAATTAGGGTTTTTAAGACCTAAATTGTTTTTAAATACTTTTCTATGATTATATATATTATCTAAGACATAAATATGTCACATAATTATATAGTAGCTATTTTATACAAGGAAATAAAATATTTGGAATTACCTTAGTGATTTTCGAAAATGTGAGTTTCTTAAGTACAATTTAATTTTTATTCTTAATCAATTAATGATATATGATAATTATTATATTATTATGATGTCATTAAGGACTAAATGAGGTATAATACAATTTGTACAAGTGTGAGAGCACACTTGCATAAAAGTGGCAAAAATTATGGTTTTAAAGTATGATTTTATGTGATATTATCATCTTATAATTAATGAGTTGTTATGATTAGGATCTTATCATATATGAGTTGTAAAGTAGCATTAAATAGCAAGTTGATCAACAAATCTCATGCTCATTTATGAAGGGCGAAATGTTGGAATAAAGGGTTGAAATTTTTAATTTCATACTATATGATACGCCACTTGTATAGTTGAAATATTTGACTTTTCTAAAGCAACTTTATACTATAATTATAATATGATAATAATATAATATATAATAAGAAAATAAATAAAATCTAGCCTAATGTATTGTAGGTGGCTAGAATTACACAAAGAAGGTATAGTGTGTTAATTCTTTTAATTTTTGATAATAATGATATAAATTCTAATTAAATTATTATATAACATAATAAAGTATATAATATAAGAAATAAAAATAAAATCAATCCTAGTCTATAGAAATAGGCGACACACACACAACTTGCTACAATGTGATGATTTAATTAAATTAGGATACAATGTATTTAATTAGGATAAGATGACTTGGTGATGAGTTGTATGAGATAAGAATTAAAATTCTTGTCTTATAGCTTATGGAGGTGCCGAAAATTTTGACTAGAATTAACAAGTGGATTGATGATATTTTTAGTATAATAATTACATTACAACTTGTAAATGCCTATAAATATAAGGAGAGCACAACACTCTCCCATTTTGCACCTCAAACCACCGAAAATATAGTGAGAAATTCTTGAGAGAGTTCTCCAATTTTAATCCCAAACTTAGATCATATAAACGTTGCCGATCAAAATCGAAACCGATTAAAAGGTTAGAAATCGTACGATCTTCGCATACATGCTTAAATTTTCGAATTTCGTCCGTTAAATTTTAAGATATGATCTTAGTTCATATATGTCATTTTCAAAAAATTTAAAACATATGTTTAAATGTTTAGATATTATGGTTATATGATGTTGTGAAGCATGTATATTAATTATATCATGAAATTAAGCATAGTATTAAATTATTCATGTGGACCGAAAACTTAGGGGTTCTATATGTTGTTGATTATGATTTTTAATTGTTGATTTAAGTATGAAATCATGATCTAGGGTATTAATTATGCTTATATGAATTTATTTAGAATTTTTGGAAAACTATAGCCTATAAATTGTTGAATCTAGAAAATATATGCATATGTTATAATGTTGTGATATAATTCATATTTAAGTGATATAATAGCATATTAAGTGTGTAGATTCATAATATATGATTGTAAGAAATTATTAAATTTATAAATATTATTTGGACCTAAGTTGAAATTTTCAAACATGACTTAGGTAAATAAAATTCAATAGTTCATAATAAATAACAATTATGTTATAGTAAGCATAATTGAGGGTGATTAATTGATATATGAATTTATTGGAATTTTAAAAATCATTTGTTGGGTTATTTATGAAAACCGAAAACTATATGTTATAAGACCATGGTGTATAAATTTTATTTGACTAAGGTAATTACATATTATTAATCACATGATAAAATAGTGTGACATGTGAATTTATAAGAATTTTTGCACAAGTCTAAGCTATTTAATTTGTAATTACCGAAAATTTCATAATATGTGTAACAATGTTATAAATTTATTTTATCAAGAATAATTACATATTATGATCTAAAATAATGTTTTAGACATAGTATGATTTTATAGAATTTTGGAACAAGAATTGCACATAAAATGATAAAATTTCATAAATAGTGAAAAAGTCAAATATTGACTTTTGTCGACCAAAGTCAAAATTGTTGACTTTTGGTTGACTTGGTCAAAATAGTTGATCAAAATCGTTGACAGGTCAGCGGACACGCACCGATAATCGTGATCAATGTGACGTGAAGACGTTTAGTAACAACGCTACTTACGTTACTAAAGTACATTAAAGCGTACATTATATTCTAAAAAGGTAGAATACCCTTTTATGTTAAGAAATTTCATAATCGACATCAATCGATTAGGAAACGTCAATTAAGTCCGACGTTAGCCTTATTTGATCGTAGAACGTTATAGACTATGTTCGTCTCTCATCGAACGTGACCGACGTACTAAAATAATTCTTACGTTAAGGTGATACGTGGACGGGACATCGACGTAGGAAAAGACCATAGTTGAAAGACTACGTTATGAAGGTGAGCTTTACCGAAAACCCTTTATTTACGATGCTTTCTTGAAAAGTATTTAATTACAAGCTTTCAGTTGAAAATGATTATGAAGCGTTATTCAATTACGTGCCCAAAATATTTATGTTTTAACGTATGTATCCTATCATGTTGTTGGGAGCCAACTATGAATGTGAATCAGTTATTGGGTAGCTCCAAATTTTAAAATTGATATCGGATCCTAGTCAGATGCAGAATTCCTAGCTAGGGTTAACGTGTACACCAGTTTTTGTGACTGTGAGCCGTTAGCAACATCATCGGCCGGTCATGGATCCTAGTCGATGCGTAATCACGACTATGTGATTGTGAGCCGTTAGCAACATCTTCGGCCGATCACGGCGTCGGTAGAAGGAGGCCTACTTCTACGACGTGAGATCAGTTATGAACAGTTATGTGAATGATACGGATCATCTGAAAAGAAATGCCTCGCAGCTAATTTTTGAGAAATGATAAAGTATTTTGGTATTCACGAGTTGTTTCAACTAAAATCCTCGTGTTATACTTATGGGCAATGTAATTAAATGAAATTATTTTGGCATGAGTCCACTAAGTGCAATCTTATACTTAGCCGCATGTTTGTTTTAAATGTGCGAGTTGTCTGTGATATGGATGGACAAGTGTTGAGCAATGGAGTTTTGTTGCTAATAGTTCACCTTGGATGTATATCGTCATATATGCATTCACATGCTTTCATTGCTCAAAACACTTTATTATATTTTGGATATTACTTACGTTACCTCCGGATCGGTTGAATCCTTTGTTAATGGTCCGTTGGTCTAGTTTGTATGAAATCGTTGTGTGTTTATCTATAAACGTTTGAAGTCTTGAAAGGTTGTTGGTCATTATGTTCTTAATCCTCGCTTAGTTGGTATGATCCGTCTAATCAGACTTTAGATTGGCGGTCGTTACAACCACCGAGGTGAAGCGTTGATCGATCCGGAGCTCTTTGCACCACCTGAAATTTTGTCGATTGGGTCAGCCGTTGTCCGAGACCGGGATGTGCGGTATCGCCGCGGCGGACTATATACTTCCACACGGTTTGAATCCTTTTGCTCGTGAGGTTCGGAAGTGGCGGCTCACCGACCCATTTTGTGAAGTAGTCTATGGCTACGACTAAATATCGAAGTCGACCGGTGCTCGATCGAACGAACCTACGATGTCGATCCCCCATCGCATGAAAGGCCATAGCTCGCAGCGGTGCTCGATAGGTGCGGGGTAGCTGACCGTGGAAGCCGCGGCACTTCGGACACTTTTGACGAGTTCGGCCGAATCTTGAATAATGGTGGGCGATAATATCCCGACCTCAACGCCTTCTTTGAAAGAGCCCGTGAGTCGATGTGGCTGCCGCAAGATCCTCCGTGAATCTCATTAAGCACGTAGTCGGCTTCTTCCGCCCAAGGCACCTCGGGAGGGTTGAAGGTAAGACTTCCGTGAGAGAGCCCTCACGCATAAGATACAGGATTTCACCATCATCTTTTTGGCCTCGCCCGATCGGCGTAGTGTGCCAACTTCGGTATGCTTTAGGGCGTCATCCGGTTTGTTCACCTCGAGATAACGACGTGGGGCCTCAATGCTTCTAGAATGAACTTCCTCTCTTGGCGGATTTGTCGATGACGAAGCCAATTTACTAAGGATGTCACCTGGCTTTTTCCCTCGTGGGATTTGATTAATCTTGAAGTATCCGAATGAGGCCAAGATCTCTTTTGCCTTCTCGTAGTCGCTTCATTCGATCCTCCTTAGCCTCGTCGTGTGCCTAAGACCGGTTTACCACGACAGGAATCTCCAAATATCTGGACTTTGTCCACTTTCAATTCCTTTGCTAGGCGAGTCACGAGATCGATGCCGTACTACCCGTTGTTGGTGGTCGGGAAGGTAAACAGAAGAGCGTATGTCACTTCGCTTATCCGGGCGAGGAGGAGGATGCCCGCTCACGCCCGTCTTGCATGAAGCTCCGCCCACATACATCCGCCAACAACCAACGGGTGATGCAAGGACAGTTCCTCCGCCGTGAGTGGGGAGTGACCTCGGCGGTAGAGGCGACCTCGGTGAATTTGACCTCCACCAGAAATGCTGCAAGGCTTGCCCTTTATGGCCGGCCTGTGGGGAGTATGAGATGTTGTGTTCACGAGCTCCAAGTGCCCACTTAGCTATCGTCCAGATGACTCGGTTTGATAAGACTTGTCTTAAAGGTAAGTCTGTTAGTACAGGACGGAATGAGCTTGAAAGTAGGGCGGGCGTCGCATGCGTTCACAGGGGCGAGCTACCTTCTCGAGGTTGGTGTACCTCGTCTCCGGTCCTTTGAGAGCCCGGCTGATGAAGTAGATGGGGAGTTGCCGTCCCATCTCATCTCGCACCAGTACCGCACTGATTGCCTCGTCCGAGGTGGCCAGATATAACGATAGAGTTTCACCTTGCTTTGGGGCGGATAGTGTCGGCAGGTCGGCGAGATATTCCTTCAGCTGCGTGAAGGCGACCTGGTGTTCTTCCTGCCAGGTGAAATCTGGAGCTCTCCTCAGGATCTTGAAGAAGGGAAGCTGCTTCTCGGCAGCTCGAGATAGGAATCTGCTGAGGGCGGCCAGGCATCCGGTGAGTTTGTGTATTTCACGGATGGTTCTTGGGACCTGCATGTCGAGCACCGTTTTCACCTTGGTAGGATTGGCTTTCAGACCTTCGAGAACCCAGATCGAAATTTACCCGTCTTCACAACGAATGTGCCTTACGGGGATTAAGCTTGAGGTTGGCCGACTGAGGAGGCGAAGAATAGTTTCGAGGTCAACGCGCAGTTCTCGACTTTTTGCTGACTACTATATCGCCGACATAGACCTCAACAATTTCCTATGTGATCTTTGAAGATCGCGTCCACCATCCTTTGGTAGGTAGCTCAGCGTTTTCGATCGAAGGCATCTTTCGGTAGCAAAGACAAGTCGATAATGAACATTTGTTTTGGGCGTCCTCCCGCTCATCAGGACTTGGTGGTATCCTCGTATAAATCCAGAAATGAAGATCTCATGCCCACCAATGCCTCCACCTTCTTGTCGATGTCGGGAGGGTAATGATCCTTCGGGCGGTGTTTATTGAGGTCGGTATAGTCGACACATGCGCCATCCCCTCCGGCTTTCGAACTACAACGGATTAGCCATCCAGTTGGGTATTTAACCTCGTCTGATTTTAGCCTCCGAGTTGGGTTACCTCGTCTCTTATGACCTGGCTGCGCCCGCGGCAAAACTTCTCTTCTTACGCGAACCGGTTTAGTAGCGGATCGATGTTGAGACGATGAGTTATGAGCTGGGCGAGACCCGGTCATATCCAATGGAGACCATGCAAATACATCTCTATATTCCTTAGAAGTGCATGACTGTTGGCGAATATTGATCAACTGGGTGCCAACCTCGACAACTTTGGAAGGGTCGTCGTCGTATGGTGAAGATTCTCATCGATCATCCCAGGTGGCAACGGAGGTTCTGTAATTGCTAGGCCCGAGGTAAGGCCGCATCTTGGGTTGAGACTCGTAGGCATTCTTTAGGCGCCGTTTGATCACCCCAATGCTTAACACTCCACCGGGTGGGTATCTTAATGGTGAGGTGGTACACGAGAGACGGCTCGCCATTGCATACAACCAATCTCTTCCCGAGATAATGTTGTATGGAGAGGAGCTCGGACGGGAAAAATTGAATGGCCTCGTAATCGACACGGGAGCACGTCCTACGGTAATCGGAAGGGTAATGACACCCGGGTTGAACCGCCTCTTGAGTAAAGCTCCCAATCGAAGGTGCGGGTGTACCAATTCCTCCAACATCAAGTTTATCCAGCAGCTCGGAATATGATGCTAACGGAGGCTCCGATATCAATGTAGACCGATGTACATTCTTGTTGCCTACCACGGTCAGATAGTAATGGCGCCCTAGTGAGGCATGATCTTGGGTCTTGGGTCGTCTTTGGAGAACACGATGTTCTCTCCATCCGGAGTCGCTTGTTTTTCGCCTCGGGATCGGCCTCAGAGCTTCATTTCTAAGTGACGACCTTGCGTACTAACCAGTAGCGATCCGATTATAGCATAGACTGCTCCATTGCATTGGGACCTTCGTCCCCGTCATCTTCGGTCGGGCTGCCGTTGAGGTCGGTCTGCGATTGTTACCACCTCCATTTTTCCTCTGCGCTTTTTATTACCCGGCCCAGTCGGCCGATGTACTTCTTCGCGCCCTCCTCGACGAGCTCGTCAATGCGTGAGCTCAAGGACTTGCAATCTTCATATCATGACCGTACCCACGGTGGTAGTCACAATACTTTCCCGTTGACTTTTTTGGATCCTCCTTTCATAGGAGGAGGTTTTGGAAAGAGCTCGATGTGAAGCTCAAATATTTCCGTCTGGATTTGAATAGAGGCGCCGCTATTACCGAGGTTTGGCCGAGGTCCCACCCTTGATTCTATTGGGCCCTTTTGATTCTTTTCGAACCCACTGGCGTTCAAGACCTCGGCCCCGATCCTCGGCTTCCTTTCATCCGCCATCCCGGATCTCTCTTCTTCCGGTCCGACTCGTCCCCTTCGACAAAGTTGTCAACCAAGGTCCAAAGGCGACTAGCGCCTCTTACCGTTCACGGTGATCTCTTAATTCGAGCACGGGTCGGATCCCGCTTGAATCGTTGATGATGTAGAGATCGTTACTCATCTATTTTAAGGATTCCATGATGAATCTTGAGGCGAAATTCGACATCGTCTCATCCCGCCTGGCGGATTAAAGCAGATCGGATGAAGGTTGATGAGGCGGCATCTTTTGGTAAAAGCGCCATTTGAGGCGATCCATGAGGTCTTTGAAGCAATGGATGTTGTTACGGCGGCGAGGTGAACCAACGTCGGCGTTGGAGATCGCACCTCGGAAAGACCTATACATATGGAAATCTTACATCCCGGTTTGCCATGTTGGTGGTATAGGCAAATAGGAAGTCGGAAGGATCTCCAAGGCCATCGTATGCGGCGATATTCGAGCCCGGTATCGTTGTGGCGGTGTATCCGAATCTCCCTTGAAAAGGAGAGATAATTCGTGCTGTGTCGGCCGAATCCGGGAGCTCGTTACCATCCCTCTCCGGGAGTGGGAGATCGATAGCGGCTTCGTCGTCTCTTCGAGGAGTTCGACTTCGTCTTTCCTCCCTTCTTTCCCGCCCATTCACATGGGTATCACGTCGAGGTGGAGAACGGCTCCGCGAAGGGTACGAGGGCGAATGAACCCGGGTATTGGGGCGGTCATTGTGCCGCGGTGAACGTTGATTATTTCGGAGAGGTGAACGACCTCGATTGCCTGTAATCACCACTTCGGGCACTCTTGAGGGGCCCGCTCCGTTTGTCCTCTGGTTGATGAAACTCTGGAATTGATTGAGGTTGGCGTTGAGGAATTCGGACACTGCCGACCGAGGACTCGTGGGAGCGGTGAACCTCGCTCACCCGCATCGAGGTCGCATCTTCTTCTTCGTTGGGCGGCGATCCCGAGGGTGTATGAAGCATTCTCCATGTAGCCCTCAAGTGTGTGATCACTGGTGGCGTCCGCAATCCCTTTCCCCGGCGTTGTGTGACCACCGATCGTCCTCTGCACGGTTGTTATTCGACATCGCGGCAGATCTAAGCGTTTGCACGTGTCCCGCCATTAGATTGTAGAAAACATGACTTTTGTTCAAGAAGTTCCCACGACGGCGCAATGATAAACTGCTCACGTCGGTATGAAAGATTTAGAAATCAAGAAAGAACACGGAGTTTTAACGTGGTTCGATCAAGAGGAAGATCTACGTCCACGAGGTGATGGTCCTCAAGATGTCCACTATAATCGTATTACAATGAGTATCTCAAAGAGCTCTAGTATTCGATGAATTTACAACCTCTTACCTTCAATCTAACTCCTATTTATACATAAACGTACTATCAAATATGCTACTGGATACAAATTCGTAATGGATCTTGACTCGCTATACAAATTTTTTCATACAAAATTGATTAAACAATATCACACCAGTTTTTATGTATACATATATAAATACTAGAATTCAAACCAAAATCAGCTAAAATAAGTAGAAACAACATATTTTTGAAAATTTAAAGTTTGATCTAATACTACAAACATCCTGTAGACCGAGCCTGTCATATAAGTTTTTTAGGTTAATTTACTTTATTCTTGTTTTTCATAATTCGCAAAGTATTATATATAAGCAAAAATTATCCAAATACACTTCAGAAGCAACTGCATAAGAAAAAAGGACCTTCGAGTGAAATAAAAAGTACTCCTATGTATTTTCGTTATTTTAGTGTATGCACTATGCTTCAAAACCCTTTTTCCATGTGTGTCCCATCATCGAGTACAAAATCCACCAGGAAATCCCTATGTATACCCACCAATCATACTCCACCTTCATAGATAAGATATTAACCATTGGTTCACATTTTTTTCTGCCTTTCAGAAATATCACTTTTTATTGCATAAATATAAACAAAAGTTAAAAGTTAAAATATTACTACTAAGTACTAACTACACAAATAGAATAGTGAATTTTCAATAATATCATGCTGCACATCTACTCAAGACAATAATTAATAGTATAAAATAAATAATCAAGATTTTACTTCCAAATTACTGAAATATCTGTACTAAATAAAATCATTCCCCTGCCACATCAAAGACACTATCGCCATTCCTGTTGACCCCTAACCATTGTACCATACGCAGCCCACACTGTACAGATACCTGGATCAACGAATTCCACTGTTTCCACACCCCATATATATTTATATTATATATATGTACCTCCCCTTCTATTAAATCCAGAAATCTAAAAATTAAAAGAAATTCCCAATTTCAATTTTGCAACATACCGAAAGAGGCAAAAGAAATCCCGAGTAAATGGAAAACAACCCGCAGCAGAGCGCCGCGCCGCCGTACCCGCCTGCCGCGGCGGCAGGTTATCCGTCGCAGCAGCCTTACCAGCACCTCCTGCAGCAGCAACAGCAGCAATTGCAGATGTTCTGGACGTACCAGCGGCAGGAGATCGAGCAGGTGAACGATTTCAAAAACCACCAGCTCCCCCTGGCACGGATCAAGAAGATCATGAAGGCGGACGAGGACGTGCGCATGATCTCAGCGGAGGCGCCGATCCTCTTCGCCAAGGCGTGCGAGCTCTTCATCCTGGAGCTCACGATCCGCTCCTGGCTCCACGCCGAGGAGAATAAGCGCCGCACCCTGCAGAAGAACGACATCGCCGCCGCGATCACACGCACCGACATCTTCGACTTCCTCGTCGACATTGTGCCCAGGGACGAGATTAAGGACGAGACGGCCGCTCTTGGGGGCATTGTGGCCCCCCCCGCGGGTCCCGGTGGGGTCACGGGTGTGCCCTACTACTATCCGCCGATGGGGCAGCCGATGATGGGGCGCCCCGCCGTGCCCGGGGTGGATCCGGGGGTTTACGTGCAGCCGCCGCCGCCGCCGCCGCAGGCGTGGCAGTCGGTTTGGCAGACGGGGGCTGAGGATGGGTCTTATGGCAGTGGCGGTGGTGCCAGCAGCGGTCAGGGAAACCTTGACGGTTGAGGGTAACTGAATTATGGTATTTTTATATTTTGTGTTAGTGTTTTTGTTAGTTGTTTCGATTTGTTACGTGGATCTGGTGAAATTTGAGAGCTGCTCTAGATTATTTTCTGAATAATTTTGTTTTTTAGTATTGATTCAGTTAATTTTGAGTTCCTGGTGATACATGTGAAGGTCAAGTTAGGTCATTTCTTCCCGAAAACAAGCTTGGTTTTTACTCTTCCTAGAAGTTTGTGTGTTTCAATTCTGGCATTTTATGTGAATAATTTTAAGGTTCTGAGTAAGTTCTACTCTATTTTGGTTTTGGTACAAGTAACATGACATTCACGTTTAAGGGGATTTCCGTTTTCTTTAAATTTTCTGATATAACTGAGTTTTGTGGAGGGTCTTCTCCATAACCCATGTTTGTGTTCGTAATAAAGTCTCTTCTTGCTTCAAAATGAAAATCTGATATAACTGAGTTTTGTTGATGGATTCATACCGCTTTGCTTAATTTGCCTTTAAAAGTTAATCTGAGAGTTATGCTGAAAATGACATTCGAGTTTAATGCATAAGATGATAGTCGTTACTAGAGAAGATACCACTTGTTTGACAATTTTTCTTGGAGAATTTTACTGCTTTCCTTAATTCGTTCTTAAAAGTTATTCTGAGCGTTCTGCAGAAAATGACATTAAAGCTAAATGCATAAGATCATCAACATTACTAATGGAGATGACACGTCTTGACATTTCGATTATTCAACATCCGTATCTTGGAGGTATCTGTACACTCGATTCATCTTCATAAGTAGGTTGCCATAGTAACCTTTATCAATAAATAGGTTCCTTGAGTAGTTACGACAGGTGTTAGAGTGCCTCTAAGTAGGTCGCCTTAAGCCGTTGCAATGATCTCAGGACACAGTTTTCAGGGGAAGCAATCATTTTGCCAATGAACAAAAGTAAAGTAATAATCTCCAATCCCACCACACTTCAATATTATGAAAAAGATCGTGAAAGTTGGCTATAGATAGGATGAGTAACAAGGAAAAAGAAGCTCAAGGACCCAGAGTGATGTTGAGTGAGATTGAGTTCTGAAAGTTGTTTATGCTCAGTGCTCTGTCATTTATGAAAGTAGTCTCAAAGTAGGAGGGAAGAGCTTGAGATGGTCTCACAATTGTTATGCCTTTTGAGGTAGATATGAAAGATTTTTCATTTAGAGCATCTATTGTGCTTGCTTCAAGGTTATCCTGGTGTGATTTGTTTCCACTTCAATTTTGAATTTTGTATTTGGGTTTCTATGGACGTGTTGCCGTATGTGCAGTTACTCTGTAAAACTTTGTGATCGTGTGGAGTTGATATTCTCCTGAAAATATGTATTAAGTCACTGAAAGTTGTCGAGGCTCATAGATCATGAATTTTTGCATCGACCAACCGTTGTTTAGGCTTATTTAGTTCAAGCAAGAAACTCTTTCCTTGAACGTTGAAGCACATACTAGTCTCTAAATGTCTACTTTACTGCACATTCCCCAAACATATCTTGTCGTGGCTTTAATAGTGGCTTATGCAGTGCTATCAGCTGTGTACTGTATTTCCCTGAATAAAAATTGTCCATATGACGTTATTACAATAATATCTACGTAATCCTGTACTGCAACTTAACAGGCTTCTGGTTAACCTTCTCCCTTGTGCTGTATTTGTTTCTCTTTCTCCTGGGATGCTTAGGCGTTATGGAAGCTATATTTCCATACAAAACTCATTCTTTGGCTGTCTGTCAACACTTTCTGCATATATTTAGGTCCTTTGCATGTATTATAACCCAAGCTTTCATTCGTCATCTCAATTTTTTCACTCTCCAACCGTGCTATGATTCAATTTTCTCAGTGGCAGTTTATATTATCTTATCTGTCTCAATCACCTTCTTCTACATTTATGCTGTAATCCGTTCGCATTTCATAATAAAATCTGCCGTTTGTAGCTGGATTTTATATGCCAAAAGACTGAACCTGATGGAAATCAGCTAAGGAGTAATGGGTGTTGGTAATTTTCCTTATTTGCATAGCCCGCTACCACCCTCGCTAGATCTTTTTACCACCTTCTTTGTGTATTCCTCTAAATTCATCATATTCATGTGAAGAAACTGAACTTGATGAATCGTTATGTGGGGATAAGAAACGTTAGTGTTGTCACTGAGAAATTGATTTGTTTCCCTAATAAAGGAAAATCATTCTATCTAAAAATTCCTTAGTAATGATGGGAGGAAACTTTGTCAAGAAGGATACTGGAGATTGTGATAATTTTTATGCATAACAGGAGCACGTCTCGAGTCTGTGGAGACTGGTCAGGATGGGGGTTGTGGGTGGATCGGCCTTGCATAGCTTAAATTATATAAACATAAAAATGCGTTCAATTTCCAGTTGGTCTGCTGAAGGTTCCAACTTCCAAGTAACTTGAAACTTATTGGCACTGTTTGCTGTTCCAGAAATATGTAGGTTAAGAAAGGGTCGTTATAATAGATAGTTGGCATCCTTGTCACTAAGATGCTTGTAGTTTCATGTGTTTTTTTGCAGCTTTACATGATTTTTCGTTGCTTTGAGTCAGGAATTTGTTTTCCTCTTGGATTATGGCAATGCCTACTCTCGTAGTGTCAGTTTGGCCTATTCACCATGTCAAAGTTTATTTTCTTTCCTTGTTTTCTCATGAATTATGTGCGGACACCAATGACGGCGCTTTTGTCTCATGCAGTCGAAACAAATGATGCTGGAGTGAGAACGGAGAGTGGCGAAAGGGGTGATGGTACGTGCGAAGGAATTTGGTTTTCATCAATGAATGGGGCTTCAATTCTTCTGCAAGGCTATTGGCATTGCCGTGGAGAAAACATGTTGGTTGTAGGAATTTGTATAACTGTGTAGGGACGACACCTACTAATGTCATCAAAAACCATGTGCAGAATGTTTCCAGTGCAAGATACACTGAGTTGATTCTTATTTTTTTGGGGTCAAAAATCGCCTTTTCTCTACTAATTTTACCCCATTTCCTCTTTTCCATACTCGAGCTTTCTTTTACATATCTTCTTTCATCTCTCAGACATGATGCAACTGCATCATATATATATATATATATATACACATACTAATCTCAACAGAGCTTGGGGCCATGGGAACCTAAGAAATGATAGGTATGAAAGGATGGTAGAATGAAATATAAATTTTTCTCTTATAAATTGACAATTTTTTTTAGTAATCAATTTTTATTTTTATTTTGTAATTAAATGATGAAGTATGGTAACTAGTATTATCAATACGACATTTCTTTTTCTTTTCTTTTTTGAAAATAAAAAAACTAATTTTATTAAGAACAAGAACATGGGATATGGAGAAGATCCACCATAAGAGATGATGCAACAAAACTAAAAGCAGTTTTAGTTCAACAATGAGCAATTTGATTAAACTCTTTTTTGATGTGTGTAACTTGAAACTTCCTTGCCGACAACTTGTAGCGAGAACTCCCATCCCGGAAAGATCTTCGACACTCGACCATATGGCGTCGCATGCAACCTTACAATTCGTCTCAATAATACACTTTTCAATATTGAGGCTTTTGCTCCAGGAAAGAGCCTCTTGGATGCCCATGATCTTTCCTCCTCCACTCTAAACAGCCCGCTCTTCCTAATGACTTTTGCCAAAACAAATGAGCCTTTGTTATCCCGAAGGCAGATGCCGATGCCAACAAAATGCCTCTCCTCAGAAAACGCCGCATCCACGTTACATTTAAACCAGCCCACCACCAGGTCGTGCCATCCCGGACAACCCCCCGTGAGCTATCCCTCCCACTCAGCGTCTTAGCCTCCTTCGCTGCCAGCCATAAATCTCTGTACCCCAAAGCAAGCTCACACGATCTAGCCGATGTCGACATGTCTAGACTTCATTTTTATTTTAATTCTGCATATGAACTTCAAATCATGACATCACTAACATGAACACTTAATTTGTTTTAATTTTCACACGAATCTCAATTTCGGTCAAACCAAAACCAACAATTTGAAAATATATGTTGGTAGCAACGTGGTAGGCAGCATCAGATGTGAACATCCATGTTCTAAATAAAAACATCATCGTTTTTTTATTCAATCTTTTAAACTAATGAGGTGCAACTCGCTTTATCAAAATCAAGTTTCTAACATATATATATATATATCAATGAATATCTTTTTATGCGAACCATGCATAAGACATTGAAGATGATGCAGCGGTATAAAGTTATAACAAAAACTTTCTAAAATTATTTTGTTGTGCAACAATTTTAGAAAGTTTTTGTTATGCACAACTTATATCTTATTTGTATGCATTATTCAACGTCTTATGCATGGTTCTCAAGTTCTCAAAATATGAGTTCACCTGATTCAATATATATATATATATATATATATATATATATATATATATATATTAAAAAGCATGTAATTATTGGTTTGTTGAACATTTATGAATAACAATAAATACATTTACAAAAATACAGAATACTTATTATTTTCGTACCATTTTAACTTGATTATACTATCATCATACCTGAGTAAATTATTGACGGCATTTTCCAGATCATCATCAAAATATATATATGATGTTCCTAATATTATTGCATGAACTATCAAATTAATATATAGATTACCGAAATTACTATACAGAGGCAAATAGAATATACAAATAACAGAATATAATAGTTAAAAGAAAACAGTCAAATTTAGTAATAAAAGTTTTTAACATAAATTTTATCATTATTCACTTTAGTTTATATATATATATATATATATATATATATATAAGAATATTGTAATTATTTTGTTAAAGTATTTTCATGCCTGTTTTGGATTTTAAATTAATTTATAGATGTATTTAAGAGTCATTCTAATTTGACAATAAAATTATACAGATTCTGAAAAGTCAATAACTTAAATACTCGGTTTTAGAAATATGTTTTGTTGGGTTTTCCTCAACAACAATAGATAATAATAATAATGATGATGATGATGATGATGATGATGATGATGATGATGATGATGATGATGATGATGATGATGATAATAATAATAATAATAATAATAATAATAATAATAATAGATAAATAAAACAAATTAATGGAAAATAACACGAGATTTGATTCGGTAATATACCTACGTCCATGAGAGAGAGAGAATTTATTCATGAAATATGGTGTGAGAGAGTGTGTGTGCGTTCGGAATGTGTGAGCGTGTCTGGCATGGCTAATGAATAATAATCCTTGCGTAAAATCAAGACTATTTTTCTTTTAAACACGGTTATTTAGGAGAAGAGATAAAGTGGTTAAAGTGATAAAAAGTATGTAGGACCCATAACTTTTGAAGAAATAATTATTTCCTAAAAAAGAAATATGTCATCTTGGGTGGAACAGTCCAAAATGGAATACAGATCATCTTGGGTGGGACGGAGGGAGTATTTTTTACAATGATGTTTTAGGAACTATTTATTTCTTTATTTTATTCTTATTTTTCTCTTTAATTCTCTTTTTAAGTTATTTACTTTATTATTTTGGATTGTTTACTACTTTAGATTATTACACATAACATTTTAATCTATTTTTAATTATATTAGCATATAATTTTGAAGTTTTAATTTTGTTATTGTTGACGTTAAATTACTAATTTTATACTTAAATTGTTATTTTACATAGTTATTTAATTTTTACAATTAAATATGCAATTTATTAGATTGAAAAAATATATAAAAAAATTGAGCTAGCAATAGCATACACACTTACACATGAAAGGAAATAATACTACTAATAAAGAAAATATAGAAATTATGTACATCAAAGTAATCACTAATAATTTAAATCTGACGAGTAAGGAAAAATGGGAATAAGACTAACTTTAAAATGGAACTGTAAATTGCAAAATAAATTTAAAACTGGCCCATGCAGGTATCGAACCTGCGACCTTCGCGTTATTAGCACGACGCTCTAACCAACTGAGCTAATAGGCCATCCGGTTTTCATGACCAATTAAATTTCTTTTAAGCCGATTCCAAGTTTCCAACCCAACAAAAAGAAACAATTAATAATAAGTGTTTTTGTTCTTGTAACCAACATAGCGTCCATATTCAGATTATTTTGTCAATCCACAATCGATGTATCTTATTATTTGTTTGTGGGTATTTTAATAGAAAGAAAAGGAATCTAATTCAAATTTAGAAAGAAACACCAATTGCAAACCAGAAAAACTCATCTCTACTTTAGAAGTAGTATATGATATCATCTATCTCACTTTTAGTGCACTATGTTCTTTCAGTTTTTTTAAAAATTGTTTTTCTTCCATTTTTTGCCAATTTTGTTTTCTCACAATTATTAATTGTGATTCATTATATCCGATTAAGGTTTATAATTAAGTTTTACCTATTGAAGGCTACTCATTAGTAAAGTCATGCAAGGATGTCCTATCTTATAAGCAGAATAATAGTTGGTACATGTATTTTAAATACAGTATTGCTGGAGTCATCAATGTTGTGTTGTTACTCGACCCTTATAAGGAGCTATAACAAGACCTCTGAAATGGGGCTCCAATCCAAGTGCACGCTTGAGCACCCAACAATTGAGCTCCCATTTTGGTGCTCTAAAACTTAATAGTTCGAGAACATAACCGGCAATGCTGAGCCCAAAGAATTACTACCAAGATCCTAAGCCAAGGGCTAGCACTACGTCGACATCCACGTCCATGGCTCGGCCAAGCGCAAACATGTGGCTCGTGGCACACGGCCTCAACTCGAGTACGAGGCCAGTGGAACATGCGTGTATGGGCTTACAAGCTATTTACTTATGCATATAGTTATTACAACTAACTTTGTAAAAACTTATTAGCAACAATTTTGGGCATTTTCTTATTTTATACATGATTTTTTTTTCAATCTATAAAATGCACAAACTTCCGATCTATCTTAACTTTTGCAAGAATTTTTTTCTCCCAAATCGAATCTGACTTGACAAAGACGACGTCATTTTAATCATATTAAAAAATAAGAATTCCACCAAACTCTCTCTCTTTCCCTCTTTCCTGGACAACAACAGTACCACCCATCTTTTCTCCTCATCTCCACTTTGACGAACCCATCACCATTCGACACCTACGACCAACAAACCATACAAGAATTGCAAGAGGGACCGATAATAGATCTCCTCTTTCAAACTTTCTTTTTAATTTCGTCAATTTGTTAAAATAAAACATTGAATCAACATTGTTTTGTTGAAGTGGCAAGGTCTCACTGCCACGTATTTTTTGTGCTTTTCAAAATGTTAGGTATGAATTTGTAGTTAGTAAATGATGGAACATTTTTAAAAATAAATAAATAATATAAAACAAATGTTTGAATATTGGCCCAAATTTATATACTTCTCTAACAAAATATGTTATCCGTATCGAGAGCTTTAGCAGAACATTCTCCACCGAGAGTGAACTATGATATACAAATACAATGTTGATTCGTTGAAAAAAATTTAAATCATAAAATCAAAGTCAACCGTTGCAGAACTCCACAATTCTTGGTGCATTTTTCAGGCATAAATAGTTGATTGACATAATAAGAAATGTATTTATTTAAGATGATAGGATAGACGAACTAGAGAAAAAAGACAGAATAAGGAAAAAAGATGATAGCACTAAGACTTGTCAAAAACTAAAAGTTTAGTGTAAAAACAACTGTGATTGCACTGTTTAATGGAATACTAATAAAATTCAAAATATATACCAGTCCCTAGAAAGCAGGGTAGAAATTTTATTGTCATTGAAGGCGTATAGAGTTTGCAAGTCTAAGAAAATTTGCATGGCCAATAAAAAACATAGTTCACCACAAAGAATTCCAAATCAGTCCTTCCAAAAAACAATGTTAAGTCCTTTTGATGAAGAAAGAAAAAACATTACTTCTTATCAATCTCACTTCAGATAAGAAGTAGGCCACTCACTTACCACAAACATTAAAATACTTCAAAAATATTATAAAAACATTGGTTTGATATGGAAACTTTACTATTAAAGCACTAACTAGAATTTCCCAAAAATGATATTCCGATCTTATACCTAAAAAACAAGCATCAACTTTTTAGACGTTACACCAGTGAAATATAGCTTGTACAAAATCTACTAAGTACTAACTCTTAACTAACTGAGCCTAAACCCACGGGAACACCAGTGAAATATACCTATTCCAGTATTTCCAACTCATGAAAGTAAAAACAAACCCACACACGTGTGTAGATAAACTTAGATATTAAACTTGATGCATTTCACCATAGATAAAACAATCAATCCATGCATTGCTGCTTCACTAAAATCTTACATACATGATAGCATTATTAAACCCTACAGCCAAAGTACATTCTCATCAAACAACTCTCATGATAGTCGACAGCACATGATTTCAACCTAAATACAAAAATACTACCAACAGAAAAGAAGCAAGATTGAAGATGGTACCTCATCCTGCTTGATACTATATAGCCTCTGCGACAAAGCATCCTCACCGAGCTCAGTATTTAGTTCTTCCATCGCCCTCAGTGATCACATCTTTAAAAGCGCCACCACTGGGAATCATAGGCAGTACATGCTCTTGATGAGGGACAATCACATCCAACAAGTACGGGCCGGGGGTATCCAGCATCTTCTGCAATGCCGCCCTCAGATCTTCCTTCCTAGTCACCCGCGCTGCTGGTATGTCGCAAGCCTCTGCAAACTTGAGCATGTTTGGAAATATCTGTGACTCATCCGAAGGGTTTCCTAGATATGTGTGAGCACGGTTGGCCTTGTAGAAACGGTCTTCCCACTGAACCACCATGCCCAGGTGCTGGTTATTCAACAGCATGATCTTGATGGGGAGGTTCTCCACTCTTATTGTGGCCAATTCTTGAACATTCATGATGAAACTCCCATCACCATCAATGTCCACCACAACAGCATCAGGCCTCGCTACAGCAGCTCCAATGGCTGCAGGAAGACCGAATCCCATAGCGCCAAGGCCACCGGATGTCAGCCACTGTCTCGGCCTGTTGTACTTGTAGTGCTGCGCAGCCCACATCTGATGCTGGCCAACACCAGTGCTAATGATAGCATTTCCCCCCGTCAACTCATCAAGCATCTGAATTGCGTATTGTGGTGGAATTGCATCATCAAATGTCTTAAAACTTAAAGGGTACTTGATCCTTTGCTCCTTCAATTCATCCCTCCATGCTGAAAAGTCGAAGCTAATACCACCACTCCTCACTCTCTCCTGGAGTATGGAATTCAACCCGTCAAGAGCCAGCTTAATATCCGCACAAATGGACACATGAGGCTGCTTATTCTTCCCAATCTCAGCCGAGTCAATATCAATGTGAACGATCTTGGCACGACTAGCAAATGCCTCGAGCTTACCAGTCACACGATCATCGAACCTAACCCCAAATGCAAGCAACAAATCACTCTTGTCTACTGCATAGTTTGCATATACAGTGCCGTGCATTCCCAGCATTTGCAAGGCGAAATCCTCATCCGAACCAGGATAAGAACCGAGCCCCATCAACGTGCTTGCAACCGGGATTCCAGTAAGCTTGACAAATTTCCTCAACTCCTCACTCGAATTCAAACAACCCCCTCCTACATAAAGCACTGGTTTCTTCGATTCGGATACTAACCTAACTATCTGCTCCAGCAGCATCTCACTAGGAGGCTTAGGCAATCTAGATAAATAACCACTCAACCGCATTGGCTGATTCCAATTCGGAATCACCATTTGCTGTTGAATATCTTTCGGAACATCAATCAGAACCGGGCCGGGCCTACCGGACCGGGCTATAAAGAAGGCCTCTTTCACAATTCTAGGGATATCATCAACATCCAATACGAGATAATTATGCTTCGTAATTGACCTAGTTACCTCGACGATTGGGGTTTCCTGAAACGCGTCCGTGCCGATCATGCGGCGGGGCACTTGGCCGGTGATCGCCACCATCGGCACGCTATCGAGGAGGGCGTCGGCGAGGCCGGAGACGAGATTGGTGGCGCCGGGGCCGGAGGTGGCAATGCAGACACCAGGGACGCCGGAGGCGCGGGCGTAGCCCTCGGCGGCGAAGACGCCGCCCTGCTCGTGGCGGGGAAGGACGTTGCGGATGATGTCGGAGCGCGTCAGCGCCTGGTGGATCTCCATCGACGCACCTCCAGGGTAGGCGAAGACGTCGGTGACCCCCTCGCGCTCCAGCGCCTCCACGAGGACGTCGCTGCCCTTGCGTGGCTCGTCGACGCCGAATCGGGAGACGAAGGCCTCCTGCTCCTCGGCCTGCGGTTTGGGAGAGGATAGGACGCTCGAGATTTGCAGCGGGCGGCGGCGGCGGGAGACGGCGGTGGCGGAGTGATGGGGGTTTTGGGGGAATGGAACATTGAATCGCGCGATGAGCTTCGGCTTGGTGAGGAGAGGAGTGTTTTTGGAGATGGCTGGGGAGGTGGAGGTCGAAGCGGCGGCCGCCATTATAGACGGTGTGAAGAGACGGCGGGTGGCGGCGGCTTATTGTTTTATAGGGTTAAAATTGTGGAGAGGAACGGGAGTGCACGTACGACGGAAATGAAGGGCAAATCTTAATAAGACTGCAGAGAAGCCGAAATGACGTAAATAACCTCGTCTGATTTTCAAATGCGATGGCTTTCCTAATTTATGTGGCTAAGGAATAAGGATACTAGTGGCCTAACTCGTAAATAGCGTCATAATTTTCAAGCACAAGTTGCAACTTGCTCGAATTTTTTTTTTTTGGTCAATTAATACAGAAATTTTAAAATTTGCGTCGCGGTGATTTCGAATCAATCGGGGCTGGCGCCGGGCGTTAACCACTCTACCACTAAGCCAACACATACACTAAAATTAAATTTTGTCTTTTCTTTATTTACTAGTGTTCCTCCCGCCGCATCGCGAGACCTAAACGTTTCCAAGTTTATGAAAAAGATAAAAATTGACCATCTTCATCGCTCTAAGCGAATCCTCTACGATTCATAGTTGCAAAAAAGAAGAATCAAATTGTAATGCATCAAGTCTTGCCTGGAAATGCATCAAGTTAGATCCTAAATCAGATTAGAGTAGATAAATAAATCAAAATTATCTAATTCCATGGTGATGTGTTACTTCGATTGTAGGCATGGGGAAATTGGTAAGACCAAAGTTGCTACAGATGATTTTAAATATCCATTAATTGTGGATCACTTTGATGTTTGTGTGTGGACAACAATCATCCCCTTTCACCGTCTAATCCGTTGTCTCACATAGGATGGGGGTTGGCTACCGTCTGACTGGAAATTGTTACAGCATCAACTAAGTGAGTCTATTTTTAGCAAGTTAACTTACGGTATCTTAATGTTGATCACGATTGTAGTGTCGCAAAACTCTTTGCCTTCCTTGGTCAATCAATTGTGATTGCACCAGATGTGATTTAGGAGATGCTAAAACTTAGACATCTTGAGGTTGATAGAATTTGTCTTCTCTGATCCTCTTCCAGTGGACAGATTAGACCATTAAAATGACTTGGTTTTGAGAAATCTACACACACTTAGAGAATATGAGGTTGAGTGAAGAGAATTCCCAATATTATAAGTTATCATACTCGGATGAATCAGGGCCGCCCCTGAGGGTAGGCCAACCTGAGCGATCGCGCAGGGCCCACCATCTCAGGGTGTCAAATTATTTCAAAATACTTATAGATATATAGATTTATTTGGATTCAAAATATTATATTATTTAAATATTTTATTTTATTTTAAAGTCCAAAGTATTAAATCTTTATATATTTTACTTATAGATATATGTTTTCATTTGGTCCAAAGATATATTAGAAAATATTGATGTTGATGTGATTATTAATGGTTTTGCATCTACAAATACTCGAATATATTATTTTTATGTTATCGTATCGTAGATAAGAGTTGAGATATAGAAATATAAGGATGATAAGTAAGTTGCATATGCTTTTGACAATTTTTTATTATCTATTTCTATTTGTAGATCACTTGAATTTTACGTAAATTTACAAATTTGATTTATTTTATAAGTATAATATAAGGGACCATTTTGGACTGATCCAATAGTTACGTGAATTCATGTGGCCAAAGATCACGAGTTCAAACCTCACTATCGCTCTATAGGTTCAAGCCACAGGTCACCGATTTTTCAAGTGTGGTTTAATCGTCTCCGTGTCGTTGCAAGCTATTGTAAAGAAATATAAATTTTACCAAGATGCATGAAGATAATGGTGGGGTTTATATGAATTTTAAAAATGGGGATCTATATTCCTTATTTTGCCTAGGGCCTACAAAATATCAGGAACGAGGCTGGATGAATCAAGCTGGCATTATTTGTTGGGAAATTAAATCATCATTCATTCTTAGGGGAAAACAAAAATAAACAAGAAATAAATGAAAATAAATAATAATCACCAACACAATAATTTAAAGTGAAAAACTCTGAAATCGAAGAAAAACCACGATCCACGAAAGACAAATTACTATATGATAAATTCTACAATCACACAGTATTCCTCTATCTCTCGACACCGCACACTATTACAAATCATTGATAAACTCTCACCCTTCTATCAAGACTCATCATTGGATAATCTAAAAAAAAATTCCACTAAAATCAATCACAAGATTATAGTGTATTGATTTGGTACATGTTGCACTGCTTGCAACTCTTACACACCTTCGTTATGCAGAAATGGGCTCAATTTATAGAGGAACGGGAGCTGCAATTTTCTTCCCTATAGTCATTCTACAAATGCAATTGCATAAAAAAATCTTGTATGGGGAGGCTGACGAAATCTCCAATTTTTAGCTGCATTCCAAGAAACAAGGTAGGCGTGCAGCAATTTATTGCTGCCAAATCTCTACATATATTTTCCGCCACAATAAATGCAATACCATTCTTTACAAACTTTGTCCACATTGTTAGCGTGTGGGTCATATCCACGTTAATGAGGTGGACTTTCTCAACATTATTGTCCCCACAATCTTGGCTACTTCCATCAACTGGAATTTCTAGCATGGCAAATTCCGTGGCAATTCCAAGCGGCGTGATTTTGGTTTGAGCCTCACCTTCCCAACTTTGTTTAAATGGTTGTTACAAAGTAGTTGTGGTAAAATTGACGATGACGGTTGGAGCCTTGCCCCATCTTGAAACTCTTCAATTATCTCCAAATTCAGTCATTGGATTGGTAGAGGAAATTCCTTCCCTTGCAAAACTTGGATACTTGGGGTTGTGATGAATTGAATAACTGGAATGCAGACAACTTCCCTTTTCCAATCCTCCAATATCTTTGTCTCATACATTTATCTAAATTGGATGAGTTCCCTTCAGGTATTGGAGAAAGACAAAAACTCCTGCACTCGCACTTTTTATACGGCAAATTCGTACGAGTTTATCATGATATGAGCGTGCATGGTTTTCACCATGAGGCGCACACGGGAGACCAGCCCTTGGAGAAATACCAACGGTTCAAATATCTTCGACCATTTCAGCAATTAGAACATTGGTGGAAAAGAGGAGCCTTAAGCTTCAAGTTTCTTTTCAGGTTGATGAGGAAACAATGGAGAGCTTCAAGGAAAAGGATCGACAATCTGTATCTTCGACTTCAAAATGTGAAGCTGAAGAGCCTGTCACAAATTCTATCTATACTTATCATTTTTACAAACATATTATACACTTGTTGCTCGATTTGGCTCGCATTAGCCTGAATACTTGTTATGATGATATAATCAACTTTAGGGATTAACTACCTTTGTATTTTACTACCGCTTCTAAAATTGTTAAAAATGAACCCAACCCGATGGATCAACCATATATAACTTGTTTCAAATAGGGAAAACTCTTCTACAGGAACCTCAATAGCTCAGCCTCATGAAAATGTGAGGGGAAAACCCGACATAACTGATCTTACTAAGTAAATTAGTAACTAATAATAATAATAAAATACAAACACAATCATCCAGAATAGCTAGCATTATTCTCTCTCTCTCTCTCGGGAAAATACAGAGTAGCATTCTTACTCTCTTATGAACCTCCTTGGTGGCATTAGCTCTTAAGGTTGTTGTGTTTGTTCTTCCTAAATTATATTAAAACCTAGTTTTGTATATGGAAGTAATTATTGTTTGGGTAATTATTAAAACCTGTTTGCTTATATATTTTTGTTTCAATGAATTCCTTTTTAGTGGCTTAAGCAAAATCATTAAAAATGACATTTCGGAACAGCGATTTTAATAATAATAATAATAATAATAATAATAATAATAATAATGATGATGAAAGCTTATTAAAACAAAATTGAAAAGTGCATAAACCTAAATTGTGTTTTTTTTGATATCATGAGGAGCCGCATTTCTACCTTAAGTGCGTTTGGTGGGGTTGAGCTTGTGACCTTTCGTACGTAACCCACTTTAACCATTAATTTGTCCCAGGCAAGACGTCTAAATTGTGTTTTGAAAATAAAGAGAATAGTAAGGAGGTCAGAGACAACTGCAAAGCTATCGCTAGATTGGATCGAAGGTATAAGTTCAAGCACATTAGTAGAGATGTTAATTATGTAAAATTATTGTTCGTTCGGCTAGGGCATATTTTTACCCTCATGTACGGAATTAGCCACCGATCTTTATTGTCGATATTTCCATTTTACGGCGTTTGTGTTCTTCGGATTAATAAGATTTTCCTTTTTCTCAAAAATAAAATAAAATGTGATTTTTCATTAGTATGTATTGGTTTAATGATAAAGTAATTAATATATGAGGTCAAAGATTTTAGATTCGACTGTTGTCATTAAATTTATTTGCTAATTGAAAAAAAAATTAAGTTTAGGATTCAAGATCGACAGATGGCAGTTCAATTTCTTCCAAATCCTACTAAAAACTCCTAATTCCTTAGGGTTATTTTCGGCATTTCAGATAGCGTCATCCCCCTTGCCTTGTTGTCCTAGTTGGACTTCTTCCCCTTTATTTCGACGCTATAAGAAATGCTCCATTTTCAGTCGTCCTTACATCAATTACTCTGATCTCAAAACCCAGATCGAGAGAGAGAATACGGATTAAGTTCAAGGAATAGAAAAGGTTATGGACGCTTTGGATTCAGTTTTCGATCCGCTGAGAGATTTCTCCAAGGACAGCATCCGCCTCGTCAAGCGTTGCCACAAGCCCGATCGTAAAGGTACAACTCCTCCAAGCCTCTACTGCAACCGATCGATCCTTGTTCCCCTCGATTTCCTATTAATTTTGATTGATTTTGTTTATGTTTTGTAGAATTCACTAAGGTCGCAACTCGAACGGCAATTGGTTTCGTTGTGATGGGTTTCGTTGGATTTTTCGTCAAGTTGATTTTCATTCCCATCAACAATATTATCGTCGGCGCAGCTTAATTGTGAGGGTTTTAATTTTAGTTTTCTTTATTGGAAATTTTGAGCTGAAGTTTGTTTAGATTTTCGATTTGGTTGGTCAATTGATATAATTACGAATGTTTGCTCGTGTTTTGAATCACTGTGGTTTTTTTCTGTGTGTTTTCTTGTGATGCATCTGTTTTTTGGCCAGTAGAGATATCCCCCAAAAAATTAATTTGAAGGATTTATTAATAAAACAAAATTAGCCGCCTTAGCTTTATTTATCTGTATTCAATTTGCTGGTGCATGTGCATTTTGCCAAAAAGATCATTCGCTAAGGTTAGGTGCTGTGATGCCAATGAAACAATTAGCAGTTCGAAATCATATGATGATATGGGGTAAGATATGGTGTCACTGAGGACTACTGAGAGTTGATTTTCTGCGGAACATGTTATTTAGTTTGGTCTACTATATTTTCGTGGGATTTAGTCATTCCAATTTTACCTCTTTTAATGTTGAATGTTGAGGTTTATGATTTTCTTGAAATCATGTTAACCCTATCGTCATTTCGACTTAATTGGATAAAACTATCTTCAGTTGGCACTATTTATATGCATTTGTAGTTAGGGAGTTGAAAAATAAATAGGTAATTAAAAATCCCGAGGGTTCTATTAGTATAGCATGCATGTTTATGATTTTGTGCCTCTTTTGCTGGTTTGAAACCATTCATGATTGGAGGCTCTTAAGAAACTAGTTAGACAGTGTTCCGCAAGGGCCAAAATCTCGAGGATACGCCCCTCTGCATTTCGAGTCGGATTTGTTTTATCAGTTTAAATGTGAAAATCACGAACGCTGATCCGTATGGTACATTTTTGATCCATAAAGCCTCAAACGTTTGCTTACATGCCAAACTTTTGTATGTTGTAAGCAATGTGAATACAGAGCGTTTTCGAGTTATAATTGTTTTCTTACGGGTGAAATACTTTGGTACTGTGGATTCTCTCCCACCCTAAAAGTTTGTTGTTCGTCTAACTTAGATATCAATGCCATAAATAAATATGCGCGCTATATTCTGCTCTCTGTGTCGTCGTGCAAGTCAATCTATCAAGTATAAGAGTGTATATCGCACTTTGTACATTCCATATGATTAAATCTAGCAAGTTTCTATGATTATTTTATGATTGAATTGTATGTATGTTCATGATGAGAGGGGACTGACTGCAACACTGTTTCTTCGTGTTCAATTGCAGGCTTTCGGTTGGTACAAGAACCTTGCAACATCCGAAACAAGGGAATATTGGAAGTTCATTAGTTAGGCTCATTTGAGAAATTTTGTAGCACTTTTCTATTTAATTGTTGACAGTTATGTTATATTTACTTGGTCCATTATGAACCTCTGAGCTTTAATTTTGACTATATTGTCTAATCATTTCTCCAAATTGTCCATGTTCTCGAGATGAGTTCCTTAGCCCTTAAATCGGCATATCGAATGCAGCATTGCACCGACCATGAATTGTTTAATCGATAGTTTGGTTGATAATGAAATTTATCAAGATGATGTTAGATAGGATTCCAACATCTTACTGGTCATGAATTTGGTGAAACTGACTTTGAATTCTATTATAAATTTAGCTTTTCGTCAAAGCTGAATAATGTTGATGTGGAATTTGACCTTTAGGGGAATCTCTACGGTGCTCCATGCTACTTATGTCCCATTGGGATTTGTATGTATGTACAATACAAACGCAAAATTGAGGCAATCGTTTTAAGCTTGTAAGAGTGTACAAAATACACGAGTTCATGTGCCGGCATAATTCTGATGACCTTTAGATGAAACTGAAATTGGAGTATGCATCAAGATCCCAATACGTACTTGACATTTTTAAATGAGTTAATTGCTAATTGAATCACAATTTTTCGTCCTTCTTGCAAATTAAATCCAAGTTTTGAAACATTTCAATGATGTCTCAATTCTGTTAATTTGTAGTAAATTCATAAAATTTAATTTCTTATACGAGTTTGGAGCTAAGATATACACATTTTTCTAACATAAAAACTCAAAATTGATTTGGACTTTTTGAAGCACATCTTTGGATTGTCCTTCCATGATATCAATTTTGTTCGAATTTCCAAAATTATAACTCGGACAAGTCAGGAAATGTTATCTTCATTGTGTCAACCCACGACCTATTACGCAGTTGTTGGACGTATGACTATAAAACTGACAACATGAAAGGACAATTCAAACAATGTCACAATAAGTCTAAAAAGCTCTCAATCAATTTTGAGTTTCGGTGACAAATGGATGTCCAAATCAACTCCAATCGCCTACAATCAGCTTTTATCCCTAGTGTCAAAGGGAATCACGCATCAAATTAGGAAAAACGAATTTACTAATGAATAAAATATTGAAATTTTATCAACGAAATTGATTTTAATTTGCAATAAAATCGAAATGTTGGTATTTGATTATCAAATAACTCTCAGTAAAAATAGAGATTAAGAATTCAATGTTTGTTTTTGGTGACTGTTATTTAGATAAATTTATTCTAAAAAAAAAATTAATGTTATGTCTCTTGTCTTGATATCTCTGATGAACATCAAGTTTATACATTATAATATCGATATATATACACATGACGATATTAGAAGAAACCATTCTTTTTTTCAATCAATATATGAAGAGGATCGATGCTCGTCCTTCGTAGCCAGAACCATTTGAAATCTTTATTAAAATTATTCCACAAGACAAGGGTAATTTCCCCTAAAAAATTCAAACATGCAAAATTAATGATTATCGAAACTGGTAAACACACCACCTGCCAGTCACAAGAGTGGTCCTAGTAATGACCTGTTTGGTGAGCAACTATTTATCAAAGGCATGATTGTAGCTCAACCTCCAAATAACAACCACAAGCTAGCCTTCCCACCACAATGCTTATTTAAACACACAAACAAGCCCCCCATTTCTCAACACACTACCTTATAAAACACCGCACAACAAATCCAACCCTAAAAAATGGCCACCAAGACACCACAAGAAGAGCAACGAGCCGGAGCGGAGATCATCCAGGGCGCGGAGAAGGGCTACGACCACTCCCTAACGCTCCTACGTGAGCTCGGGTTCCCTCGGGGCGTGCTACCCCTCAAGGACCTCGAGGAGTGTGGCCTAGTCCGTGAAACGGGATTCGTGTGGATGAAGCAGAAGGCGCCCTATGAGCATTTCTTCGTGGGGTCGAACACCCTCGTGAGGTACGATAGAGAGGTGACCGCGTACATCGAGAAGGGCAAGATGAAGAAGATGAGTGGAGTGAAGAGCAAGCAGTTTCTCCTTTGGGTGCCTATTGTTGAGATGAGCATTGAAGAGCCTACAGCTGATAAGATCTATTTCAAGACTCCAATGGGGATAGGGAGGTCTTTTCCCATCACTGCCTTCATGGATGAAGATGAAAAGAACACGTATTTAGAGCAACTCAAGGCGTAGAGGGACAATTTTCATGACACTCATATATAATATGTGATCAACTATTTTATTTCCTTTTTGCCTGATGAGCAAGTAGGCAAGATTTTATGGTATTGGTATTGATGTTTTCGATGTCAGAATGACTTACTACAAGTCTGTGAAGACTAAATAAACTACAATTGAATTGGCCAAGGAAAATAATTTAAAATTCTTAAGCTTAAAATAAATTTAAGAATTTTTGCTTGCACTTAAGTTGTATATTAAAACTAAGTTGACAACATATACTGGATGAAAAATCAATCACACTTAATTCTCTTATATTTGATAACATTATACCTTAGAAATCGAAATCCCAAAATCATGACTTTAACGAAATAGTTTAAATTTAAAATTATGAATTTTGGAACTGCCGATCTGGGTGCAAGTGCAACCGTCTGTTCCAAAAAAGAAAAGAAAAAAAGAAATCATTTGTTCCCGGCACGTTAATTCATTTCATATATATTATCTGGAAATTAGTAAAAGTTTGTATTTAATTTTTTTCCATCCATCAAAAGTTTGTGTTTTATTTTTTGAATATAACTTCTCTACTCATTTTACGTCTGTTATAATCTATCTAATTCTATATACCAATATATATTAGAGAGCCCACAATAATTTTAAATCCTACATGGCATCTCCATACTTTTTAGATCTTATCTATCTAAATTTGATAATTTATCCTTTCTTTTTATATATAATCTTATTTCAAATTATAAAAATATGTAACTGCTATTTTCCTTATATATTATCTGGATTCATCAATTTGTCTTTATATAAATCATGATAATATGGAAACATATTAATTAACAACTTTGATCAATTAATTTGCATTTTGATATAGTTTCAAAAAATGAGTGCTGCCTCAAACTCCTCCCTACACTCACCGCCTAAACTCTATAGTACAAAATCTGTTAAGATTGATATATAATCACAATGACCATTTTTAATTTTTCATTTTTATTGAGCAATTTTAATGCATTTCGCAATTCTGCTGGTTGCGGGTTTTCATCTTCTTTGGATAATTCAACATCCAAAGGTTATGTAAAATAACAATAATGTATTTCTCTTTACTTTATTATCTTTTCTCATCATGTATATTAGCATCTTTATGAAAACAAGTGCTGACTTTCGAATTCATGTTGTTACGATTATATGAGGTTCATCAAATCCGAACAAGCTTGACTAGGAGCTTCAAAATGCAGCGTCACAAATGACATGTAGGTATAATTTTAATTATTTCATTATTTTACATTCGATTAATTTTAAAAATATTGGATATCACAGTAAGAAAAATAAAACAAAAAAACAAACAAAAGAGTTAGGAAATCCAGACTAAAAATCTCTATTCCAGATCTATTGAGGAGAAAGCTATTGTCGAAATAGGGATAAAAAATTATTGTTCTCCTAAAGTTTTATAAACTATTTTGTTTAGTTCCTTTTAGTTTTTATCCATCGTTTAATTTAAGTTGTAACGACCCGGCTTCCGGATTGATTGATGGTGACCACTGCATCAACACGAGTCTTTTCAGTGTGCTTTGTCCTCACTCACACACTCCATGAGAAAACTTCCCAGGGTCACCCATCCCACAATTGCTCCAAGCCAAGCACGCTTAACTTTAGAGTTTTTATGAGATGGACTCCCGAAAAGAAGATGCATCTTGTTGGTATGAGTAGCACATATCAAATCCTTTAGTTTCTCCTCGAATATGCGCATCCCATACCGCATATTCTCGAAATCCTCTCATTCGGTGCGTTTGGTTCATTCATGTACCCTCCGCTTTGAAGCCTTAATCGAGCCGCCTTGTCCATGCCTCCGCACCGGCGATCACTCCGTCTTACGCCCGGGCGTCACATAAGTATTCGCCACGTCTTGTGACTAATGAAATATCTTGACCGAGATGTTTGAATATATCCCCAAGGATGACCCAATGGTTAAGGTGGGTTCTCGTGGCCGAGAGGTCACTGTGTTGAACCCCACCAAACGCCTCTATGGGTTTGAGTCTATCACACATGGTTTTCCAAGTGTGGTTTACCTGTTCTGTGTGGTTTGCAGGCTATTGCATAGGACCGTGAAGTTTATCCAGTGCGCAAAAGGTAGCGGCTGCGGGTTCCCCATGATATCAAAAAAAAAGAATCATATTTCTTAATGCTGTGAATTCAAATTTGAATTTTATATGATTTCGTTCAATTTCTTTTAGTTTTGTGTATTTTGTTCTGATATATTATTTAATTTAATTGGGCCACGTCTTGTGTCAATAGAATTAATGTTATTGATGTTATCAATTGAATGTTGACTACATGTATATGATTTTGAAAATATATATATGTTACTAACTATATTATCCAACTCAACTAAGAATATGTTTATCTTCTCAATTTGCAATACTATATACTATTAATTATTATGTATAATGATCATATATGTTGTGGTCCTATAGACTTAGAAATGTGATTAATTAAATATACTAACACTGATTTTTTCCAATTTTCCAGAATATTGATTTGCTGGTGTGGCATAATCAGCAATAATAATTATTCTTATCACATTAGCGCCCATAATTTCTCTCAATTCCTTAACTGTTTTTTTATAACTGAATGGAAATTCCTTATTAAATTGTTTTTTTAATAAAATGATACAATTGGAATTTTAAATTAATTTTTATAAGATTTTACAAATTCTAAATATATTTCTTTTCAAACATTAGTCTTGGATTCAAGATTGTAATAATTTATATTTGTTATAAACTTAAACAGGTTTGGATAATTTATATAATAAATAACTTTTAAATCGAGCATGAGAAAAGTATGGCTATACAAGTTATAAATAGATATGAACATTAATCGACGTGCCTATGTAAAAATTTCTCAATTTTTTTTCTTTTGTTGTTCATACTATTTATTGTTGATGTTTACTTTATAATATGATTTTATTTTAAAAGGACTCTAACATCATTGTAACAACTTATTTATAAGATTAGGGAGGTTCATGTAATTAGTGGGTATTATTATACAAGTTGATACTAGAATGAGCAGTAAAATAACTTTTAATCGAGTTTGAGATCAGTACGAGTATATACAGTCTAGACAGGTCCACGTGGTTGAACCTTAATCTTATTGTTTTAGTACATCACTATGTTTTGCAGTGATCAACGACTCCAAATTGTTGAACCTTAACCTATCATTTTGATTCTACATTGTGCTCTAGCATGGTCAACAATTTATGGTACAATCATTAAATTGTTTTTTTTTAAATCTATACTTATTAATTTCAATCTAAAATGATTTATTCGTTGAAATTCAATGTAATAGAACTTATATATCATATCTAGAGCATCTATCTGATATAGAGATCATCTGCTTAGTTGACCATAAATAAGAGACACAATCAATCTTTTTTGAAAGTAGGACAATACCTACCAAAACTTGTGTTTAGCCATGATGAATCTCTTTTGCAATTTCTCGAGTCACAAGCAAAATTTTGTCTCAAATTTTTAATCTACAACAAAGATGATCATAAGCACAACACAACAACTAATGTGGTGTACGATGAAAATTTTGACAGATTATGAGGTAATTGTAAAATTATTTTTTTATATTTTATAAAAATATTTTATTTAAATTAATTTAATTTCACTTTCCATATTTAGAAGAATTTTCTATTACTAAAATTTTGAAAACATTTTTAGTTTAATTTCTATTTGCTCTGGCAGTTAAAAATAGTGGGAATAAATATCGAACAAACATCCTCCTCGATCTATTTCTCTATTATAATTTTATTCGTCAGTTAATATTTTTTTCAATGAATTATTGAAATATAATAATTTAAAATAGAATATTTACTTGGCTTTAAAGTTCATATTCATAAATTATAACGTAAATCCGTCGAATTTCGACGGGTTACAAACTAGTTTAATTAAATTCTTCTCACCAAAATCAATGCAAGATTTTGTTGGACCAAGCGAGTATTTGTTTTGACAGCTCTAAGCCATGCATGAAAAAAGGGTGCAGATATCAATTACTGATATATTAAAGGGGTCAAATAGCAATAACCAGATTTTCGCTCATCGTTTAAACCCTAGAAACCCTCTGCTAACGTCTATCCCCCATTGCCGAATCCGCTTACGCCGCAACCTGCTTCCGTAAGTCTCTCTCTCTCAATATCATGAATATGGCAGTCGGATTTGGTTTTTCTAGTTTCACTCAAGGCTTGAATCTTTGTTTCGATGCAGATCAATCGGAAATCCAATCATCATCAAGCAATGGCCGTCAGTTTCTCCGACCTCAGTTCTGCTGCCGGCCTCAAGAAGCTCGATGAGTACCTTCTAACTCGCAGTTACATCACTGGGTGAGTTTAGCTTTCGCCTTTTCAATTTGTGATTTTTGTGTTTCTATTGATTGCAAATGCGACGCAGTGGTTTGTTTAATTTTGAGCGCTCTAGCACAGTAATCTGAATATAAGATTCGATCTGAAACTCGATCACTATGTTCTTGTTGAGTTAGTGATTAAGTATCAGTTTATTTGATGAGTATTTTTGCTCTCCCTAAGATTAAGAGATGAAACAAATCGAAACATTTTCGCTTCCTATTTCTTCTGTTTGTCGCATATTAATTGGTGTGTGGCGATATAAGCAATTGTGCTGATAGTCTCTTAGCTACACACGTGTTGCAAGCTGAGATTCAGTTGGAAAATGCTTGTTGTTTTGAAGTGCGTATGTTGTTTCAGATACCAAGCTTCAAAGGATGACTTGACTGTTTATGCTGCTATCGCGAAGCCTCCATCATCTGACTATGTCAACTTGTCACGGTGGTTCAACCACATTGATGCGCTGTTGAGGATTTCGTATGTCCTTTCCTTTCTTAAATTATGAATTTCACAAATTTAGATTGTTAGATTGTTAATCTATATGATTGTGTTGTAGAGGTGTTTCTGGTGAGGGAAGTGGTGTAACTGTTGAGGGATCAGCTCCTGCCTGTGATGCTATTGCAACTCCTCCTGCTACGGACACTAAGGCAAGATATAGTAAATAACATTTCTTATTTATATTCAAGTCTCAACCATAAAATATTTTCATGAACCGGACCTCTCTTATAAGATTGGTTTATAAATTGTGGATCATAGTGTTCTGGACTGATACATCATACATCTGAAATGAAGTTATTGTATTGATTCTGAAGTTGGTTTACAATTGGGATTTGTTGATCTTCAAATTTCTGTACAATGTGGATTCAGGTTGCGGCTGATGATGATGACGATGATGATGATGTGGACTTGTTTGGAGAGGAGACTGAAGAAGAGAAGAAGGCTTCTGAAGAGCGTGCTGCTGCTGCGAAGGCTGCTGGAAAGAAGAAAGTTGGTTAGTTCCTTGTTTTCACTTCACATAATAGGATTCTTTTTTATTTATCATCATTAAGACCTGCACGTTGCTACCAAGTATTGGTTCTGATGTTAGAATGAATATTTTATCTGCATTTGTTAATCTTGTGTAAGAAATAACTCTATCTTTGTTGGTTGTTATGTTATTCCTCAGTCGGGAAGTCATCAGTCGTATTGGATATTAAACCATGGGATGATGAGACTGATATGAAAGTCCTCGAAGAAGCAGTTAGAAGTGTGCAGCAGGAGGGTCTCCTTTGGGGAGCATGTAAGTTCTTTAACCTGTTAAGAATCGATAACTGCTCACATTATTTTTATAAGACAACATTTAGGAATCAATTTATGTTATTTTGTTATTTACAGCTAAGCTTGTCCTTGTTGGATATCGAATCACATTTTCAAAATTGATAATTGATTTGTTTTGTGATTTTGCAGCTAAGCTTGTCCCTGTTGGATATGGAATCAAGAAGCTGCAAATTATGATCACCATTGTGGATGATTTGGTATCCGTTGACAACCTCATAGAGGATTATCTTACTGCAGAACCAATTAATGAACACGTCCAGAGTGTCGACATTGTGGCCTTCAACAAAATTTGTAAGTATCTTCTATTGGAAAGATACGCATCCTTTTCTATGCGAATGTTCTTTGTCCAGGCCATAAGTTAAGTTGGATGTTTAGATGCAACTTTATGTTAGATAGTGATGTACGGTAAGAGCATCCTAAATTTGTATGTTAGAAGGTTCCTCTCACGTTTGTCGATTTCTTTGCCGTAAAAAATTGTATGCATTATACAAATTGCTCTTTTACTGAAGTTTCTATATCTAAGTGGAGCATTTTCTTTTGCAGAATTTGCCTGGTTCATGATATAAAGCTTTGCGTGTACGGGATCACGAGCAATGAAAGCCTACTTTGTCATTTCTCTGTTTTATTTATTTCCTTTTGATGGGTTATACGTTTGGACTCATAAATTGTGATGTGTGGAAGTAGTAGACCTTGTGATGAAATATTGAGTTTGTTTGGGCTTATAAGATTTTATGTTTTTTTGTTATTTATATTAATGACTTTCCTAATTTTGTCTAATTCGTTTCTCTTTTCATATCAAAATATGGCTAAAATAGACGTTATTTATCTAAGAACACAGATTTTAGGTTTTTACACTGGAGTGTTAAAAAAAATGACATAATATGACCTATTTTCATTAGTAAATACTTCTTTTGTTCCATTTAAGATGGTTTATATTTTTTTTTTTGGAATGTTCCATTCAAGTTGGTTTGGTCTTTTTAGGAAATAATAATTGTGTTTTCAAAAATATGTTCTATCTTTATTTTTAATTGTTGTATACTAGTTTTCTAAATAATTATGTTGAAAAGAAATGAACATTTTAATTGTGATGGATGGAGTATTTTTTTTCCATCTTTTTGCGTTCGTCCTGTGATTAAGAGGGTGTTTGGTTAAGTTTATTTTGAAGAGATTATAAGATGTTTCAATAACTTATAAGATATAATATCTCATAAACTTATTAGTTGTTAATGTGTTTGGATAATTAAGTTTATAAGTTAGAGAAAGAATTGAGTTAAAATATAAAATCATAGTTAAAGAGAAAAATTGACGAAATGTGAAGTCAATAGTGTATATATATAAAATAATGAATTATAGTAAAATTATTTTGGTAAATTTATTGTTATTTATAAGTTTATTAGAAAAATAAGTTGAGGTTGTACTACATATTATTAGGAGAGCTTGTAATATGTTGGAGCTTATTTTCACAACTTATAAGTTGTTTAAGAGCTTAATTTGCCAAACACTTGACATTGGCTTATAATCTTCTAAACAACTTATAAGTTGTTTTAAAGAACTTATAAACTTAGCCAAACACCCTCTAAGTTTCAATTACTTTGTGAAAGGTGTATTAATTGTTTTCATTGGAATATCCCTACATTTTTTTGCAATTAGCAGTTTATCGTTGATAAATAACGGATAGTAAATCTTTCTTGTTAACTGAACAAATAAGGATATTCTTGGGAAAATGTTTAAACTTTATCTTTTGAAATACTCTAAATATAACTTTTTAAAAGTAAAAATCGGGTGTAAAGGTTGTTGTAGTCGATCTAAGTCATAGAATCTATTTTGCGAGTATTATTTTAATTATTTGATAGTTATTACAATTATTGTTTGAATTCATGAGAAACTGATAGCAGGTCTAGGTTTAGGCTAGTAGAGATATTATCAATTTAGGTTTAGATCCATATAAATATTAACGAGATTTGACATATGATCTTTTAGCCATTAGATGTCATAAATCCACTGGACCGTCCCAATATAGATATATCGAGGTTTGTGTGAGACATGTCACATTAATTTATTGTAACAAGGAAGAATTAAGAATGTTAATTTACCTTAAATTAAAATGTGATAATATTATTGTACTGTTTCAAGAATATTATAATTACGAAATGGAAATAAGTGTAACTTCATACATTAATCAATAATTGATTCATTTTTCTAACAGCAGGAGAGAAATTTTATGTTAAAAATTAGTGTAGCAAACCCATTCGAAACCTCAAAACCTCGATAACCCAAAATTCATAAACCATTTGCATATTCTCTACTGCAACAACAAATTTGTGCTTCCTTGAGATTTAAGTTTTAATTTACATTTATCAGTGGTGCATATAGTGTGTCTATACAGACTCGAGAGAGAGAGAGAGAGAGAGAGAGAGAGCTATGCCGAAGCGAACGACGCATACGTATTCGAGCGAGGACGCTTTGCCGGAAGGCCCTGACTCCGATCTCTTCGTTTACTACTGCAAGCCTTGCGGCTCCCATGTCCTCATCACCGGTACTTTACCCCCTCCATCCCCTTTTCATTTTTTACATTGTGCAACCATCATTATACCTCTACTGTTTCCGGTCACTCTTTTTGTGCAATTTCATCCATTTATAATTTATTTATGAGGCTAATTAGTTGATTGGCTTCTGTAGTGGAGGCTTTGGTTGAATCTTGGTTGAATTCCATGTTTGATTTTTCTGTGTTTATTTTAGTAATTTCGGTGCACAATTTATTGGAGTTACGGAGAAGATTTAAATGTGAGCTTACAAATGATAAATATTGGGCATGATAACGCTATTGCACTTGTTTAATCGTTAATCTGTGTATGCACTAATTATAGGTTATAGCTTTAAAATTGTTTTCTGAATTTGAATTATTCTGTGAAGGGTGTCATAAATCGCATATCCGACCAGATTGTAACTATCGATCTTGTTGCTTATTTGTTCACTTAAGTTTGCATTTCCTCTTACGGAAACTAAAATCTTAAAATTGATAGATTATTAATTACAAATGTTAATTTGCTATCACACAATCACTAATTGGTTTTTTGTATGTAATTTGCCAGCCGATTTTACAGAAAATCAAAGTAGCAACAGTAAACTTTCTTACTGGCAGAACCAGACCTTTCTAACAGATTTTCATTTGGGATTACTTTATAATATTGCTTCAATTTTTTTCCTCTATATGATTTACATATTAAAAGTTGTCAAGCCATTTCTAGATACACTTATATCCCTTGTAGAGTAAGCTTGGATTTGAGAGAAACATAATATTGTTGTGTTTGTCTTCATCTCCTTATTAACTACAAGATCTGAAGCAAGCAAACGCTTACAGGATAACATAAAGATATTATAAGCATCATGCCTATTAACCAAGAGAGCTATACCTTGCATTACTAATTAGTAATTAGAGGTTCGGTTATTGGTTCAAATATTGGCCTCCCCTTATTTTCCAAAAGTTACAGGGTTTGGATTTTCACAAAAGAATAAATAAACAAATTTCATGCATCTGCACTTAAGTTCCTATCTCCGAGAAATATTCAAGCCTAATTTGCCAGTCTGAGCTATCTTCATCTCTGTATATTTGTATCTTGTTACATGCAAGTGCTGGAGAAATATACTGAAGACTCGAACTTAGACTAACTTTCTCTTACATATTTGGGATTCTGAGTATCTTCTGATTTTATTTTTAATGTTTTATATCTAACATTTGCTCTTTGTGCTATAAAAAATTTACAATTAAGTTTTTCCTCATCTGAAATTTGATTCAAGGTTTGTATCTATACACTAAAGCATATTTTTAGATACACAATTGCAGAAAATGCCCAAAAGAAAAACAGACAATGCATATGTTTTGGACAGGAAGAAACATCTGGCAAGGCTGAATACTAGCGAAGCAGGAAAGGTCCTCTTAAAACGGTAATTTTCTGTTAGCTTTGCTGTATCATACAAATATTTTTTCGTATTATCTGGTGCATGATAACTGTGTTGTGATTGTTCCCTACATTTCATGGGAAATACTTAACATCAATGTAGAACTTTAATATGAAGGAAAATGATACTCTGAAATTATAGTGTGCTTCTTACCATGTTTACATGTGCATTAACTGTGATTTTTAATTGCTGTTTGTAGCTTCATCTAATATAATGTATCATGTACCTTTATAGGTAATGATTGTTTGATCAATTTCTGTTAGCAATTGAAGTTAATCTGTATAGTTAATCATTTTTCGGCTTTGCTAATTTAGTAGTATATATTGTTCTAAATTAACAATGTTCTTATTTATGATGGTGCCTTTTTAATCCAGTGGTGAAGGGAAAGTGGAGAGGCAGTATCGAATGAATTGTGTGGGTTGTGAGCTTTATGTTTGCTATCGTGCAGAAGAAGACCTGGAGTCTGCTTCATACATATATGTAGTTGATGGTGCACTCAGTACAATTGCTGCTGAAACTAATCCACAGGCAAGATGAATTCTTAAATCTGTCCTTTTTGTTAAGTTTCTTATAGTCTATGTGTCAGCCTGATATGCAAGAAGGATTTATGCTGTCTCAGATGTTCTGAATTGCCATTCTGTGACAATTTTTAAGTCTTTGTCAATTCTCATTCTTTTCTTTAACTAGTCACATACATTTTTTTCTCTTCCTGTTGATCCTTGAAGTTTTCTCTCCCATAAGATAATTTTTGATAGATTTTATTTGATCTTTACGTTATGCTCTAGGATGCTCCTGTTCCACCTTGCATATCACAATTGGAAGGGGGTCTTGTGCAAATAGCCATAGAAGTGGAAGACCGGGCACAACGTTCGGCAATCACAAGTAAGGCGATGGTCCATTTCTTAATAATGCATTTGACAACATCTGTGTTGCATTTAGCCTTAATATTATTGCCAAAACTAACCTGATAGCTTCTAACAGGAATGAATATGCTTATGACTAATTTTTTAATGTTGATTTGGTTTTGGAATTTGCCTTGTTAGAGAATATAAGCTTAGAGATGTGTTGGCTGTCAAAATTCTGTCTGTATATGGACTTTTGACATTAATATGTGATGAAGTTTTTATATAAAATAAAATTCTAGTATACTTATTCAAATGGGATGTAAAAAGTAATCTGTCATCAAAAGAGATGCAATGTTACATCAACTATGCACTTCTGTTGCTAATGATAGTTCAGCTTTCTCATTCTTTTATACCCCCTGGTTGCCTGGTTGGAGTGCAAGGGTTAGATAATCTTTTACAGTTGTATTACAAATAAAATTGTAGTATGTACGAATTCTGAAATGAAAAGAACGGTATAGTGGGCATGATGTTAGGACTCTTATTGTGGTAAATAGCATTAGGTGCTGCTGTTATATGCTCTAATTATAGACACCTTTACAAGTAGTTTTTCCCAAATTGACTTATGATTGTGTTAGGAATACTTCTGTGATGAGATTTTGGAAATATAATCATATTTGCCAAATCTACAAGCTAATTTTTGGTCTTTTCGGTTGCATATATCTACAGTTAATAAATGAACGTCATTTCCTTCTAATTCTGCAGCTCTTTGAAAGGTAATTCTTTGTGATGTAAAAAGACAAAATTATGCTATGCATATAATGTGACCATGTGTCTTTTATTTTCTTAATGTAAGTAAAAGTAGTGGTGCTCTTGTATTTGAATAATTTATCCACTCCTAGATTTTTGAAGTTTTTATTTTATTTTATTTTTTCAGTCCCTGCTCATTCACAATTACTATCTAGCATCAAGAAGGTTTAGAATTATGACTATAATCTTCCAAAACTTCAAAATTGGAATTCTTTTGATATAGTGTATGGATCCGCTTCATGTTGAGTTGAACTGCTTGAAAATAGCTTGGGTCTTGTAATATGCAAAAACAGGACTTGTACTATTCCCTGATTGATTGTCTGAGAGCTAATTTGCCTGTTCATGTATGCTTTTCAATCACATTTTATTTGTATGTGAGAAAATTTAGAAAAGAATGTATTTGATGCTTATAGTGTCCCTCAACTTTTCAGGAGTGAACGCTGATGATGTTCGAGTTACTGTTGCTGCAGTTGCTGCCCGAGGAGAAGCTAACAACGAGCTTTTGGAATTTATGGGCAAGGTACACAGAATAATCATTTCCTGAAATTGCTTTGGTTTCTAACTTGAAATTCCGACTTATCTGGTAAGTTTCGAGACAGGTGTTGGGTCTAAAATTAAGCCAGATGACACTTCAACGTGGGTGGAATAACAAATCAAAGCTCCTGGTGGTACGTTGGACTCTAGCATTTGATTTTCATGAGTTTTATATCTTTAACAGTTTTGTCTCGAGCCAATCAATACAAATTCTTTGGCAGTATTAGTTTCCCTATGCATCTTGTGCAAGGATATATTATATTTTGAAAACTGAACTTTTTGAAGAGGTAATTTTCTAATTGGAGACTTGCTTTCTGGGGGTTATTACTGTGAATATCGAAAGAGAGATGACCCAATAATGCAAGAAATGCTTCGCATGAGTTTGGTAAAAAGAAGTAGATACGATAAAGAAGACAGTGAGGCTCAAGGGATTCATGCTCTCTGCTTTTAAGTTTGAAATCTGTGTAGGGCTATGTTAGCCTGCATTTTTCTGTATGATGACCGAACGATTTCTGAACCAGGTGGAAGATTTGACTGCCAGACAGGTCTACGAGAAGCTTCTCGAAGCTACACAACCATAAGATGGGCATGTAAACAACACAATCTGAGAAAAACTTGATCACGTCTGGCTTTTGGGGTTTGACTCATTGATACTACTCGACTCGATAGCTTTGGCAAGTCCAACTCCTAATAAGTGCCGCAGGTTTGTTGGTGTTGTTGAACTATTGATGTTTCCAAGTGTAAAACCGGCTGTTTTGGCAGAACTCCAATTTGCTCACCTTATTTCTTTTGGAAGTGTTGTATGAAGATGCTGTTTCAAACCAAGAGTTATGAGATGGGACTCTCAGCTTTCCAATTCGAGCACAGAAAATTGGAATTTCTATTTATTCTCTCGTCACCATTTTATTGTTATTCATTGAAGAAGCAACCGTAGCCTGTCACATCTGCAAAGCATGAACTATATATGTAACTTTGAAAACAGAAAATGCTGCATAAGATTATGGAAGTTAGCCTAATTCCATGATACTACTTTTAAAACTATTAATGGAATTACCCCTTTCGAAATAATACAACTAGGGCGAGCAAATCTGAACCCGAACCGAAAAATCAAACCAAATTGAACTGAAATTGGCAATTTTGATCGTTTTTTGAGTAGAACGGTTCGATTTGGTTTATAATGGTGAAAAGTGATTTTAGTTCGGTTTGAGTTTGATTTTGGCTTAATTTTTTTTATTTTTAATTTGGTTTTACTCAAATTGAATGAACCAAACTGATTTTTTTTATTGGATATGATTCAATTTGAATGAGTAAAACGATCTAGTTAAATTTGAATTTTTTTAAATCAATTCTGATTTTTTGGATTCGATGCAGTTCGAGATCGAACCGCCTCAAGGGCCTTCAAGGCTCACAACTAATGTTCACTTGAAAAGCAGAGACAAGTACAAAAAAAATGAAATATTAAAGAAACGAATTTCTCCCTTAAAACATTTTAACGCAGCGTCACCGTTTCCTTAAATTCTTCGACTACTTCTGTCCTAATATAGTCCTTCTCTGTCACTTGAAGCAGAAAAAAGCAAATTTAAGAAAAGCATTTGTATAATTACCCTAATGTTTGAATATAACCTTCGTTTTCATATATCTCTTTTGAAAACATCTGCGCATTCTCTCTTTTGAGAATTTTCAAATCTATGATTATCGGAACACAATTACCCTAATGTTTGTATATAACCTTCTTTTTTTTTGGTTGTAGACAGTATAATTTTTGCTCTTAGTTTCCAATCTCTTTGTATGTACTAAAAAACCCGAGATTGCTCCACAATTTCCTGATATATTCTCATGTGCTCTGAATTGACCGGCACCTGGCACAGCTCGGCGACGGAAGCTGCGCGCATATTGTAGATTCAGAAATTTAAGGTAAATATGTTAATCTAAGTTTTAATCAATTGATAAGAGTATTTTTTTATATAAATAAATAATTATTTTTTCTCATGTTCGCCTGTGGTTATTGAACCCACAAACACATCTACTTAGAGGACTCGTAATAGTTGAATTTCTACCTATGTGTTACACAAGTGTATTTTCTGAATTTTTCTGTGTCATTGCTGATTTATTTTTGAGATAATTCGTCTACGGAGATGGAGAGAAATGTTTATAGACGGGCCATTATGCTTTCTCTGTTATGTTTTTTTTCCTCACTGAAAATACGCCCGTGTTCTTATTAGAATTCTGACGCCGAAAATAGATGGCTTTATAATGTAAATACACTTTATGCACCTTAAATCAACAATGATTACCGTTTATCTGTGAACACATGTCATAATCCCGTTAATTTGTGAAACATGTCACTGTCACGTTCATATATTATGATAAATTTAATGCAATTTAAATGATGACGAAAATAAAAGGAACTGCTGCCAAATTGTGTTTTAATATAGTATCTAGATTTCAAGAAAAGAGATGACTTGATATTTGTTGCAATTTTAGATGTTTTTTTAAGGGAATGTACGATTCTTGGTGTCAAAAGACTTTAGTTTCGTTTAATTTTTCTTTTGAGAGAGAGTGCGTGCGTTTTGGATGTTCTTTTGATCTTTGTCTTAGTTTTTCCATGACCGATGGAGAACAGCTTTGTGTTGGAATGACTTTGCTTTATTTCTCCATGCTGTAGGCTTGAAACTACAATGAACCAGCATAATCCAAACAGCAATAGCAATCCGATTAGAGGAAATATAAGTTTTGCAAATGCGGGGGGATGCAAATGCCGATCCAAATATCCATGAACAATAACCAACAACAGATACCCCATCAGCCTCATCTGCAACATGCAGCAAGGCCCTATTTCGCTGGACATTTCCAACTATCTGAAGCTCAACCTCAAGCATTTGTCCAAGCCCAGTCTGGGCAAGCTCAAGCTCCTACACAGATCTTGGCCTCGCCCCAGGTTAATGCTAACATCAGCATCTCATCCCCTCCCGTGTCCACGCCGGGTTCTGGTGTGGCCGGAACGGGCAAGCGCCTTCATAAGCCTCCTTCTCGGCCTTCTGGGGGATCCTCTGGCCAGGGCACTGCTTCTCCTATGAAAACCATGGAATTGGCCCCTGCTGCACGGAGAGGGAAGCGAAAGCATCCTGATAAAGTAATTCCAGAAAAGGTTGCAGCAATATTTCCAGAATGTGCTCTTTACACTAAATTGCTTGAATTTGAGTCTCGTGTGGATGCTGCACTTGTGAGAAAGAAGATCGACATCATGGAATCTTTGAAAAACCCTGTCCGGGTTCAAAAGGTTCTTCGGATATATGTCTTCAATACTTTTGCTAACCAAACAGATATAAGTACAGATAAAGGGAATTCTGAGCCACCTTCATGGTCTCTTAGGATGATTGGACAAATTTTGGTAGATGGCAAGAATCCTGCAACTGACGGACAGATGAAGAGACCTAAGTGTTCGTATCCAAAGTTATCATCTTTCTTCAAGAAAATCACTATATACTTGGACCAGAATCTATATCCTGATAATCATGTGATCTTATGGGAGAGCTCTCGATCACCAGCCCTCCATGAGGGTTTTGAGGTGAAGAGAAAAGGCGACAAGGAGTTCACAGTGATTATTAGATTGGAGATGAATTATGAGCCTGAAAGATTTAAGTTGTCTCCAGCATTGCAGGAAGTTCTTGGGATCGAGGTGGAGACACGTCCCAGAATAATGACGGCCCTTTGGCAATATATAAAGATGAAAAAATTACAAATTCCTGGTGAAGCTTCCTTTTTCATGTGTGATCCGGCTCTAAGGAAGGTTTTTGGTGAAGATAAAATGAAATTCTCCACGGTTCCTCAAAAGATTACACCACACCTCACTCCACCTGGGCCCATACATTTGGAGCACAGGGTGAAGCTTTCTGGGGTCAATCCATCTGGAAATACTTGTTATGATGTCCTGGTTGACGTTCCATTGTCGGTAGAGGGCAAATCGGCTTTCTTGGCTAGTTTAGAGCAGAACCAAGCAATTGATTCCTGTGATGAAGCTATTTCTTCTGTTTTGAAGAAGATACACGAGCATTATCGCCGACGTGCTTTCTTCCTTGGATTTAGTCAGTCACCTGCAGAGTTTATCAATGCCTTAATTACTTCTCAAGCCAGGGATTTGAAAGTTGCTTCTGCCGATGCTGGTCGTGATGTGGAGAAAGAGCGTCGGGCAGAATTCTATGATCAACCATGGTAAATTCTTTCATCCTCTCCATGTAGTTCCATATCTTGTGTCATTAATCTCTTACTTTTATCTTTCAATGAATGCCGGTTTTATAGCATGCTCTCTAATCTGCATTTTGAAGTCACCACACATATTTAATTAGTGCATTTTTTGTATATGGTTTTGGTTGATGATCATTTCTGCTCTGCTGCACATCATCTGTTGTCTCTCTGTGAAAATGGAGCCTTTTGGTGACATAGAAATTACATTGTGAGCTAGTATTATTACAGCTGTATCTAGTCTTATCTCTGTGTATGTTGTCTCAAATCGTTTATCATATTTCCCAAGGCTGTCATTTCCACTTTCTCAACGCGATGATCGACATTATCCACATTATATGCATTTTGTAGGATTGAGGATGCTGTTATCCGATACTTAAATCGCAAGCCTGCAGTTGGAAGTGAAGTAGCTGGATACAAGTAGGAGTAGTTGAAACAAGCGAGCTGTTTGTATAGCCAACTCCATTTAACTCGGATATCAACGGCATTTTGCAACGATGGAATGCAAAACTTGTGAGTTATCATCATTTCATAGGTTTAGATTTTTGTGATTTTATCTTGGTAGCATTATGCTAGGAAGGGCAATTAGTCATTATGCACATATGCTCAATTAGGAATTTTGTCCATTTGTGTGTAGGCCTCTCTCTCTCTCTCATATTATTTTATCATCATTCTAGACATACTATCGCTACTTCTGCTGCAGTTCTGTATTTATTTCCTTTGCTTCTACATTTAAACTCTGTGCCATGTTTCAAGAATCATTGAATTACTACAAGGCTAGTCTAGCCTGATGACCTTAGAGAAAACCAAAATACCAAATGGATGCTGACCATTTCAAAAATTAATTTTCAAGTTAATCTGAAATTTAAATTTTATATTGATAGGTTGGTTTTTATGACGCTTAGCTGAATCTATACATGCCTTTTACTGATTATTTATTGGTTCAAATGCTGAAAAGAGTTTGTACAATTTTACCTAATTTGTGAACTTCGCTTCTATTGATAATTTGTAAACTACATAGTAGATATACATCACTCTAGAAAATTCTTGTTTGATAGCCTCGGTCTATAGTTAAATGCGTATTCTGAGTCTCTGACTTTAAACAATGGAAGGAATTTGCTGAAATAGCAAATTTACATGGAAGATACACATTTCTAGACACCTTGATAAAAAGAGATTTTCTATCTATTTTTCAATAAAAGTAATAAATACTTTTAGTACATGGAGAGATCTGTCATGTGTGAGGTTGAGCATAATTAATAATAAATATAAGTTCAATGTATTATCAGGATAATAGATAGAAATACAATGAATTTACCCATTATCAAGTCTGTGACTACACATTAGCTAAATCTGCTGTAGGGTTGCGATCGACTTGATAACACATGGTGCTTGTGTGTGCTATCCCGGTTGTAGTTCAACTGATAAAAACACATGGCAACTCTCTTCAATCCAAATACTAAATGAATATTTATGACTCTTAATAACAAAAGTGGTTAGAAATACTTCTTTATCATGATGGCTAGAAAAGCTTTTCTGGTATCCAAATTGACTAGCCACATAAAGTTTAATTGTTTGAAAGTTCAAGGTGCAAAGTGTAATGAAAAAGAAATTTGGCAAAGTTAGAATGGGGCATAACACATACTGCCAAATACATTTGTATTCATAATTTTACTAGTGTGATGCGACATATGTAAAAGTTATATATGAAGATAGTTTTTATCATAAATTTGAAGAATTTCATACGCGAAAGATTTATATTATAACTGTTAATTAGATTACAAAATTATTAATGAAATTATATGTACTAATTATTTATAAGAATGTACACTTTATGATACTAATATATTAATATTTGCCCTTGTATGTTTTTTGTAGAACCAAAAATAAAGAACAAGGTGTAAAAAATACATAAGGGAAAGACAGAACATGTTAAAAGTAAAATATAAAGACAAAATATAAGTTGTTTCCCTTTTATGTAGAAAATTAGCAGAATAGCTAAATTTAATTGGACTGATTGGAAGGTAGGTTGAAATTCAATTTGCTGATTCTCTTTAAACGATTGACAGAACCGTCTATTATAGCACTAATCCAATACTGGTGATCCATTTCATAGACAAACTTTGGAGCTTGGCTTTTTGTTTATTTATTTATTCTTAACCGCCTAATGATTTATATAAAACCGATGATTTAATGGTAAAAAAGGATAAAAAAATTGAGCAATACGAATTAAGACTTTCGCATCTCTGCAATACGAATTAGGATTTTTGTATTCCTGGACTTGTACTTATGAAACATAATTAATAATAAAATGTAGATACAATACCATGTTACACCTATATTAGACCAATTTAACAGATATAGCTTAATGTATGGATAATTAAAATAAAATACTAATACCAGGATCTTTTTTATAAAAGAATCCATCCTATGACGTCCACATCACAAATCCAGTTTAACATTGATCGATTTGTATTTTGGAGATCGTCGACAATGACGGTTGTATTCATGCAGTGGGATATATGTATTCAAAAGGTCGAAAGATGAGTATAAAATATTATTTTCCTTTAAGGTTTACTATGACTTCAAATATTGAATTTGCAAGAAGAACCAATACGCATTGCTAAAATTAATTGGCTATAAATGCTGCACCTAATTCAGGCCCAAATTTGTTGAATTCTTTCGATGGCAATGGGTGTAGTTGTTGGTAATGTCTAAACGAAATAAAGAAAGATACCCAACTTCTAGAGAAACCGCATACACTTGCGCTTTTAATTAGTAATTAAGTGTGATTTCCAATGTCGTTGGGTGGTTTGGCAACCCCCATGCTAAGTCAGAGTGAAAATGCTTGTTTTGTTGTTCCATTCGTAATTATTTGGAAAAATAACAATTTTAGTGTAATAAAATGACTTTATCACAATTTTAGTCTAATCAATCAATAATATCTTAATCAATCTTAATGAATTGATTTTGTGAAAATTTTAGCCCGTAAGATTTTCGGCATCGAAAGGCACAATTGACATCGAAAATAACAAATAGCTCATAAATCATTTCCAACTACATTTTTAACTTATGGTTTCTATATATCATTTTTCGATAATGATTGTACTTTTTGGTGTAAAAAATCATTTACAAGTTAAAATTATCACAAAATCAATTCATTGGACTTGATTGAGGTATTATTGATTTATTTATCATAATCGGACTTTATTAAGGATAGCTAAGTCGGGAAATCATGATCAGGGATGGGGAAATAAAGAGGGGATAGAAAGGGGTTGTACTCACTTAACTAAAAGCTGAACTGATAGCTATAATTAAACTATAATCAAGAATTTCGTAGCGGAAAAGCATAGCCGAGATACACGTATGAAGATATGTATCTCGGGGCATTCTTTAACTAATCTAGACAAAAGCTCGGCTCTGCACTTCACCATTCACATCACAGCTCAACTTGCATATTTAGAAATATATGCAGGACTGAGTACAAAACACTCAGTGGTCATGTGCCGAAAGATATATACATACTTGTATAAACTGTAATTGTCATGCCATCTCAACAATAACGTAAGAGGTTTTATCTTAAAAGGCAAGCTTACTAAATTTTTTTGTGAAAATAATGATGTTTGATCAGACTATGTTCTATTGTAATAACTATATCTGTAACTATTGTGCTAGAGAAATGGCCATTTCTCATGATCACCTATAACTGTTGTGCCGGGAAGGTGGCCATCTTCCACGGACACCTGACCGGCCAACCCACTAAGATGACTCACAATCTTTGTATACACTAATCTGGAAGGAAACTGGCCCGCACATGACCCAAATTCATCAACTTATAAAGTTGGCATTGCCAACATAGATAAATATCATATATAAATCTTAAAACATTTATGGTAAGACAATACTTAAAGGATTCTCAATTCAAAGATTTTGAAAAAAAAAATTGCTTGAATGAAACATTTACTTTGTTTATATATAAGAAAGCCCACCTGATTGCAAAGCTTACTCATGATTTCACGGACTACTCATTGTTATTCTATCGTCACTTCTCCGCTTAACCTTTATCGTAGAAATAACGAATAAGACGTCTGAGACGAAGGATGATTTTTATTGAGAAGAGTTCGTGATTTTGTTCTATTAAGAATTTTATTCAGGATTTTACTTCTTCACTAATTCTTGTATTGTTACTTTAAATATCGAGATATTCTAACTTGTCATCTAACGTTTAGAGTATAAAGAATGCTTTAATTGAACGATCGAATAAGCTTTAATTCACTCGTGAATTGATTTTAAACTTAAACTTAGAACTCTGTTGTATTATTCCAAACATCTACTTACATAATTAAATAAGGTCATTAATTTGATTGAATCTCTAAATTTAATTGATGAAATCCATAATTAAAACTTAGTCAATGAATCAAATTATGAGCTCAACTGAATTTATTTTGTAGGTCCAACTTAAACTAAATAGAACCCAACAATCCAAGTCCAAACTACTATTCTAAGTAAAGGTCCACTCTTAACTAAAACATCGAAACCCAATTGAATTTATTTAATTAAATCCAAAGTATTGATCAATTTGAGCCCGGCAGTAATATAAAGTCAAGCCCCAAATTACCTAATTAAATGGGCTCAGCTAATGACATTAAGGCCAACCCACTACCATACTAATTAAGATTAATATTTTCAGCCCAACACTTAAAAACACTTAAGGAAGACTAATCACAACCTTAGTCTACCTTCATCTCCTATCTCACTCTCCCCCCTCTTTCACTATCTGTGTCGTCCCCTGTTTTCGGCGGCGTGTCGCCATCGCCGATAATCACCGCCGGTGATAGCTCTTCTTCCCTCTTCATCTTCTCCTCCCTCGGTATACCTCTCTGCTCTCCCTCAATTCCTCACTCAGCGTCACGATGTAGCAGCCAAAACCCTGCCACCGATCCCGCCTCTCAAATCCGGTGATGACAGCAACAATGGCCGCTGACACCACCAATAACTATCGTTGGCTGACCTCATCTCCACCATCCTTATCCCTCTCAACCTCATACAAATCAATAGAGATTTCCTCCCCCTTCTTTTTTTTAATTTTCGGCAACTCACCGCCTCCATGAGCCACTGTCGGTCACCAGCTACAGTAGCCACCACCGCATACACCCTTATATTTTGACTCTCTCGTCTTACACTCACCGTGCACACACAACTGCACCACCGTCCCTTCTTCTCTCCAGCCTCTCTCCATCTCCAGCGAACCCGTCGCCGCCCAACCTCTCCATCGACCACCACTTGTCTCTGTCTCTCTCTCTCTCTCTCTCTCTCGACCATGTTCAGAATCGCCCCCTTCTCCCTCTCAAATTGCACCGTCATCTTTGGCTCCAGAATTCGACAATTTCCGCCGTCGTCGGCATAGCCACCATAGCTGTGACTTCCTATCTGTCCTTCCATCTCTCTCTCTCTCTCATCTCCCACACGTAGGTCACACACCAGACGCATCTCTCTCTATTCTTAAGATGTCACTGCCTCCGCTTTATCTCCAGTGGTGCCACAGTCACCGCTAGGGATGGCAATGGGCCGGATCTGGATCGGATCTGGTCAGGTCCAGATCCAGATTCGATTTTTTTTGTTTTGGTTCGGATTCGATCCAGATCCATTGGGTCCAAAAAAAATTAGATCCAGATCCATAAGATCCACGAGTGCCAGGGTCAGACTCGGATCCATAATAATCTAAATGCATAATAATACTATAATAATTATTTAGAATCTACAATTATCACTATATATTGGAAGGCGTTGATTAAAATTCTTATAAAGTAGAAGAACAAACAACTCGATCGTTGATGGTATAAGTGACACGATCCGTCATAAAACACCGATAGATACATAATTGAGAGTATTTGAAATAAAATTTGGAACATATTTGTTTTGGAATAATTTGAAAAGAAAATTGAAAAGTTTTAAATTAGGGTTATGTATTTAATTATAATAAAATAATATATATATATATAAAACTAAATGGATTTTGAAATGATAAATTGGGAATGACGGCGAGACGTATGAATATAAATTTTTAGGTTAACTAATTTAATTATAATAAAATAATATATATATATGGTTGGGTTTCAGTAGATCTTGGTCCTCGAGATAGTATGTAAGACTCAATCAAACCACACATTTTGAACACGTGGTCACACCATGGTCGACACGTGGCGATTCCTTTTCTTTTCTTTTCTTTTAATTTTCGCAAGGACAAAATGGAAAAACAAATCGCCCTTCTTCTCCTCCTCGACGGCAGCAGCAGCACGGAGACGACGATGGCGGCGCGTGAGAGACGGCACGGCAAGCGATGGCGGCAACTCCGAAGCAACAACAAGATACACAAACAACTACAAATAACAAATTTTGAAAGAAATAAAAAGAAGAAAAAAATTGAGGAACAAAATTGATGGATTTTAAGAAAAAAATATAAGATGAATTTGATAGATGATTGAAGAATCGAGAAATATGGTGGTTATGGCGGTGATTCACGGCGAATTCTACCGATAATACGTGAAAGAGACACGGAATTGTTATAGAATGATGGATGATAGATTTGGTGTCGAAAACCATAAAATGTATTGAACAAAACATGAAAGCTGCATTGAATAAAACATAAAATGCATGTTCTCACAAAATGTAAATATGCATTTAACTTAGACGTTCATGTATTGATCAAAACATGTCCATGCATTTAACAAAGCATGTTCATGCATTTAACAAAATGTAAAATGCAGCCAACGAGTGCGCGAACGAGCACCGGAGCGACGCTGAAGCACGAAAGCGCCACTGGCACCGTGGCGCCCATGAAGCTTCCAACACATGCATTATGCGATTCAATTGCATGCATTTTTGTTCATTTAAATGCATTATGCGTTCAACTTCATGCATTTTTTGTTTTTCGCAATCAAATAACAAATCAAATTACTAATCTACCCTTAATGAAGCGAAAATCAGCGAAATTAAGCTTAAAAAGTCCGAAAAAATCTGAACCATATGATCTATGAGATGAGTGGATGAGATTGAGTACTACATACTATATGGGGCTTAGGTACTATATGATCTATCCTATATATATATATAATTGACGGGTCCACGGGTCGGATCTGGACCGGATCCGGGTCTTAAAACCTAAAATCCAGATCCATATCCGTCGGGTCCAGATTTTTGAGAATCCAGATCCTTAAAAATGGATCTGGATCTACGGATCTGGATCGGATCCTGGATCCGTTGTCATCCCTAGTCACCGCTAGAGCCGGCAAAATGAGCCCGACCCGAAATGCCTGTCTAGGATACCCAGGGTTTGGGTTTAAAAATTAAAGGTCCGAAAAAAATCGGATCTAAAAAGCCCGCCCAAAAAAAAACCCAGACTTATCGGACTGCGGGCTAAAAAAACTCAGGGTTTCGGGTTATAAAAGCCCGCCCGATATTCTATTAAATATACATATTTATAATATTATTTAATATACATAATCTATAATTTTTAATAATATTAATTATATTTTATATAATTATTTATTTTTTATAGTAAAATTTTCTTACTAATTCACATACTGGTTAGGAAAATATTTATTTTGAAATGCATTACCTCAAAATTCTAAAAAAAATAATAGCCTCATAAATCATTCAAAAATAATTTATAAGAGAAATAATTTTCAAAAATATATAGGCTGATGATTAATGAATCATTGATCTTAAATATATACTGTATAATTAATTTAATTTTTTTATTATTTTAGGCGTATAAGTGGGATTGACGTTTAATAATATCATTTACCTTTGATTTGTAACTACTAATTTTTCTCATTAAATTAAAAAATTAAAATTATACTGCATTACAACATTATCGTATGAATACATAAATAGGTCAAGATATACAAGAAGTATTATCATAAGATTAAGTAAGCTCAATATGTTCTTATCACTGATTCTTTATTTAAGTTAAGGAATTATGATATTTTAATTATGTATTTAATTTATTTATTTTTTGAAATTTAAAATATTAATATTATATATTAAAAAAATTAGAAAATAATATAAAAAAAGCCCGCCCATGGTTGGTTTGGGTTTCATAGTTTAGGCCCGAAAATTTTCTGACGGGCCCGGCCCGGCCCGAAAAAATGTAAAAGCCCTACGAACCCGAGGTCGGCCCGGCCCAGCCCGCTATTTTGCCAGCTCTAGCTCACCGCCATCGTCGATGATTGATGCTGCTACCACCTTATCTCTGCTCTTCTTCACTCTCGAACACATACACATGCAGCTCACTCTCCCTCTCTCGAACACATAGATCTGACTCCAGTTGAGCCTCGTCGGACATCGGACAACGAATGGAACCAGCTGCCCCCTCCCTTTCTTTTTATCGTAATTTAATTTATTTTCTATTTTATTTTAGATCATATTTAATTTAAAACTCCCTTTTTTACAGTTTTTCGACGATTAGCAGCCATGGTGAGCCTCTATCGCCATAGACATCGCCACCATCATCGGCCTCGAAGCCTCGATCCTCTACAGCGGCGGCGTCGCCGTCTTCTATTTTTTTTCTCGATGGAATAGGATAGAGGTTCAAAAACAGCATCTGTACTTTGAATTCTATTTAGTGTTTCTTCATATTCTAATTTGCTATCTCATGTAAGGATCCAATTATCCATCAAGAAATTTGATTCTACGTGTATCTGTTTCTCTCCTATTAGCGGAAGATCATGTTATGGTTATGAGCATTTGAATTTTGAAAAAATTGAAGACATAGTAACTGAAAATAGAATAAAGGTTGAGCATTATGGACCTGTATGGATCACTCGTGTGTTGCTGTTCTTGTTTTACATTGGATGCTTCAATTAATTGAGGGGAATTCATTCTCCGTTTGTTCCTCTAAGGCTGCTGAGGCTGCCGATATGAATGAGGAATGAGAAAATAGTTTTGTCTTTTGTTTGAATTTGAGGTTATGATTGTTGGTTGCTAGGATTTAGGTTTCTAGAGTAGGATTTAGGTTGTGATGTTCCTGTAATACCCCGAGAAATTTAAAACTTTGAATTATTAATTTATTTAGCTAAATCGGGTTTTGAAATTTGAGCGGTTATTAAAAATTTATAATCGTCGACGTTCGATTTTATTTTGAACGAGAAAATTTAATCGAACACAGTTATACGTCGAACCAGATATTTCAATACTGTATAAATTATCCCATCAAAGTACATCATTTCACATTTCCCCACAACCCTCCACTTTACCCAATACACTTATCACTCTTTTCAAACCTCATCATTACACTCAAAGAATCCTATGAAAACTATTATACAACCTCCATTTTCTCTCAATTAATCAACCCATACTTCTTCATTCTCATTTTCAAACTTGTCGCCAACAACAGAAGAGAAAACAACAAAAATGTAAGAATTCATTTCCTCTGTATTTCTTTCATCTTCTTACAAAATCCAAACTAACATCAACAACCTATTTTGTTCTCAACAAATTATAGAAAAAACTGCAATAACCCTCATCCAACAAAATCACGGCTCATACAGGTTATATATCACTCTCTCATTCAATTACAATAAATATGTACTGCCAAATCCTTTGTACATATAAGTTTAAGAATCCACAGAACCTAGAAAAAAACAAATAAAAATTCTAGATGCATAAGAAATACTTTTGAACCTAGAATTATAGTATTTGACCGAGCCACTAGGGCTCGGCTATCGGTCGGCAGTGGCTGGATAGAGACGGGCTAAAGTCGCGACGGCGGTGCGGCTCGCCGCCGACGTGCTTGCCGTTCGCAGTGAGGCGTTAGATAGATCGAAGGGAGAATGGTTTCATTTATCTTCTTGTTTGATTTTCAGATCTGTGTGTGTGTGTGTGCATCGATTGGAAAGGATCCGAGAGAGATGGGAAATGGGGCTGGGTTCACGGCGGCGATGGGGTGACACGACGACCAGCGACGCGCCAACCGGAGACGATGGGCGTGGCGATCTCCCAGATCTAAAGAGTGTGTAATTTGGAGAAGGCGAGAAAGTGAGAGATGAGGAGGAGGTGGACGAAGGACCGTGAGCGACCATAGTGTCGCCGACCACGGTGGCTCATGGGAGAAGAGGAGGCAGCAGCGTAAAAGGAAAAAGAGAGGTGGCGGGGGGTGTGTGCGTCCATGAGAAAAACCGAGAGGAGGGCCGTTGCGGTGGCGGCCATGACTTGCCGACCGGCCGTGGCCGGCCGGGATTGGAAGCGGCGGCGATTCCGTGTGGGTGTGTACGCCGCATATATGTGTGTGACAGTGTGAGTGAGAGCGAGTCGAGAGAGAGAGATGAGAATGGACGGGGGGTAGGTTAGTATAGATAGTTTAATTTCATTTTATTTGGGTTGGGCCATTATTCATGGGCTATCATTTAAATTAGTTTTATTTTGTGTATTGGGCTTATTTTTATTGGGCCGAGAATAATACTGAGAGATGGGCCGAAATCTGTGTTTGTTCCTTGGGTCGAAATTAATTGATGTTGGGCCGTGATTATGGGCCGAGAATAAAATAGAAGATGAGCCTTGGGAATTTAATAAATATTGGGCCTAGTATTATTTTAATTCCTTGGGCTGAAATTGTTATATGTTTGGGCCTTATATGATATATGGGTTGAAATTTAAAATGGTGATTGGACCTAATGTTAGATGGGCTTCTATAATAAATAATAGAATGAGTCATGGGCTTATTGAAGTAAATTGATATGGGCTTTAATTAATTCTAAGGTGGGCTTATAATTATTTTAGTGTGAGTCTTAGATTAAATGAAAGATGGACTCATGAATTAAATTGAAAATGGGCTTAGACTTATTTTAAATGCGGGACTAAGAATCTAAATTGATAATGGACTTGAATTATTTATTTCTATAATCCATTAAATTAAATTAAATTAAATTAAGGATTTAAATAAATTCTATTAATTAAATATGAGGTTTATTTTTAATAATTAAACTTTGAGATTAATTCTTAATTAATTAAATAACAATCTAAATTCCAATTATTTAGATTGGGTTATTTAAATTCATTAGAATAAATTGATAATTACTAGTTGGACTATCAATTTAAAAATTTAAAATAAGTATAATTGCTTTAGAAATTTAATAACATAATTAATTAATTATGTTAGGGGATAATTTGAGAATTATTCTTTTAAGTGATTTATGTATGTAATGAGATTGATCTTATGTAATGTGTGATTTGAATTAAATCCTAATTAGTGGATATCTAATATTAATTAAATTAAATTAATTGATTAATCAAATATCATTAGAGTTTTATTTAATCCATTTAATTAAGTTTTAATTATGGATTTACTTAATTAAATTAGAGATTTAATTAATGAGTTGATTATGTCAAGTAGATACTTAAGAAATATTATTTCTAAGTAACTTAAATTTATAGAATGATTATTAGAAGATGATTGAAGTAAGAGAAATTCTTATTAATCGTTTAGTATTGATATTGGTTTTCTTTAATAGAAAATATGGGACGTGTGAGGGTGAAAGCGGCGAAGAAATATTGGTTATGGATGAGTTATTGAAACTCGGAATTTGTCGATCTGGCGTTAACAAGCGAGCGAAGATTAGTTATGAACTTAGAATTCATAAATTATACGAAACGACGTGGAGAAACATTGATGGAAGGAGAGAATGCAACGACGAAGTGTCGCCTATCGTCATGACGAGACGAACCTAATAGACGAAGTATAGATTGTTAACTAAGTCGTATCGATAACGAAAATCATGAAACCCATAAACTCTAAGATTTAAAAGATATCGAATTCGTTAAATCTTAATGATGCTTCTCGAAAGAAATGAATGATGTATTAAATTATATTTTTTACATTGACAAGGTCCAGAGTATCATGTATGTCAAGGAGGTCAATTCTTAAGGTGGGCTTTTCTTTTCTTATCCTCAAGGATAAAATGCTTTATTTATGATGCCTTCTTCAAAATGAAAAGTATTTATTTATGACGCTTTCTCTTTTGAGAAATGATGATGAAATGATGTTATGAAATTACCTGCCCAAAATGTTTATGTTTTTATGTATGTATCCTATCAATGTATTGGTTCGCCGACAATGAATGATAATGAGGTTGTTGGGTCGCTCCCAATTCATGATAAAAATCGAATTCGGATCATGTGCTTTATAGCCTGGATTAACGTGTACACATGAGGGTGATTGTGTGCTATAAGTACAATTCACGGTCGGTCACAGCGACGTAGAGTGAGGCCTCCTTCTACGGCGTTCAGGATGATGTTATATGAGGAATGCAAGGATATGGATCATACATACAAAGTAAATGCTTGGCCAAGCGACGATTTATGAAAATGATGAAAATGTTTAATAAGCACAAGGCCTTTTCAAGTAAAACCCTTGTGTCTTATCATGAAGGGGCAGTGTAATTAAATGATGATAAAATGTTTTTGGCATGAGTCCACTGAGTGCATTTTTGTACTCAGCCCTGCATATTTGTTTTTAAATGTGCAGATTGAGCTGGTGATGCGATGGAGCAGTGTTGAGCAATAGGAATGTTGTCAATGAAAATGGAACATTTTTGGTTCACCTTGAGAATGCATCTTCATATGCATATCTCACATGTTTATTCACGCAAACTCTTTAGAATTCTAGTTATATGTCGAACTCGTGAATATCCTAGTAGTGATTTCATAATCAACTCTTGTATGGTCAGACTTTCTGAATTGACCTTCGTATCACTTATGCTTCCGCAAATATTCATGTTCCTTACCGATAATATGGTTAGAAATCAAATACTAAAATCTCATTTCTTTCTGTTTCTTTTATCCAACCCGGTCGCGGTCCGACAAAGGCGGTCTTTCGGGATTAGCGGAGTCGGGCTGTGACAGAGTGGTATCAGAGCAGTTCGTTTGCTCTGAACCTGAAATATTCTTTCAAGTCAAGTCTAGTTAGAATCACTAGACTTTGAAAATCAGTCGACATCGCTCAACACTCCATCACATCAAGCTCGATCGGAATGAGGTAAATGATTTCTCTTCAATAGTTTTGAAATGAAAAGTTGAAAGTGAGAAATGATGAAAATGATTTTTTTTCAAAAAAAGAAAAAGAAAAAAAGAGATTCCCACACTATGCAGGTATGAGACTGCATATTTAAGGAAAGCTCAAAGGATTCCCACAATATGCAGGTATGGGACTGCATATTTAAGGAAAACTTACAGGATTTGATTTATGCTAAGTAAATGATTCTTTCTCAAAGTTTTGTAATAATTTTTCAAGTGAAATGAAAGTTATGAGGATTGATTGAAAGTGAAAGTTATTGCAAATGAAGTTTCATATCATGAAGTACAGAATGATGAAATAATAAGAAAAGTTGTTGGTTCGCTACCAACATATCATGGTTTAATGATGTTTATGAGGAGGATGTTGTCATGATCAGGAAGTTGTTGGTTCGCTACCAACGTATGATAATGACGAGAAAGTATTGACGAATATGTGTCAATAAATGAAATATTTGAATTCATGGAATTCAATAAAGATTTATTGTTATTAATGATTGAAAATGCTCAAAAAAATGGACATTATATGTCAAATATGTTATGTTGAATTTTTGAAATTCAAATAAGTACACGCGTACAATGAGCTATGATATGAATATTTGAAATTTTATTTCAAATCTCAAAGTTGTTAATGATGATGGGTATATTATCCCCAAAAGAGCGTAGATATTTAAGACGCATGATCCCATTGCGAAGAACATAGAAGGATGAATTATAAGAATTTTATTCTATCCTAAAAAAAACGAGATCGAAATGAGAATCTCGAAATGAAAGACGAGACGAGAATTTACGAGCAGAAGTGGACATGAGGTCAAAATGATGAATGTTACTATGCGATAAGTGACATGAGTATAGTCTTTTTATTTGGACGTTCACGCACGACGGAACTCCAATCGACTATGACTTTTCGTTATAAGCGAAAAGAAATGTGATCAAAGAATGAATTGATCCAAGTATTGTGAGTTTTCAAAACAAGGATGAATTCGGCGCGGACTTTTCTGCACTGCGCAGTGATTTTGTTTTGACCCGTTCTCCTTCGTTTGAACTCCGATTTATGCATGGTTTTCGCCTATGTACTCCTATCGCGACGTACTTTATTTCTTATGAAGGACCAAATCCAGGTTCCTTCTCCAGAATTTACGAGAATCAGTTGAAGTTAGTTTATGGTTTTATAGAATGAGGACTTTACAGTATGATAAGAATCTTAGGAAGTTACAAAAAGGTAAGATTCCAGTAGTACAAGTAGAACTATGACATACATGAGAACCTTTGATGATGATCTATTACGAGTTATATAAGGTTTCAAATTCAATTTCATTACCCAATTTACGTCATTGAGTTTAACTCTATGACCTAGTTCAAATTGAGAAATCACGTGAGTTCTCACTTTGTTTTGAAAGAAATTTTAACCCAAAGGTTTATAAAGGATCCTTTTGAAACCAAGTTCTTGTGTGACTGAGAAAATATTTGTGATGGGTCTGGCCAGCCCACATGACCAAAAAAATCTCAGTAGTCGTCATTCTGGTCTTCGTACCCTATATTCCAATTATTCAATTCAAGGAACACATTGGTTCAAAATCTCAAAAGTAATATCACCTCGAATTTCGAACCCTTACCCTTGTAAGTTGACAAGATGATTTCTCTTCGGTTCTTGAAACCAATAAGTATGATAAAGGTTGACTTACCTTGTCACCTAAGTGCAAATTAGTAAAGCGATAAACATCAGGCATGATATAGGTTGACTTATCTCAGTCACCTAAAAGTTTCAGATCAGTAAAGTGATAGACATCAAGAAATTATGATGTAAAGGAAATCTTGATGAGACGAGATATTTTCCTATGATACACATCGATGCAATGATACGATGGGCTTATCAAGTACTTATGATAATGAAGGTTATGAATAAGATACTCTTTAGCACTGAATGCAAGAGTGAAAGTAAAGAAAAATATATAATATCTGTGGGATATGAAATCCTCTTATTATGTCATAACGAGAGATATTACAACTTATCTTTAAGATAGTTGTTGTCCTTAAAACCTCATTAGTAGGTTGGACATGTCAAAAAAGAATGAAGATGCATGCAAGATATTCTTTTCAAAGAATATATATATAAAGAAATGATAGCATCTCAGAAAATAAATCTCTCGCTTTATACCTCAACCCTTAGAATTATGTTTGAGCATAATTGATTTTGAATATATAAGGCTTTGCATGGTCGGAAATATCGATCACCACTTTATTTGGGATGAAGTGGGTGAAAGAAAGTTACTAGGTCCAGATCTAGTACAACGAATGATTGAAAAGGTCGATCACATCAAGCAAAGAATCAAAGAAGCCAAGATAGACAAAAGCCTTATGCGAATAAGCGTCGATCGATTTAGAGTTCAACGTTGGGGATCGAGTGTTTCTTAAGGTTTATCCTTGAAAGGAGTTATACGTTTTGGCAAGAGAGGAAAGTTACGACCCCGATACATAGGACCTTTTGATACATAGGAAAGTTGCCACCAAGCATTGGAGACGTACACAATGTGTTTCATGTCTCGTAGTTGTTTAGGTTGATATTGATCGCGTTTTGTGCATCATTTAATACGTCCCTCTTTGTTGTCTTGATTAATATCACCCGTTGTTTCTTGTTTTCTCTCTCGTTTTTGTATGTTCATGATTTCAGGTTGAGAATCAAGAAACAGAGTATAAATGTGCGAAAGTGATGAGTAGAGCCCGTTTTGAAGTCCGGTAGCAAGGAGGCGACCACTGGGCCCTAGCGGTCGTTGTCCCGGTTTCGGAGAAGTTCTAGCGCAAAGGCGCGACCGGCGAGACCTAGCGGTCACCGGCCCCATTTTTGGAGATGTTCCAGTAGCGTAAGGCGGTGCTCACGCCTGCCTTGGTCGACGTTTGACACGCGTCGTTTAGCGTTCAAAATAAATTTATAACCTATTGCCCATCACGCGTAGCCGGCGATAAGTATAGGGTCGATCCCACGAGGAGTTGGTGTAGCAATCTCGATGTCGCGATGTCACTTAAAAGGATGAGAGTGGTGTAATTATCTTGATCACTATAGGTATGACTAAAGTAATCAAAGCGAACTCAAAGGGAATATCAAATAATAAGGCAGTGCGGCTTGGGCAACAACCGTGAAGGCGATTAACACTCGGTCCTAGGTGCAAAGGTTTTCTACATGACATGCATCAACCGGTTATAAGAGACATACGTCGTGACCCGTTGTCACGCGTCACGCCCACGACGCACCCTCCAAGTCTATCCTTTACGTGTAAAGAAGGCAAGGGACACCCTATGCAAACTATCTAACCCGTAATGCCCATGCGAGGACACCTCGAGACATGCGGACAGCTACGTTATGATCGAGATGGACCCGGTATTGGCAAAGGCGGTTGCTATGACTACTCCAACTCGCCCACACGATCGTACTATTTGGGGTGTGGGACACCACACCTTAATCAATTATTACTTGCAACCCTCCCTTACCCACTATGTTATTTGCAACTAACACACGAGTTTGGTTAAGTTATATATTGCCCGGGACCTAGTGCTTGGGAACACACGCATGCGAGATCGTAATGCCCTACTTAGACCTCTCGAGTTATATTAATCATGCTCCACTTAGTCACGCCCAAACCGAATAAAGACTTAGCTAGACATAAAATAAACAATCATGCAACAGATTAATTGAAACCATAATTAAACGGAACCAACTTACTATTACTTGAATGAAATAAGCGGCGAGCCCAAAGTGCGCCAAGCAAAACATCTGACAAAGTAAATATAAAGAGTTTGCCAGAAGGACTTAATGTACGTGGTGGTGGGGTGTGATTATAATTACGATGCTAAGAAAACAGAACAAGAGTGTGGAAGAGCGGAAGAAGCGGAAGAGCGCCTGCCGCCGCCTTCATCCATATATATAGGCCGAGAGAGGCGACGATGGTAATGGCCCATAAATTTGGACAATCTGGTAGGGTTTCCTTGTTGATCGGCGCTCTTTCCTTGCCAGACGGATCCGAGGTGATCTCTCCGGATATCATGAGATTCGGTGTCGGTAGCATCCTTTCCGGATTTAGCGAGATTTGCCCGGATCTCGCGTATCTTGCCCATTAGCTCTCCTCCGCCCTCGCCTCCTTCTTCTTGGTCTCGCCGCCTTCTTCCGCTTGCCCATTAGCCTACCCTTCCGGAGATTGAACTTGTGCGGTGCAGTAAGGAGGTCACGCCGGAAACGGAACAGCTCTTGGGGTTCAAGCCCGGTGTGAGCTAAGCTCCTGTGCCCTCGAGGTGCATCGTATCTCTATTCATCCGCCATGCAAGTTCACTCCTTCTTGCCCATTTCGCCTGCCTTGTCCCTGCAGACCAATGTGTCCTCGGACCATACGTAACACAACAAGAAAGACACAAAAGACTCGATCTAGACCTAGACAAGACACAAAAAGAGCACAAAACTTGGGCTCACAAGATTCCAGTAGCGTGGACGCGGTCACGACTCCTAGCGATCGCTACTTGGCGGATTCTCGTTTATATATTTAAGGGTTTCGTTCTGCCGCGGGGATTATCACATTTTTCTCCAGTTTTTCTTCTCCATCAGCTAGGGTTAGACGAGATTAGCAAAACAGATTTATTACTTTTCCTTGAAGCTTAGTCTTGTTTATTTATTTTGATGTTGAACGTTTCTTATGTTTTGGGATTGTCGACATTGATTCTATTTCGGAAGACTATCTATTGCAGTTTATCGTTTTCATTTATCGATCTGTGAGTTCTCGTGGTTCTTTCAATTATCAATTCATTATTGCATGTTTTCCGTAATTTCTTTGCTGTGAAATCCATTAGTTTTGATAATCCTCATGATCCATGTTTTCCAGTTTTAATCTTTCTTATTAGGTTAGGGTTTAAACTTATTTTATTCATGCTTGCTGTCTTAGGTATAGTTCGCGTTCAGTTTAATTCTTGTTCTAGTTTTACCTGTCTAGTTAATCGGTAGTTAAAGAGTGACGTCAGTCCCAAACCGTGATTAGAGTGTTTAGTTTATTTCTGTTGATTGTGTGTGACGTAGATAAAGCCCTGTTTAGCCTTCCTTGTGAATATGACTTGGGTTAGCTTATTAATCTAGAATGACCTCGTTCTATTGCGAGCAACTTATGAGATAATAAGTTGGAACAAATTTTGGCGCCGTTGCCGGGGAGGGCTTTAGGCTTTTATTTGCATTGCGTTTTTTTCGTATTATTTATTTTTGTTGGTTACCCTTTCTCCCTCAGTGCGTTTGATCTTTTGTTTGGTGTTGTTTATGCTAGGTCGTGAAGTTTGAAACTAACGTTAGCACCCTTCGTCGACAATATCAACGAAGAGGCAGTGTGTTTGAGGAGAGATTTGTGACGTTACAATCTAGCGTTCTTGTTCAAGAAAAGCTTGTGATCATGGCGAAGCTTGCGAATGATGCGCCTAAGATGTTGGGGATTTTGCGGACCACCTACGGGTCACGGCATCGGCTATCGTCCTCTCCCCAGCCGGGAGAAATTATGAGCTCAAGCACAATCACGTGAATATGCTGCCTACGTTCTATGGGATGCCAAATGAAGATGCCTTGTTATTTATCCGGGAGTTCGGCACCGCTGTGCAATCTATCCCGTTACTCACCATTAGTGAAGATGAACTCCTGAGAAAGTGTTTTCCTTACTCATTGAAGGACAGAGCCAAGTCGTGGTATCTCTCCCTCACAGTAGGATCTCGGCCCTCTTGGAAAGACGTGAGCATGACCTTCTTGCTCAAATACTGTCCAAATCATAAGACGCAAGAGATCAGACTTCAAATAATGCAGTTCTCTCAAGAGGCAGACGAGTCCTTCCATGAAGCATTGGACCGGTTCAGAGAATTGCTTCAGCAGTGTCCACATCATCAGATTGTGCCTGAACTGTTGTGGCAAATATTTTATAATGGATTGCAGCATACTTATCAGTTCATGGTGGACACAGTTGCTGGAGGAAAGATTTCTGAGAAGACGGGGGAGCAAGCGGTGGAGATTTTTGACACTCTAGCCGCTAATTCACGACAGAAGACCACTCGTTCTAAACGAGTGGAGATCAAGGAAATTGGAGCGAGCTCAGATATGAGGAAACAAATGACTGACATGATGAGAGAACTCCAGGAGCTGAAGATGGGCAAGGCCTCACTCTTGGTGAAACAAGAGCAGGAATCGTAACCGTGTCCTATTCTGTGGAGATCCCTCCCACGATGAGAACACACTGTGCGTGAATGGGAGATGACATTTGAAGGAGGTGCGAAGTTTTTGTCGCTCGAGGATACCTCCTCGACAACCGTTTGATCGTAACCCACCCCAACAACCTACGGGTGGAGACCTCGAGCGGTGCGGCTTGGAAGGGCTGAACCAGGACAAGGTCGGGTTGAATTTTCATACTCGCCAACCCCAAAGCAGTAGCTTTATCCACCTCAAGAAGAAGACTACCCTACTCCTCAACAAGGGTACTATCCGCTCACAGCAGGGTATTACCCACCTCCATAACAAGATTACCGTCTCCATGCAGATTTGTGAATGATTCCTTCTCCTCCACGACCAACCGCTCCTCCCAAAACTTCCTTAGAGGATTGTTTGGCGCTTTCATGCAAGAGAGAAAGTTAGCAAGAAGCTCAAGAGCAACCATTAAGTCTCAAGAGGCGACCTTAAGGGACCTTGAAGGTCGGGTTGGGTAGATTTGAATTCTATGAATCGAACACGAAGAAGAAGCAGCGGGTAAGATACTCCAAGCAAGGACATCAACCGTACCAAGCACAAGCTATTACAGTTCTCCGTAGTGGAAAAACGGTTGATAATAAAGTGAAACTCCCAGAGGTCATGGAGAAACAAGAAGTTGAGAAGGAGACAGTTACAGAGAAGGAAGTGGAACATGAACAACCAGATGTTCAACTCCATAAGTCGGCCAATCCATATCGGCCCCCGGTTTCTTACCCGAGTCGTTTGAGGAACGTCAAGCTCGACAAGCAGTTTTCAGACTTCTACACTATGTTGTCCAAGGTTCATGTGAACTTACCTATATTGGATGTGATTCGGAATGTCCCCGCCTATTCTAAGTTCTTCAAGGAGATTTCATCCAAGAAGAGAGATTCACGACGATGAATTTATCATGGTTTCGGAGGTAGCAAGTTCCATCATGCGCAGCCTCTTCCAATCGAAGCAACGCGATCCGTAGCTTCGTTATCACTATTGCTATGGGAAATGGTAAGGCGCCACGGTATGCTCGATTTAGAGTGGAATAAATCTTATGCCTTACTCTATTTTTAAGGAATTAGAGTTAGGTGAATGAAACCCACTCGCATGAGTTCTGACTAGGTGATCGCTCTATTCGTTATCCCAGAGGGTGCTAGAGAATATTCTTGTGAGTGTGGGGGTTGATTGTGCCAATGGATTTTGTGGTTTTAGAGATAGGTGAAGTCGGGAGAATGGTAGGGATCATATACTGTTATTAGGAAGACCCTTTATGGCCACGACTAACACTTTAATTGATGTTAAGAATGGTAAGATTAAGATGACAGTTTTAGGGACACGCTTCATTTTCCGTGCATAATAATAAGGCCATGCCATCGATTAATGCCATTGAAGATTGTTCTTTATTGATTCGATTGATCCTCGCCGAGATTTCTTTTGTGCGGGGATCACAGGTTGGAGGAAGTATTCCAAGGATCGGCAGACATGGAAGAAAGGCTCATGCTAGAAGCCGAATTTAAAAAGCCGATCAAAGAGAAAAGGGAGACTACACCTGAAACCGAGAAATTGGAGTTGAATGAGCTCCCCAAGAATTTGAAGTATGTCTTCCTCGAGACAATGAGCGAGCTCGTGATCATCTCGCTGAACTTTCTGAACACCAACAATCTCTGTTGGTTTCCGTGTTGAGAAGACATAAGCTTGCTTTCGGGTGGAGTTTGACAGATATCCGAGGTATCAGTCCTGCATGTGCATGCAAAAAGATACAGCTTGAAGATGGAGCAGTGCCGAAGAATGATGGACAATGGAGACTTAATCCCGTGCTCAGTGAGGTAGTGAAGAAGGAAATCTTAAAGCTTCTAGCCGAAGGAATCATCTATCCTTGTGCCAACAGTCAATGGGTCAGTCCGGTCCATGTGGTGCCTAAGAAAGGTGGAATCTTGTGGTCCTCAACGAGAAGAAGGAGTTGGTGTCCACTAGACCAAATCCATGGGTGGCGGATGTGCATCGACTATAGGAAGCTCAACGCCCACCAAGAAAGATCACTTTCCACTTCCTTCATCGATCAACTTTTAGAGCGGACTCATGGGAACGAGTTCTTCGCTTCTGGATGGGTTGTCCGAATATTATCGATCGCCATCGACCCCGATGATCGCTCAAGACCGCCTTCACCATTCCACGGAACTTATGCTTTTAGTAGAATGCCATTTGGACTCTGCAATGCACCAGGTACTTTTCAAAGGTGCATGATGTCTATTTTCTCTGACATGCTTAGTGACTTTGTTGAAATCTTTATGGATGATTTTTCTGTGTTTGGAAATTCTTTTGATGATTGTCTATGGAAGATTGAACGTGTTTTGATTCGATGTATTGAGCATAGTGTCACTCTTAGTTGGGAGAAGAGCCATTTTATGGTCCGTAGTGGCATTGTGTTGGGGCACGTCGTGTCTAGTCGAGGGATAGAGGTTGATAGAGCTAAGGTGGATGTGATTGAAAAATTACCCCCACCAAAGGATGTTAAGGGAATAAGGAGTTTCTTGGGTCATGCTGGTTTTTACCGTCGTTTCATTAAGGACTTTTCCAAAATAAGTCAACCTCTTTGTCGTCTGTTAGCTCAGGATTCTCCTTTTTATTTCGATAATGATTGCCTAAATGCTTTTGCTACGTTGAAGGAGAGATTGTGTTGTGCCCCTGTCGTTATTGGTCCTAATTGGTCTCTTCCGTTTGAAATCATGTGTGATGCCTCTAATTCTGCTGTTGGAGCTGTCCTAGGTCAACGGGTTGATAATATGTTGCGTGTGATTTACTATGCTAGCTTAACTCTTAATCATGCTCAAATTAATTATACAACCACTGAACAAGAGATGCTTGCTGTGATTTTTGCTCTTGATAAGTTTCATGCTTACATCATTGGTTCTAGAGTCATAATCCATAGTGATCATGCTGCCCTTCGATATTTGTTGACCAAACCCCAGGCCAAGCCTAGACTTATTAGATGGGTGCTCATTTTGCAAGAATTTGACTTAGAGATTCGAGATAGGAAGGTAGTGAGAATGTCGTGGCGATCATTTGTCTCGATTAGATAGTTCCTTTTCAATCTAATCGTAGGTCCCATGTGAGTCTTTCCTTATGAACATGCTTATAGTGTCTCCGAGCCTTGGTTTGCCGACATTGTCAATTTTTGGCATGTGGTGAGCGAGACTGACCTTACTTCCCAGCGAGGCGTTTTTACATGTGTGCAGCGATACTATTGGGAAGATCCTTATCTATTCAAGTTAGGGAAGGACGAGGTGATCCGACGTTGTGTTGTTGAACCGAACAATCTGAAGTGTTGGAGATGTGCCACCAAGCCCTTTGTGGCGGACATTTTGAGGCGTAAGACGGCGCATAAGGTCCTCCAATCAGTTTATTTTGGCCTTCCTCTTTAAAGATTCACATGCTTTCTATCTTTCACGTGATCGGTGTCAAGCGGGTTGGGTCGATTGGTAGAAGAAATGAAATGCCTCTTAATAATGTGTTGGTGGTGAAATTTTTTGATGTGTGGGGATTGACTTCATGGGACCTTTCCTAAGTCGTATGGGTGCGAATACATTTTACTTGCCGTCGATTACGTGTCCAAGTGGGTTGAGGCTATCCCCACAAGGACATGTGATTCTCATGTTGTGCTCAAGTTTGTGCAGGAGAACATTTTATGCAGGTTTGGTTTTACCCGTGCAATAATTAGCGATGGTGGGAAGCACTTCTGTAATAAACTATTCGAGAAACTTATGAAGAAGAATGGAATCACGCACAAGATCGCCACCCCTTACAATCCTCAGACGTCGGGTCAGGCCGAAACGAGCAACCGACAAATCAAGGGCATCCTCGAGAAGACCGTGCAACCTTCGAGAAAAGATTGGGCAAATAAGCTGACTGACGCTCTCTGGGCATATCGTACCGCGTACAAGAGTATTTTAGGAATGAGCCCTTACCGTCTTGTGTATGGGAAGGCGTGTCACTTGCCTGTGGAGGTTGAACACAAGGCCTATTGGGCCATCAAGGCTTCCAACTTGGATCTATCCTCGATAAATTTTGGCGCCGTGTCGGGACGGACGCTGGCGCTGACTCATGAGGCCGGGCGACGGGCCGACGCGCACTCACGAGCGCGACTTCGTTGTTGTGACCCGTTCTCCTTTGTCTGGACTCCGATTTGTGCACGGTTTTCGCCTACGAACTCCTGTCGAGATGCTCTTCATTATACTTGATACTTGGCAGATTCATTTCATCCTATTTAACACCGATTTTCTGCAAACATCGAAACAAACCAAGTAAGTCCGAATCGATAAATATTAATCGAACCAACGGCATAAATAGGACAAACCACTAAAAAAAACATGCAAAACAACACCAAGAATCAGCACAAAATCATACCAAACAGCAATTAAGAAAATACGTGTTTAATTCGAAACACGTAATTAAGCATGATGAAGTAGTCTTAGCTCGGGACTTGAGTTATGAAGAAAGACTTGTCCAAATTTTGGATAGAAAGTTCAAGTTTCTGAAACAAACAAATTGTTCTCGTCAAAGTAAAGTGGAACCATCACGGTATGGAGGAGGCCACAAGGAACTCAAGACAAAGCGAAAACTAAGTATCCCGAACTAGATTACCATGGTACGTAATTTGAATATTTGAGACCTTAGTTAAATCAATGATTGTGAGAATGATGAATCATAAATATTGAGAAGTGTGAACAACTAGGTTAGCCCTAGCATGTAAATCAAGTATGGAGAAATATCTCCAAAGTCAAGACATGGTAATAAGATGCTTGGAATTTAAGTTATGGGGTACACATGTACTAACTTGCCAAGCTATATGTCAATAATGACGGTTCTAATCTGAATGTGGAACCAAGTATAATGAAAGTAATATTATTTTCAGATACCATGTTTAAGGAAAAGAGAATATCTCCAAGAGAACAAATGAAACGACTCACATGGAAGGATCTTAAAGTGAATCTAATTGGGAAGATTATCCACATACTTTTGTGACGATCAATAAAATGAGATATTAAGTATCTCTGACATTGAAATGAATTAATCATTGAATGTCGAGAAATGGTAAAGATGTTTGACGTCAAAGCAAAAGTATGATATGTCCTCAGTGGACCAAGGATTTTATCCTATGCGAAATTGCATGATGGATCAATAAAGAATGATAACAAATGATGTATATCCTAAAAGGATATTACAAATGAAGGCACTAAATGCCGGAATAAGGATTTCTCTGAAAATATTTTAAAGTAAGAATATATGATAAATATATTCCTAAGAGCAATAAAGAGGAAAAGAAACTGAATCATTCAGACTGAATTAAGAATGGATGATAATGACGGATACCATGTTCGTAGGGTGAGGATCTAGATGGCGATCATCGAACTACTTGTGATTACTATATGACTGGCATGGCTATGAGATAGAAATCTCATAAGAACTCTAAAGTTAAGCGTGCTTAGCTTGGAGCAATTGTGGGATGGGTGACCCCTGGGAAGTTTTCTCAGGAAGTGTGTGAGTGAGGACAAAGCACACTGAAAAGACTCGTGTTGGTCTGTGGGGTCAGTCGTCAATCCGGAAGTCGGGTCGTTACAGATGGTGATAATATTATCGGGAAAAGAACTTCAAGCTACTTTGTTAGAAATACCTATATGGATTTCTTAGAACTTCACCTAGAAGGAGTTGCGAAGAAAATGGATTATTATATTATTTTTTCACCGATGGAAAGAATTACGATGGAAGCGTGTGTTTGAACGAATTAGAGTCAAACACAGGACTCACTACCAACAGAAATCGATAGATTCTGCGTATATGGTTAGTTTATAACATATACTCATATGATCCTACTAAATCAAGAATATATTGAGCTTGGACTGGAAGGTTTAAGACTAAGGATTAGTCGATATCGAAATTTAAGATTTCATGAAGATATTATGGGTTCGAAGAAGCAACATCGAAATTCGAGAGCATGATGAAGGAAAGGATAATACGAAATGCTGCGAAGTGTACAAATTTCGAGTACGAAATTTTCTTAAGAGGGATAGAATGTAATACCCCGAGAAATTTAAAACTTTGAATTATTAATTTATTTAGCTAAATCGGGTTTTGAAATTTGAGCGATTATTAAAAATTTATAATCGTCTACGTTCGATTTTATTTTGAACGAGAAAATTTAATCGAACACAGTTATACGTCGAACCAGATATTTCAATACTGGATAAATTATCCCATCAAAGTACATCATTTCACATTTCCCCACAACCCTCCACTTTACCCAATACACTCATCACTCTTTTCAAACCTCATCATTACACTCAAAGAATCATATGAAAACTATTATACAACCTCCATTTTCTCAATTAATCAACCCATACTTCTTCATTCTCATTTTCAAACTTGTCGCCAACAATGTAAGAGAAAACAACAAAATGTAAGAATTCATTTCCTCTGTATTTCTTTCATCTTCTTACAAAATCCAAACTAACATCAACAACCTATTTTGTTCTCAACAAACTACGAGAAAAAGCGCAATAACCCTCATCCAACAAAATCACGCTCATGCAGGTTATATATCACTCTCTCATTCAATTACAATAAATGTGTACTGCCAAATCCTTTGTACATATAAGTTTAAGAATCCACAGAACCTAGAAAAAAACAAATAAAAATTCTAGATGCATAAGAAATACTTTTAAACCTAGAATTATAGTATTTGACCGAGCCACTAGGACTCGCCATCGGTCGGCGATGGGCCGGACGAGAGATGAAATTTGAAGTCGCTGAGGCGCGGCTCGCCGCCGACGTGCTTGCCGTTCGCAATGAGGCGTTAGATAGATCGAAGGGAGAATGGTTTCATTTCTCTTCTTGTTTGATTTTCAGATCTGTGTGTGTGTGTGCATCGATTGGAAAGGATCCGAGAGAGAGGGGAAATGGGGCTGGGTTCACGGCAGCGATGGGGTGACACGCCGACCAGCGACGCGCCAACCGGAGACGATGGCAGCGGCGGCGATCTCGCCCAGATCTAAAGAGTGTGTGTAATTTGGAGAAGACGAGAAAGTGAGAGATGAGGGAGGAGGCTGGACGAAGGACCAGCGAAGCGACCATGGTGTCGCCGACCGCGGTGGCTCGCCGGAGAAGAGGAGACGACGGCGGCAGAAAAGGAAAGAAGAGAGAGGTGTGCGGGGAGTGTGTGTGCGTCCATGAGAAAAATCGAGAGGAGAGGGGGCCGTTGCGGTGGCGACCGCGCAGCTTGCCGACCGGCGACTTGGCCGGCCGGACTGGAGACGACGGCGGTGATTCCGTGTGGGTGTGTACGCCGCATATATGTGTGTGACAGTGTGAGTGAGAGCAGAGTCGAGAGAGAGAGATATGAGAATGACTGGGGGGGCTAGGTTAGGATAGATAGTTTAATTTCATTTTATTTGGGTTGGGCCATTATTCATGGGCTATCATTTAAATTAGTTTTATTTTGTGTATTGGGCTTATTTTTATTGGGCCGAGAATAATACTAGAGAGATGGGCCGAAATCTGTGTTTATTCCTTGGGTCGAAATTAATTGATGTTGGGCCGTGATTATGGGCCGAGAATAAAATAGAAGATGGGCCTTGGGAATTTAATAAATATTGGGCCTAGTATTATTTTAATTCCTTGGGCTGAAATTGTTATATGTTTGGGCCTTATATGATATATGGGTTGAAATTTAAAATGGTGATTGGACCTAATGTTAGATAGGCTTCTAGAATAAATAATAGAATGAGCCATGGGCTTATTGAAGTAAATTGATATGGGCTTTAATTAATTCTAAGGTGGGCTTATAATTATTTTAATGTGGGCATTAGATTAAATGAAAAATTGACTCATGAATTAAATTGAAAATGGGCTTAGACTTATTTTAAATGCGAAACTAAGAATCTAAATTGATAATGGACTTGAATTATTTATTTCTATAATCCATTAAATTAAATTAAATTAAGGATTTAAATAAATTCTATTAATTAAATATGAGGTTTATTTTTAATAATTAAACTTTGAGATTAATTCTTAATTAATTAAATAACAATCTAAATTCCAATTATTTAGATTGGGTTATTTAAATTCATTAGATTAAATTGATAATTACTAGTTGGACTATCAATTTAAAAATTTAAAATAAGTATAATTGCTTTGAAATTTAATAACATAATTAATTAATTATGTTGGGGATAATTTGAGAATTATTCTTTTAAGTGATTTATGTATGTAATGAGATTGATCTTATGTAATGTGTGATTTGAATTGAATCCTAATTAGTGGATATCTAATATTAATTAAATTAAATTGATTGATTAATCAAATATCATTAGACTTTTATTTAATCCATTTAATTAAGTTTTAATTATGGATTTACTTAATTAAATTAGAGATTTAATTAATGAGTTGATTATGTCAAGTAGATACTTAAGAAATATTATTTCTAAGTAACTTAAATTTATAGAATGATTATTAGAAGATGATTGAAATAAGAGAAATTCTTATTAATCGTTTAGTATTGATATTGGTTTTCTTTAATAGAAAATATGGGACGTGTGAGGTGAGAAACGCGGCGAAGAAATATTGGTTATGGATGAGTTATTGAAACTCGGAATTTGTCGATACGCGTTAACAAACGACGAAGATTAGTTATGAACTTAGAATTCATAAATTATACGAAACGACGTGGAGAAACATTGATGGAAGGAGAGAATGCAACGACGAAGTGTCGCCTATCGTCATGACGAGACAAACCTAATAGACAAAGTATAGATTGTTAACTAAGTCGTATCGATAACGAAAATCATGAAACTCATAAACTCTAAGATTTAAAAGATATCGAATTCGTTAAATCTTAATGATGCTTCTCGAAAGAAATGAATGAGGTATTAAATTATATTTCTTACATTGACAAGGTCCAGCGTGGACGTAAATGAAAACGACAAAGGATTCAGTATCATGTATGTCAAGGAGGTCAATTCTTAAGGTGGACTTTTCTTTTCTTATCCTCAAGGATAAAATGCTTTATTTATGACGCCTTCTTCAAAATGAAAAGTATTTATTTATGACTCTTTCTCTTTTGAGAAATGATGATGAAATGATGTTATGAATTTACCTGCCCAAAATGTTTATGTTTTTATGTATGTATCATATCAATGTGTTGGTTCGCCGACAATGAATGATAATGAGGTTGTTGGGTCGCTCCCAATTCATGATAAAAATCGAATTCGGATCCTGTGCTTTATAGCCTGGATTAACGTGTACACATGAGGGTGTTGTGTCTTTGTAAGTACAATTCACGGCGGTCACAATGACGTAGAGGAGGCCTCCTTCTACGGCGTTCGTGATGATGTTATATGAGGAATGCAAGGATATGGATCATACATACAAAGTAAATGCTTGGCCAAGCGACGATTTATGAAAATGATGAAAATGTTTAATAAGCACAAGGTATTTTCAAGTAAAACCCTTGTGTCTTATCGTGAAGGGGCAGTGTAATTAAATGATGATAAAATATTTTTGGCATGAGTCCACTGAGTGCATTTTTGTACTCAGCCCTGCATATTTGTTTTTAAATGTGCAGATTGAGCTGGTGATGCGATGGAGCAGTGTTGAGCAATAGGAATGTTGTCAATGAAAATGGAACATTTTTGGTTCACCTTGAGAATGCATCTTCATATGCATATCTCACATGTTTATTCCGCTGCAAACTCTTTAGAATTCTAGTTATATGTCGAACTCGTGAATATCCTAGTAGTGATTTCATAATCAACTACTGTATGATCAGACTTTCTGAATTGACCTTCGTATCACTTATGCTTCCGCAAATATTCATGTTCCCTTACCAATAATATGGTTAGAAATCAAATACTAAAATCCCATTTCTTTCCTGTTTCTTTTATCCAACCCGATCAGCGATCCGACAAGGCGCTTTTGGGATTAGCGAGTCGGGTTGTGTGAGCTCCTTCCATGTCTATTTAATGTAATATCGTTTGGTATTATTCCAATTTTTAAATTGTTTTGGATAAGCAAACTAATCCAAATAAATTGGGATTCATTAAATATCCACAAAAACAAATAAAGAATATTGGGATGAATGCATTCTTTGCCGCATAATGTAATTAGTCATGATATTCACTAACAAACAACGTATATGTAATTACTATTACACTTTCCTCTTAGCTTCATTCCAAGCATGGAAATAATTCCATTGTTAATTTGATAATTTCATTTCTTAATGTATTCTCTTATTTTATTTTTTGATTAAATATGTTTTGTAATTCTAGATTTAGTTTCGATAGTTGGATTGTTTTATTTTTATTATTTATTTATTTATTTTGGAGGGGGGGGGGGGTCTGTATTTCTATTCCTTTGGCTTTTCTAAGGACTGATGCTGTAATCTGAACCAAATTCTTAAGGTGTCTTTTAAATATTTTTCAATGCTCTTATTATACCTATGTAATCCTCACAATGAAAAAATAAATTTAAACTAAGAATGGGAAATAAAAGAGATGAGAATACCCACCTAATAATTAAGCAAATTAACCTAATCTAAAAATTCATATATCTTTTGGAAACATGATAGCACGTTGGTGATTCTTATATATATATATATATATATACGTATATATCATAAAGAAAATAACCTGAAAGACAATAAGATGAGAATACACAACTAAACAAAAGCTTTATCATGTAAATCTAGCTAATGCAACATATATTATAAGCTTTTATAATATAAAAACGTCATATATATGTCTAAGCTCAGTGACTATGTGTGTATATATATATATATATATATATATATATATATATATATATATATATATTACTATATAGTGACATTAACAAGATACATATCCTATAGAGCTTAATTGCACATTGACCGAACTCACTATATTTTAGAAAATTATATTCCCATGTAAAACACGAATCTATAATTGGAGGTGTACAAAGCAAAAGTATATATTAAATTGATGCACCGAGTCATATGACAACTAAATAAAATACAAGAAAAAAGCATATTACATAAAATATTCAGTTAAAAACACAGAAAAAATATTGCAACCTGTAACTTATCCCAAACTAAAATAACATATAATATATATAGGTGATGATAGAACGTGAACACGATCTGAGAGAAATGAATGCGAAAAGATTTTGAAGCATAAAAAATTGGAAGACGAAGACAAAAGAGGAGGGGCTCAAAACTTTTGGCACCATACTACTCAAAAGAAACAAATTTTAAATTTAAATGAACTACGTATCAACAAAGATAACCATATGAAGCAGATGACTTTAAAATATACATATATATAAAGCTTGGTACCTTTTGGGAAAGCATTATTTAATGCATTAAATTAAGGTTGATCAAACTAAGCTGTTGTACTTCTTAATTTGAGGCCATCCCATATTCATTGCATAGTTTCATCAAGGATTATATTAAAACATCTGATTTAGACTTCACGGACTTAAAGTTGAAATCCATTCTTCTCAATCAACAAGTAATTATTAATGTAAAATGTGTATTTACTTAAGTAATTGATGGGATATGGCCCAACCGCTGCGCCCATCGACAGTTCCAAACAATTTGGGCACGACATTAATAGTGACCCGCGGTTAAGCCCAAGACCACCTTCAAACCCCAACCACCACCAAACCCTAATCAGCGCCACCGCACGCAGGGCTAAGCGTCCCTACAGGTGGAAGGCTAAGAGTCCCTAGGGGCGAGAGGAACAGTCCCTACATGCGAGAGGAAGAGTCCCTACATGGGAGGAGATCAGATCCCGCCTTAAGGGTCCTCAGATATGTATAAATAGGAGTTAGATCGAAGGTAGAAGGGTTAGCAACTTGTTGAATACTAAGAGCTTTTAACTACACTCACTGTAATTAAATCATAGTGAAAGTATTGAGGAATCACTCCTCCGTGGACGTAGATCTCATTAACGATCGAACCACGTAAAAGCCTTGGTGTTCTTTACTGTTTACATAAATCTTGCATACTAACATATACTAGATTTATCATTGGCGCCGTCTGTAGGAACACTAAACAGAAAAGCTTCATTTTTCTACAAACTAATGGCAAGGACACGTGCAACCGCCGTCGATGCTGGCAACAACCGCACTGAGGACGACCAGGTGGTCACTCAGCGCCGCGGGAAGGAGATTGCAGAGATGCAGTTGTCACACACCGAGGGCCACATGGAAAACGTTTCCATACACCCTCAGGATCGCCGCCCTGACGAGGTGGAAGATGCCGACCTCATCGCCAGTGAACAGGCGGTTCACCGGTCTCACGAAGCCTTGGCCGAGCTGTGTCGAGTTCCTCAATGCCAATCTCGCCATTCGAACTTCTCCACCGGAGGACAAATGAAGCGCACCTCTCGAGTGCCCGAATCGTGAATCTGGCGCCGAGGTCGCCTCGCCCGCCGAGACGGTCAACGCCACCTCGGCACAATAGCCGAGAACGCGTACACCAATCCGCCGCCAGAAGTCAATCACCTCGCCGAGAGGGTCGCAACCATTCACCACCTCGTCGCCCGCGAAGCCGCTCTCCACCTCGGCATGCCGCCCAGAGAGCCGAGCAAAACAGGAGAGAGGAAAGGCGGAGCCGAACTCCCCCTCGGAGAGACGATAGACGCCGTTATCGGTCTCCCACCCCTCCAAAGAGAGATGGCAACGATCTCCCGGGGTTCGACCGGAACAGAAGAATCATCTCTCCTTTCTCCAGAGAGATTCTGGACACGCCCTTGCCCGTGCCGACAGGGGCACCCAACATCGCCGCCTACGACGGCCTTGGGGACCTCTCCGACTTCCTTTTCGCCTACACTACTAACATGGCGAATCAAGGAATGGAAGATTTCCATATGTGCAAGATCTTCCCCGAGGTGCTGATCTCCAACGCCCGACGCTGGTTCACCTCGCTCCGCCAAAATAGCATACACTGCTTCCAGGATCTCATGGATCAGTTTAAGTGGCGCTTCTATCAGAAAATACCGCCTCAGCAGCCTTCGTCCGACCTGCTCACAATCCACCAAGGGCGGGACGAGACGATGTCGAACTTCGTCTCGAGGTTCATCAAGGAGTCTCTCAAAATCGATGAGAGTAACGATCTCTATATCATCAACGCGTTCAAGAACGGGATCCGACCCGACGCACTGAATAAGGAGATCACCCGTGAAAAGTCGGAGACGGCTAGTCGCCTTTGGACCTTGGTTGACAACTTCGTCAAAGGAGACGAGTCAGACCGGAAGAAGAGGGAGACCTGGGATGAGCAGAGGGCTGAAAGAAAGAAGCCAGATGACCGAGGTCGAGGCGTTGAACGCCGAAGTGCCTTCGAGAGAATCAAGAAGGGCCCTCTGGAATCCAGGCTCGGACCTCGGCCAATCCCTGGCGGCAAAGCACCTCACCTGCTCAAATCGAGAGCGGAGATATTCGAGCTCCACGCCGAGCTCTTCCCAAAGCCCCCTCCTATGAAAGGAGGATCCAAGAAGAGGTCAACAGAGGAGTATTGTGACTATCACCAGGGGTATGGTCACGATACCGAGGATTGCGAAACACAGGCTCGCAGTTGACGAGCTCGTCGAGGAGGAGCCCTCAAGAAATACCTCGGCCGAATGGGCCGGGGAACAAGCGGGGAAGAATAGCGGTGGCAACAAGCTGCGGGCCGACCTTGGCGACCCGGCCAAGATGGCGAGGACGAAGGTCCCAACGCAATGGAGCAGGTCTATGCCATTACGGACTCAGTAGGACGGCGAGGTCGTCGTTAAAGAATGAAGCTCGAGGCCGGCCCCGAGGAGCCGAAGAACAAGCGACTCCGGATGGTGAGGACATCGTGTTCTCCAAAGATGACTGGTGCCCAAAATCATGCCCCACCAAGATGCCATCACGATACAAGCCGTGGTGGGCAACAAAACGTCCACCGGGTCTACATCAACATCGGTGCCCCCGTCAAGATTATCTTCCGTATCTGGATAAAATTGACGTCGGAGGAATTCAAATACATCCCGCGCCGTCCAAGTTGCGGAGCTTCAATCAGGAGGCGGTACAACCCGAGGGCATCATCACCTTTCCGATTACCGTGGGACGTGCCCCCAGGTCGGTCACTAAGTCCATCCAATTTTTCCTGGTACGCGTTCCCTCTCCGTACAACATCATCCTGGGCAGAGATTGGCTATACGCCACCAAGGCCGTCTGCTCGGTGTACCACCTCACGATCAAGATACCCACCCCGGTGGGGGTGCTAAGCATCCAGGGTGACCAAACGGCAGCCAAAGAATGCCTACGAGTCTCAACCGGGATGTAGCCCCGCCTGCATAGCAATTCTGAGAATCCCCGAGCCGCCACCTCGGGGCGACCGCGAGAACCTCCAGCTATACGACGACGACCCCTCCAAAGTTGTCAAGGTCGGCGTCCAGGGCCCAGATGATATTCGGCAGCATGTCATGCAGCTTCTGAGGGAATACAGGGACGTGTTCGCCTGGTCCCCACTCGACATGACCGGAGTGTCGCCCGAGCTCATAACTCATCGCCTCAACATCGACCCGGCTACTAAGCCAGTTCGGCAGAAGAAAAGAGTGTTCGCGACAGAGCGCAACCAGGTCATAAGGGACGAAGTGACTCAACTCCAGAAGGCTAAGATCTTGTTCGAAGTCAAGTACCCGCGACCTGGATGGCTAATCCAGTCGTGGTCCGAAAGCCAGGAGGGGGTGGCGCATGTGTGTCGACTACACCGACCTCAACAAACACCGCCAGAAGATTGTTACCCCTCCCGACATTGATAAGAAGGTGGAGGCTTTGGTGAGCCACGAAGTCTTGAACTTCCTAGATCTGTACAAAGGGTACCACCAAATCTGATGAGCCGGAGGGCGCCCAAAGACCGCGTTCATCACCGACTTGGTGCTTTGCAGATCGGAAGATGCCTTCGGCTGAAGAACGCGGAGCTACCTACCGGAGGATGGTGGACGCAATTTTCAAAGACCACATGGGGAGATTGTCGAGGTCTCGTCGGCGACATAGTAGTCAAAAGTCGAAAAATGGAGGCTGGCGACAACCTCGTAACTATTCTCCGGCTCCTCGGGTCGGCCAACCTCAAGCTCAACCCCAGTGTACCTTGATGGTGAAGGCGGGTAAATTCACGGGATCTGGGTTTCTCGGGAGGGCTCAAGGCAAATCCCACTAAGGTGAAGGCGTGCTCGACATGCGGTGCAAAGACCATCCGTGAGATCCACAAACTCACCGGTGCCTAGCCGCCTCAGTGATTCTTATCTCGGGCTGCCGAAGAAGCTTCCTTCTTCAAGATCTTGAGGAGAGCTTGGACTTCGCTGGCGGGAAGAACACCAGTCGCCTTCAGACATGGTGAAAGAATATCTCGCCGACCGCCGCCACATCCGTCCGCCGAAACAAGGTGAAATCCTCTCTTTATATCGCCGCCTCGGACGAGGCAATCAGTCTTGATCTTGATACGAGATGAGGTGGGACGTCAACTCCCATCTACTTCATTAGCCGCTCTCAAAGGACCGGAGGCGAGGTACACTAGCCTCGAAAGGTAGCAGCCTTAGTAAACGCCAAGCGACGCCCGACCCTACTTCCAAGCTCATTCCGTCCGGTGCTAAGCGACTTACCCTTGAGACAAGTCTTGTCAAAGCCGAGTCATCCGGATGTATAGCTAAGTGGTATTTGAGCTCGGTGAGCACGATATTTCATACTCCCCAGCCGGCCATAAAGGGCAAGCTCACGACTTCTGGTGGAGGCCAAATTCCAAGTCGGCTCTACCAGTGAGGCCACTCCAACTCCCGCCCCACCGCGGAGGAATCGTCCTGCACCGCCCGGTGGTTCTTTGGCGAGATGTCGTGGGCGGAGCTTCATGCAAAGCAGGCGTGGGCGGGCATCCTCCTCCTCGGCCCAGACAAGCAAGAAGTGACCTACGCCCTCCGGTTTACCTTCCCGACCACAAACAACGAGGTGGAGTACGAAGCGCTGATCTCAGGACTCCGCCTCGCAAAGGAATTAAAAGTGGACAAGATCCAGATCTTCGGAGATTCCCAGGTCGTGGTAAACCAGGTTCTAGGCAGATACGAGGCCAAGGAGGATCGAATGAAGCAATACCTTGAGAAGGCAAAGGAGATGCTGACCTCATTCAGGTACTTCAGTATTCATCGAATCCCACGAGGAGAAAACAGCCGAGCTGATATCCTCAGTAAGTTAGCTGCGTCATCAACAAATCCACCAGTGGAGGAAGTTCATTCCAGAAGCATCGCGGAGTCCCACATCGGCATCATCACCGAGATAGAGCCGAACTGGATGTCTCCCATAAAGGCCTATCTGGAAGACGGCGCACTACCTCAAGATCGGCTCGAAGCCAAAAAGATGATGGCGAAATCCCAGAAGTACCTCATACATGAGGGCGCTCTCTACCGGAAGTCTTACCTTCAACCCCTCCTGAGGTGCCTCGGGCCAGAAGAAGCCGACTACGTGCTCAATGAGATTCACAGAGGATCTTGCGGAAGCCACATCGGGTCGCGAGCTCTATCAAAGAAGACGCTGAGGTCAGGATATTACTGGCCTACCCTCATTCAAGATTCGGCCGAGCTCGTCAAAAAGTGCCCGAAGTGCCAGCTTCACTCCACAGTCAAGAAGCTACCCCAGACCGATCTAAGCAGCCTACAGAGTCCATGGCCTTTCATGCAGTGGGGGATCGACATCGTTGGTCCGTTTGACCGAGCACCAGGTCAGCTTCGATACTTAGTCGTAGTTGTAGACTACTTCACAAAATGGGTCGAAGCTGAGCCACTTTCGAGCCTCACGAGCAGAAGGATTTAGACCTTCGTGTGGAAAAACATAGTTTGCCGCTTCGGCATACCGCATGTTCTGATCTCGGACAACAGCACCCAGTTCGTTGACAAAAATTTCAAGGAATGGTGTGAAGAGCTCCAGATCGAGCAACGTTTCACCTCGGTCGCACACCCACAGGCGAATGGTCAGACCGAGGTGACGAACCGCACGATCGTACAAGGACTGAAAAAGAGGTTAGACTGAGCTAAGGGTGATTGGGCTGAAAATCTCCCCCAAGTCCTCTGGTCCTACAGGACAACACCTCGGATTTCGCACGGAGAAACCCCCTTCAGTTTGGTCTACGGGACCGAGACTGTCATACCGGCTGAGATCGGCGCACCGAGCCCACGTACTCTTCACTTCAACCAGAACGGGAACGAGGAGGACCTGCGAGTCAACCTCGATACTCTCGAGGAGAAGCGCGAGCTCGCCTTCATAAACGAAGCTAAATACAAGTGCCAGGTCGCACGGTACTACAACAAAAGGGTGAAAGCCTCCACACTCCAAGTAGACGACCTCATCCTACGGAATAATGAAGCCAGTAGAGCCGAGCGTCTTAACAAGCTAGATCCGACATGGGAAGGTCCATACCGCGTTCACGAGGACCTCGGCAAAGGAGCCTACAAACTAGCTCACCTATTCGGTGCACTTATCCCCCGAACCTGGCATATCACTCATCTAAGGATGTACTTTACATAGCTTCGATTTCAGATCAACATCATGTTAGTCCCTTTATTGCTTTGCCGAAGTGCGATGTTATTTACTTCTCAATAAAACGTTTGTTTTTCTGGAATAATATTTCACTTCGTCTCATCTTATGCTTATGTGAACATCTGCTCTCAAGTCGGATAACACATAATTAACCTTCACAAGGGGACGCCCTTACGAAGATGACAAACCCACTAAGTAGGGTACTCAACTAAGCGCGCGCCGCACTCGCAGATTACTCATTCAATTGAACGTCTCGGTGCAAGGCATACAGACTACTCATTAAATTGAACGTCTACATGCAAGCATACAGATTACTCATTAAGTTGAAACATCTACATGCAAACGACGTCCACATCGGATCTCGTCAAATTATGCCCCTTTATTTGGGAAGATATACACTTCGGTAAATAGTATGAATACATTTACGGCTAAAACCAAGTCCTAAGCTATATTTGTACCTCTCTAGGGGGAAAATATACACTTCGGTACAAAGCCTAAATACATTCACTACTACACACCAAGTCCTAAGCTATATACAATTCACTCTGGCCTCGGAGCTCCACCTCGCCAAGTCTTACTGAAGTTACACCAGTTCGAGACAAAATCCCCGGGTCGGCGATGAACACCCGGGATGAACTCGGTGCCTTCTACCCAATCGACGAGGTCGGCTCCACCACGGCCTACTCCGGACACACTCTGAGCCGGCACAGATGGGTTCCGACCGAAGGAATTCTACACCGAGGTCACACTCGGCCCTTGAGCTTGACAGGGCGGGATCACGACTCGCCACCGACTTGCCGCCCTTCCACGCCGACCAAGTCCGGGGTGCTTGGAGCCGCCGACGGCCGCCTCAATGTTCCCTCTCATTTGGACCCATCAACCGAGCACTTGGCATGATCGACGTAGCCGCCTCCTCCTCGGGTTCTTCTATTATTGGACCAGTGGAGCCCGTGTGGACTCACCGCTGCGGGGTGGGGCATCGTCGTTCTGAACGATCTCGTACATCCGCATGTACTTCATGATGAAGTTGAGGCGATCTTTAAACTTTTCTTTGTTAGGCCCTCCTCATCCCTCGGCACCATGCCTCCGCCAAGAAGCTCGAACTCGATCATCGACACGATATGGTAGTTCCACCAGTTCGGTGGATGACCTTCTCATACTGCGTGCTCCTCCGAGACCCGAGCTAGTTTCTCCGTCAGCACCGAGCCGCCTCGCATCAGATCAGCGTGCTTGGATCACATCGGCGAGATAAGTCCGTCCCACGGACTTGAGTGTATGATTCTTATCTTTAGAGCCTCGTTCTCGGCGGGAGGCGGGCCCTTCTCGATCGGCCTCGCAACTTCTTCTTGGTCGCGGATGGCCGGTAGCGTCCATCTTGGCAAAGCTCGGTCGGTTCGTGCACCGGCTCCTCCAAAACAACACCTCTTCGTCCCTCTCAGCCAAGGCACCTCGGACCTCCTTTAGCTTGGTCAGCAATTCGTGATCGAGTCCAAGGTATTGAGGTGTGGAGTGCTATGAATAAAGAGACAGTACACGTTTCAGAAAATTGTAAATTTTATTATTCAAAAGAGGGGAAAATTTTACAAGGGCTCAGGATCCTATCGACCCCGGCAATTCAACCTATTACATCAGGTCCACTGACCTCAGGCCCAATGCCGGGCTCGCCGGCCTCCTGCTGCCCTTGCTGCTGCTGCGGTTGATTACCCCCGGAAGGAAGCTCGGAGATCGGCTCCTCCTCCTCGGCTTCGGCTCGCACCTCGGCAAGAAGCTCCTGGAGTTCAGGATCTTCGTCCTCCAGACCGAGCAACGGCCTCCACCGTCGAGGGAGGAGGCTGGACGCCAAAGCCTCCAAAGACGGGAAGGACCGGACCGGAGATCACCCGGCGCACGCCTTATTCGGCTCGAGTGGCGACCTCGACCCAACCATGCTTGACCTTGTCAAAGTCAGGCATGGCGGCACCAACTCCTCGAGATGGTCCGACACCACCTTGGTTTGAGTACGCGGCCAGTCGGCAATGAGGCGAGAAGCTCTCCGACTCGACGAGCTTGCTGGCAAAGGCCCTCAACAATGGCCCCTGATCTGCCAGCCTAGCACTCCTCTCATCGGCGAGCTCCTTCTTCGCCCCGGCCGCCTCCTCGCGGGCCTCCTCGAGCTCCTCTCGAGCGACCTCTAGCGCCAATGCCCTCTTCCTCAGGGCGGCCTCGGCGGCAACAGCCCTGGCCTCGGCTTCCCGCCCTCACGGCCACGGCGGCATCAAGATCTGCCTGCAGCCGCAGAAGCTCCGCGACGGCGCCTCATACCGGGTGAGCTCAAGAATGAACCCGGTGGCGAATTACAGGTCCCCAGCAGCACGTTGCAGTGCCCCAATCACTAAGTTCGCATCCTAAAAAAGCAACACAAGTTAATAAAGATCGCAGAGCAGATAAAGCCAGATGTGGAAGAACTTTATACCTTGGGGAGGGGTACGACCGAGCTGGAGCCCGGCACCTCGTACTCGAGGCGGGCCTGAGTCTGCGTCTCCATTGCCGGACTCGACTCCGGCAGAGACCCCGTCATCAGTTGACCAATATCGTCAACCTTCTTCGGGGGCTTGGCATGTTCAGCCCGCCTCGCCTTTTTCTTTGGGGTGCCTTGCTCGGCGATCGTGGGCCCTTCTCTTGCTGCGTCAGTTTCACTGCATGACAAAAGAAAATCGCGTTAGCAGAGCAAAATCAGATTTACGAGGAGTAAGAAGAGGAAGGTGCCCTCACCCAGATCGGACCTCGACCCTGGGGCCTTTGACCTGTGAACGCTCAGACCGGCCTTATTCAGGTCGTCCTCGGTGAATCCTACGGAGACTTCACCGAGTGTGTTGGTGGCCTTCACGAATCGAGGGGTTTCACTTTCGGATCCCTCATCCTACCCAACCCCCATTCGTACCTTGGGTGCCGTCGACCCGCAAAAAGAAGTATTTACTCTGCCACTGCGATACTTTAGAAGGGGCAGCTATCCTAAACGTCTGCCGAGGTGAAAAATAATATCGCCCGTAGTCTTGACGAAAAGCGCATCAAAACCTCGAAGAAAATTCCTCGGCTATGCAGTAGCGGAAAGCCCCATCCCACTATTGACCTAATAGAGTTTGGGGTGAATTGGCAAATAGAATTTGGAAATATTCACGGATATGCGAGAAAAATGGGGCTGGGGAATCTTAGACCGCCCCAAGGGCATCTACATACACCGTAAAAAACCCTCCGGGAGCGAGCCGGTCACGGGTCCGGTGAAAGCACCACCGAGGCATCCGTCGGCAGATGGCACTCCTCCCTACTTTGAGTACTTGAAAGCGGTCGAGGCGATTTGGCGTCCACGACCTTACGCACATCCCACGCAGAAGAAAATGGTGGAACCTAGCGCTAATGCCCAAGGATTTACCCGCAAAATCATAGCACATATAGTCCCTAATATCTACTTCACTATCGGGAGAAGAAGAAGAGCAGGCGAGAGGAAGTCATACTTACTTTTTAAATGGTGGGTTATCGCGTCTTGGTGAGCGGGATGGATTTTGGAGAACTCGAAAGTCGAGTTTTCTTTTGCTCGGAGCGATGGGGAGAAGAAGTGAGCAGTTTCCTTATTAGGGCTATTTATAGTACGAATGGCCGCCCAAATTACCGTTTCAACTTCCCACGTGGCTGATTGCAATTTGATAAGGAGGACGCGCGCGCGTTTGAGCCCCCACCAACCGTCAGGCGCAAGTGGCGTGATCAGCAGCGACAACCGGTCCAATCGCAATCATCACTCGACTTCAGATCTCGGCATCGTACTTACGTACGACGTCGTCACTCTCGAGTTGGATCTCATCATCTGACCTCGGGCCTCGGTATCTTCCAGATGGATATCGCTAACCAGCTCGGTCCTCGGAATCATCCAGAATGATTTCCATCCAGATCGGATCTCGGCATTACTTGGGCCGACGCCGCTTTCCAGGTTGGACCTCAATATCCCACTGCAGGATATCTCTGTCCCGGGACGGACGACTCGATTCGGTCCTCGACAAGCGGCGCATGACCGAACGCCCGCACCACAAACTTCGATTCGGACCCTATCTCGACCTCCAGATGCATGACCGCCTTCGTCACCTCGGCATTTTCCTGACGGACATCGCCATCCAACTTCGAGTGACTCAGTTCGGAACGTGGCAAACAGCCCGATTCGGTCCAGAACGGCAAACCGTCTACCTCGATTCGGATCAGCGAACCGATCAAACCCTGACGTCAAACAGATCAAACCTTCGACGACAACCTCGATCGAGCAACATCCCACCTCGGCAAAGCGCATTCTTCACTTCACCTCGGCATGGCTGTTACTCGACTATTCGGGGGGACGGGGGACTATGATGGGATATGGCCCAACCGCCAGCCCACCGACAGCCCAAACAGTGGGCGACATTAGTAGCGCCCACGCGGTTAAGCCCAGCCCGACCTTCAAACCCTAACCAGCCCCCAAACCCTAATCAGCGCCACCGCATGTAAGGCAAGCGTCCCTACGGTGGAAGGCTAAGAGTCCCTAGGGGCGAGAGGCGATCCTACATGCGAGAGGAAGAGTCCCTACATGGGAGGATCGGATCCATAGGGTCCTCGATATGTATAAATAGGAGTTAGATCGAAGGTAGAAGGGTTAGGAACTTGTTGAATACTAAGAGCGTTTAGCTACACTCACTGTAATTAAATCATAGTGAAAGTATTGAGGAATCACTCCTCCGTGGACGTAGATCTCATTAACGATCGAACCACGTAAAAACCTTGGTGTTCTTTACTGTTTACATAAATCTTGCATATTAACATATACTAGATTTATCAATAATATTCTAAATGGTCACTCATTATTATAAAATAAATTTATCTAATCCCTGCTTATACCAATTATGAGAGACTAGAATCAGTCTAATTTGTTTAAGGGGAAGATGAATATTTTTACTCAAGAAATGTCATCATCAACAATAACTCTTTAAGCCAATTAACGAGTTAATGGTCCAGGACAGTGGCCGTGAACAATTCCTCCCAAATTGGGCGAGATATTGATCACTAAAATTCTAATAATTGAATACCATAACTAAACAATGTTATTGTAGTCAATGAGCAAATATCGTATTCATAAAGGCTGAGAAAATGAAGACACAACAAGTAACAAGCATATACACTTTACTATTATCCAGACTAAACTATGATGTTGATAATTGATGATTGTTATCGATGCAAATAAATAATACTCTTTCTGTTTCAAAAAAGTTCTTGGAAATCTTCGATGCAGATCTTAACAAAAGTTGTGGAGTGTTTTGTGAGTGAGTCCACATTAGTGTAATATTAAATTAATTAGTTTTAGATAGTGGTGGACCATGAGTGATAAAAAATATAAATAAGTGGTGTTATTGAGGATAAGATAGAGAGGTAAATGTATAAATAAATGGTGTTGTTAAGGGTAATAAGTAGATAATATTTTATGGGGTAGTTACCATAAATGAAAATAGAACAAATTTGAGAGACGTACCAAAAAGAAAACTGTGAACAAATTTTGGGGATGGAAGGAGTGATGATACATAAAAATAGACTTTGAAAATATCAAAATAAAAGACTAACTTTGGGGAATGCATTAACTTAACCAGAATCATATAATTAATTTATTAACTCAATTATTAATATTTAATTCAAATCAGATGAAAGACCACACATATAATCAAAATCTTTCTGTCAACAAGTCTCGTTATAGTTGATTAGTATAAGTTATATGAAAAGATTGAGTAAAATAAATGTAAAATAAGGTATCGGGGTTTTAGGGAACTAAACGAACCCATTTATGGTTTTGGGGAAAAATCATACTCCGAAAACACCCCAGAAACACAGAAATCGGACAAAAATCAAAATACTCAACTGGAAACGGCTACCATTTTATATGTTCCTGTAGGCAAACTTTTATTAGAATTATTTTACAGATTTTCTTTATTTACGGACAACTACAGATTCATTGACCATTTTATTTTATATCAATAATTTGATTATAATAATAAATTGTGTATCATATAGTTCTCTACTTCTCGACTCTTCATCCTAAAGAAAACATCAAAGTTGTGAATCATAAAAAAATTAAAAAACTTCTCCTACGAAATCCATAGCAAATATTAAAGAATTTTGTTTTACAAAATTTGATTAGTTTATTATATTTGTAAGTTAAGGATAATATTGTAACATGATACATTATATTTATGGATTTATTTATTATTATTATAAAACTATATTTATATTCTTATTGGTTTTAATTATTCCTCATGTCTCCTAATTTCTTTCCTAGTTTTCTTTTTAAGTACGTCATCCTAAAATTTGCTATGAACAATATGAATTTGTTATGAAAGTTAATACATCCATGGAAAGTTATTGAATCAAAAAAATTGAAAGTTTTATTTAGGTTTAAATTCCATTAGGGGCGAAAATTTCATTTTTTTAGATTCAGTAACTTTTCTAGCGGATTCATTAACTTTCATAGTGAATTCGTCATTTTTTATTCTCACGATAAAAATGATTTCCATCTTAATCATTCCCTATATATATTAATTGAAAAATCAATGATACAAAATAATTTCTTTTTTTTTTTTTTTTTTGGTATCATGGGAACCCGCACCGCCACCTTAGGTGCTTGACTGGTAAACCCCACGGTCTGTCTGCAATAGCTCGCAAACCACACAAGACATGTAAACCACATTTGAAAAATCGGTGTGTGCGCTCAAACCCATAGAGGCGTTTGGTGGGGTTCGAACCTGTATATTTTAAAATGATGCTCTTAAACATACAAGTGCGCATTTGCACCTTTGAAAGCGTATTGTGTTTATGCGATATACTATATACAAATTGACACTTGTACGATTTAGCTCGTGATCATGCCAAACGTAGGAATAAAGTGCGTCATTTGGCATGCATTGTTCAAATGAATATCGACTCAATTATGAGCTACAATTGGACTAGTTTACTCATTAATGCAAACAGTTCAATAAAAATTTGAATATTAACAATCATAATGTTGCGCCAAACCATTACTTTTTCTTGTTTCTCGAAAGAAAACTAACTTCGTTTTCCATAAGATACAAAGGCAAACCTTTTAAATTTTTAATTAGTTTATTCGTTATTCAAGAATTGAATTGTGAATGTGATTTTCGAAACAAATTGCTCACCTCAAATTTTATGAAATTCATGTATTTTTTATTAAATAAATACATGTAAAATGTCTTTCTTGAGATGATAACTGGACTAATACCAAATTAGAAAGAACCAGTGGTTCTGTCACTCAATGAATACCAGACCAAGGGGGTGTTTGGCTAAGCTTATTTTAGAGAGCTTATAAGTTCCAAGAGCTTATAAGATGTTTCAATGGCTTATGAGGTAATGTTTCAAGTTCTTATAAGTTGTTAAAATGTTTGGATAATTGATCTTATAAGTTAGATAAAGAATCGTGATTTAAAGAGAGAAAATCATAGTTAGAGAGATAAAATTGACGAGAGGTGAAGTTGATAGTGTATGTATAGGAAATAACGAACTATAATAAGATTATTTTGGTAAATTCATGATTGCTTATAAGTTTATGAAAAAATAAGTTAGAGTTGACCAACTTATTTTTAGGGGAGCTTATTAGCCGTTGGAGCTTATTTTCACAGCTTAATTATAAGCTGTTTAGGAGCTTATTTTCCCAAACACTTTGCAACAACTTATAAGCTCCTAAACAGTTTATAAGCTCAGCCAAACACCCTCTAAGATACAAATTGAAAGTTTGAATGTATTATTTAAATTTTTGATAATATATGATACTTTACGATATATATTTAAATAATTTGAGACATTTTAAATACTTTTTCATTTCATATATTATAATAATACGTAATTTGTTCATAGTTAACGGAATAAAAATAATTTTTACACCCGAACATACATATATAGATATAGGGATATCAATGAGTTGGTTTTACCCGAACCAGAACCAATAAATAAGTAATAGTTCTGGTTCTGAAACCGACCCATTAGACACTGGATCCGGATCAGACCCGGACCATCAACTATGGGTCTTAAACGGTTCGGATCTGAGCGGGTCTGGAACCAGAACCGGACAAGAACCAGAACTAAAACTGAAACCTTTGTTTTATACTTTATAATTTAATGTGTTATGAGTGATTTTGAATCGATATGGATAAAACTAGCTCATTGACAAACCTATTTAAACTTAGGTTTGTCAATAGACGAGTTTTACTCGGACCAGAATCAATAAATAAGTATTGATTCTGGTTCTGGATCCAGAACAGATCCGGATCGGACCGGACCAGACCGGACCATCAAACTATGGATCTAAACGATCCGGGTCTAAAGTGGATCTGGAATCGGAACCGGAACCAAAATTGTTGCTTTAAAATTTAATGAGTTTTGAACGGTTCCGGATCGATCCGGATAAAACCCACTCATTGATATCCCTATATAGATATATGTGGGCTTGTAGAGATATAAATATATGAAAGAAACCACAGAAAATTTAAGAATAATTTATAAGCTAACTGTTACATCACTTTTCCTGAAAAGACATAATACCAAAAGAAGTATATAGAAGATTATTCTTTTGAAAATAATCCAAATTGTGAGAAGTCTCAACACTTTGCAAAATCTCTTTCTGTTGTGGATCCACGTTCGTCGCACTTATTCCACACCAATGACACGTATTCGCTCCTTATTTCAGACTTCAAGATTGGTACGGCTGTACCACAATATTGGCGCGTGCGGCGGGAGCCTTCTAATAATAATGTTTTTAAAATTTGCTAACCATAAACACTAACTATATTTTTTAAATAAATGAGTTCATCTTCTTTCAAAAAAATAAATAAATAAAATAAATGAGTTCATCACTTTTGCTAAATAGTAAAAGTAGCTCACTCTATGTATTAAGTTATTGTACAAAATGTAGAATTTACACGACATATCAAAAATATTGATTGCGACGTTTCATGATTTCTAGAAAAAAGCTCACATATTTGGGATGTATATAAATGTAAATTTAAATTCAAACTTTTTGTAAAATATTCAACGACAAAGTGAGTATGAGAATTCTTTTTTAACAAACCACGCAATTTAAATTACATTAGAAAGATTTGATACAATAGGCTCCAGAATCAAAATGAATGACCAATGCTTCCCGGCAAAAGAAGGATAAGTCCGCTGCTTTGTCACGAATGTCGATTCTAGCAAGCTAGATATTGTAGATATTATACTATGTTTATAGAATTAAATTATGTGTGAGCTATTCAGATCTCAATTTAATAAAAGTTCGTTCGAACTTGTTTAGTAACTCGTTAGTTAAACGAATCAAGTTTGAGTTCGGTAGTATTTGTCTTGTTAGCTCGTGAAAATCTAGTAAGTGATTTAATTTGTAAATATAAATTAAGTAGATACAATTTACTATAATTAGTACTAATTGTATAAAGTGTCTAACTAATTTAATATAATTAATATCTTATGTTATTGTTACATAAATAATTAATATTTAAAACATAAATTAATCGAAATTTTGAAAGCCCATTCAGACTGGATTAAGCTTATAATAAACGAACTAAAATATTTAGATGTTTCAATATTTAAGTGGATAAGTGGATACTTTGGTACGAGATAAAATTGTATATGAGGGAATAATTCTCAAAATAAGATGCAATTTTATTGTACACAAGCAAGTGAAGAAATAGAATAAAATAAAATAAAAATACTGAAGAAATAAATTGATATTAAATATCAACACACACATCGCCGAATCTTCTTCAATTGTGAATCCACGTGCCTCGTAGATTTCCCAAACCAATGACACGTATTGACATTGGAGGTTCAACATTCTTTCCACAAAACAACTACAAATCCAATTATTTAAGCATTAACAAAATTTGAAAACACAAACTTCAATTCCATCTCGTGCGCTAAAATTGAGATTAATTAATTAAAACACAGTAGATGACATTATCATAATACTAAAACACTGCACGCATATACGACTTTTAATTAGTTGTACCCCATGTATATATATCTATAACTAGCATTCTTTGATTTGAGGTTTCTAATTAAACATTTAAGTTTATACCAAAACTAGCCAATCACTAACTACATCACTTCCCCTCTCCGGCGAACCCTAACACTGAACCCGCCGGCCATGTAAGCCGTCAGCTGAGGAACGAAAACCGGCGGCTCCACCCGAACCGGAACCAGCTCGAACCGGCTCAGAACCGACGCCACCACGTATTTCATCTGAATGAACGCCATTTCCTTCCCAAGGCACACCCTCGGACCGGCCTGGAAAACCGGGAACTTGTATGGACTGACCATCTTGACCGCCCCGGTCTCGTCGAGCCACCGGTCCGGTCTGAACTCGAGCCGGTCCTTCCCCCACAGCGCCTCCATCCGCCCCATCCCGTACGGGAAGTACGTGACCCGGTTCCCCCGGAAAACAGCGGTCCCGTCGGGCAGAACGTCGTCCTTCGCCGCATGCTTCGAGTCCCAAACCACCGGCGGGTAAAGCCTCATCGTTTCGCATAAACAAGCCTTGATGAAATTCATTTCCTTCAAATCATCGTATCCTAATTGATGACCACCTCCTGTCTTGATTTCCTCCACCACTTGCTGCTCGATGCCCCGGTGGCCCGTCATCAGCCAGAAGAGCCACGTCAGCGCGGCGGAGGTGGTGTCCCGCCCCGCCATCAGGAAACTTATCACCATATCCCTCACCATCTCGCTCTCCATCCCCGCCCCCAAAAACCTCGACAGAAGATCGCCGCCTCCGTCGCCGCCGTCGCTACTTTTGTTCATTATCTCCTCCTTGCATCGTATCATCTCATCGACGCAGCCGCGGACGATCTTCACAGAATCCTTCAAATCCTTTTCCATCCCCATATTCAGCGCCCGCTTCAGCTTCCACACTGCGAACACAGGCGCCGCCCCGCGCATGGCGGAGATCTCGGACGCAGCGTCGAACGCCGCTGAGAGCGGTGGAGCCGGCCGTGACATGTCGAGGCAGGAAGGATCCATCCCGAGCGAAACTTTACAAATAGTATCGAAAGCGAATCTCCTCAATACCTCCTGCATGTCCAAAACTTCATTATTTTCAGCGGCATTTTCGAGGATCGGAATCAATCTGTTGACAACTTCATCTTCAAGAACTTGGACCACGAATTCGCGGAGAGACTTGGTGCTGAACTCATGGCTGGCTAACTTGCGCTGCAAGCTCCACATCTCGCCGTCGACATTGAAGATGCCGAGACCGAGGAAATCTCCGAGTAATTCGGTGAAGGGCTTGCCCTTGGGGAAGTTGGCGAAGTTTGTTTTCAGCATGTACTCGACGTTGTCAGGGTTGGCGGTGACGATCGTGCGCGGCGCGCCTAGGCGGTGGACGACGATCGTCTGATTCTCCGATTCCGCTAGAAGTTCCGTGTACCAGCTCAGCAGGCGGTGGCGATTTTTGTAAAATGAGATGAGGCAGCCGATGCTGGGGAGCGTGAATTTGGGTGCGAGTTTGTTGATTTTGAGATAGAGTTTGTTTGGGGAGGAGAGAGAGAGAGAAGAAGAGAAACCCTAGGGCGGGGAAGAGGAGGAGAGAGAGAATCATGATGAGTTTTGAGTGAAGAGGAAAGTGAAAGGAGTGGAGGCTATATTGGTGTGTATATCATATATATGTGTACATATATAAGAGTTTGTTGTATTAAGTCACATGTTTCTCGAGGGGAAAAGGAAAATGTGGGCGGGGGTATAAATGACATTCCACTCATTGGATACCACCAGCCATTGCGGCCCGGAGCGGCTTCGCCGACTGGCAAACAGTTGTTTATATACTACGTGCGGTTATTGGAATTTTTTTTCTCGAAAATATTTTAAATAAGTCATCTCGCGCATATTTATGTGCTCGATTTTTTTATCTCAATATTATATTGTTCTTCAACTCAAACAAAATATTATATGACTTAGTAATCGTTTCATTACAATGTCAATTTTCACAATTTAACAATTATAAATTAATGCCTATCTTTTGTTCGTAATGTTAAAGATTAGAATTGATGTTCGACTAAAATTGAAGACTGTGGATATAAGGGTTCAACTTTTATTTAATCTTTCAGTATAAAATGTTGGGGATTATTCGTGAATCCATGTGTCATTACTTAAATTATTATTCTTATTTAAATTATATAATAATATTATAAGAAATATTAATTATAATAAATAACATCCCTAATTAAAAATAGAACAAATCTCTTATAGTAAGTATTGATTTAAACTAAGAATATTAAATTAACAAGAGTTTTTAAGATATCGAATATGAAGCCGTAATTGACTCGTGAGGATTTCTTTGTTAGCTTTCATGAGGATTTCATATTTAATCTATCAATTCATCGTCATATTGTATTTCTTTCTTCGTCTTCTTTTTGTAAATCAGGAAACTATATATTTAATGTCTTGTATATTAGCTATAGTATATAGCGATCCTTACTTTCATTTAGGCATAAAGAAATTTAAACTATATAGTATTAAAGTAGATAAGGTCGCATTACGGTGAATTCGAGTCCGAGATATTTGATCTCAGGTTTAACCACTCTAACCACTAGACCAACAAGAAATGCACATTTAAAGTAGATATTTCTGTTTCTATATTTGGCATATATATATAGTGGAGCTGTCAATTATCATTTCCATTTTCAAAGCAAGGATCAATGCATTTTTCTGCATAAATTCCAGCGCGTTCATTGTTAGCTTAATAGGCGTACATTGTATTTAAAAGGAGAAAACTTTAACAGGCCGCATTTAACATTGTACAGAAGAGCTCTTTGAAAGGACATATTAATTTAGACACTAAACAACTTTTTTTTAATTTGTCAATTTAATACATAAATTTTAAAACTACGTCACGGTGGATTCGAACCCGGGACCTTTGACCTCGGACATTAATCACTCTACCACTAGGTCAACACACACACAACTAAACATTTTTTTAAATCTATTTTATGTAATTCATTTAATTCGTTGATATGACCTGACATAATAATTTCTTAAGTATGGTAGTTATGAAAATCTAATTCTTTATAGCGCGAGTGGATTCATGTAGCGGATTATTTCTTAGTAACAAATTTTTAAAAAACAAAAGAGTATTAAATATTAAATAGTCTGCTGCACGGCAAAAAATGTAGTATATAAAAAATACGTCGTGAGAAACTAATGGCTCTTAAATTATCATTATTATATAATGAAATGGTCACTTAAGAAGAATCTAATTGGTATTTCAAGCATACACACTAAGAGGAAAATGTCTTATGTTGCTTATATTATTTTTACGTATTAGCAAATAACACGATACGTACATATGTTTTAGTAATTTGCATGTTTTAAGCATTTTACACGCACAATCTTAATTCTATAAGAACATGCGGCATATGTAGTCTCCTTCTTCTTTTCTTTATTGTTTTTCACTTTCTTGCTACATAATTTTCTACGATAAAAAAATCCTTTATAATCATTCCATAAATAACATATATCTATATATATATATATATATATATATATATATATAGAGAGAGAGAGAGAGAGAGAGAGAGGGGGAGAGAGAGATGAAGGGCTACTTATGATTGTTTTGAGAGAAACTGAAGGATAATTTTATTTAATAGAATATACCTAGATACTTCATTTTAATCCTAGAATGCACAATAAATGCATGTTCATAATTTGGCAAATTTGGCCTTTAGCTTAAGCTGTTCAGACTTTTTGGCTTTCGCTTTCTCCGGATTTTCTTCAACTTCTTCTATCTCGTCCTCCTTCCACGAAAAAGCCAATAAATTTTTTTGTATATCAAATTTAATATCAACTTTTCAGTTTTTTCAATGAAATCACCACCCTTTGTTTGATTATTTTATAAATTTAGATTAGTAGTTGTCAATTGTCTTTCAACAAAATCTAAGCTAATCCAAGACCGACCAATTTAGAGAGAGTGCTGCAAATAAACACTTCTTCTAGAATAAAAGTAACTACAACTGCCTAAAATTGTCTAGTTTATTTTACTTCCTTTTTTGTAACAACTGATTGTGAACAAAATTTACATTTTTATACTTTTGAAGAGGAAAAAATAAGTATCTTAAAAGCAAAAGATCTTGCGAACAAAATGGTATCTCATGCAGTATCAAGTTAGAAACTTTAAATATGATTATACATTTTATAATTAAGACTTATTTTTTACTTATATAGCTGTTAAGTGCCACTTTTACCAAACAACATCAATTTAAACTTAGTAAATTAATATGCACGTAGTCTAACATTAACAAAATCCGCAAAAATAAATATGTATGTGTGTCATTCTAATCCCACTCAAATTGGAATAGAAAATAACTAATGTCGATAATTTATTTCCATGATCAATATACATTAATTCATTTTGAGTGGGATTTTGTTAGGTGGTAACTAAATTGTTACATTACTTCAGCATTTTAGATAATGCTGAAGTAAGGAATGGTGGTCAGAGTGGGACATGTGATGGGGAATACACGAGAAATCAAGGGAGTTGAGACTGTGCAAGAAACTGCATTATCTAGGGGACCTGTGATAGTTTTATGTAAATAAATCCATCTATGTCATATAATAGTAGGAAACATGTCAGAAAATTTTATGAATGGTACTTACAATTTTATATAGTATGGAAACTGTCAGAAAACTTTAATAGAATTAACTAAATTTAACCAAAATCGTAATAATTTTGTACCAGAATTAATGATTGATTCATTGTATGCGTGGGTATAGCGCGGGACCATGGTGCAACTTTTAGTCAATTTCAAGTTGAGTTTGATAGGGCATGTCGATAAGCACGTGCTTGATTTTATCATTTGGTCACGTTTCTGTTTCCGCAATGAGCCTCTTTCTTCTTAAATTTCCTCGTGCTCAGTCATCCACAAAATACCTCAGATCATTTATATGGATCGACATTTATAAGATTAATTTCGATATGAACCTATATTTAATAGGATAATGTATTTGTGTTGACAAAAATTTGGGTGAGCTCCATGAACCTATATTTCCTCATGCTTATTTTTTGTTAAAATAATTATATAATTATGGTGAATAATGATAATTAGATTTTATTAATTTATAATTAAATTATTAATTCATAATTATGGTTTATTAATTCATAATTGAGGTTTATTAATTTACAATTATGATTTATTAATTCAAAGTTAGGGTTTATTATTCAAAATTATTGTTTATTATTTCCAATTTGGGTTTATTAATTCAAATTTAGGGTTTATTATTCAAAATTATGATTTATTAACTTCAAATAGAGTTTATTAATTCAAAATTAAGATATATTAATTTACAATTAAAATTTGTTAAACTAAATAATTTTAATTAGTTTAATTAAATAAATTAATTCTAATTAATTAATCAAATAAATTAATTAGATGTGGGTCTCACTGTGTGCGCGCGCACATGAGACCACCCCATTTGTGTTTTTAATATCATATGTTCCAAACTTCATGTGATTCTCGCAACTCACTTGCCCTCCAATTTCGTTAGATTAATTTGTATGCTAACATATAGGGATGTCAACGGGCGGTCTTTTTACCGGACCGATCCGGAACCGTTCAAAGCCCATTAAATTTTAAAATAACGGTTCGGTTTCGGTTCGATTCTGATCTTGGACCGGACCGGTCAAGACCGATCCGTTTTGTCAGGTTCCAGTCCGGCCGGTTTTTTTTTTGTTTTTTTGTTTTTTTTTTCAAAATTTTTAATTTGAGCATTACATATCCACTTTTTCTGTAAGAGCATTTTACATTAACGGTGTACCAATTTCCACTAATTTTTTAAAATCATTTTTAACTACTACGAATTAAAATAGATAATGTAATATGATTTCCCTAAAGAAATTCATATTATGATCATATATATTAGGATTAATTGCATGAGGCGCGCCGCATATAAATTCATGGAGTATATATATGATGATGATTACTTAGTTTTATAAAACAATAAATTGATTTAGAAATATTTAATATACACAATATTCATTATTTGTACATTTTAATATATTTTTCTCGGTGGAATTTGTTGAAGGGATATTAGCGAAGCTTTTTTATATATGAAAGGTCCCACGTATGTCGTTTAGATGTGTACATGAATGATTGAAAAAAAGAAAGAAAAATTACATCAGCATTCCAATTAATTATACGCGTATATTAGATTATCAATTATTTATCAACTGATATTTATTTCGAGATTCGCATAACGAATTCGGAATCTTAACAAGTCGTTGATGCCAGTATTAATAAATAAAATAAAAATAAGATTATAATATTCAACAGTTGATTCTCTTTCAGACTTATTTTAAATGTTTGTGCCGCAAATGCCAATGAACTACCATAAATCAAGGTGAAGCGCATGTTAACAAAAGATATGTCGGCATTTTAATTTTTAATTTTTTGAGTTGATATGTGGACATATTTTTAAATGTAAATATATTTGTATTGATGAAATGCAACAAAAGTCCAATTGCTAAATTATTTATTTATGCATATTTACAATATATGAGTACTAGTCTTTTAATTTACAAAAGTCCAAAAGTTTTTGTGACGCAACACGACGAACGATGAACACTTGAGGAGGGCGACGACGAACGACGAGCCACCGGAGGAGACGTAGTCGCTGAATTTGTGAGGAAGAAAGTAGAGGTTTGAGAGAAGAATTGGGGATTTAGGAGTAATTGGGAATAAGGCCCGGTGGGTAACCGGTTAGAAATGGGTAATACCCGATCCGAATCCATTATTTGATGGTCCGGATCCGATCCGGGTTTAGTATTTATTGGGCCGGTTCCAAAACCAGAATCAATACTAAATTACTGGTTCTGATCCGGGTAAAGACCGCCCGTTAACATCCCTACTAACATATGTATGTATATTCTAAATTTAACTAAATTAGTATGGAATTCAACTATGTTCGATTTCAAAAGCAATGAGAATATAATTAAGAAAATAGATATACTGGACACACAGGGTCATAATACAATAAAAAATTGGTTTGTATGTATTTCATATTTGTTTCAAAGCTTGGTACTTGTTATTTACTTTGTACGATATTGCAGCATATAATAGTACATGATATAGGTCGCTTTTGAGTTGGGCAACCTAGTTTTGTTTTTTTCCTTAGTCAAGCTCAAATAAGAGGAAAAGAAAAAGAGAAAAAGTAAAGAAGTTATAGGTCAGCGCAAAGATTCTACAAGCTTCATGGGTTTTGGACCTCGCCCTGGTTAGGCTTGGATCTCCTTTCAATTCATTTATTTTTAATCTATTACTATTAAGTAAAAAGGTGTAACAAAGTAAAAAGAAAAAATGAGAGTTTTGCTTGAATGTATATACGGGGAAGATTTTTGTGATTTTGAAAATATTATTTTTAGCAAACTGACTGTATTCTTCACCTTCTCATTCCTCTTCTCGCCTGATAACTACGGTTCGGCTTCGGGTTCTGGCCGTCCAGATTCCAACGTAAGGGATTACATATGCCATAACCGCCTAGGTAAGTCTATAGGACTTAGTTCTGTGGTTTCACCGTGTCTTCGGTTTGGGATGGCATCGATTGGTGCGGCGAGATCGACTTTGACGACAGAGGAGCTCTTGGTGGTTATGAGAAATACCACATCCTGGAGGATGCATGGTGGTGCCTTCCAAACCCAATGATAGAGGCGATGGCTCCTCCGGAGGGGTTTATTACCATCTACGTAGATAGTTTAATAGTTGGGCTTAGATTTCTTTTGCCCTATTTTCCTTAGTTTACAAGAGTACTCGAATCCCCATATGCCAACCGACCTCCAATTCTATTAGGTTCATGGCGGTTGGGCTAGGGTCGGCCTGTTACTGGCATAGGCGAGGAGTTTTCTTTCAAGTCTTGATGCGTTTTAGCATCAAGTCTATAGGAGAGTGTATTATCTTTCACCTCGCTGAAGTTTAAAATAGCTTCCCATCGAAGGTGTCCCATCGCGAATAGATACTTCTTTCGGGCCGAGGGTATCCGAGGTATGAGTGGGGCCTCGGAGCAATAAAGGACGTGAAAATTAATCCTTGGGCCCTATGGAGAAGTCATGAACGATATGGGTGAGATCCTATCGATCAATTATGCTGTTAAAATGCCATGTGTTGTCTTATTTCTAAGATTCCTCATCTCAATACTTCGGACTCGATCATGAGTTATTAACAAAGCCGAAAGAAGTCCGAGGTGCTCTAGCCGAGAAGGACGAAGAAGTGACACATTGGAGAAGTCGGTCTCACGAGTTGACTCAAGTTCTTGCCAAGATGGATGTCATTTCCGATCTTCACCGAACGAAACAAAAGTTGCATGAGGTCCATGAAGTGGTCCGCCTCCATCGAGAATGAGGCTTTAAATTTAAGGATTACACAACTCAAGTCCGTGGGGTGATCTATCTGCAGATGTGATCGATGATGCAATCAGCTTGAGTCGACGACTGCATTGATCTCGGAAGAGCATGCGAGTATGAGAAGGTAATCCGCGGATGGTGGGACTACTATATCCAAGCCGACGATCGAGTTCGAGCTTGTTGGCGGAGGCATGGTATTGTGGGATGAGGAGGGTCCAAATAGCAAAGTTTAAAGCGCCTCGACCGTCACGAAATACATGCGGATGTACGAGATCGCTCACAAACGACGACGCCCCATGAGACGCCGATCCCATAATTGAAGAGCTTACCGATCACGCCGAAGTGCTCCGTCTAATGGGTCCACCCGACGGAGGAGCTTTTAGAGGACATACCGGCAGGCGAGGGAGGGCGCGTGCGGGCAGCAGTCGACGTGGAAGGGTAAGAGTTCGGGATAAAGTCTTGGTCCGACGTCGGGCTCATGGGGTCGAGGGAGGATCGCATTTGTGTCGCCCGTCGGGTCGATCGCTCCTCGAGCAATTTCTGCTAAACTAGAGCGTTGAATGAGGAACCATTTGCGATCCCGAGGTAGTGTGCCAACTTCCGAGTATGCTTTTAGGGCGTCGTCCGGTTTGGTTGACCTCCGAGATAACGATGATGATGGGCGCCTCAATGCTTCCGGAATGAACTTCCTCTACCGTGATTTGTCGATGTGAAGCCAATTTACTAAGGATGTCACTCGGTTGTTTTCCTCTCGTGGGATTTGATTATCTTGAAGTATCTAAATGAGGTCAACATCTCTTTGCGCTTCTCAAGTCATCGCTTCATTCGATCCTCCTTAGCCTCGTATGTGCCTAAGACACGGTTTACCGACGACAGGAATCTCCAAATATCTGGACTTTGTCCACTTTCAATTCCTTTGCTAAGCGGAGTCCTGAGATTAGTGCTTCGTACTCCACTTCGTTGTTGGTGGTCGGGAAAGTAAATCGTAGGGCGTATGTCACCTCTTGCTTATCTGGGCCGAGGAGAAGGATACCCGCTCCGCTATCCGTCTTGCATGAAGCTCCGTCCACATACATCTGCCAACATCCAGCGGGTGATGCAAGAACAGGTTCCTCTGCCGTGAGGGTGGGAGTGACCTCATTGGTAGAGTCGACCTCGGTGAATTGACCTCCACAGAAACTGCAAGGCTTGCCCTTTTATGGCGGCACGGGGAGTATGAGATGTCGTGCTCACGAGCTCAAGTGCCCACTTAGCTATTCGCCCAGATGACTCCGGTTTTGATAAGACTTATCTTAGAGGTAAGTCCGTTAGTACCTGGACGGAATGAGCTTGAAAGTAAGGCCGGAGACGTCGCTTGGCATTCACCAAGGCGAGCTACCTTCTCGAGGTTGGTGTACCTCGTCTCGGTCCTTTGAGAGCCGGCTAATGAAGTAGATGGGGAGTTACCGTCCCGTCTCATCTCGCATCACCGATCTGACACTAATTGCCTCGTCCGGGGTGGCGAGTATAACGATAGAGTTTCACCTTGCTTTGGGCGGATAGTGTCGGCGGTCGTGAGATATTCCTTCGGTGTGCGAAGGCGACTGGTGTTCTTCCTGCCGGTGAAACTGGAGCTCCTCGGGATCTTGAAGAGGAGCTGCTTCTCGGCTCGAGATAGGAATCGGCTGAGGGCGGCCAGGCATCCGGTGAGTTTGTGTATTTCACGGATGGTTTTTGGGATCTGCATGTCGAGCACCGTTTTCACTTTGGTAGGATTGGCTTTCAGGCCTTCTTGAGAAACCCAGCATCCCAGAAATTTACCCGTCTTCACCACGAATGTGCACTTCTGGGGATTGAGCTTGAGGTTGGCCGACCTGAGGAGCTGAAGAATAATTTCAAGGTCAATGGCGCAGTTCTCAGCTTTTTTGCTTTTGACTACTATATCGTCGACATAGACCTCAACAATTTCTCCTATGTGATCCTTGAAGATCGCATCCACCATTCTTTGGTAGGTAGCTCAGCGTTTTCAGACCGAAAGGCATCTTGGGTGGCAAAGACAGAAGTCGAGAATGAGCATTTTTTGGGCGAGACTTGGTGGTATCCTTGTATAAATCCGAGCGAAGATCTCATGCCCCACCAATGCTTCTACCTTCTTGTCAATGTCGGGGAGGGGGTAACAGTCCTTTGGGCAGTGTTTATTGAGGTCGGTATAGTCGACACACATGCGCCATCCCCCTCCTGGCTTTCGAACTACAACGGGATTAGCCATCCAAGTTGGGTATTTAACCTCGTACAGGATTTTAGCCTCCTGGAGTTGGGTTACCTCGTCTCTTATGACCACAGCTTCGCGCGGCAAAACTTCTCTTCTTACACGAACTGGTTTAGTAGCCGGATCGATGTTGAGACGATGAGTTATGAGCTCGGCGAGACCCGGTCATATCCAATGGAGACCATGCAAATACATCTCTATATTCCTTAGAAGTCGCATGACTGTTGGCGAATATTGACCGAACTTGGTACCAACCTTGACAACTTTGGAAGGGTCGTCGTCGATAGTGAAGATTCTCGATCGGATCATCCCGAGGTGGCAACGGAGGGTTCTCAGAATTGCTAGGCCCGAGGTAAGGCCGCGTCTTGGGTTGAGACTCGTAGGCATTCTTTAGTTGCCGTTTGGTCACCCCGAATGCTTAACACTCCACGGTGGGTATCTTAATGGTGGTGGTACACGAGCAGACGGACTCTGTTGCATACTGACCAATCTCTTCCGTGATAATGTTGTATGGAGAGGAGCTCGGACCGGGAAAAATTGAATGGCCTTGGTAAGGCACAGGAGCGCGTCCTACCAGAACCGGAAGGGTAATGACACCTTCGGGTTGGACCGCCTCTTGAGTAAAGCTTCAGAATCGGGAAGGTGCGGGTGCACTGAATTCCTCCGACATCAAGTTTATCCGAGCAGCTCGGAATATGATGCTAACGGAGGCTCCGATGTCAATGTAGACCGGTGTACATTCTTGTTACCCACCACGGCTTGTATAGTGATGGCGTCTGGTGAGGCATGATCTTGAGTCTTGGTCGTCTTTGGAGAACACGATGTTCTCTCCATCTCGGAGTCGCTTGTTTTTCGGCTCTTGGTCGACCTTGAGCTTCATTTCTTAGTGACGACCTCGTCGTACCAACTGGCAGTCCGGTTATAGCGTAGACCTGCTCCATTGCATTGGGACCTTCGTCCTCGTCATCTTCAGGTCGGGTTGCCGTTGAGGTCGGTCCGCAATTGTTTCCACCTCCATTTTTCCCTCTGCGCTTTTTATTACCCGGCCCAGGTCGGCCGGTGTACTTCTTCAGCGCTCCTTCCTTGACGAGCTCGTCAATCTGTGAGCTCAAGGACTTGCAATCTTCTGTATCGTGACCGTACCCCTGGTGGTAGTCACAATACTTTCCGTTGACTTTTTTGGATCCTCCTTTCAGGAGGAGGTTTTGAAAAACTCGATGTGAAGCTCAAATATTTCATACTGGATTTGAATAGAGGCGCTCGTTATTACCAAGGTTTGGCCGAGGTCCCGCCTTGATTCTCGGCCCTTTTATTCTTTCGAACGCACGGCGTTCAAAGACTCGGCCCGATCTTACGGCTTCCTCTCTCGATCATTGCTCATCCCGGATCTCTCTCTCTTCGGTCCGACTCGTCCCTTCGACAAAGTTGTCAACCAAGGTCCAAAGGCGACTAGGCGTCTTCGGCCGTTCGCGGGTGATCTCTTTATTGAGCTCGGTCGGATCCCGTTCTTGAATGCGTTGATGATGTAGAGATCGTTACTCATCTATTTTAAGGGATTCCATGATGAATCTGGAGACGAAGTTTGACATTGTTTCGTCCCTTGGCGGATTGTAAGCGGATCGGACGAAGGTTGTTGAGGCGGCATCTTTTGGTAAAGCGCCATTTGAACGATCCATGAGGTCTTTGAAACAATGGATCTGTTCGGCGGCGAGGTGAACCAACGTCGGCGTTGGAGATCGGCACCGGGAAAGACCTTACATATGGAAATCTTCCATCCTCGATTCGCCATGTTGGTGGTATAGGCAAATAGGAAGTCGAGGGATCTCCAAGGCCATCGTATCAGCAATATTCGGAGCCGGTATCGGCGTGGCAAGGGTGTATCCGAATCTCCTCGAAAAGGAGATATAATTCGTCCGTGTCGGTCGAATCCGGGAGCTCGTTACCATCCTCTCGGGGAGTGGGAGATCGATAACGGCGTCTGTCGTCTCTTCGAGGGAGTTCGACTTCGTCTTTCCTCCTTCTTTCCGTCCACTCACATGGGTATCACGTCGAGGTGGAGAACGGCTCCGGAGGTACGAGGCGAATGAACCCCGTATCGGGCGGTCATTATGCTTTGCGGTGAGCGTTGATTATTTCGGAGAGGTAGCGACCTCGATTGCTCTGTAATCACCACCGGGCACTCTTGAGGGCCCGCCCGCTTGTCCTCTGGTTGAGAAACTCGGAATTGATTAAGGTTGGCGTTGAGGAATTGGACTTCGCTCGACCGAGGACCTCGTGGGGCGGTGAACCTCGCATTCACCGATCGAGGTCGGTGTCTTCTTCGTTGGGCGGCGATCCCGAGGGTGTATGGAAGCATTCTCATTATTAATTATTCACTTTTACAATTTTAGTGGGAAAAAGTTGCCATCAAAACCTCCAATCAAACAATGTCCCACTCTTGCCAAACATAAATTGACATGAAAAAAGTATAAAATGTATTTAAATAGTTACCCTATACATATTCGTCACACCTTACGTTCTTAGGTAGATGATGGTAGTTTTGACATTAAAAAGGGAGAGAAAATAATATAGAGAAATATGTATTTTAATATAAACATAGAATATGGAATTGTCCGGGTTTATTTGGACTGGTGGTATATATTTAGGTCCTTTATTATTGTTATTTAATTAGTCTAACTCGTGTCGCAATATATATGTCAAGTTTCTATAATTGATATTTGTATGTTTATTGAAGTAAAAATGAAAGTTCCCAAACAAATATTTTTGTTTGATATTATTTAATAAATTCAAGTAAGAAATTTGATAAAATAAAAAAATATTATTTTATTACTAAAATTATTATATATTTTAAACTAAATACTCCTATTGTTTCATAAAATTTATATCGATATCATAGTTCAATTAAAAATCTATAATTTGCTAAAAATTAACATCAGAAAAAAACAAGTTTTTGTCTATTTATTTTGGTTTCCCTGTAGAATAATTTTAATATATGAAATAATGTGCATTAATATATCCAATTCAATTTTGTTTTACTTAAATGAATAGTATTTCTGGGAATATATTAGATAATAAAAAATAAACGTATAATTTAGACATGTAAATTAATTGTACAATCATATTGAGATTATTAGTCACCACATTTTATTTGTTTACAAAAAAAATCATAAAAATTAATATTTCAAATTATAAGATAAACTAATATTCTATTCCACTCTCTATTCAATTCTTCATCACATACCAATCATATGAAAATGTCATTCCATTAAATATTAATACATCATTCAATTCCTAAGTTAATTCCATTAGAAAGTGATCGTCTCTCAGGGACAAAAAATATATTTCACCTTTGTCGATATATGTAATAATCTATAGTTTTATCAAGGTTAGTATTCCAGTTATAGTGCAACGTTGAAATGATAAGGTTAAGGTACATGTAAAATTAGGTTTACACGTAAACAAGATGACCGAATAAATAACAAGCTTTAATGCACATTACGTTCAAATTACTACAAAGATTAGTCACTTATAACTAAATTGCAAGTGTCGCTTCGAGCCAAACATTAATCTCTTTGTAACTAATTAAACCCTAGTCAAATAATAATCTTGAACTACCACTCATGAGATGAAAAACTATCTTAGCATTGAACTATATAAATGTAGGGCTAAATCTCTTTATTTGATTTGGTCTCCTAAACAATATGAGTCATTGGTTTTTATCCTATCGTGATAGTACAATAAATCTAACGATGTTGTGATTCATAAATATACATTAGATAATTTATATATTTTTTTATATTGATCGAATGCAAATTGAATCACCTATTTAATATATATAAATATAATCTTAATTACAATTTGAACTCAAATTAAGTGATGCACACATCACTTAAAAGATCTCAACATCAGTTTGCACAACGATTATATATGTAGGGGTGAGCAAAATGTCCAATAACCGAATAACCGAACCGAATCAAACCGAAATATCTAATTTGGTTCGGGTAAATCGGTTATTTCGGACAATTCGTTTATAACCGAAATATATTTTGGTAGTATGGTTTTCGGTCGGGTATGAGGTTTTTTACCCGAATATCCGATACCCGAAATTTATATTTATATATAATATAATAATATTATAATTAAAATATATAGTTGCCCTAAACCTAAATGATACATAGTTGCCCGAATGTTTTTTTGTTTATGTAACTCTATATTTGTGTTTGTAGGCTTGTGAAGCTTTGGATTTGGAGAATATGAACTTGGAATTTATGAACTTTGAACTTTAAATTTGGTGCTTTGAGAAGATTTTAGCACTTTTATGAATTGTTCGTATTTGGTAATGTTTTTTGAACTTATGAAGATTGTCGGTAATGAGTTGTTTAGTATTTGACAATGTTATTTATGAATATTGCAAACTAGTTATTTGTTGAGTATTAGAATATTTTTTGTATATTTTTGTTTAAAATTCAGAATCGTGGCAAAATTGGTTTTATCCGAAATATCGAAATAATTTTCGGTTATTTTGGTTTGTAACCAAATTATTTCGGTTTAGTTCGGATATCATTTCTAAAATTTCGGTTATTTTAATTCGGATATTTTTTTGGCCATACCCGACCGAATACCCTCGAATACTCACCCCTATATATATGTATAGAAGTGAATATAATTGAAACTCATAATTCTAATAATGAAAAGAAAAGGATAAAGAAAATAAAGATACCTTTTTCAGTTCTAGTACTAAAATCAGAAATTGCAAAGTCAATATGCATTGCGACTGACATTTAAGGATGGACGGAGTGATAGATGGGTTTGAAGCACGTTTATACTAAGTAAAAATAAATCAAAGGGGAAACAAAGAAATCATATTTCAACATCACAAAGCTTAACCAATCATTTAAAGTAAAACCCTTTGTTTTGTACTTTTGCACATTTTATTTTTATTGTTTAATTTCGGCGCCGTAACGTCAAACAGTTTGGCCTTAGCCAATTTGAGTTCAAAAGTGAGAATTTCGATATCATGGTTATGTAATAAAGTCCCAAAATGAGAGGCCATACTTTGTCGACATCTTTGACGTATATGTAAAGATAAATATTGAGTTGTTCCTTTGAGATATTTAATGATAAAGTGAGTTTATAGGTTCGAATCTCACTAATATCTTTATAGGTCTGAACTTGTAACATTTGATTTTTCAAGTGTAGTTTACGTATTATGTGTGGTTTTATTGGTCTAAACATGTCACACTTGATATCTAAGTGTATTTTATCTGTCGTGTGTAGTTTGCAGGTTTTTCAAATGTAGTTTACCAGTCTCATATGGTTTGTAGGTTATTGTACATGAAACTATAAATCTGAGCCTATCACACTTGGTTTTCCAAGTGTAAGTTTTTCAAGTATAATTTACCGTCTTGTATGGTTTCCATGCTATTGTATATGAATGTGGAGTTTATCTAATACACACCGAATATTGCAGATGCAAGTTACACATGAATTAAAAGAACTGCAGAGTCAATTAAAATATGTTATTTAATTTGTTTAATTTTGTTTGTATCTACTCGTTTGAGTTTATCTTTTAGGATAATGACATCAATTGTGGCCGTAATTTCGACCACTATTTTTCGGTCTGATTGGATTTTTGATTTGCTAAGCGATATGATCTTCTCCAATTTTTCAATATTTTCAGTGAGCTATTTTTCAACTAGAAATCTTGACTTTAACTAACAACTTGATTAGCAGTAAACCAATGTGAACTTAATTAGTATGTTAATTAATCATGTCTGGGATGTAAACAACTACTCCCCCTTGATGTTGGCTAATGAAAAAAATGATTGTGGTATTTAGACTCCATCTTTGCTGTGCATGAATCAAAGAGTGGATGCGAAAACTTGTTTACAGCTAATCGCGGTATTGAAAAATCTATTATTTACACCGTTGCCTAGTGTGAGAAATGATCTTATTCCCACGATGTTAGCTCAATTTGGTTAAAAGTTAGTAAATATAAGATAAAAATAGTTTTATTAGTTTCACGAACTTAATTAGTCAATTAATTAAGAGCTAATAAATTTGAAAAATAATAGCCTTGTTGCTTCTAGATTCGTTGGATTTTGACTAATTAATTAAGGATAGTTTCCACTACAAGAAAACAGCAAAATAGAGACGGAAATTACAACGGAAAATAATCCGTTGCAGATTTACGACGGAATAACAACGAAATATAATAATTGTGTTTAACTACGATACCTACAATGGAACAACGACGGAATGCCGCGAAAAAAATTTCGTACCAAAAATAACGACGGATTAACAACGGAAACTGTTGTCGTTAGATCAACGACGGAAAGTATCCGTAGCTAACATTTTTTTTAATTTTTTTTTTTGAAAAAAAATAACGACGGAATATATCCGTAGCAAATCCGTCGTAGAGTTTATTAGCTGATTTTAATAAAAGCAAGGAGAACGCGCATTTTTTTTTAAAATTAACGACGGAATTAGTCCGTTGTAGGTCCGTAGTTAAAATTTTAATACATTTTCTTTTCCTCTCCATTTCAGATGTTAGCCCTAATTCCTATCTCTCTCTCGCGCATCCTAAGTGCTTGCCGTCCCTCGCCATCCCCTCGCCATCCCCTCGCCGTTCCTCGTCGTCGCCGTCCTCGCCGTACCTTGCTGTCCCTGACGTCGCCGTCCCTTCCCATCGTCGTACCTCGCCCTACCTCGCCGTCATTGCCCTCGACGTTCCGGCACAGCCTACCGGAGTTCAACTCCCCTAAACTGAGGTAAATTTCTAGTTACAGTTCATATGGGTGTGTGTAGATCTGCTGCCCTCTGCGAGTTTCTATAGGATTTTCAGAATCTTAGAAGTTTTTATTTCGATTTTATTGATTAATTCAAGCATGAATCGATGTTCTAGACATAATATGATGAAAATGGTAAGCTAAGTAGCAGCAATCCCACAATAAATCAGGAAAGCACAGCATATGACTTTTCACAAATTTCTTCACTGTTTACACACTATTTGCTTCTGACTACACTTTAGCTTTTCCATTTGGAATGTTCAAAGCTTCTGCACCCTTACCTCTCTGCCCCCTATATATCCTCTTTCCTTTCCGACAACTTACTACTTCATTTCACTTCTGTTTAATTTCTCTTTTTCTGTTTTTTAATATATATATATATAATAGATTTTGATTGCAAGACTGTTAATCCTCCCCACGATCCATAAATTTGCGTTGTGATTCTCCATAACTGATCAATTTGGATATCGTTTTGCTTTGCATATCTGCAATATGGTTGCTTATTGTTATATTGTTTCGCCTAACTACTTTGACTATAACACGCATATACAATAAACCAATGATGATAAAAAAAAACTCCGAAAATTTGCTTGTTCAATGAAGATGCAGCCCCTCTGTCTGTCTCTCTTGTCTGTCTATCAAAATTGTCATGATTTTGAGAATTATGTGAATAATTTATGTCTTAAAGCTGACTCTGAATTGATGATAAGTTTTCAGAGCAGTTTGGTGGTTATATGCTATTAGATACTAATTATTTTGACTTGCAATTATAAAATAGAAATACCTTGACAAATTTGTTTTCTAATTTATTCTACTTATAGTATTTCTATAAATGCATCCCATGAAAAAGATTGAGAAAAGACAAGAAAGAAATAAAAAATGATTATAAGCAGAAACCTGAAAATATGGTACATGCTAGATGGGGCAGCTCACAGATTTGAACATCATCCTATGTTTCTCATTTTTCCAAAGCCTAAAAGCTAAAATTGCAAACTGTTCTCTCCACGCAAAACTAAAGATATGACAAATTTAATGGTTGGGTGTCACCCATGTCCCTCCTATTCACTCAGATTCCCCTCGCCCATGTACGTACCTCTTATATATATACATACATAAATATTTTAGAGAGAGATATGATGGAGATTATGGAGAAAAATAATAGATGAATCTGCTGGAGAATTAAGTATATATTATTGATGAAGTTGCAACTCGTTTCAACTCCTAGACATGCAATATTTATGTGTATAATAAAGTTGCAGGAAGTAAACTGAAGTGGGAATATGTTTATAATCTGAGCTACTTAGAGTTCTATTTTAAATAGCAGGAAGTATTAAGGGATAATACTGTTATTACATAACTGTGCTTGATATACAAAGTGAAGCATGCTTCAGTTTTATGAGTTTTAAAATCAGGTATACAAATTTTTGGGATCTTTTAATATTTTATGTTATAAAGTTATGCAGTTTCAGCAATCAAATTTTAAATCAGATTGAATCTACGTGTGCACGTGTATATAGGTGACCTGCTAGATTTATTTGAGGATGATAGAGCATTGTGTACCAAGATTTACTAGTATTCGAAGTTGGATATCATGTAAAGAAGAGAATTTGCTTCAATCTGGCTATTGCAAGAGTTGGTAGTATTCATTCACATATTTGATCCTTGTCCAATTTGTTGTTTTCTTTCATACTGTGCTTACTTTCCTGAGATGAGTATTCACGTTATGTTCGTGTAGTTCCTTGATGTTAACAGTTTGTGGTCAATTGGATTTGAGCCATGAGCTTGATATGTTAATGTTGCTACCTAACTGCAGAATTTGACTATGTTCTATATTCCTATAGAGCACGAGACTGTTTGGTAGCCCCCCTAGAATTCTACAATCTCACTTGCTGCTTTTAGCAAATGCTGCGCATGTTATATCAAGATGAGCATGCAATGTTTGTCTGTTTACTGCTATGCTTCATAGATTAGTAGCGAATGTTTTCTTCACTGTCCAAACATATCACACTACCAAAACTTTAGAGGTGTTTACCTGAACAATTATGTTAGCGCACAAGTGATCCAATTAATTTATGTGCTTTTAGCCATTTAAAAAAGACATAGTTGAAAATGTTGTTTAGTCCACTTATATTGACGATGCAGCTACTCCATAGTACCACTGATAGAGAAAGTAGTTATTTGAAAGGGAACACATATAATTACTTTCTATGTCAAGTTGATTTTATTTATTTATTTTTGCTATAATAATGAGTTGCCAACAGAATGATGTTTACTATTTGTCTGTTGGATGTATGTATGTATACTATTTATATTTTAATCTCTAAATATTTTTTTCTATAGAAATTTTATTATTGGGATAAGGATTTGAAGGATGACATTGTTTACGAGCTATGGCGCACGAAGGCAGGGGATAGATACAGGGATCTTCTTCACAAGATCAAAATGAAAGTGAATGACGAGATACCACCTCCCTTCATTCCCATTCAGGAGTGGGCAGCTTGGAAGCAATATTGGAGTCGTGATGATGTAAAAACAAAGGCGATAAAAGCACGGAATAGTAGGATGACCGAACCCGATGGCGAGGGAACAGGCATTGTTAAGCATAGAGGTGGCTCAAAAAGTGCTTTAGAATATGCAATGGAAATGGTAAGTATCTCATACTTAATTAGAACAAATTAATGATGTTCATAGTCCATATATTATGATCTTTTGATTGAATGCACAGGCAAAAGAACGTGGTGTCGAAATATCTCAAGTGCAGTGGGATGTATTCAAGAGGTATCATGTCACCAAAGATGGTGAATATACCGATCCGAAGTCTCGTAGTATTGGGGTAAGTACCTTCAAATCATTTGACTTAGTTAGAATTATTCACTACATAATCTAAGTGAATTTATTTTATAGATGCAAGTTGAAGACAATTTTCAGACTTTGAGTCAGCCTGTTCCCGGCACAGATGAAGTGCCGGAGGTAGATAGGACTGAGATCCTCAAGCACTCCTAGGAGGCCCCTCCAAGAAGAAGAGATTACTTGGTGCAGGTTCTCTTGCACAAAGCTTCATGAGTAATCCTAGTGGATCGAGTGTCGATTCTGCAGCGACATCCCGAATCGATCCAGTAGCGATACATGAGTACAATAAGAAGTTGATAGAGGTGGAGGAGACGCTACAACAGGAGAGACATAAGCGAAAAGAATATGAAGCTCAGCGTCAGGAATATGAGGAGAAAATGGAGGCTCAGATAAGGGCGTTAAGCGAGGCACTGGCGAGACACTTGAACAATTCGTGTTCAGCGGGAGGCTTTCCAGCGATTTATGTCGGGCTCGGGTTCTACTAGCGGTACATGATATCCACCATCTTGATCTGGTTGATATATCATTGACTTGAAGCGTCATCGGATATTAAATATATTAGAATTTGGTTATTGGATTATGTTATGTTTATTTTTAGATTATGTTATGTTTATTTTTGGATTATGTTATGTTTACTTTTGGATTGTATTTGTGGATTATGTTGTGTTATGAATTACGTTCGTAGATTATCTGATGTTATGATTGTGTTTCGAAATTGGTACGTATTTTTTTGAATTTTTGGTTTAATATTTTAAAATGAATTTGTAGTTTGAACAGGTTATAATTAATTTAGAAGGGTCATTTTTATTAAAAAAAACAAAAAAAAATTAAAAAACAACGATGGAAACAACCCCGTTGTTAAACAACGATGAAAAAAATCGTTTTCAATTCCATCACAATTAGCGACGGATTTTAATTCCGTTTCTATTAGCGACGGAATTTTTCGTTGTAAATCCGTCGTTAATCAACGACGGAATACAATCCGTCGCAATTAGCGACGGAAAGTTTCGTTGTAAATCCGTTGTAAATCAACGACGGATTTTAATTCCGTTGCTATTAGCGACGGAATATTCCGTTGTAAATCCGTCGTTAATCAACAACGGAAAACAACGCCCTTTTTTGCAACGGAATTTTCCGTAGTTGTTCCGTCGCTGATTTAGCAACGGACATGAGTCCGTCGCTGATACTGTTTAGCGACCACGATATTTGATTCGGAATGTTTCCGTTGTAATTCCGTCGTTAAACAGATTTAACAACGGATTTTTAAGGATTAGCGACGGAATTTTCCGTCGCTAATCAACTGTTTTCTTGTAGTGAAATTCGTTTCCAAAAAAAGTGTTAATTCTAAATGAAAAACTTATCCCTTTTTTTAATAAAGTAGATAACACTTTGATATTGAAAAGCTATTACCCAATACTTTTATTTCTTGTCAGAATTTAGACTGGATCCATTTTTTCAGTATTAGATAATTGTATCGCAGTCGAAGATTTACATGTAATTAAGTTCAACGATGTTGAATCTTATTGACGTGGAAATTTTTAAAAAGCCACATCATTATTTTTATTTGAGCATTATTTCCACACGAAAAAAATTGGTTATCAATACCACTATCATTACCCAAAAAATAAGTTCTATTTAGATTTAAAAACCAAATCAATATTTTAGATACTATTCCATCAATATCAAAAGTATCATTTATTTCTAAAAAATGAACAACCTTTAATCTAAAATATATTACTAACCCCTTTAAAATTATGCAAGCATAAAATAACTCCCGGGGAAGCTTGTAAAAGTTTAAGTTTATTTACTTGCACCACCAAATTTGCAACAAGAATAAAAAGAATAAAATTTAAGCAATTGTTTATCTTTCTCTATTTTATTTCAGATAATATACACGAGTCGTTTATCTTATTCATTATGAAATCATGATTTAATTGAATCATAAACATGTGGTGTTGGTTGCTGATGGAAAATTAACGCTGACCACTGGAGTGACAGACGACAATTGGAGAGGAGAGAGAAGATAGGACGACTCCTCAAGCTTAGCTAGTGCCCTATTTCAACGTCAAAGTAGATAATGTTTTATATATTTATTTTGAAGTGGATCAGTGATTCATTTTTTTAATATTTGATATGTTTTTATAGCAATATTTGATGTTATAAATGTGTAAGATATTTAACCACGTCCTTGAATAATCATAACACAACAAGGCATGCTTTGACCGATCGATAATTGTTTTCGTCCAAACAAATCATGCGTAATTACATACTTTCCAACAATTAACACTACTACCATGATTATCTAAATAAAAGAGGATAGAATCAATTGATACTGCACGTGCATATATGACTCCTTTTTTGAAATACACATCGAGATAATAGGCATGAAATTTTCAAACGATATGGTTCCTCCTTTCATTGCTTTCAATGGAAAGAATTCTTGTTAGGAATGATTTACAGGTGGAGCTGATATTCTTGAGATCAAATGTATCAAGTTCGAATATCATCAATGCCTACTAGGTCGAGCTTACCACACCTCAATTTTCAAGTCATGTGTTTGTCTTGCATATGTGGTTTACAAACTATTGCAAATAAGCGAAGTTTACCCAATATGCATCTCAAGTGCAGCTTGTCTCTTCTGTATTACTGTGTGGTTTGTAAGCTATTGTACAAAAGTAGAGTCTACCCAATATGCATCTTAGATAAAGGTTGTGAGTTGCCCTCATCATAATATAATATTTAACACAAGAAAAATGTGAATTACAAGATGATTGGTGATAATGAGAACAAATGTCTCAAGGATGATCAGTAAACATAGCTAAGAAAATCAATATGAAAAAGGTCACACTCTCACTAATCTCTCAATACTATACTAATCAGAATCAAAGAGACTAATATACAAAATAAACGCCATTAACGAGATGTTATGCAAAATATGGAAACAATCTCAGGGACAAGGACTCTGTCAAATAACTCATGTTGCTCTTTGCCTTTTATTGATTAAAAACCTTGAAACGCAGACTATAAATCCATGTCCAGATCATGATTAAATTACATCGGTTGAGAGAGTTGTAGCTTTCTAAAACATGCTACTCAACCTCCAATATATATTACGATTTAATATTAAAATACTACTATGTTTCATGCTCTTATCATTTTAATATTTGAGCTGCCTCATTTCTCACAAGTGTAATTTTTTATCAGTAGTAAACGCTTATTTATATTTGTAACAATGATGTATAAATGGTGATATAAACCGGCTGTTCTGGCAAGCAAATTAATTAATATTTGTGGACCAGACTAGACCGATCTGTCTGATTGATTCAATCAACAACAAATATATAAAATCAAAGTCGCTATTATTAAGTATTAAGTACTCGCTTTTCTTTTTTATTTTATCGAAATAATTATATCTTCAAAATTGTGGTCTGTCTTGGGCGGAGCGGAGGAGTATTATTTTATCGCTGTCTGTAGCATATTAGTCGGTTCAAACGGGGACCAAGATTTGAGAGGAACGACTCTTCTAGCTAGGGTGCTGCTAAGTGTTTGATCCTCGTGAAAATGAGGACCACTTAAGTTTTTTATTTTCATGGATTAATATTTGTTGAAGTTTTATCCGAGCATGATTTGTTAATATGATATATAAGTTTTTAAATATATTTATTCATTTTTTTATTTTTATTTTTTGGGTATCATGGAAAATCCGCAGTCGCTACCTTAGATGCGTACCAAGTAAGGAACAAAAAAGTCTTACCTTATCTATATATATGAGTCGCTAATCCTTCACATAATATTTCGGTACTTATTTATATATAGACGGTCAACATTTTAGTGGATGTGGTCACAAGTTTGAATTTTTTATCTAAGCTTTTATTTACTTAATTCTAACTTGTTGACTTTCGTAATTTGTCGGAAATTGACTACAGGAAACTAAATTCATGGGTGTGATAGCAATAGTCGACATATTCTTCGTAAGCTAATGTACAAAAAACTATTAAATGAAGCAATAGTCGACATGCCTGAAAATGGAATATTTTTGAGGTTTCTAGAGCTATATATTCATTTTATTTTATTTTCTTTCTGAGAAGTGTGAGCCGTTGTTGTGTCGGTTAGAGCAACCAATAAATAAATAAAAAGTTCCTATAGTACTATATTATATCAGGTTTTATTGTTTTAAATCCACGGGCTACCATACATGACAAAAGCTTGAAGGAGAGATGGGAGAGTTTAAGTATGGTGAAGTCTACTCATAATCCCCAGCCCCATCTCAGGCAGACAACTTTGTTAGAATCATGCTACAACAGTACATAATGCAGTGTAGAAGAAAACATTTTATAGTCGGTTTCAAAAAAACATTAACAACACAACCAATGCAGCCACACTTTTTCAAAATATTTCTTCAGAGTTGAAAAGCAATTAAACTCTCAACTTAACGCTAGAGCTAGCCATTCGCCCCTCTTAAGCGAGCAATCAACTCATCCTGCATTTAAAATGAAGTATAAATCCATGAATCAAATTGAGGATAGTGTAAAGGTCATCCTAGAAAGGAAGTTCGTCAACATCAGAAAACTTGCCTTTCTCCCCGTTGCTGAAAGGCCTTTATCCCTAAGCAGAGCACGAAGTTTTTCTACTGTCAAGCTCTGCAGTTCTGTATATTCATCCAAAGATAGTTTGACTAGAGTGAGTTTCATCGTGAGAAAATGATACAATACACTATAAGCAACAGTTACTCCTGTTTCTTATTTGCATATATACTGCATATGTACAGAAAGCACATTAATGGCACGTCCAGAAAGATAACCTCATTGCTATTTACTCTCATTTCATAGTTATTGTACAAACATAGACTTCAGACTTCAGAGATGATAAAAGATACTTCCAAGAGATGAATTAAAACACTCCTAGAATGTTTGATAACAGGATAACACAGGTTGCCATTGGCTCCAGTAAAAGTTGTTCAATATTACCTGACCAAGTCACCATCAACACCACTAACCATTAGAGACTAAAATCTTCATCCTGTTCTCAAGATACGCCGACTCCATTTGATGAATACGCATTAGAGGACGATAGCATGCAACATTTCACAAACATGCAGCTTGAAAATAGTCTTTCTAGCAGTAGTTTGTCCTTACAGTTCTTCATCTGTTCAATGATTAAATGTAAAACAACTTAAGAAGCATCTCACCTTGAGAAGAACAGTGCTGAGTGCTAGACATCGCCTTCTTTCCAGCAGCTTTACCATCCAAAGCTTTCTCAGCAGCCCTGGAAAATGACGTTTTGATGGAATATGAAGCCAAATAATTAGGCAAAGATGGATATAACTGCAGATTTATTACCTTTTCCTCAAGCCCTGGCTTGAACCAGCAACTTTCCCATCTTTTGAACCCGAATCACCCTTTTGTTTCATAAGTGTTAGAGATCTGATCAGTATATTTGTCTGGTTTGTTCTAATGACCTGGTCATCTGGTTAAAAAATAGATTAGATCATCACTATTTATAGTGACAAGAAGCAAAATAGATTAAGAAAAATGAGATGACAGATAACACTGAAAAGCAAGAACAGAGTTATACGAGCTTCAAGGAGAAAAACCAAAGCTTTATATTGAAGAATAAAGAGAATGGTAACAAAGGTCAAAGATAACTTAGAACTTAGTTTCAATAATGATCACTATCAACAGGGACATCGGTCACATCTTCTAACTTGATTCACTTCCTATGGAAGCATGCAAAGATCTCCAATGCCTTAATAGTCCTTGGCAATTGTAAAGAAAACAAATTTCTTCTGCTTTTGACCAGAAAATTTTCTGCATTTTGGTTAAAACAATGTTCAATTCATTGATTTTGAACATTAAAGAGTAATGTAGACCATTCCTTCTACTTTCAGGGCTTCAGACATATTAAACTCTGAAACAAACAAACTAAAAAAATCTTTGGACGGAATGTGCAGATCTTAGATGAATTCAGTGTTAAAAGACAAGATTCGTGCTTTTCTCCCTGTGCATACTAACGGCAAAACCAATCTTAATCACATACTTTTTCTTGTTTAAAGTCTAAAGGCTAATAAAGAGAACTGCATAAAAGTACCTGGAGGTGATGTATTGCGATGGCAAATGTAAACACGTGTCCCTCCCTGCATGAATTGTAAGCATGTAAAACCTTAAATACAGATGAAGAACTGCGATAAATATGTACATCTTCTGAGGAGATAAAAGTGACCATCATAATGCAAAGCTCTTCTCTTTCTTTGGATAACATACGTAACTAGACATTGAAAAGATAGAAAACTTGTGTGTGTGTGTTGGCCTAGTGGTAGAGTGGTTAATGCCCGAGGCCAAAGGTCTCGGGTTCGAGTCCACCGTGACGCAGCCTTTAAAATTTCTGTATTAAAATACCAAAAAAAAAAAAGAAAAGATAGAAAACCAAGACAACAATTTTTGCTGTTACTACATCTAACAGATCACAAATGTGAGACCCAATTGTTCATTAGCTATAATTGATCTATGATTCTACCAGAGAGTGCTTTCAATTCATTATAGAGCGAATCACAAAAATATTCATCATCACATTTCCCTGATTACACAAGAAACCTGTAAATCATCCTTTACAAAACATCCAAATATGCATTGGCATCCTAGAAAAAGAAGTTGCGATGAATGTCTACACTGCAAGTTGAACATAGAAATAACCTTTTCATGATTAAGACCCACCAGCACAAAATAAAGCATTTGATGCCAAAGAACGCCATCTATCTAATTTATCTCAGCAGTGGTAGATAGTTATTCTCAAAGGGAAGCCTCCATCAATTCCTTTCATTTCACTCCTAGTGAATTCGGACTAAACCGGGAGTGTTGCAAACACCATACTTACTAAATCTTCATAAATATATTCAAAATCATGAAAATATGGGGGAAAAAACTATCTTTAATCAAAATCGAAAAAAATGGCTTACTCGAACTGGAAAAAACAAGAACCCTAGAAAAACTATCTAAACAAAAGCTATCAATTTTCACTAACATTGTATAGGAAAATAAACAGTTTGATTCACATTGAAGTAGCAGCATATACGCGATTGACATATTAATCATTAAAACATAAACAACAACAAGAATAAGAACAATCATAGGGTTTAGGGGACGAGAAACTTACCAAGTTAGAGGAGAGAACGGTCGAGGAGAAGTTGCCGCGAGAGGGGAGGTTGGCAAGGAACTTGGAAGCGCCGCCACCGCCATCGCAGGTAGGTGGAGCATTGCTCAATTCAGACGGCGAGGAGGCGGAGCAGCCATCATCCATGATGATCATATAATGTAATGAATAAATGTAATTTACTTAGGGCCGGAGGTAGTCAAACGACTCAAACCAATTATACAATTCATTGCAGTTATATAAGGGTGTAAATATCTGGTAGAAATTCTTTTGCCAACATAGAAATACGATTGTGTGTATAATAATAATATAATTATTATAATAATAATAATAATATTATTATTATTATTATTATTATTTTATAGCAATATATATTATAGAATTATAATAATATGTATTATAATAATTATTACTATGATACGCCTTCCGTCCATCAAAAGTATAACACAATTGTCTTTTTCGGTGTCTACAAAGAGTTTATCATCCTTTCTAATACATTTACACTTAATCTTGATAATTTAATCTTATAATCACTCATTATTTACCAAAAAACTATAATGAATTATTTCTGGAACATTACAAGTTCACAACTTCAAAATAAGATGGGATCATTTCTCAACTTCAAAATATCTATCAAATATTTTATTAAAACTTTCTCAAATATTTATTAAAACCCGTGACATCGACAAAGTGCTACACTCTTTGTTGAAAGATAGAGTATTTTTTTCATGAAATAACAATATTCGATCCAAATTAGTCAAATCTCAAACACCACTTTCGATATGTGCATACATATAGGAGGTGTCTTGTTTGATGGATGAGATAAATAAGATTGATAGGATAGAGTATGATGTGATTATCTGGATTTTTAATTTTATGTTTGGATTGATTGATTATGCTATATGATTAATTGAAAGATTATGACTAGAATGTAGCTTAATATCAAAATTGTCCTTTTGATTTACTTTCCTTTAATTTGCAACCATATGAGAGCATAATAACATCTTTATTATTATTATTATTATTATTATTATTATTATTATTATTATTATTATTATTATTATGGTATTTCTGTAATATTGTATTAAGATTGGAGTGTGATTAAAAATAATCCACTCAAGTTTAGGGTGATTAATAATCATCCAATTGAATGATAAAACTACAGGACGAGCAATCAGTCACGGATCGAATCAAGCAAACCAAACACTTGATTAAACAAGATTATTTTATTTATCACCCATTATCCTCAAACCAAACACTCCCATAAGGTATTGGAAATGATAACAACAATGCAGATCTCATATATATATATATATATATATATATATATATATATATATATAGGAAGTGGATCAATGAGAACAACATATTTTTCGAACTGCGAACAATACATAAGGCGTTGAAGATGATGCAAGATGGTATAAAGTTGTGCATAACGAAAACTTTCTAAAATTATTTTGTTATGCAACAATTTTAGAAAATTTTCGTTATGCACAACTTTATACTGTTTTGTGCATTATCTTCAACGTCTTATGCATGGTTCTCAAGTTCTCAAAAGATGAGTTCTCACTGGATATATATATATATATATATATATATATATATATATATGTTATAAAGAGAGTCACCTCTTAGATAAGAACTAAGAATCAATAATTATCGTTAGATTAAATAAGATCGGACGATTCGTAATTATTTAATGATAAAAATAGTTAAATTCCTAAATTTTTGCTATTTGGATATTTTACATTCTATTCTTCATTGTTCATATAATTCATGTTTTTGTTCATGTAATCGTAGTTCTTATGCATGCTATCCATTCAATTCATTATTATTTTCATGTAATTCATGGTATTGTGCATGTAATCGTAGTAATTATGTAAATTAGAATAATTATGAAAACCAATATACAAAATCTCTTAATTTTAGGACTAAACGGTTATCATTAAAATATGAGAATAATAAACTATTTATAAGTAATCTTGACCATTAGATTAAAAAATGAATGAACCAAATTAGTTCTTAGTTCTCAAAAAAGTTGGAGTTCTCATTTGATCCACTCCATATATATAGGCATATATATACATATGAGATGGTTTCATGTAGGAAATGATAATTTGGTAGGAAATGAGAATGAATCTAGACATTTGATTTGTTGGATCAATGGTTGAGATTTAATTTCGGTTGTGCTACAGTTTTATGTTTTGTGTGCAACACGGATTACTGTGCAGCACTAGATCTATTCTTGTGCTACGCTGTAATGAAAGATATGCTAAACTAATATATTTAGCATACGTGCTACGAATGAATGAAATATGTGTTAAACTAATATGTACAACATAGTAATTCTAATTGTGTTATACAAATATGAAAGATGTGATATTATTCATATTTTCTACATTAAAGAGCTTTCTCACCATATATATAGGAGATGGTTCGAGTAGGAAATGATAATTTGGTAGAAAATGTGAATGAATTTGAGCCTTTGATTTGCTGGATTAATGGTTGAGATTTAATTTCGATTGTGCTACAGTTTTATGCTTTATGTGTTACGCAGATTACTGTGCAGCACTAGATCCCTTCTTGTGCTACACTACAATGAAAGATGTGCTAAACTAATATATTTAGCATACGTGCTACGAATGGATGAAATATGTATTAAACTAACATGTGCAACACAATAATTCTAATTGTGCTATACAAATATGAAAGATGTGGATATTATTCATATTTCATACATTAATGAGCTTTCTCATCATAAACCACTATATATATATATATATATATATATATATATATATATATATATTTTAACATGAGTTTGGTTCAAATAAGAACCATTCTTATCCTAAAAACTAAGAACAAAATGAATTATGCTATGAAAGTTGATGAATCCGTTGAAAGTTAATGAATTCAAAATTCGAATTTTCACCGGGTTCGAATCTCATGAGGATGAAAATTCTATTTTTGGATTGATTAATTTTCAGTGATTCATCAATTTTCATGTGAATTCATCGGTTTTTGGTTCTAATGTTCTCACAATAAAATAGTTCTCACGTTAACCTTATATATATATATATATATATATATATATATATATATATATATATATATATATATACCACCCATTTTCTACAAGCATTGCTCATGTTTAATCAACGTTAACATTCTTTTCATGTAGAATCATATCAATTATATAGATTAGATGGATGATCGTTATTGATTTTATTACGGAATAATATTGGTTTATATGTGTAATGATGTTTCTTTACTTAATTATATGTATAATAATACTTTTTGATATTACATTAACACTTCCTTTACTTGAGTATGCTATCATAAAACTTGTGCATCTAAGATGAAAGTAGGTAGAATTCCAACAATTGTGATTTCATCCATCATTAATTCTATCGACTATACTCTTTTTTTCCAAAAACTCCAAAAGTAGTGACTTAAAAGGAAGGCTATTTATTTAGTGGATCATCGTGTATTTCCACTTACGAGTAAGGATGGTCAAAAATAAAAATCGAAAATTGAAAACTGAAAGGATTCAAATATAAAATATTATAAATTATGTTCGGTTAATTTGGTTAATTTGATTTTTAGAAGAAAAGAAAACAGTACTTTTTCTATTTTCGGTCACTTTGATATTTTCCGATTGAATTGAGCCAAAATACTCGAATGTAAATATTTATATTTATTTCAAAATTAAATTAAATAACCTAAATATTAGTATTTTTTTGGTATTTTATTAATTATTGATTTAGGGCTTGTTGAATATAACTTATTTTGTTAGACTTTGTTATTGATGGATTTTGAAGATTTCTAAAATTAATTCTTTTGTATTATACTGGAATAAGGTCCAACATGCATGAGCCCATTTTGGGTTGAAATGATCCTAAATTGTAATATGGATGATTGTAAACATAGTTCCCGTTTTGACTTATTATAGTTCTCTATATAAAAAAATATTAAAAATTATTTATCAATTTAAAATTTTATCTCTGTAACCCCCAACTAATTAATTTTTATTAATAAATAGTAGCTACATTTATATAGTCTAAAATTGAATTCTTCATAATTATTAATAAGTTTTTAATAAATTATTTGCAAAATCGGTTGGAAGAACCAAGTGATTTCGGATGGCGAAACCTAGGGATGACGATGATAATAGCACATAACGATACTGAAGAAATTAAGCATTAACTGCAATAAGGGTAACAAAGGTTTACAGCTGCACAACGAAATAAATTGAGAAGAGACAGAGCATTTATAGGTTTGAAGCTGCACAATATTTATTTGATATTTAATTTGGGAACTATAAGGATAGCAAATTTATTATTATTTTAAATAGAGAGCTACAATGAATAAATCGGTGGCTATGAATAGAATCACTATTGTAATATCAAACAAAACAAATTATAGAATGTTCAAACGTATGGGTGAACATTTATATTTCGATTTACAATTTGTTAAGATCGAATCGAATTGACCTTATGATTTTTTTTTAAATTTCGAGCCGAACCAAATTGTCTAAAATATTCGAACCAAATTATTCGGAATTTTAGAATCAAAGAAAAATGCGAAAAAGCGAAATCGAATTACTTTTTATTATATTTATGATTTTATTTTAAAATTTGAATTTAATTATTAGATTAACATTATTATTACACATATAATTCAAATTTCGATCCCATAATTCTAATTCCGATGATGATGGCGTTTAATCCAACCGTAAACTAATGTTTATGTTTCTTTATTAGAAGTGTTGATGTGTCAAGTTGTTGTAACCGTTTTTCTGCTTCCATTCTTGTTAGCTTTCTGTTAGCAAAGTAGTTAGTCTGTTATTTTCAGTTTTGTTAGTTATGTTAGGGTTTTCTTTTCCCTTCTTCTCTTGTATTTAAAGCTCTTCAACGAGCTAAGATCAGCAATGAAACATTATTCAGTTTACAATCTTTCTTCTCTCTCTCTCTTTCTATTGTTCTATCTGCTTTAGTCTACATTCAACATGGTATCAGAGTCTTGCTCAATGGATTCAAGAAATTCTTCATCTCTACCACACTTTCCTTCGATAATCAAACTTAATCGAACGAATTATGCCTTTTGGCGTGCTCAGGCAGTTTCTGCCATTAGAGCTCATGGCTTCCATGATTACATTTCTTCTTCTATCAACATTCCTTCTCCTTTCTTGCCTTCGACGTCCGGAGATAATGTTCCCAATCCAGATTATATTCAATGGATTCGAAATGATCAATTGCTTCTCAGTTGGTTGCTATCTTCTATTTGAGAATCGATGCTTGGTCATGTGGTTAGATGCACCAATGCGTCTGACTTCTGGACTGTGTTAGAGCGTCTGTTCATGTCACAATCCAAAGCTCGTATCATGCAGCTAAGGCTCCTACTCCAGACCACGAAGAAAGAAGCAATGACTGTGGAGGATTTCTTTCTCAAAATGAGGAGTTATGCTGATCAACTCTCAGCTGTTGGTCAATTGATCAATGATGATGAGCTTATCATGTATATTCTATCTGGTTTTGGCCCTGAGTATGAGGCGTTAGTTGTTAATGTCATGAACATATCTGATTCCCAAAATCTCCAGGAAATGCAATACGCGTTTCAAGCTTATGAATTGAGATTGCAGCAACAGCATTCCTCTATGTTTCAGCCTACTGCAAATATTGCTCAAAGAAGTGGAGGTCGTGGTTTCAATCCTAATAGAAGTTCGAGTGCTGGCTCTCGAGGTGGATCAAGCTCTGGATCTCGTGGAGGCTACAAGTTCAATCCTGGCAAATCTATCATTTGTCAACTATGTGGAAGAAATGGTCATGTGGCTATCAAATGTTTCAAGAGGTTTGACATTAACTTCACAGATAACTCAACTTCTCATGCCTCCCAAGCCTTGGTTTCAGAGGCTTCGCAGATGTTCATGCCAAATACTTCTCCTCAGAATGCTACACATGACAATACCAGTTGGTATGTTGATAGTGGTGCCACTGCGCACATAACTAATGATTTGAACAACTTGGCAATTGGTACTGATTACAGTGGCAGTGAGAAGCTTGTAGTTGGCAATGGAGCTTCCCTTCCTATCAACTCTATAGGTGCTACTTCTATCTCTACTCCCCCTCATCCTCTCATACTTAACAATATCCTGTTCGTTCCTCAAATAACCAAGAACCTACTAAGCATTTCTCAGTTTACTAAGGATAACCAAGTTACAATTGAGTTTAATCATTCTTCTTGTTTTGTCAAGGACAAGCGCACACATCAAGTTCTGCTGAAAGGAAGTCTCTCTAAAGGCTTATATCAACTTGATCTATCATCATTTTACAAATCATCTCCAGCATCCACTCAGTCATCTCCAGATATCAATTCACACTCATCCATTCAGAAAAATAGTTATGCGTTAGTTTCAAATTCTGCACCTGTATCATCTAGTTTTGCTGGTATATGTAATACTTCTTTAGACAAATTACATAATACTTTGGGCCATCCAACTCCTTCTGTTCTATCAAGAGTCTGTGCACAGCTTAATATTCCTTTTAATTCTTCTTTGTTATCCTTTTGTGAAGCATGTAAAGTAGAAAAAATGCATCAAAAACAGCATACATCTCAACCTATACATACCATTGTTCCATTCGAGTTAATTCATTCGGACCTCTGGGGTCCTGCACATTCACCTTCATCTACTGGGTACAAGTACTACATCATTTTTGTGGATGATTTTACACGTTTTACATGGATATACCCCCTCACACTGAAATCACAATGCATTCAAACTGTGAAACACTTTATCTCATGGGTTCAGTGTCAGTTTTCTTCTTCTATTAAAGCTATGCAAACTAATTGGGGAGGGGAATTCAGACCTTTAGTTGAGTATCTCAAGTCCTTAGGAATACATTTTCAACATCCATGCCCTCACATTCATTCTCAAAATGGTCGGGTTGAAAGGAAACATCAACATATTGTTGATATGAGATTAACTCTTTTGGCTCAATCTTCCTTGCCGTATCAATTCTGGTGGGATGCCTTTCAAGTAGCCACCTTCCTCATAAATAGACTTCCCTCTCCATCTCTCAAGCAACTATCACCTTTTCAAAAACTGACTCAAAAACCTCCAGATTACTCGATTCTAAAGGTCTTTGGTTGTGCTTGTTTTCCTTACCTAAAACCTTACTATCCTCATAAGCTTCATTTTAGATCTACCAAGTGTATATTCTTAGGCTATAGTGAGTCTCATAAGGGATATAAATGCCTCAGTCCAACTGGTCGCATTTACATTTCAGACACAGTTCACTTCAATGAAAACGAGTTTCCCTATCCCACTCTATTCTCTTCCTCATCATCTCCTTTGCATTCCAACACTACTGTGCCTATAGTTCTGCCTATTCTCCCACTGCCTACTCTTGGTTCCTTAACAACAACTCCTATAGCTACTCCAACCTCTGCAAATTCTCCCATCTCACCTCTTATATCTTCTCCATCCTCATCTCCTCCTCTTTCATCCTCTTTCGCTGTTTCTAACTCATCAAATCAAGCTCAGCTTATTCAATCTCCTTTACCTTCTACAGATGATACCTCTGCAGTTCCTTCATCCCCCTCTTCTCCTATATCTTCTCTTCCATCAATATCTCATCCCATGGTCACAAGATCCAAAAATGGCATTTTCAAACCAAAAAGTTTTGTTGCTGACTCAAGTTCTCTTCCTGAAGATCTTTACCTCGCATATCCTACTGATTCGAATGACTCTGAGCGTGGTCAGTGTTTTGAAGTGCTAATTGTTACCACTAAGGATATTGAAGGTTCACAGCTGCCTTCTGTTCCTTTGTCTGATGTTGAGGCAGTAGTTAATCATCCGGGCTGGTTTGATGCGATGAATAAAGAAATTCAAGCCTTGAAAATTAAAGGCACGTGGCTGCTCATTCCATCATCTCCTCTTTATAAGGTTATCAGCAACAAATGGGTTTTTAGGGTCAAGACTCATGCTGATGGCTCTCTTGACAAGCTCAAGGCTCGTCTTGTTGCGCGTGGATTTCAGCAGTTGGCTGGAATTGATTTCTTTGAGACTTTCAGCCCGGTGATCAAAGCTTCGTCCATTCGGTTAATTTTTGCTCTTGCTGCCACTAATCATTGGTCTATCCAGCAAATTGATATTCAAAATGCATTCCTTAATAGGGATCTTGAGGATAACATATATATGACACAACCAAAGGGTTTTAAAGGTTCATCACATCCTGATTATGTGTGCAAATTGCAGAGGTCTCTATATGGTCTTAAACAGGCGCCACGTGCATGGTATGATAAGTTGAGAAGCTTTCTTTATCATCTGCGTTTCAAGAGATGCACTTCGGATTGCTCTCTATTTTTTCGAGAACATGAGAAGTTACTTCTCATTTTGGTGTATGTTGATGACATTCTTATCACCGGTGAGGATGACATTGAGATTCAAGGTCTCATTACTCAGTTGCATGACAAGTTTGCTCTCACCTCATTAGGTCTTGTTCATTATTTTCTGGGCATCGAGGTGTCACGATTGCAGTCCTCTTATGCTCTTTGTCAGACAAAATACTTAATAGATCTCATTCGCAAAACCAAAATGGAGTATTGTCATCCATGTTCTACACCTATGGCTACTAATTCCAAATTATCAAGATTTAGTGGCACGGTGTTCTCTGATCCTTCCCTTTATCGCCGCACCATTGGCTCTCTTCAGTACTTAACTCTTACGCGACCCGATATCTGCGTACACTGTTAATAAACTGAGCCAATTCTTGCACGCTCCAACAACTGACCATTGGGCTGCGTGTAAAAGGTTACTGCGGTATCTCAAAGGCACTACATCCTTGGCTCTTCACTTCTCCCCATTGTTGCATATGAGCATAGTTGGTTTCACTGATGCAGACTACGCCAGTTGTCCGGATGACAGGCGATCTACTGGAGAATATTGCGTTTATTTTGGAGATAATCTTGTTGTTTGGAGTTCGAAAAAGCAGCATGTGGTCTCTAGGAGCAGTGCTGAATCCGAGTATAGGTCCTTGGCAAATACTACCACTGAAGTTCTATGGCTGCAGTCTTTATGCTCTGAACTTGGTCTTCCCATCTCTTCTCGCATTCAAATATGGTGTGATAACTCGAGTGCTGTCTCTCTTGCTGCGAATCCGGTGTTTCATGCGCGCAAGAAGCACATCGAAGTTGATATTCATTTTGTACGGGAAAAAGTTCAAGCCAAAATTTTGGAAGTTGGTCATGTATCTGCTATGGATCAGATTGCTGATCTATTTACTAAAGCTCTACCTGAACAACGTCTGTGTATCTTGCGTGAGAAACTTAACTTGCATCTATTGCAGCCTCCTGGTTAAGTTGGTTATAACGTTTGGAGTATATTAGAAATGTTGATGTGTCAAGTTGTTGTAACCGTTTTTCTGTTTCCATTCTTGTTAGCTTTCTGTTAGCAAAGTAGTTAGTCTGTTATTTTAGTTTTGTTAGTTATGTTAGGGTTTCCTTTTCCCTTCTTCTCTTGTATTTAAAGCTCTTCAATTAGCTAAGATCAACAATGAAACATTATTCAGTTTACAATCTTTCTTCTCTCTCTTTCTATTGTTCTATCTGCTTTAGTCTACATTCAACATTCTTGAAATATGATAGATTCTAAAAACTTTTTATGTATTAAATTTGTATTTATTTTTTCACTTAACAACATGATGACTATTTTCTACCATGATCTCTAACAAGAATTGCATTAGCTAATAATTTTCGTTTTATCGTATTATTTTTACTAAACACGCGTTCCTCATAAACTATTTTTAGCATAAAAGATTGAGATTCATATTAATATCTCCCGCTCTTTAAAAAATGAGGACTAGCATGTTAACTATTTCTATTTGATTTAAAATAGAAATAGTTTTTTCCTTTGAAATTTTATTATAGCTTCTTCCATAAATAGTGACTGAGGCACATTTTGTACGAGTTGTTTCTATGAGATTTTTCTCACTACGCATTCTTATAAAAATAATCACTTTTATTTATATATATTAGTATTACTTTTATTTATAATTATTAAATTTTACTCATAATAACTATCGCTTTAGCTTATAATTTTTTTGTCATATTGACCGTCAACAATCTCAAGAAAGTGTGATAGAAAATCTCAATAAAATGAAAATAACAACTCTCTCCTAAAATTCAACAATATTTTCCTACGTCTTATGTTGTTAGTTGAACTAACCAACAAATAATTGGCGGACAGTTCGAAGCTAAACTCTTAACGGAGTTCTCTCCTTCAATTACACCAATATTGGATCTTCAAATCTCATTCCGACTTGTTGTATTCTGTTACACTTTGATTCATATCTTCTCTCATTCTTTACCGCCTATGGACATCTCGTTGCCACTGGATCAAATCCAGAGCAGCTACAAATTCGCATGTTCACTGATAAACCCCATTGTTTTCAAACAAAAGTTCCGATTTTCAGACGATTTTTCAGTCGGTAGGAGAATATGCAGAGCCCCTATTGCTAAATTTCGGTGTTCTTTGTTAGACCAAGGATTAAGGCCTCGACCGATGCCAAAACCTCGTGAAAAGGAGGAAAATAATTTGAAGGAAAATGGATATATGGAGGGAAGGAAATTGGAGAAATCAAATTTGGGTTCAGGGGTCTGTGGGCAGATTGAGAAATTGGTTTTGTGCAAAAGGTATAACGAGGCTCTAGAGTTGTTTGAAATCGTGGAATGTGATGGCGATGTTGATGTTAGCTTTGATACTTACGACGCGCTGGTGGGTGCTTGCATTGCATTGAGATCGATTCGAGGCGTGAAGAGGGTGTTCAATCACATGCGCAACTCTGAGGTGGATTTGGATTTGTATATGATGAACAGGGTGTTGCTGATGCACGTGAAATGTGGGATGATGATTGATGCGCGACAACTGTTTGAGGATATGCCGGGAAGGAACTCGGTCTCGTGGAATACGATAATTGGGGGCCTCGTGGACACGGGTGACTATCTTGATGCTTTCAGGTTGTTTTTGATGATGTGGGAGGACACTTCAGATATTTGTTCTAGAACATTCTCCACTATGGTTCGAGCATCAGCTGGCTTAGAGCTTATATCTCCGGGGCAGCAGCTGCATTGTTGTGCTCTGAAGATGGGTGTGACTGAGGATGTCTTTGTGTCATGCGCCTTGGTTGATATGTACAGCAAATGTGGTAGCATTGAGGATGCGAGGTTTGTTTTTGATATGATGCCAGAGAAAACCACTGTAGCGTGGAACACCGTCATTGCTGGCTATGCGCTCCACGGCTATAGTGAAGAAGCATTAAGCATGTATTACGAAATGCAGGATGCTGGCGTCAAGATGGACCATTTCACTTATTCAATGATCATACGAGTTTGTACTAGGCTGGCCTCGTTGCAGCACGCAAAGCAAGCTCATGCTGGTCTGATTCGAAATGGTTTTGGATCTGATGTGGTATCTAATACAGCGCTTGTTGATTTCTATAGTAAATGGGGGAGGATAGAAGATGCTCGGAATGTTTTTGATAGGATGCCTCGTAAGAATGTTGTGTCATGGAATGCCTTGATATCTGGATACGGTAACCATGGCCGTGGAGCTGAGGCGGTTGATTTGTTCGAGCGAATGGTTGATCAGGGAATGGTGCCCAATCATGTCACGTTTTTGGCAGTTCTATCTGCTTGTTGTCATTCGGGACTGTCTGACCGTGGGTGGGAAATATTTGAATCTATGAGTAGAGATTATAAGGTGAAGCCTCGTGCAATGCACTATGCGTGTATGGTTGAGCTATTAGGCCGAGAAGGGCTCCTGGATGAAGCTTTTGCGCTGATTAGAGATGCCACGTTTAAACCTACTATAAATATGTGGGCTGCGTTGCTCACAGCTTGCAGGGTCCATAAAAATTTTGAGCTAGGTAAATATGCAGCTGAGCAACTTTACGGGATGGGGCCTGAGAAGCTATCTAATTATGTTGTGCTGTTGAATATCTACAGCAGTTCGGGAAGATTAGACGAGGCAGCTGCAGTCCTCCGGACCTTGAGGAGGAAAGGTCTAAGAATGTTACCGGCTTGTACTTGGATAGAGATAAAGAAGCAGCAGTATGTTTTCTTTACCGGAGATAAGTCCCATCCTCGGACCAAGGAGATATATGATAATTTGGACAATGTGAAGCTGCACCTCTCGAAACATGGATATGTGCCTCAGGGAAATAATTTGCTTCCTGATGTAGATGAACGGGAAGAATCTATGCTGCTCCATCACAGTGAGAAATTGGCTATCTCGTTTGGGCTTATTAGCACTCCTAGCTCGACTCCTCTGCAACTTGTCCAGAGTCATAGGATATGCAACGACTGCCACAATGCGATCAAACTGATCTCCACTGTCTACAAGCTGGAAATTGCCTTCAGAGATGGTAGTAGATTTCATCATTTTAAAGATGGCCGTTGTTCTTGTGGTGATTACTGGTAATTTTTCGTAGTTATTAGTCTGAAACTTAAAAATAATTTTCTTTCAACACTGTAGGCTTTACCTTGCATTCTGTCTTTTCAAAAAATGTCTGAGAATGATATTGCAAGCCCTCTCTTTAGATACTTTTCTACCTTGCTATAGAAACTGAAAATATATTTTATTTAAGCTTCAGAAAAGCTATATATTGCTTTGAGTTACATGATTCCCTTCTTTGAGACTTCTTGCTGAACCAAACTACGAGTGAAACTGAGTTATGGCAAATCAGTTTGTGTTGCCAATATCGTGGATCCAGTTTATACTTCTGCGTCATATCTTGCACTACACTAGCGAGGATTCGACTTTCTGTTTCCCTTCCTAACTGATATCCCTTTTCTTGTTTCCATCTTTCTGATGATTGTTTCTATATTTGCTATTCTCAGTTTACAAATGATTCCATTCTTTCAAGCATATTTAATACAGCATGCCGAATTTTCTTGTATATGATCATTCCAATCAATAATTTCCATGAAAATATTGCAAGTTATGTTGCTATTAGCAACACATTGTAGTACACTATGATATTGTATTAAAGTCCACCTCATATAAGATGAACCAATTTGGTACTTTGAGGAAAATTGCCAGCTGTTTCTTATGTGTCAGAAAATCTATCTGATCATACCATTTATTGTACTTTAGCATGGTTTCATTTCACGGTTATAATTGAATTGCCTGGTATTTTGTGTCTTCCTACAAGCACAGAGTTTCATCCCTAGTCTGTATCTTGAAATTCTTGGCTCAGAATATATTGATTCATGTGTTCCTGCATTTTCTCGAAAGGCATACAAAAGTCTGATTTATTGCTTTTCTCAATTACACTGCAAGCTACTTTTGTGTTTAAAATGGATTATCTGCAGGTCAAAAATAAGATCGTTAACTCTAACCTAATCACAGTCATTTAGGAGCAAAAAATTGGCAATGCTTATTTTAGGAGAGAAATATCAGCAGGGAATCAATTAGATAGTTGGCCCTTTTCACAATAATCAACTTGATTACTAGCAGAATTAGGTTGCATCATTCTAATCATAAGCAAACCAATTAATGATAAATAAGGGCAGCAGGCAGAGAAGAATAATCATTGTTATTATTTTCCTGGAGCTTTTTCATTACATTACTCTTATATTAACCTTCAATAGAATAAGGAAAATAAACTTTTGATGCGAGCAACTTAGTGAAAAGTACATTTCCATTTTACCCATTGTTATGAGTGACATGTTTTCTGTAACCCGTGGTTAGAGGTTGAAACCCCTTCAGCTAAGAGCAGAGTAAAACTACATATTTTCTTATGCATTTGATTATCCTTTGTCTGTCAGGCTTTCTTCGTGAATGGTTGTTTTAGATGTCCACCCATAATCTATCAATATTATCTGATATACATATTATATTTTTCTAGGCTTGTACACATGAATTTTCATGGGAAGACAGAACTGTGGCAGGAACTTTTTGACTCCCCTGAAATATTGAATCTCTCATAAATATTAGATAACAGCTACATTTATATGCCATTTAATTCTGGCATTCTCTTTTAACTGCTTTTAGTTTGTTTATCTTCAACCACAACATCTTGAAGCAGGAAGATTACCATGTGTGTGAGGACACAAATTTTGCTGACAATATGATTTGGGTGGGTTATTTTGGAAATTCCATTCTTTCTGATTCTACACTTTTATCATCTTGTCCTTTACTATCTGGTTTGGCTGCTGTCTTTGATTAATGTCCAATTAATTGCTAGCATACTTGTACTTTTGTCTGAGATCACAGAACTTACAAGCAGAATTTAATGTTCGTACAGAACCAATTACAGTTTAATGTTACACTGTAGTGTTTCTCTCGATGATATGCTTTTGAATGTTGTAAAAGTTTACTCATAGTCTTACCAGAAATAAGAACCTAATTTGTTGACTACTTCCTTGCATCTAATTGCTTCTACAATTTTGATGATTTCACTTATGTAAAGAATACTGGACAGAAAGATGATATGCATAGCTTTAACTAATAAAGGAGTTGGTTGTATGGTTCCACCTTATTCAGGTATAGTATATTTATATAATAATGTATGTATACATTCTTCTGAGTTTGGTTGTTGCTGATCAGAAATAGATACTTCAGTGCTAGGCTTGAAGCAAAGAAATCAAGTCTTGCCCCTTAAAGTTATCATACATTGCTTCAATCATTCTATCATGTATCTCTTGTTTCATGATTTTGGCATGTATGAAATGAGGAACTATGCCGTTGCTGAGAGAGATGAGGTGGGAGCATTTCGGGCACTGTATTCTGGCTTGAATTTCATCACCTCGCCTGCTTTTTACATAATAATCTTTCTGCTATTCTCATTGATATTTATAAGTTACTAATTCTTGTGAAGTATATATCTTTTGTCTTAATGATCACCTTTCAAGACCCGCAGCCAGGCTTAAGTTTCTACTACAGGTTATGAAGATCTCATGCTTTAAAGGGAGGCAACGGTCAGAGTCACAAAGTAAGAATTGCTAGTCGTTTCAGGATGCATCATTGTCACGATCATGGTCATGAAGGAAGAATTTGCAACTCATTTTATTATTAATCGTTTTCACGAATCACGATCATGGTCATGAAGTGACAATTCTAGTTTCATTTTGTTATATATCATTGTCATATTTGTGAATATTCTGCTACAACTGCAGGTAACAGACGATCATTATTTCAATTGTGCAGTTGGGCGTAATCTCGTTTCAAAGGTCGCTCTTGTTGGCTGGTCAATTTGATATTGGCTCTCACCAAAAAGAGTGATTGAAATGTGATGTTAACTGCTCACAGGGATAGCACCAGGTAACTTGATCACAACTTTTCTCTTTTGAATGAGCAGCATGTGTTCCAGTGAAGATTATACTATAGTTTCTTCGATTGAAATTATACAGTTGAGAAAAGTGATTGAAATTTGGGTGAAAGCAATAGGATGGTGACCACTGCATTGGTACATGTTGCATGTGCAATTAGGCATAGTTCTACATTAATCTCTCATCACATCAAGGTCTTATGAAATAAGGTCGTTTGTCTATTATCGTTATTCTCTTATGCATTGTTGTTCTTTCATGAAGAGAAAATTATCAGCCTGCTAAATAAGTTTTCTATCTTGAATTGGTTTTCTTCCTTTTGTACATCACACTTCATGTGGAATATAAAGATGCAACATGATAAATATAGATAGTCTTTACTCGTATTGTATATTGCACGAGTCTGTCAAATTCGTACGCTCATGAACCAGTGGTGGATATGTGGACCACGATGAACTTTTCCTAGCATAAACATGTATGGGTAGAGGTAAAAAAACAACCCTTGTTATGTAGCCATTGCAAGTGAAGCATGAGGTAGCCCTTCCATTGACCAAATTTCATCATCAACTCGGATCAACCTCTTCTTTACATAAACTGAAGTCTAATGGGCCATATATTTTGAGTTATAGATAAGATACAAAATACTTCATCCGTCCCAATATCATGACACGCTTTTTAAATTTGTCACCATTAAGTTGGTAGTTAAAAAAAAAGGAAACACTTTTACATTAACCTCTTCTTTACATAAACTGAAAATGTGTCTATTTTGAGAATAAGATACAAAAGTGTCGAATCATCATCCACTACTTTATATACAAAACATAACTCTCCTTAATCTACATATAAAAAAGAAACGTGTCATGAATATTGGGACGGAGGGAGTACAAATCATCGAGTATTTCAAGGATTACATGATCTCAGTGGCGGAACCACTAAGGAAGGGGTGGGGGCTCAATCAATTTCTACTCTATATTTTTTTTATTCTTAAAAACATTATTAAAAATTATCAGTATTATTGTTGTGAAAAAAAACCCTTTCATCAAATCGAATTGTAGGAAAACTAGCTTATCGAGACCTGAACTCGAAATTCAGAAGATCTAGCCCTCAACTGTGATTTTTTCTGGCTACCCCTGCATGATCCAACAAGTTCAAAATTGTTCGGTCCATAAAATTATATGATAGATTAGTCTATATTATTTTCATCTATCAATGTTATGACCCAAAGTAGACATCCCTAAATATATATAGGCAAATATTAGCCTATCATCAGCACAAGCACACTAGTTAAGTAAGTTCAAGGTTCATAACATGTGATTTCACATAGCAATCAGTGCAACTCATAGCATTCATGCTATACAAGGGTGCCAAATCAAGCTAACAAGTAACAAGTTGTTTTCATGTTTGATTTTTTTGTCGATTATTTTTTATTAAGTACAAAATTTAGTAAACTGACACAAGATATTTATATTTTAAGACATATAGGTGAAATTATATTTGTATTGGGGTTTCTCCACAAAATTTCGTGTTGGGCTATGCTGTTTTCATGTGTTGTCCCAACTCAAGGTTTCGTTGCCCTAAATCAAGCTATCATCTTTAACTCAACTATTAACACTTGAAGTTAAGTCTTGAAATCTTGTTGCTCCTTCCTTAAGCTCAACCCTAACCCTAATCTCGATCTCCACACGATCACTCGGGTAAAATCCGAGACGGGGACAGGACATTCGCGAGATGGAGACTTGAGGGGAGGTAGTAGCAACATCCCACATGAAGACGGACGGCAAGATCCAGACAGGAGCAATAATAATTGAAGATTTGGAGTGAAAAATAAGCACTTTATGGGTTTGGACTTATATTTGTGGGCAATGATAAAAGCAACCCACACCAAAACTGTTGCAATATATATATTTTCCAGTGCAAAGCCATTTCCAGATTGTCAGATTTTGAGTCCCACAAAAAGATGAAAACTTTCATGCACACCTTCAAAAGTGATATCTGCCATGCGTTCTGTACAACCTCTAAAATGGCTCAAATTAATGAATCAATCTCTCTCGAGACTTATTTCTGCCACTGTTTTTTATATATAATTTTTTGTGGGAATTTACTGTGTGTATGGTCATGTACCCTAATTCTTGATCAAACTATTCTTTCAACAGAGGCAGTAAAAGTAATAGGAATACATCCAAATATGTAACATCTGAAATTTTTGTCACGAGTTAAATTCCCAAGGCACCTGTTTTCACTGGAAGGGTGTGACTTTGGCTGAATGTGCGACTTTTCCAACTATTTCTAAACTTGTGTGTTTAGAAACATTTAACTCCCAAGGGTAGTAATGCACAAAGATTTGTATACAAACTTACTTGATCCAACTTGAAAATTTGTGAGATCCTGAAAGGGAGAATGAGTGGTCTAATATAGCCCTTTTGTGAAGTTTTTGGTTCAAGTGTCATGGTCTTCTTGACTTAGGAATCTAATTTTAAAATTAATATAAGTGTTCATGGTAAAACGATGTGGACCAAAATCATGTTAATGTTGATTTGGTAGATAAGCTGTTTTCTTCATTTTTTATTCTTTTTACACTGATATCCAAAGATTAGTAGAGAGGAAATCATTAACTAGAAATTAGAAATTTACCATTATCACCCTTTAATCAGTTCTGGATAGGAATGTCAAGAGGATCAACCAACTCGAATTGTCGAACTATTGATTTCGAGTATTCGGATTGACATTTTTTCGAGTTAGAAATTTTCAACATTAACCCTAAATTCTCGAGTTTAGGATTAATCCGTCAGCCGAAAGTTTAAGGAATATATATATATATATATATATATATATATATATATATATATATATATATATATATCTTGATAATCATATATATTTATAACAAATGTTTTGTAGTAAGTGTTTGAGTAAATATCAAATAAGTGAAATGATGAGTATAACTTTCGGATATTAAATAAAAATATATTTCACAAGTATCCAAAAAAAATCTTATTATACTAACTTTCAAAAATAAGTAATGTGAAAATAGTGTAACAAGGAAGATTTGCCCAATCGGTTTTCAAGCCAATTCATTCAGATTCGGGTTATTTTTGGACCAATTATATCGAGTTGTCGGGCTATTCGATTATGGATCATTGGATTGAAATTTATCATTCTAGAAATATATAGCCCCAACTCTATAGTATTGTCATCGGTCCACATAAGTTCCAATTAGATTGACATCCTCAGTTCTTGATACGCAATCATGCAAGCTAAGATGGTAGTTCAATTGAAATTAGTTTAGATATACAAAAGATGTTTCTAAGCAATTTTTTTTATCATGTGTTAGAACCTTCTCGAAATTGATCTTGAGCCGCCACCAAACACAACTACCTCCATTTAGAGGGTGTTTAGCTGAATCTATAAATTCTTCAAAACAGCTTATAAGTTGTTTTGGAGTTTATAAGCTCATTCGAAGTGTTTGACAAAATAAACTCTCAAATAACTTATAAACTATAGAAATAAGTTCCAACAGCTTATAAGTTCTCTTAAAAATAAGTTCCTCAATCCCAATATATTTCTTCATAAACTTATAAGCAACACTGAATTTACCAAAATAGTTTTACTATGGTTCATTATTTTTTACATATACCATATCAACTTCATATCTCGTCAATTTTCTCTCTCTAGTTATGATTTTGTCTCACCCACGGTTCTTTTTCTAGCTTATAAGCTCAATTATTCAAATATTTTGACAACTTATAAGCTTTTTAAATATTTTATAAGCTCTTGAAATATTTTATAAGCTCCAAAATTTATAAGCTTTGCTAAACACTAACACTGTTGTAGTAGAATATTTTTAGTCTAGATAATCTCCAATTTCAGATCATCCGTTTGCACGAATTTCGTGTGAAACGAAGTCTCTAATATGTGAGTTCAAGTTTTTCTCTAAAACAATAATATAAAAAAAGATATTTTTATATCTTTCTAAGTTGTTCGAGCTAGTATATATATGGATGTCAATGAGCGGGTTTTGTCCGGATCAAAACCAGTAAATAAGTATTGGTTCTGGTTTTGGAACCGGTCCATTAGATATCGGATCGGACCAAACCGGACCATCAACTATGGATCCAAAACGGTCCGGATCTGAGCGGATCTAGAACCAAAACCGAAAATAGAATCGAAATTGTTACTTTAGAATTTAATGGGTTATGAGTCATTCTGGATCGATACTTAAGCTTAGGTTTGTCAATAGAAGGTTTTACTCGGATCAGAATCAATAAATGAGTATCGATTCTGGTTCTGGAACAAGAACCAGACCCAGATCGGACCGGACCATCAAACTATGGGTCTAAAAGGTCTGGGTCCAAAGCGGTTGGAATCGAAAAACCAAAATCGCTACTTTAAAATTTAATGGGCTATGAGCGATTCAGGGTAAAACACACCCATTGACATCCTTAAGTATATATATACTTCAACGTCTTGCATTAAATGGAACCTTAATCCGACTGCAATTCTTGTAACATCAAACTTTTCACAAAATTCATTGTGATAAAAATCTTTCCAAAGAAGTGGCCTTACTCATTAATAGTATAAATTCAATATGCGAAATTAACATGCAACTGAAAACCATTTGATCGAAATTAATTATTCACTTTAATAAAATCTAATTATTATGTTTTTCTCCTTAAAAACGTGAATATATATCCTCCGGATTAATATTAAGATACTTCACTTCGATTGAATGGTGACAACTTGAAAAGACAAAAAATGTTAAGGATTTGTCATAATAACTGTGTTGATGATCACACAAAGGAAAGGGTCCTACGTACATCTTTTTTTTTTGCTGTGTTTGCTTTTGTCAAAAAAAAATTGATTGCTGTTGATATTGGCTGTATCTTCTGAACCTATATACATATAAGTGGCACAAGGTCTGGAATTACAAAAGCTGTCATATTTTACACAGTTTCCCAATGCCATTATTATTACATATAGTATCAATTAAAAGATTTCCTTCCGTAGTAAGTTGAAACCAATATGAACTATGATCTTTGTATGATTTATGGTTGTAATAAAAAGTAGTTATGGTCAATAGATCTTGATTAAATGTATGATCATGATTGATTTTCATACTGAATAATGCATGTTTCATGATAATGCTTTTCTTTTATGATACCTGTAGATCATACAAATACTAATGACTTAGATTAATTCGTACTTCCTACATGAATTTATATATATATATATATATATATATATATATATATAAGCGTAGTTTTCATCATTGATGCCTTACTATTGATGGTTGCATTATTTTTTTCACATTATTATGTTACATGTTACATTTTACCTTAATTTTTTGATTTCATGCACAACTGCTATTGTTGGTGCGCTTTGGAATATCTGATTTTGTGTAATAATCTGTAAACCATTTATGAGATGTAATATACACTTAAAAAACTAAACATGCGTGACAAGTTCACACCTATAGAGACATTAATGAGATTTAAACTCGAAATCTTTGGGTTCGACTCATATTTCACGTTATCAACAATGTACATAATAAATTTATGATGCTTTCTAGTACAATGGTATTATGTTCAATAAAAGTAACGTGCATCAGTAAATTGAACAACATAAGTTGTAACATGAAATCTCATTTAGTGTGAGAGGAGAAGGCCAACGCTCATCAAGTTGAAACTACAAAAAACAAAATTGACTCGGACGCATGCAGAGACGGAGCTAGAGGGGAAGGGTAATGGGGGGGACTAAACCCCACCGCGAATTTACAAAAATAAGATAAAAAATATAGGGGTATTATGGTAATTGCATCTGCAGTACTAGTAGTAGTAATAATAATAATAATAATAATTTTTTTAGATACCAATGCTAATGTATATTCCACTAGTAATAGTGGTGAATTGATGGATTTCGTGATTCTTATCCCACAAAACATCTGCACATTGATCGAGAGTTGTTTCTGATTTTCAATTGCAGTGGATAAAATAAGTTATTAATTAAATAAAAATGAAGAACACAAGCAGCGACTGCTTCTCCCAGCCATATCCTTTTATGAAATACATAAACAAAATATACAGGGCCCCAAACTCTCAAGTTCGATCAAGTTATACCTATTCTCCACTTAATTTATAAAATTTCATTTTCTTTAATTTCTTTCTTCTTATCTTTATCATAATTGTTAAAAAAGATCTATCCAAAAATTTAGTTCTTTGTTGATAACTTTATTTGAGATTATCTATCAATTTATCATATTAGGGTTGAACTTAGATTTAGAATTCATTGTGGATTCATAGTGAGAATTAATATTAGACTTTTAATTCATTGTTTTAAAATTATCCTTTATTTCTAATTTGTTTAAAAGAATCTAAAGATTTAATTTTTTCTAGTTACAATGAACTGGGTCCTCCTGTAGTAGATGTCTGGCTCTGTCATTGAGTACATAAATAATTGTATAGCAATATCTAAGTTAATATTTCAGCTGCTTAAGCTCACTAAAGCTATTAAGCTATCCGAACCAGAACCAATAAATAAATAATGATTCTGGTTCCGGAACCGATCCATTAGACATTGGATCCGGACCAGACCCGAACTATCAACAATGAGTCTTAAGCGGTCCGGATCTGAGCGGGTCTGGAACCAGAACCAGACAGGAACCAGAACTGAAACCGAAATCGTTGCTTTATAATCTAATGGATTATGAGTGATTTCGAATCGATATGGATAAAACTAGCTCATTGATAAGCCTATTTAAACTTAGACTTATCAATAGACGAGTTTTACTCGGACCAGAAGGTCCAGAACCAATAAAACCAGAACCAGATCCAAACCGGACCGGACCATCAAACTATGGATCTAAACGGTCCGGGTCTAAAGCGGGTCTGGAATCGGAACCGGAACCAGAACCGATGCTTTAAAATTTAATGGATTTTGAACGGTTCTTGATCGGTCGGTAAAATCCACCCATTGACATCCCTAGCTATAAGTTAGTAAAAAGTTTCATTAGTCATCTATAGGTCCACATTTGTTTGCACTACTGGACTATTAGGACCTGATTGTCATAATACTGAAGTCTGATATTAAAGATGTAAGGTTCTTGGATGGACGATTCTTGATTCTTCTAGCCTTCAAACACATGATAATCCATTGATATAAATGTGACATTAGTGAGATAATACTATATAACAAATCAAAATCCATAAAAACGTACATATGTACCTTTTTCAATTTTTGTGTAAGTTGCTTAAAGTAGCTTTTGGATTTGCGTTGGTATTAATTCATTCACCAGCTGCATCATTTTGAGGCAAATTGTGCTTGGATTTGTTAAAACTATTTCGTAGACAGAAGTCTTAGTACGGTGACAAAAGCAAACACGTGACAAAGGTCAAATAATAACCTGTCACTAAAATAAAAAATTTATCTTATTCTGGTTTGGGTTAGCACTCAGTCGAGTACCTGCACCAATTGATATGCTGTCTTGGTGAATAAAATTTGATAATTTTTAGGTTAGCTTTTTCTTTGTTCCCATACTCTCTTGCTGCAATCTGCAGAAGCAACTGCAGCTTTGAGTCAATTGCCCAAAAATAGAGTATAAAATACTGTTGGTTTGTAAAGATCATAGGCCAGAAATTCCAAAGGAATTGAATACATTTTTTTTCTTATATAAAACAAAGTATAAATTACAGATAGAATAATAAATTATTAATTTTTCAATAAAAATATTCTGAATTATTAACAATTATATTAAATTTATGAAATATCACAAAACTAACAAAAATGCCAGGAAGACCAACTTCAAGCATTCAACAAGTGATGTGGCTCACTGAAACTTTTCAATAGATGGCCATACATGACATTTGCACGTTGGCAATCGGTCATTCATGTTGGCATCCGGCGAGCTATGCACTTCTACAAATTGGTAGAAGTTGACATTCAAGATGGTGGTTTCCAAACAACTGTGTTGGGTGTATGGGAAGAGTGGGAGAAAATACTGACTGAAAACTTTTTCCAGTTTTTCTGTTTTAACAAGAGAGTGATTGAATCAATAGCTGATCTTGCTGAAAAAAATTACTGTCAGTCAGCGAGCTCCGCGTGTCTGTAGAAATATGGTGGAACAAAAGAACATATTTATTGGATGACTTAGAAACATTGAACAACACAAAATATAAGTTCAGATGCATGCAAACATCAGATTATTTTAGGTGTCTCAAATTGAGTCTGAGTTTACTTTGAACATACCGAATGTAAGATATGCAAGATATTAACAATCAGTTGTGCCGAAAGGTAGATGACACGAGGATTTAACGTAGTTCGTAGAAACCTCTCATACATCTACGAACCTATAAGCAGGTGAATTTCAATTAACCTTAGGAATTCCTTGGTTTATACTTCCAAGAAAAGTGACTTCAGATCACACGTACTAAAGATCGCATGTCCTAGGTTATCATGCCAAGACCTCTCATCTTTTGCTTTCACTCAATTCGCCTTAAGGTTATTTATCACATCTGCTTTCAAACAACTACACCTTGTTGCTCACTCATAGTTTCATTCTAACTTCGTCACTCTTGGACTTGGTTAATACGAATTGTCATATGTTCAAGAGATAGTTAATACTTATCTCTAAGTATAGAAGGCCTTGCATCCAAACAAAATTACAAGAACTCAAAGCATTCAAGCATCCAATGATCTCAAGTACTCAAGCTCAAGCTACGAAACACTCGAAATCCGTAATTCCCAAGTGTTCTTCAATCAGAGATCATACAACTTCTGTTCTCATTGTAAATGTTTACTCAACCTTAGTTGAAAAATGGATAGTAATAGTGTTGTAGTTTGCAAATAAGCTAGCACGTACGTTACTCTGAAAGCAAGAATAGTCATACAATACAAAAGAAAGGCCTAAGGCTTGTAAATCATGGGATCAGAATTTCAGAACTGTTGAATTTCTGGTAAGTGCACCTTATAAAATAAGTGGACCTCGATAGTTATGAGATCCCTTTCTATTAAATTTGGTCAGTGAACGCAAGAGCTTGGAGTCCGCGAATCACTTTAAAAATTGTTGTATTCTCACTGTTTATCATTTTAAAGGTTTATAGCAAATACTAACTTATTCTTGGGCTTGCTTATTATTTATTTTATTATTTTTTAAATAAATAGAACTCTTTTCAGATCCAAAATTCAATTGTCCTTTCTTTAATTTCCTAATAAAAAATTAAGATGAAATGTTATAAGGGAATTTTATTATACATTGATTTTTAATATTAAAATGTAATAGTGTTAAAAAATCATATTCATTATTATTATTATTATTTGGGCCTCTTAAATAAAAATCCGGGTTTCATCACTAACAACAATGCAATCATTCTAACTTCTTACTCAGACAAAAATTTAATGCGTTATAAACAAATTGAAGTTTTAAGATCAAAATTCTTGAAAGTTACATATGCTCATAGGACTGAAGGACCAAGCATAAGAAACACCTTGGATATTTTGCAAGAAAAGATCACCATCTTTATATTTGCTAATAGACACAAGATCCGACAATCAACTTCAGCTTCTATCCAATGTGTTGAAGCCCATATGTATGTCATTATAATTTATGCAGTAATATATGTTTGTAACAGTATAGGAAAGAGGATTAAGAAAAACATGGAACATGTCATCAAATGATATTATATTTATTTATAAGTGTGTGTGTGAGTGTGTGTGTGTGGATATATAGATGGAAAGAAAGGCAGACAGATATAGTTGATGATTTTAGTAAAATTTATCATCTTATATATCGAGAGACGTCGTCTTATTATTCAGTATAGGATCACAGACATGAATAGTGGGGCGTTTGGTTTTTGGGTGAAATAAAAGTTAGAAAAAGCTGAATGCATAGCAATTGTGTACAGCTATGCTGTCTTTTGTTAATTGAATTGGTGTTTACTTTTTGTTCTGATTCATTTGCCTTTTCTAATATCTACAAGCTTCTAAAAAAATAATTGACTATTACTATGACCATGACCATCACCCCATGTTGTTATCGGTTCAATTTTAACACTTTATAAATACCACATTTGGATACTACGTAATATTATATTAGCAATTCTAATTAGCTCCATACTATTACATCGACATATTCAATTTTATGATATGCTTTAAATTAAAAAATTAACTTTCCTCGAATAAAATTCATTTTTTAATTAGCTAGGCATGTAATTATATGGGGTTGCTATCATGTCCCGTGTTAGACTATTTCTGTCATTTCTTAGATATGGAAGTTATGGGACTAAATTTCATTTTTGAACTCCAACTTTTCACCAATTACTTTCGAGCCTTGACCGTTTCATTCATTTACATAACTCACATAAGGGTCAATATCTAAAAGTAAATCAAATCGGTTTATATTTGATGCTTAGGTCTGTTCATTAATATTATACAAAACAATTGCTTATGTTTAACATAATTATGCTATTCAAGCTCCACAATATATTATATTCTAATCAAATTCAATCATCATTTGGAAGCTATCAAGATATGAATCTCCAATATCATCAACAAACTCTGAAATGATGAATCATTTATTTTTATTTTTTTGGGTGAATTAAAAATTTTATAAATGAAATGACATTTACAATATACTCGGGCATACCCGAAGAAATCATTTATTTACACTATCCTCTAGTGCATGATGCCAAGTTAGTGGTCAATGGACCTCAGAGAAATTTAGCATGTTTCACTATATGACAGTGTGCTTTGTGCACATCTATATGAGATGTTATGGTGGTGAATATATGCTTAGACGTGAGCATGTAGTGGTATTTGGCTTTGAAACTATTATTCATGTGACATGAAATTCGCCAAGTGTGCCTACATTAGTGCATAGGTTACATTCTTCATAAGTGTATTAATTATAAAGTAAATGTATAATGTGATCAGTATGATCTTGACTAAGATAATTTTTGTCTTTTTAATGATTTAGTATCATAGTCAAACTCAGTGCAGTCAACTTCTTCTTCTTCTCGGATGAGGCCCTAGAAGCACACGATTACTTTTGAATTTACACCATTAAATCTTTGTGATACAAACTTCTTTCAATGAAGTTGCAATAGGAATACTGTACTGATAAGTATTCTACACTCTGCTCAATCTATATAGTTTATATGAAATTGAAAATTGGTTATGCAAAATTCGGATACCTGTAGATTTAATGCAGCTTAACAGTAGTGGAAATGTTGAAAATGTACAGTTAAGAAAGGCACATCTAATCGGTATAAGGTTCTTCGACAAGATAAATCACTGGCTACATACATATTACACTTACAAAAATGTGGGATTTCAAGTAACCCGAATCTAGATTTTGATCAGAAGCTGGGTGTACATAAAATAAAGCAAAAAGGGAAGGAAAAAAAGAAAAAAAGCCCTTACCTTTTAAGAATTATAAGAAATACTGATGATGCTGTAAGTAGCAGTACATATACCTGTGAAACATATATGTATATGTAACACCACCTTGAATCATGGCACTAAATTATAATCGTGAAAACCCCATCTTAATCATTGCATAGAAAAAGGCCATCACAATTTGAATCTCCAAATCCAAGTTCAATTCATCATCAGCCCTCCCTCCCAATAATATTTCAAATCAAATTGATACATCAATTTCTCATTTTAGCTTCCCTACCTCTTATCAATAATCCATTAATTTCAGTGTTACATCTAGTAGAGATATATATTCAGAAATAGAGGATGAAATCGAGATTCAAGGCCTAAACTTGTGCCTGCAGGAGAGGCAAGTGATCTCCATGCAAGAAGTGGAGGTGGCGACCGCCCTCTCTCTCATCTTCTCGGCCCTCTCGACCTCCTCCCTCGCCCTCTCCCACAGGCTCCGCGCCCGCAGAAACTCCGACTGCGCCACCTCCATCTCCCTCCTCGTCAGCTCCATCATGTGCTCCGCGTACGCCTTCTCCACGGCCGCCAGCCGAATCTGCTCTGCCGCCTCCCACTTCAGCGCCTCCACGCTGATCCGGGCCGACGAGGGCTTGAAGCTTATGGATAGCTGGAGATCAAGTGACGGGCTTTGAAATTGGTCGGTGGCCGGTCCGTATCGGGCCGGCCACGGCGGAGGATGTGGATGTGAGGAAGAAGCATGTGGGGTGGTGGTGGAGTAGGAGAGTAGTTGCATTTCTTGATGGCCTTGCTCCATTGAATAAGATGATGATAATGAAGAAGAATTGTGTGTGTGGGAGAGAGAGAGAGAGTTTTAGTTAGGGTTAGAGAAACAAAATGGGGAAGTGAGGGTTGTAATATATAAGAAATTTTTGTACAAAAAGGGACTTGCCAATAGAAGATGCCCCACTTTCTTTCCCCATGCAAAAGGACTGGGGACCAACAATGTGTGTTAGGATCATCATGAGTAGTACCATGATTTATTTATTTATTTTTTGCATGATCCCATGAATTTGTATGTGTGTTTAGATCTAATAGCCACTTATTGTGTGTAGGTATTTTTGGGTTGAGGTTGATTATTTGTAGGTTATTATGAGATGTGCATACTTTAGAATTTCATTACATCATATTAGAAAGTGGTGGTTTTGTTTCATTGTAAAGGAGCTTTTTTCTTTTTGAGGAAATGAATGTAGTCGATTTTGATTAGTATTGATCACGTGTATATTTGCTTTTGGGAGTAGAAAAGTATCAATATTTTTAATTGCTCATGATTTATACTGCTAAAGTGATAACATCTTTAATGATGTGTTTACATTCCTATACAAAATTTTGTGTTCATTAATTATCTTATTAATAGTATAATGTTTCCGTGGTAGTTGGTATGTAGGGGAATCACAGTTTTCACATTAATTCCAATTTTATTGTGAAGTGGTCTCATGCGGACGTCCGCATGTATGGACAGTGATACTTTTTTCAGTACAGATGATACTTTTCTTCAATATAAATGATACTTTCGAATTACAATGTAAAAAACAAATGATATTTTTCTTCAATATAAATGATACTCTTCTTAAGAATAAATGATATTTTTGTCCGTCCGCACCGTACTTACGGATATAGAGGAGTCTTTGTGTTTCATTGTTGGTATATTTCAGTATCGAGAATCATCAGTCTCTCTTATTAGTAGAAAGATGGGATTAGTCATATCTTTCATTCCATTGTTTTTGTCTTTTTAATTGAGTCGAGGATTGGAACTGGAATTTGTATTCTAACTTCTCACCCTTATAAAATGAAGGAATGTACAATGTTTTTATTTTCCTTTCTAATGGTATTGCTATTATGTATTCTCGACTACCCAAAATATATAGACTTTAGTTCTTATTTTGATAGAACTATCCTTGTTTATTTTTGGCTTTGACAAATTAAACGTCATATCCTTCATAATTTAATTTACTAAAGAAAATCTAATTTATACAAATAAAAATAAATAAAAACATTTAAAAGTACAATACATTTATAAAGTCTTATGCCAGAAAACTTAAATAAATTGAAGCTTATAAAACTTGCCCCAAACACTCGCATTCTATCTAAAGATTCTAAACCCACCTTAAACGTGCTTAATAAGTTTTTTTAATTATTTGACCTTGAATACTAAAATAAAAAAATCCATACTCGTTAGTTGTTCCACACCTTATAATTAAACAATACTCTTTTTTTTTCAGGAAAAAGCTTATTAAACAGGCTAATTAAGGTGCCAGTCTTATTGGGGTTTGACTGGGTATCAAATTTACCAAAACTACAACGTATTTTCTTTAGATGCGTTCAAAGGGAAAATGTCATTATATGAATCCCACTAGCATCTTTTTGTACAAATGGGATCAAACACGTATCTTACAATACTCAAAGATTTGACTATACACATTCAGACAATATTAGCTAGGTACAGTCATCATGTCAAAGTTTGTGCATGGTTCTAAAGAATATTCTCTACTCAATTTACAAATTAGTTTTTGGGAAGGCAGATTTAACAAAATAATTACTAGAAAGAAACAAAAATTAATTTCTATTGTTTAATTAAACTCCCAACAGTATATAGAATGTAACATATATTGATGTTTTTACTTTTCGTGAATGTTAGCAGCTAGGTTTTCGCTTTATCACAAACAACAAAATATAGCCTGCACGATCCGTGGTGAAATAATATTTGATATGATTATTTGTGTACTGAAAATTTAGAAACTTCATTTTTACCAATTATGTGATGTATACACATTGTATTAAGTTGTGAGATTGTTCAAAACTCATAGTTCATAATTTAAAAATTTATAAATAATATTCGCTTTGTCACATCATGTTCACCATTTTGGTTTCTAGAGTGGATTGTTCAAAACTCATAGTTTATAGTTGAAAACTAAGGTGTGAGATTTCAATTTTAAGTTTATTATTTAACATCGACAAACACTTGTGTGCTTGCTGCACAGCACGACGCGCACAAGTGTTTGTTATTTTATTTTTTTATATTTTATTTATCAATTCATAATTAGTGTTTATTAATTCAAAATTAGGGTTTATTAATTCAAAATTAGGGTTTATTATTCAAAATTAGGGTTTATTAATTCAAAATTAGGGTTTATTATTCATAATTAGGGTTTATTAATGAACAAGTAGGGTTTATTAATTCAAAGTTAGGGTTTATTAATTCATAATTAGGGTTTATTAATTCAAAATTAGGGTTTATTAATTCAAAATTAGGGTTTATTATTCAAAATTAGGGTTTATTAATTCATAATTAGGGTTTATTAATTCATAATTAGGGTTTATTAATTCAAAGTTAGGGTTTATTAATTCATAATTAGGGTTTATTATTCAAAATTAGGGTTTATTATTTTCAATTAGGGTTTATTAATTCAAAATTAGGGTTTATTAATTCCAAATAGGGTTTATTAATTCAAATTAGGGTTTATTAATTCAAAATTAGGGTTTATTAATTTATAATTAGACTTTATTATTCAAAATTAGAATTTATTAATTCAAAATTAAGATATATTAATTTAAAATTATATTTATTACTTTAAAATTAAAGTTTATTAAATTAATTAATTTTAATTAGATTTAATTAATTAATGAAGATTAATTAACTACTTAATTAAGATATTAACTAATTAATTAATTAAAGTGGTCTCACTTTGCGCGGCGCATGAGAGACCACCCTTTAACATCTTCATATGTAGTGTTGCAAGATCTTCCACGACGTCGTCGTGCGCCACGCTACCGTCGCAATCATTGTTAATATATTTTAGATCCACTCAATTGATCGATCACGACGAGGAAAATGAACCAAATCGGCGTGATGGTATGTGGAAATATTAGTGAGTCCAAGCGACTATATAAAGACAGTCTCTCGTGGTGAGGTATCTAAGGACGTATGGGGACCACATCCAATTATAATTTATTAATTATAATTAAGATTTAGTAATCATCAACTAGAGATTATTAACTATAATTGGATGTCACGTACTCTCACATGAGGACTTTCTCACAAGAGACCAACTCATATTTAAAACTTGAACACGACTATTGTCGTCCGTTGGAGGGGCTTAATTTAAACCTTTTTTTCAAGTTGAGAGAATCAATTAAATTAAATAGTCAAGGAGAGGGTAATGTGAACCCGTAGATAGTAGTTCGGGACATACACTTTTTACTATATATGCAGTACATTTTGGTACATGAGGATGTACGGTACATCCGTTCTAATTAGATCTTAAATTAATTAGGGATTAATAAATTCTAGTTGGAGATTGATATATCCTAACTGAATTTAATTAAAATGAATACATCATACATTTAAATGCACACAATTTTTTGGTAATTACCATTATCAAATATATAGCTCAACACTAAAAATCTAAATGTTGTTTTACTAAGATTATTTTAAGGGGTTTATAACTAAGCTCTTATGTGTCTATAACATGCTAGATCTTATTCGACAAAATAAAGTGTTGAAGCATTTTGATGATTAAGCTTATGAGATATAACAGAGGAAAAAGTTATAATTACAATTTAAATGTTTAACTTCCAAAATAAAACCTTTCCAATTTAAATAGGGTCACCTTGTTTTTTTCTTCTTAAAAAAGGCGTAAATTCTAAAGATAAATTATTATTTAAATCTCAATTTTTTGGACCTTATCCAAATTAGACATAATTTTAAAGTGTTTCAACGATGTCGCAATTTTTTAATTTGTAGTAAATTCGTCTCTTTCGAATCTTGTGAACGAATTCAATTGAGATTTAAATATTCATTAAACGTCAAAATTTAAAATTGATTAATGATTTTTAAAGCCCATTGTCTGGGTTGTCAACAAATAGGTTAACCTTGTTGACAACCCAGACCATGAATTATAAAAGCCCTCAGATAATCTTGAGTTTCGACATTAGGTGCAGGTCTAAAACCAACTGCAGACTCCTACAAAAAATTAAAAGGGATGGATTTACTAAAATTCAAAGGATTATGATATTATCGAAACAATTACAAAATTAACTCTGATTTACAATAGGTCTAAAATTTAAAATTTAAATTATAATTATCTCTGCATTCTAACATCCTACTCTTAGAGCAAATAATATTTCTATAAGATGGTTACACTTCAAGAACACTAATAAACTTCAAAACATCTTATAAACTCTATATTTTCAAAGATCCTATTAATACGACAAGAAAATCTTAGTGTACCAATCATCACATTCTAATTATATTTTATCTAAAAGAACATCTTATAAACTCTATATTTTAAAAGAACCTATTACTACGACAAGACAATCTTAGTGTACCAATCATCCCATTCTAATTATATTTTATCTAAAAGAAAATACTAAAAAACAATCAAAGAAACCTAACGTTTTAAAGTAAGTAGTTATTTGAAATTCACATGGTTACTAAGATATAATAATTGAAATGAAGATTTGCTTGAAATATAGAAAGAGAGTGGCAATAATTACAAATCCACGTGCAGTGTGCGTTTTGGGGCCTTAGCTTTAATGAGTGGTGGTGGGCCTAAGCATGTCGGCCCTCTTGTCTTAACCTTTCACATAAAGCCCAGATTGGCACGTGGGAGCACCCTTTAGGCCCATCATTATGCAAATTTTCCCCTCTATTTTCCATTTTTCTTTTTTCCATATACAATTCAAGATTGTCTGCCCACAAAATCTTGTCAGCACGTGCTAGCCAGTTAAGTTTCCACTTTTTGAACTGGTTTAATTATGAGATAAAAGGCAAAAGGAAAAAAAAAGGGTTTCACCCTTTTCCCTTTTTCTCGAGAGATTTAGGATGACTATGCATTTTGGGTCGAATTTCACAACTATTAAGAAAGAAATAATTACTTGGTAGAGAAAATTTTTGTTCGTTTCAAACTTTCACTCGGTTTAATATCATGGTCTGAAATTGGGCCAAAATGGATTGGGCCGTTTAAGTGGATATTCATGACCCCCGGCCCAACTTGGCCCGACCAACTCCGGGTCAAGTCTGCCTACTTTTTTTTATATATTATCATTTCTGGATATATCTCAACGATTGCTGGGTAGGATATTCTGAAGCTTTAGGTATAATTAATATGGCATAATTTTATTCATAGCTCTTCTTTTTACTTCATAGCCATCATAATTAATGACAATATAACTATAATTTGTTAGAAATTCCCCTGTAGCCTTCCGCTAGTTAAATATCCTAGCCATTAATTAATCTCGTATAGAGGTGATATCTAACAGACTTTAGCAAATGAATAACTTTCTCAAGAAAAAGTATTTACTTAAAATCTGTTCTTTTTTCTTTCGTGGGACTGGATTCGCTTGGCTTTCTAATTATATAAGACTTGAGTCATATTTCACTTTCAAAGAAAATATTTTAATTCATAAAGCTACCTGTAAGTTAATTGAATATTCGGAATGTACAAAACAACAAAAGTAATATTCTCTTTGTCCACAATAAATGTATCATTTAAACAACACAAATTTTAATAAAATTGTTGGTAAATGTTATTTAAATGACTGAAGAGTCCCACCTTGAGTGCTAGTAATTATTTTTTGATAAATAATGAATGATTGTAAAATTGAATAATAGAAAACACTATCCTCAAAAGAAAAGTAGTACACTTTTTTATTGATACCAATTAAAACAATTTTGACACATTTACCGTAGAGAGAAAAAGTATCATGAAATATTTGAGTAATATAATAATAACAAACTTGAACGATAGTTCACTTTCAAATAAATCAGCCTTGTCTTTTAGCTTTTTTAAAAGAAAATCATATGAATATAGACAGTTATTCGTTCGTACACCTACAAATAGTGATAATTAAATTTGCCCCAATTTATGAGAAAAACAATGCTCAAAAGTTTCAAGGACACCCCAGCAATTCTGTTACACATTCTCACATAAACATGTCAATATGTACAACAAACTTTGGAATCAAAGCACTTGTATCGCAATCCAACATGAACAATTCTTACTCCATTTTGAGAAAGATTATCATTCAACTACCAAGTACTATTAGTTGATAATAATAACGAGGAAAACAAAACCAATTAGAATTTCTTATTATTAGTTAGCAACAACACAATAATGAAGAATGGAAAAAACTATATGCGCAGGATCGACTAATTCTTCTCAGACCCTGTAAATTAATGAGGGATAACATCGTCGTTTCCGACAGAGATGGGGGAGACAAAAACAAGGGCGGAGCAGCCATTAATTTAACTTGCAAGGGAGGCTATTCTAACCTTTCACCATCTCAACAAAACTATTGAGGTACAAGGTATAACTTTAAAATCTATACTCCATTATACAAATGACGTGGCTTGCCACACCACATCCAACATAAAAAGAGCTCGGTTGAGAGAGAGCATACAGTCGAAGAAGAGAAAGAAGACTCTTTTCAACAAATGCTGGCCATCACATGAAGTAGCTGAGGGACATTTTCCTTCTAGATCCCCCTTCACCATAAAGCTCGTTCCACTGAAGAAGCTCGGTCATGTTTATCGACTCTGATGAGACACTTGCACAAACCTATTTCACCCAAATGATTAAATATGTTGAGTTTAGTTCACAGAGCCACCAAGACTAGGTAAACTGAGAGTAGTATGGCTTCTATAGTTTTTCACTTACCCGCTCATGAGCAAATTTGAAGTCTTCCGTATTTAGTGAGCGTATATCAGTGCTCCCACTCAATGCTGGTGGAGGTCTACCTTCAGCAAGAGCAGCTTCTTGATCCTGTTATTGACGCCCGTTATAAGTCGGACATGGACTTTCCAGAAATGGGAATGGTTAAATATCCAACATATTTACTTTGGTCAAACAATTCCGACGACATATATAGACATAATTTTGGCATGTCAAGAATCTGCAATTGGTAACAGAACGTATCCAAAAATAGGATAAAGTGGCCTTACTTATTCCTGCAAATAACTAATAGTATCATGAAAGTAACCCTTCATTATGCTAAAAAATTTATATGCTAAAACATTAGTCAATCATAATTGTTCACATCAAATACAGAAATATACCTTTTTCTCCTTTTCCAAAATCTCTCTAATAGGGCGATGCGCAGCCGTCACACACAAATTCTGAAAGGAAAAACAGAAATATTACGAAAAGGTGGCCCAGTCCTATAAATAATCCATCACGAAAACAAGTCTAACCTTAAGATCGCTTCCTGAATAACCGTCGGTCATACTTGCAACTGAATCGAGATCCACATCTGGAGACAAGTCCTCTTTCGCTAGTATCACTCTAAGTATCTTTGCTCTGTTAGCAGCATCTGGCAAGTTCACCATCAATCTACGAAGAAGAAGTGGTACAAGCTCCAAACATCAATGATAGATTAAAATATATTAAGTCCAATAATAGATGTTCGGAAGATAGCTGAACTTGCTTACCTGCGTGGCAGCCGCCTAATCACAGCTTCGTCAAGGTCAAAGGGCCTGTTTGTGGCAGCAAGTACCAAAACACGTTCCGCATCTTTTGTTCGCAGCCCGTCCCAGTTCACCATAAATTCATTTTTCATTTTGCGCATGGCCTCATGTTCTCCGGGGTTTTCTCTTCTTCCCAGCATGCTATCAACCTTGGCACAAGGTAGGGATAAAAAGGCCACAAGAAAACTAATTAGGAACTGGTCCTGAATGTGGGGAGAAAGATGAAACATAAAGCGTCATGCCATACTTCGTCGACAAATATAACACTTGGAGCAATTTTACTAGCCAGTGAAAAGACAGCCTTGACATACTTCTCACCCTCACCGAACCACTGCAAGAGGACGAAAAGAGCAGCAGATGTTAAACAATAGTTGAAACTATGTATATTGGTGGGGGGGGATGTCCAGTAAAATCCTATAAAGGTTATAAAAAGGCAAAAACTTGTGTGCATCTGGATGAATGGTGCATCCAACCTAATTAAATCCAATTAGGGTACATCAATCCTCAATTAGGGTTTGCTAGTCCCTAACTAGATCCCCCATTTAGTATATATCAATCACAATTAGGATTTAATTAGGATGGATGCATCGTGCATCCGGATGTACCAAAGTATGCCTTTTATAAAAATGTAGTCATTCTAATCACCTTGGAGGTTATGCTGGACATTGATATGTTAATGAAGTTTGCACCAGCTTCGGTTGCAACAGCCTTTGCAAGCATGGTCTTTCCTGTTCCAGGGGGGCCAAATAAAAGTATACCCTTGCAGGGCTGCAAGAGGGAAAATTTTAGAAGTTATGTGGGAATGGTTATCAAAAAACTATCCAAATAAAAGCACGTTAATGTATCAATAAGTAATCCAAAAAGTAGTCTGAGATGGGAGAGAGACTATATCCACGGAGAGCAAAGATCAGCAGATTTAAAAGCATGGAGAGAATTTCAAACAGAATGCAGATTACATGCTTGTAACAAACATAAGTTAACGAGCAAATGTGGACTGTCTTTTACGTAAGTCTGTTGTTACATATCCAGAATACAGTAGAAATATATCATATTGTCATTCCCAGATGATTCAAAAATATAAAAACTAGGGTTACCAAATTGGGGGGAAGAAGCAATGAAGAGGAGATAGGAAAATCAATAAAAATAACACATAAAATCTACAAGTGGAAGTAAAAGCCAGTCCAATAGCAAAAAAGTTGTCAGAAAAAATAAATGATATGAAATTACAATCAAAATCAGACTAGAAACTGAACTGATTTTTGTAACCCAAAATCAATAGAGATGTTACCTTTGTCAGTTGACCCTTGCAAAAAAGTTCTGGCCGCTGTAAAGGAAGCATCACCAACTCTTTCAACGTATCTTTGACATTTTCCAGTGCTCCAATATCATCAAAAGTCACACCAATATCACTGGGAGGGATTACATCAGCTAGAAGTCTCTTCTCAAACTCATTCTCGGTTACAACGTCCTGGCAGTCCAGAAAACATAACATTACAATCAACAAAGATGTAATCGAGCATCCAGAAAAACCAAACTAAAAAAGTCAGCTTTACTGAATCTATCATCTAATATCCAGCAGCTTAGTAGGACCTTCAGGGATTTCTTTGAACTCTTGGAATCGTTCTGGATTGCATGTAGAATTCCGATTCCGTACTGGATGCTGATAAGAAGGTTTCACAACAATTTAGTTCCATTTTTACACACATCAAGACATTCATCACACTTTTAGTGACTACTTGCTATTACCTCTCGATAGCCAAAACCACCCTGGATTCTGAGGAATCTGCTTCAGCTCCAGGATATGACATCAGATGGTGACTTAAAGCCCAACCAATCACCTTTTCAGCACCTTCAAAATATTTCAGAAACTCTTCAATTATTGTAGACAAGTTTTTGTTCATTTGATATAGAATCAGTGTGTTGATGGGAAAAAGATTATTAAAAATATATCATGTTGTGAAGGGGAATAGAAAGATAATCTTACTCTCATTTGTAAGTGTTTGGTCTTTAATGTTCAAAGTCTCAAGCCCATCACACTCCAGGCTATTACGATTGAGGACCTGCATGTAATAACTAAAGAACATTAGGCCATAATTTTTATTAAGCACTAGCAGCCAAATCTCAGTGAATATTAATACTAGACAGTTCAAGGGCGACCTTCACCCTGTTCGGTGTATGGGGATCCAATTTATTTCCTATTCTTTCTTTTACTTTAATTTCCATGAGAGATACTAAAAGATAAAAATAAAAAGGGTAGCAACTGAATTATTTTGATTTTGATGAAAGGAAGTGGGCTGAAGAATAAATTGCTTTCTCAGCATTATGGAAAAAAGGCAAAAATCCTGTTTTTTTACTAAGGGATACTTGTAGAGGATCCATATCTAGTACATTATTTTCTTTTTATCAATTGACCGTTTTATCCTTTCATTTATGTTCCTTACTACACAATAATGGGTTCTCTCAATAATGATAACCGGCACGTTTCTATCTTGTATTGCCACTAATTTTTTCAACACAATATCTTTCTCTCCGTGTTATTCTACTATTAAAATAGGGAACTGTTTGACATAAAACAGGGTGAATGTACGTCTTTTGTTGAGATTTTTCCATCGCTCGACTGATAACTTGGCGGCAGTCATTAGGTGCTAATTTTTTGGGGAAAATGCAGCAACACATCTTATAATATGATTCATTACAGGTTTAGAAGAAGAAATCATCATTATTAGTTCAGAAACTACTGATGTCAGGTCGTCATTGAGTTCAATGAGGCAAGTTTCTAAGATTAGGTAGAATTGATTGACTGAATATCCATCATTAATATCAATAAATGATGCAAATTTGTCCATACAAGGAAGACCCATGCTGTATTAGGCAAAATGGGCATGTAAGGGTAAGAAAGAAAAAAAGAGGAAAACAAGAATATAGTTCTACTGTGATTAAAAGAATTCCTCACAGTTCGTAAATTATACAGATTAGCTTTCAGCTTTAGAGTTTCAGCATCCTGTTCCAATTGATGCTTCCAGCTAACCAGGAGTGCTTCATCCTGCAGTATACATAAGCATCATTCACACGGTATGAATGGGACAAAACAATTCCGCAGCTTTTAAGGAAATCAAGAACAGACCTGGGGCATGTGAATTGTGACTTTATTAGGGAAAAGTTTGGAAAGAAGCTTAGTGGCCTTCGTAACATCCTTCGTTCTATCATGCAACCTCCCAAAACTATCCTGAGGTTACAATATATCATATTAGCCAATAAAAGACTTCAGCAACAGGGTTTATGAAATTAACGTATTATTTCAAATTTGTTAATTTAGCTAATTTTCCCAACACCACATAATATTATTATATAATAGAAGTAATTAATCCATCGTCATAACAAATACAGAAATTATGTTGTACCTTAAAATTGAGGCCGCATAAAAGGATTCAGGTTTGAACATTGACAATTTGACATCATCCAACCACTTAACCAAAAATAAAAACAAAAAAGATCCATACACAATAGCTTGAGAGGGGAGCCACTTTATGTCACAGGTGTATTGAAGTTATGGAATAGTAAAAAATACTAAATATGTATCTTTCTCTAGAATCAATTCTTAATAAGGTGGTCGAATAGCCTCTTTTGGGTTCCCCGTGTTAAATTGCTAATCATTCAATTGTGTATCTTCCATACTTCAATATGAAGATGGACAATAGCTACAATAGAATAATTACAACTTGGTAAGACTCTTAAAATATGTCAAATAATAAGGCTTAGCATGTTTTGCAGACAATACATATTCAAGACTGTTCACTGTAAATCTTTATATTCTTCAACACACAGCCAAACAACAAAATTTAACTGACAGAACTGTATCAAGTCTTACGGGAAAAGCCAAGTCAAGCAAAGCAGTCTGGTTGCTACCAAATTTTGTGAAAAGCAAACCACCAGGATGAGACTGCACAAGGAAGCAACCAATTACTGAAAGAATTCTGATATACCACAAGAAATTACCAAAGGTGTGAATGCCTTCAGATATGGTTTGATAGTACGACGGATATTATCAATACTTGGTACCTTTTCTTTACGATTATCTGTCTGAGTCTGTGAGCCTATAATTACGATATTATTAGGAAGCTTCTCCAGCTTATTCTTATATGTACTATATGATTCTGAATTTCCTGCCATTGACTTCTCAGCATCTTTCATAAATAAAATAAATGGGGAATCTCTGCTTACTTCAAACACGGTCTACAGATAAAAGAGTAAATAAGAGAATTAGTATTAAAAAAACATGAGGCGTCCAAAATAATCATTCTTAACTCAATTATTTTGAAACCATGCAACCCCACCTCAAACATAGTGTCTATAAGTAATTTGTTCAGATCCTCCACGCCAGAGGTATCCAACCTAAGCTCATTGGCTGTAATAAAAGAGACATAATGTATAAGATACGAGATCAATTAACTCATAACACAAAAAAGATGAAAACAGTGAAGGTGAATATCACCATTGCAGAAGAATCCCTGACCCTTGTCACAAAGACCTCCAAAATCAACTCCATCTTGCATAAGCTTGTCGAATCTCACACCAATTTTAGACAGGGGATTATCTTCAAATGGCAAGAGAACCTTGCCTCGCATTCCAGGAGTTGGACCCCTAAAGATCCAGCTAAAAGTATGTTAAGTTGTAATGTCTTGTATGTAATAAATTTATATGTTTGTATGCTTATATATATATATGAAATAATGGTAAAATACAAAAGAGACCCAATAAAATGTCCCTCTTTGGTTCACATACATCCTAAGACATAAAATAATAAATCCAGTCATCTTCAGAGACAGGAAAAAAAGTATGTGATTGCAAAATACATATTTGCTTAAAAATATGGAGATGTCTGGAATCAATGAACCTTTCTCCTTGCTATGATTCTACCATCACCTAAAAGGATTTAAACAGGGTCCGCAATCCAACAAAAAATTCAAATACCTAAGCTGCAGCTATCATTTTGTAATATTAATAGTATTTGGAACTTTGTAATTAAACGATTCATATCCGACACCCTATATCAATGGCACCAAAAAAAAAGGAAACTTTGGCTTCTAATGCTTCAACCTTACTTGAATCTGTATAATTAATTATTACCACATACAAAGAATATAACTGCACTTATAGGAAGTCATGAGGTGAAATATAGAATATAGATTCTAAGTGGTGAGGTGAAAATCTAAGGCTAACATTTCTGCAGTAATCTGATAAGATAAACTGGAGGCAGTTCACATAAATCGAATGAGAAGCAACACTGTAACTCGTCTATTGGAAACTAGAAAAACCGTGAAGCACCATAAGTAGCAAAACCGGTAACTTTTGTACAAAAATAAAGAAAACCATAAGATAAGAGAGTAAGCGCTGCCTAGTTATTTACTTAGTCCAGCATTAACTATTAGAAATGCAAGCACAAGTATAATGGATTAACATCAATTACTTGGGAAAAGGTCTTGAGAAGAGCAATCTTTATTGATAAGGCTTATGCCAAACTGAAGGTCTTGGGCTATAAATTTTCAAACAATGTTGAGATCTCACTTTTCTAGGATTTTATGTTAATGTAAAATGATATAAAGGTCCAAGCCAATATGCCTGATACAAATGCACTTGAAAAAATCAGCGAGGTTCACCCGGCATCAAAGAGTTTCCAAAAAAAAAATGCAGCTCAATTTTGCAAGAATGAAATTTAATGAATCACAAAAATTACCTGGCAGAACTAGAATATAAGCCACCAGAAGCTGGGCCAACAAACTTGACTCGATCACCTAAGATTTTCAATAATCAGGTAGGAGTTAGAGCTTACATTTTCATATATTATGTTATAAATGTGACCTTGTGACTGTTAACACATGTTCTGCCTAAGCAGACTAATCATTCGCCAAAATTATCATACTTACCAAATTTGATTGAAACATTCTTCGGCATGTTAGCTGATGATGGAACATTGTCCGTTTCCATTTTTGTCTGAGACTCCAAGCCAAGCAGAGGAGTACTCAGCAAATTCGTGGTATCTGCTTCAACAGGTGATAGTCCAATGTCCTTAACAAGCTCTGAGGATACAGGAACTTGATTGCTGGTATTACTCACTTTCTCTGCATTGTTTCCCTCTCTGGGAAGCTCAACATCCTTTGAAGAACCCTAAGGCATGACCATAACAAATAAATTGCAATGAAGTAGTCAATACTGATTTATTATATAATAAAGACGGTTACTTGGAAGTTTCAGATACTCAAAGAGGCTGTTCTCTATGATACTCATGTTGCTTCATTTTTTCTTGAAAATTTGCAATAAAGGAACAAAAACAAAATGAATAAAAGAAGTTCATCGGTACTTGAGCCAGCAAACCTAACAGCACTAGGGCCTACAAGAGCATAATTGTGTAAAAGAAGATAGATTCTCAACTGCGTTTGTCATGAATTTCAAATACAAAGACATCATTCAAATGCAAAAACAAGTATGGATGCAATAATGTCTCTAATCTTACTCCCAAGAATGAATGGCTATCAAATATGAGCAATTTGGCACCAAAGTAATGAGCAAGTGCCTTTGCCAACATCTCCTGGTATATATCAGACCCTGGAAAATAAATATGACCACATTGTAAGAGTAGAGATGCTACAAAGATCATAACCAAGAACTTAATAACATGAATTTGGATAGATATGGCCAAATCAGAGACCTGCTGGACCAGAAAGCAAGATTCTTGGATTCAGAGTAGGAAGCTCAGATGTAAATTTAACTTGATCCTTGTGCTTTAGTTGTATATAAGAAGCTGCAATAAGCACACTCTTTGTGCTCTCGCTGCAAGTTACATGAAAACACAAGTATCAAGAATCCTTGACAAACGTGTGAGCTTCATATATGATGATAATTAGTTGCCACATCAACTGGAAAAAATATGTAATAGGAGAGAGCATGCTTTATTTGTTTAAACAAAAATCTGCTAGTATATGTATTCTATGCTATGGAGTGATCTACCTCAAATAGTACGGAAAATTATCAAATGAAACTTCTAGGTCTCGCCCATCTAAAATAGCAGCAAGTAAGTCTTCTCTCAATGCTGAACTCCGTGAACACATTAATGATTGAGATGCCGGTGCCAGATCCCTAACCCAGTCTCTTTCTTCCTGTACAATGTCCACTCCTGTGTTATTTGAAAATCAATACCATAAGATCAAAATTAAGCTCCGTTATTCCACCAACACTATTTACTTGCCTCCATGACAGATTCTATATTGCCATCAAGAGGGAGATCCTTGCTTGCAGCTCCAACATCAGCAGCTGCCTCACTTCCTAAATTGGTAGCTGAACTAACTTCTTGGCCATCAAGATCATCCTCATTAAGAAGGGGCGAAGTAGGTAGTTCACTCCCTCGGAAATTTTTTCCACTGGCCTGCGAAGTTGGCTTTAAACGTGATAAATCAGGGCGCATAGAGAGTGACGCCAAAATTGAAGCACCCGCTACAGCTGATGCATCTCCTCGTCTTTCAACAGGAATGAACTTCCCTATATTAGTCGGAACATCTGAAGGAGGGGTCTTGATTACACTATCATAAGGTAGCTGTTGGAAAATCTACATGGATGGGATTAAGGATATCCCACAAGGAAGATTGGACATATTTAACAAGGATCATAGCAATGGCAAAGAAATAAAAGGATACATAAGCATGACTTCCGAGAAAGCCAAAAACCACTTCATCCCCCGAATTGAGATCACAAATGGTGTTTTCTTAATTGTTTTTCCATTCACTAGCACACATCCTTTGCTTCCGCGACTTTCAAGCACCGCAACAGGTTTATCATCACGCTGATCATTCCCAATAAGGGAAAAATGTCGAGTAACACAAAATTAGCATTTCACATAGTAAGAATTTACAAGATGTAGTGTATGTCAAGCAAAACATTAAATGACGGGTGCCTATGCTCATTCATCATCTATCGATGAATGGTTGCAGACTTAGCTAAACGATAAGAATATTGACAGCATGTACCTGAGTAGCATATTATCTACTCTCCTATTCTATGGCCAAGTTAACGTAACTTGTCCCAACTCCTATTATGCACCACTCATATAAGAAAAGTGTAATAAAATACTGCAACCTACAACTGAGTATGCATGACTTGTCCCAACTCCTATTGTATACAAATTGAAATAGTAATAGAAAATGAATGTTACATCAAATATAAAAATACCTGGTCAAGTCGTACGGAACACAAAAACGCACTGATACTCTGATCCCGAATCAGAAGATTAGCTTGTTTGCTTGAGCCAACCAAGAAATTGGTTGTATACACAGAAACAGTAGGGTTCTGCAAATATACGTAACATTAACATTCACTTAGCACAGCACCAAATTCAAAACTCCAAGAAGTTGCGAGGTCAAATCAACTTAATATATAAATAACATAAGAGATCCAATAAATATACAGCAAGAACGTATCTTTGCACAACAAACCAGAACAAAGAAAATAGACTAGATCACCTGTGGAGTTTCCGCAAGAAGTTTACACCAAGGCGAGGTCGTTTCATAACCTTGATGTTGCTTCCACGAAGTGAACGAACTCCTCGGCTTCTCCAATACAGCAGCTGCAGCACCTAAATTTCAAAATTTCCACCGAATTCCAGCCACTTTCAGGCATGCACATTCGAGAGTAGCAACTAATTTTGACAACAATTTAACAAATTCCAAACATAAATAACAAAGTAGCAACCTTCGGTAACCACAGGTGTAGCAAGAGAAACTGAGAAGGCAGCATCAGGAGCTGCGTACCCGGCGCCGCCGGCGGTTGTGGAGGGGAGCTCCGGCGGATCAGCCGAGCTTATCTCCTTTGGGTTCTCCGCCGGCGAAGACTCGGACGCCTTCGGATTATTGCTGTGACTCTCACCCTACACCCAAAAGGAGATAAAACAAAAAAACAAAACCACTCAGAATCCGCGGCGTAGATTGGAGTAATCCGGAAAAGAAAAAAAGCAAGAGCGCTGCATTTCTGTGCGTTTCTAGAGAGAGAAAGAGTAAGAGTGCCTTTTGACGCTTGGGAGAAGAAGGTTTATTGTGATTATCATCGGACGGCGAAGATGATCTCTTACTATTATTCGACGGCAGAGATCCACTTCGTCTCGTCGACACCATTTCAGCTTCCTCTTCTCTTTCTGGAATGCGTTTATCTTTTTAGAGAGAGACAGAATTATTTATTTAAATAGATATCAGACTCTCCGTGCAATTTAAAGGAAAGTTAGAGAGGCGGAAGTGAGAGAGAAAAATAGCTTAGGGGTTGAATTGATAATAAATGGTTTCTGGGCGTATCAAAATAAATTTATCGCACGGGAGAATGGGGTCGGGGGCGGGATTTTGCGCTCACGTTAGCTGCTTTGCTTTGATGCGCTAGCTGAAATAAGCAGGCTGAATTTAAGCTGGAATAAATTTTACATCCCTTTTTCTATTTTTATTTTTATTCATCTTTTGGTGTCAACTCGTGAGATTTTGAGGATCCTATACATCTTTTGAATTTTACTATTCTGACGTTTGTCTTTATATATAACACAATAATGTCCTTTAAACAGATATTTTTCTTCTTTTTTTTTTTGGAAATCCACATTCCAATTTTAACAAGTTTAATGTCTACCTTATGTTTATTAGTTTTACACTAACTTAAACATTGAAAACGATTACAATTTTATTTTATTTTGAACTTTAAAATATAAATTTATAACTATTGTTGTAACGGATTATGATTATTGAGCAATTAAGAAACAAAAACGTAAAGAAAACGAAGATTTACGTGATTCACCAACAATGAGTTGGCTACCCATCTACGGGCAGAAAATGAGAACATATTTTAACTAGGATGCTAGGGTTCTGATTGCGGATAGACATTTCTCAAAACCATATATATAAGAATAAGAGAATATATCAAATGCTCACCACGTCACGAATATTAAGGCTCAATACTACATACCGTCGGGCGGGCGTCTTACTGTTCGTCAAGGGCATCGCCTTGCCCCGACTCGTTGATCGAGTAGCGAAACCTCCAACTAACTCTGCGAAGCGGGAGATAGATTCAAGGTATATCAACAACTATATCAATTTCTAAACTTATCCAATTAATTATACTATATAACTTATTTAAGAAAAAAGTCACGTAGTTCACATTTTAAACAATATTACACATTATATATAGTGATAAGTTGTCTTAACAATATAGTACTAGTTAATATTATTTAAGAATGCTATGTTAATTTCTAAACATAATTTTATTTTAAAATTTTGCACTAAACTAAACATTGGAAATTATTGCAATATTATTTATCAGTATTGTGTGTAGATATCAATATGGATTTCGTTCAAATGGTGTTTATAGAGTATCTGTTCAATTTTGCATGATTTCCTTCGTCTATATCATCTACTTAGCTAGTCTCTCTTACAACCAACTATTTCAAATCCCTATCTCTTCATTAGTTGAGAGGACGTGTCTCCATTTCAAAATCTTTTTTTTTTTTTTGATATCACGTGGGGCATGCCGCCTTCTTACAAGACGTGGGTGAACCCCACGGTCCTGTCTAATAGCGCAAACCACACGGAGATGTGAAACCACACTTGAAAACCAGGTGTGTGCTCAAACCCATAGAGGCGTTTGGTGGGGTTCGAACTCGTGACCTCTCACCACAGGAACTCACCTTAACCATTGGGATGTCCCTAGGGGACAAAATCTTATGCACACACTGCAGGGCGGATGCAGGATTTTTCTTTGGAGTGGGCTGTGTGTAACATCGATAGTTGTCGGGTGCAACGTAGAACTTTTTTGATAGAGTTATAAACTATTTCTTTTTTCAATCTTTTCTTTATCACTTCGAATTCGAGAAGGGAATTTCCTGTAAAGACTCTTTTGCACAACAGAATCTCTTTCAATGATTCGCGGCCAAAGGGACTGTCGCACAATTGGGGCTCTATGGACTTTTTTCTATTTGAAGAAAAGTCCCTAAATTTTTTTGTAGATTAATTCAATTTGTTTGAAATAATAAACTAATTAGTTGGGGGTAAGTTTTAGCCAACCCCAGCCACCCTCTAGCTCCGCCTCTGCCACACACCAACAATGTCTATAGTATTTAATTGACTTTTCAATCATTTTTTGGTCGATGTTTTCCATCAATATTATTCTAACCCTAATTTTTTCAATAGTTGAGAGAATGTATCTCTTTTTCAATGATGTCAAAAAAATAATCATGATCTATGGATTCCAAAATTTGATTAATCTATCTTCTAGGCTTTATGATGTAGCGAAAACTTGAACAACACCAGGGACGGATATAAAACCATTGATTCTTAAACAATATTGATAAGGGAACGAAATAAACATTAAATTTTTGTTCATCTTCAATCAAATAAATAGGATGTTCAAGCGGCCATATTACAAGCTACACATGAAACCCTTAAGCAAGAAACCTACTCCTATTATACATAAAACCCTTATGCACCACTGACACACTTGTCACATGAACTGAGTCGAACTTGTCTAAGTATGCTATTATGGCCTCATCTCCATCATTCTCTCCTCCCTAAGAACGATTTCCTCTTGAATCGGCAATGGCGTCATATCCCAAGTCATCCTCAATAACTGCGACATACCAAATTTTGCTATATTTCCCACCCTTATCCTCGACGTTTTGGTGTAACATGTGCGCTCAGTTTGACGTTTTGGACAGTTAGTCATACGATGATTAGAGTCGCCGCAAGGAAAACAGTCGACAACATATGAGCAAGTCGGGAAGGAAGTCGTGTCAGTCCTCTGTGAGCGATTTGACGTTGTTGTCAGCTATAGGTGTGGCGCGGCGCTCGGTTCCCCCGACCGATGAAGCAGGTCACAAAGCTCTTTGATAAAGTTATTTTTCCAAGGTAGTGTCAAAATAATTTGAAATTTAAAATGATACTTTCTCCGTCCCCCATTTTTGTTAGTAATTTCCCTTTTTTGGTACGTTTTCTAAATTTGTTCATTTATCATTTATGTAAACTGTCTCATAAAATACTCTATACTTATTATCCCCAAAAATATCATTTATTTATATTTCTATCACCTATTACCCACCACTATCCTTACTTATTACCCTCAATAATACCACTAATTTATACATTTTATCATTCATGACGCATCACTAAATAATTTAATACTACACTAATATGAGATATTTATTCCACTCACAATATACTCCACAACTTCCATTAAAATTTGTGCCAAAAATTTCCAAGAATATAAATAGCGGATGAATGAAGTATTATTATCGTATTAAAAATAGCGTGAAAATTGTAAAAATAACTCTTAGAAAAATGATAAGAGAGAGATTGAGCATAATTAAAGCTAGCAAATGGGTGGGTCGGCCCGATCCGACCCGAGCTGATCAGAATTTTCCAAAAAATCGGGCTGGCTCAAGCATATCCGAAATTCTATCGGAACGAAAAAATCGAGACTTAACCAAGCCCGAAACAAATTTTTAGTATAAAATTTTAGAGTTGGAACGAACAGACCCAACCCCCGCCGAGCTTTGGTTAGTCATAGATGGGCCCGATTCAATCGGACCTATTTTTCTTGAGCCTAACCCAGTACAAAACCATGTAAAGGCCATTTTGCCGCATCTAAGCATAATATAATATGCAAATGGAGGGGTAAAACTGTCATTTAGGGTCAAAACCTCAGCATGCGCCTGCTTCAACTTGAATACGGCGTTGAAAAATCCAAAGTCCCAACTCCCAAAAACGCAAGCAAAGAATTTGTGATTTGTGAAGGCTGAGTCTCCACCTTCTCCTCTTTCCCACACAAGAGAGAGAAAGTAAGTGACAATGTCCGCTTCGGCGAATCTCGAGGATATGCCGTCGGTGGATCTCATGACGGAGCTCCTCCGCCGTCTCAAGTGCCAAACCAAGCCTGACAAACGTCTCATTCTAGTTGGTAATCTCTCTCTCTCTCTCGCAACAACCATTCTGATTCCGAAGATACGTGCTTTTCGTTGCCATTTTATTATAGTTTTAATTTTCTTATTATTTCCTTTTTAATGGAATTTTTGTTTCTGAAATGTTGGTGTGAGTTTTTATGGCTTAGATTTGATATAGTTGAATGTCTGGGCGAACAAAAGTTTGCCAATTTTGGCAAGGGAAATTGGATTTGGGGCTTGAAAGGAACTTGTGAATTGGACGTTGACCGTAGTGATGAATGACGATGCATTTATTTTGTTATCTGTTGACAAACTGAGTCTCAATTCCTTAAGATTTGTTTCTTTAAACTGCATGTTTACAGCTTAGAGTGTTTATCTTGCCGATCCTGTTTATTTGTAACGTCACTATATATCTCAAGTTTCAATTGGCAATTCGTTTGAGGCTTGGTGCAAAGTTTTCAAAATCAAACTCTACTTGTGTCAAGTAAAAATCGTCAGCATTGCCTCTTTCATGAACAACCGATATGCAGTTTGGATATGTTTCCGGAATAGTTTGGAAGTTGTTTGGTTTTTATCACTTTATGTGAATTATATAGACAGTTGAGGCTTAGTGCAATTTTCGAAAAGTTAAGATTTACTTTTTTCAGCTAAAATCTTGTAATGAACAACTGAAAATGCATATTAGCCTAAGTAGTTGGATAAATGATCTGAAATGCATATTACTCGAAAGTCGAAATAGTTGGAAAATTACAGGTAATGCATATTCCTGAAATAGTTGGAAAAATTATTTGGACTTATGGGATTGCTGGCTGAGATGACATTGCAAGAGTTAGCTGGTGGCACAAACAAATGAAAGCAGAAAGGACGATTTTCATATCACTGTGTAAAATTGTCTCTAACTTATATGAATTCTGATGTTTGTAATGTTCAAGCTTTGGGATGAATATTGCCATATTTTTACTAAGAGGATTGTCATATTTCTGCAATCACAGTTTCATACCAGTACTAGCATGAGCATTTTGTATACTAGTGTATCTACACTAGAATTCCTCAGCACTTGGGATGTCATACGTCAAAACCTTGTTGTTTCTTAAATTAGTCCTATTGTCTCTGGTAGTCGTCTTCAGGAGTCAGTCTCCTGGGAAACTGTTACTCTGAAACATGGTGATCCAAAGATACTATAAGTAATAATCTAATCCCCATGTAATTTCATACTGCAGGTCCACCAGGGTCTGGAAAAGGTACACAATCACCAATAGTGAAGGATGAGTATTGTTTATGCCATCTGGCTACTGGGGATATGTTGAGAGCTGCTGTCGCTGCAAAGACTCCCCTTGGAATCAAGGCCAAGGAGGCCATGGATAAGGTACATGCACACTCTGTTTGCTTTAACTTCAGATGACAGAAAACTCACCATTATTTTATTTACTTGTATTTTCTCAGGGAGAACTTGTTTCTGATGATTTGGTTATTGGGATAATAAATGACGCACTAAAGAAGCCTTCCTGCCAGAAAGGTTTTATTCTTGATGGATTCCCAAGGACAGTTGTCCAAGCACAAAAGGTTCACACTGTCTATTTGTACTTTTATAGATTGTGTAAGTTATAACATTTATGATCTGAAACTGGATCTTTCTTATATTCAGCTTGATGAGATGCTTGCCAACCGTGGAGTTAAGGTTGACAAGGTTTTGAACTTTGCAATTGATGATGCTATCTTGGAGGAGAGAATTACTGGTCGCTGGATCCACTCTTCTAGTGGTCGTACCTACCACACAAAATTTGCACCTCCGAAAGTTCCTGGTGTTGATGACGTAATATAATGTTTTCCTTGGTTGTCATTGCAAATGAGATTGTCATTTTTATCCTTCTATTTTCTTTTTGCTGAATTCATGTTTTCAGGTTTGATCTTTGAGTTTTGATTGCTATTAGGGTAGTCATATTTGTTTCTAATGCTAATGACTTTTTATTTTCTCTCTGGGAGACTGGGATGACATGTCTGGCTGCTTCCCATATTAATATTCTTTGATGCTTAAACGCTGATTTAGTGTAACCATTGTGAAGGTAACTGGAGAATCTTTGATTCAACGCAAGGATGATACTGCTGCTGTTTTGAAGTCAAGGCTTGAAGCTTTCCACAAGCAAACTGAACCAGTATGGTTTTTTATTTTTTGCATTTCCACTTTTCTTCTCCCACCCCCACCCTGCAAAGACTTCTTTAGACTGCTATTTCCTGGACTTCTGTGTTTTGCATTTGGACATGCTATTTAGTTGTTATTTTCTTCTCTTGTATGCAATGTTGTAAAAAGCTTAAGGCGGAACTGAGGCGTTTCACCTCTATGAGGCGAGGCGGTAAGCCTCGAGGCGGTCCGAGGCGTAAGCCTCAACAATAAAAACAAAAAACATAAAAATTATAAACTAAATATAAAATAATAGATAGCAAATCCAACCTTGCAATAAAAAACAAAACAAAAAATCATAAACTTATAAACTGACATAGAAAGAAAGAACTGTCCTAGAAAGAAAAAAAAGAACGATCTTGATAAAAAAAACTGACCTAGAAAGAAAGTAAGAAAGAAAAAAAGTAAAAAACTGACCTAGAAAGAAAGAAAAGAAGGAAAAAACTGATCTTGCTGAAGCTGGCAGCTGTCACCGGAGGCCGGCTGCTGTCACCGGAGGCGTGGGCGGAGGTGAGGGATGAGGGAGGAGAGAGAATGGCAGAGGCGCCTCTCTATTCTGTTTTTTTTCTTAAACTTTAATAAGTAGAACTTAGTTTTAGGGTTTAATCATATTAGGCTATTATTAATTTCGTTTGGGCTCAAAACTTTTAGGCCCAAAACACCTAATTAAACCCTAAATCACCTAATTAAACCCTAAACGTCTTTGTACCGCCTCACAGCCGCCTCTGTACCGCCTCAGCGCCTTGGCGCCTTGAGGCGGCCGCCTCAGGCCGGAGAGGCTCACGAGTGATATTTACAGAAAGAGGCGGTCACCCCGGGGCGTTTTCCAGCCGCCTCGCCTTGAGGCGGGCCTCGAGGCGGTAGCCTCAAGCGTTTTTTACAACAGAGCTTGTATGCTTTACTATACATTGCTACTGGCATCCATTTTGGTGTTTTTTTCTCAAATACATTTCTTACAACTAAAGTGGGTTATTTAATTCTTACAGGCTAGAAATAGAAGATTACATGATAAACAAATAAGTTTTACACATTATTAAGATTAAACAAATAAAAAAGAATAATCTGGAATATATTTTTTCTGCTATAAGATAGAACAGACTGTTAGAGATGGAGCAGATTGCACCTAAACTATTTTAGAATACATTCTGCTGGAAAATAGAGCAGACTGTTGGAGATGGCCTAAGAAGATGAAAATCTTTGTTCAGGTTAATTGGTTAAGCTTGAACTTTCTTAAGTTCTTTGGTCTGGTTCTCTACTTTAAAATTTATACCCAATTTGTATAGTTTTGTCTGATGGCAAGTGGTTTCATCATATGGATGAAGCATTGTAGTTTTAAGTAAACAGGGACTGCCTCAGGAATCCAGCACCAGCAGATTCAGGTGTTCTTCCATGATTCCATTTCCTCTCGAACTTCTTTATGTACCAATACAGTGGTCATGTTGGTTCAATTTTAATCTCCTTAAGTAATACTTGTTGCTATTGAAAGATGCCACTTAGACATACCTAAATGGGAAAGGCATGTAGATGAACTTCTTTTAATTGGGCATATAATCCGTGCTAAGATGCTAAATGACTTTCTTTACCATTCTACAGTATATCCCCTTTATAGTAATCCCAGTAATATCAGAAGCATCTCACTTTTATTGAATTTGAAGATATAGGATAGGCATTAATGTTATTTAGAAAATATTTATAAAAGCTTTCTTGATTTAATTGCAAGACCCACAGTATATACATTTTCTTTTTTTCCATCAACTACTAAAATAGATTCTCATTGATTCTACTCATATTCTCCAATCCACCTACCCCACACATGTTCTCTTTAATCCAAAGACAAATCCCTCCCCGTATATTTTGGAAATGGACCAAACATTGTGCTTAGATTTGGGCCATTTTGGCAACCAGAAAGAAAGAGTAGGGCAAATGATGAATTCTATTTGAATACGAGGAATGTGTTGGAGCCTATGCACTTTTCTGATCAGACCAAAATGAATACAGCCTGGTATCTTCAGACCTTATGGAAATCACCCACTTGGGTTTTCTAAGCTCATCATTAACTGTACTTGAGTAGTGGCTAGAAAAGCTTTGAAAGGCTTGAGTTGTGGGTCTAAGTTGGGTCTGAGTTGTGGGATTCCACTCTAATATGCCTAGTTAACTGGAAATCAAAATTATCACAGTCCCTGGTTTACTTGATCATGTATATACTCCTTGGTGTGCCTATCAACTGATCCATGAAGAAATAAAGATACACTTTTTTGTTTTTTCTTCAGTGATACAGTTCCTTTCTTAGTAATTCTGGTAAATATAATAATTACATGATTGATCATTCATGTACCATAAGGAATATCTTGATTGCACAAAACTGACGCAACACTGTTTCATCCTAATTTGAACTCGAAGTAGGCCTGTGCCATATACTTTGATATTTGTTGGTCTGATTCTTATGATGCATTTTCTTCTAACTTGTTCTATTTTACATTGTTAACTGAGCATCACATGCTATTCGTACATGCATTTTCAGGTTATTGATTACTATAGCAAAAAGGGCATGGTTGCGAACCTCCCTGCAGAGAAAACTCCTCAAGAGGTCACGGCAGAGGTTAAGAAGGCCCTCTCCTGATAAAAACTACGGAATTTTTTGGTCCACTAATCAATAAATACATCGTATTCTGATACATTTTTTGACAACCTATTGAGAGGCTCTAGGGCTGTTCCTTTTGCTGAGTTGACACAATTTAGTTCTCAATGTTTAAATATTTAATAACAATGTCAGGTGTTTTGGAAGCTAAGACTATTTCTTTGTAACTCAATCCATTTTACTTTAACGTGACAATTACAGAAACTAATCATGAAACCTTTATACATTGCGACTCTTTTGAGAAAGTGGAAGAAATCTTTGAGTAAGTATTTTAACTTATATCATGTTTTGTCCATGAAATGAACACATCTTCTTACCTAGCCCACTTCTATCACAGCTCTTTTGTCACACAGTATGAGATAAGATGTGATGTTTGATGTTACGCATAACAATATATGTAATAACTACTATAAGGTATAATTATATTTTGTAGTATATGTGGTTCTTTTGCCACACAGTATGAAATAAGATGTGATATGTGATATGTTTATGTTTACTAATAATATTATATTTAGTAACTACTATATGGTATAATTATATTTTGGATTATATATCCCACTTAGAAGGTGGTATAGAGAATCTCGCAAATCTAGAGGGTGTTATGGACGTACATTATATATCCTCATCACATATAACAAAGGAGCCCCCGGTCTACACAAACATCCACCACCAATTTGGTTTGTGCATAGATAACTTAATTCCACAAACAGGGAAAACAAAAAATCAGTGATATAATCTGGTCTTAAAGTAAATGTGCTGCATGCATGTATGTCTGATATAAAAAACCCAGGAGGAGTAGTTCTCTCTTTTTTTTATGTGGAAGTTACTATGACATTTATAAAAGTCGGGCAAACGATTTGTAATGTTTGAAATTTAGTTATACAGAAATCTGTCAACATAAAGAAATATGCCCAAGATTATTCATTATTTGAGTAGTTTCCACTTTCGGTACTGATTTTTTTAGTTAAATAAACGAAAAACCACAAAATTGAGAAAAAAAGAATATTGAACTAGAATTGGTTGGGATGTCAGTAGACAACCCTCCAGAAAGAGGCGTATGTCGCTTGAATTGCGACTGAATACATGGTATTCTTTAGTAAAAGGCGAAAAATAGTTTGCTATTTGCTCAACGCGTGGCTGCGTGTAGCTAATGATCATTTTTCTTCTCATTGTATACTGCACTTCACGCTTACATTAGTCTACTCTGTTTGATATGGGACAACTAGCATTAAGTTCATTTGTTTTTGAAAGGCTACTACCACTAGCTTCATTATTCTTTCTTCTCCTTTGCAGCGACTTGTTTTTCCTTAATTTTTTTGGCAAGTACGTGTCTATATATTTTGTGTAACACTGTAATATGTTTAATTATGTATAATTGTATCTATGTGTAATTATATAAAACAAGTATTTTTTAGTAAAATGAAGTTTTGATGATCAGAGGACTTACATTTATTTTACGTCAGTATTGATGTATTTTTTTAATATTATTTTTATTTTAATACCTTATAAATTATCATTAGGATCATTAAATTTATAAATTATATAAAAATCATAGCTTAGTGTCTCTCAAACACACACATTAGAATAAAATACCATATTAAAAATAAAACTACTGTCGTGGACTAAATGTCAGCATTGTTCATGGAAAGTGCTCACAAATGGTGAACTACATATCGATGCTCGACATGCAAGGGTGGAGCCAAGCCCCTGATACGCCCTAACGACCACCCAAGCAAATATTATTTTATTTTATTATATTTGTGTTGTATTTTGTTATTCCCTATAGTTTTTATGTATAAAAATGCAATTTTACACGTCCAAACTTGTTCTTAAATATAAAATATAATTTCATCCTTTCATTGTTAAAATCCTAGCTCTGAATCGGTCGACAAGACAAAACTTCAAGAATAACAAACATTTAGAAAAAAGATCTTACAAAACTTCAAGAATAACAAACATTTAGAAAAAAGATCTTACTCGCGTTTCCTTGGGTGAGCTTTTTCCCTTTCTGCACAATATGGACCACTTGTCTATTTAAATAAGATATTTCACTATAATATCTCAAAGAATGATCCTGATTAGGTGGTCATATTGAGAACAAACCTCGTATAGATACTAAAAATCATGTTGAAATCGAATTTCACTTACACTTTTAGAGCATTACATCATATGGAAAGTCACAGTTTTTTGAGATCTTGCTGTGTCTTCCCTAACCAACGCTTCTTACAGTGTTGATGAAATGATTCTTGTTCAACTTCAAAATCTAGTCATGCCTATTTGAACTTAGGAAGAAGAAAAAAAGAGTAGTTGGTAAGAGTGGAGTGGGAGAGTTTCTGACATGTTTCTTTCATTCAAAACTATGCACGAGATTTTTATCACAATGGGCCACCACTTCTACAACGTATGGGAATAAGTTTGTCCAAGAAGATCTGAGTTCTGGTTTCCATGGAGTGAAACACAGTCGAGTTCAGAAACAGCTACAGTCTCTTAATAGTAAAAACTCAAATATGTCGAACCTTTTGGGAAACAAACTGGCAACAAACCTTAGAAACCTAGACGTCAACGACCAGTTTCGCATCGAGATGTGAGAACTCCTGGAAGAAGGCCTTGAAGTGCTCGTAAGAGTGCTTGACATCGTCCACTGCACACATTTCTCTGATGCTATGCATAGAAAGTTGAGGAGCTCCGACATCAACTGTACGAATGCCCACTCCACTTGCCAAAATGGGACCAATTGTTGAGCCACACAGCATGTCACTACGGATCACAAAATCCTGGAAAGCAAATGTTTGGAAAAACGAATCATTAAATGACTCGAGAGGGAAACTCCAAGGACTCGGAGAAACCACCATGGTGTTTATCATAAGGGCGTATACATATCATAGGATATTGAGCCTCGAACCTGCACAGGAAGGTTGTGCTTAGCTGCTATTTCCCTGAACAATAAGGCAGTTACAGCATTTGTCGCATATCTTTGGTTTGCGTTGTGTTTGATGACAAGTCCACCGTGCAGCTTTGGCTGATGGTTTTCTTCATGTTTCTCCTGATAAAGGAAATATATATCTTATATTGATAAGAATAATTTACTTCTTCGATGTATAGAACAAAGAAGAACGTATATACCATATAATTAGGATGCAAGGCGTGAGCCATATCAGCTGATATGAGATAGCTGTTCTGAATTGCTTTTGGTAGCAACTATTTGACAAACATGTAAAGAGTAGCAATTAGAAACTAAGAACTTATATAGGCAAAAGTCAAAAGATAAACTTTCTAGCAATAGAGAAGGTAACAAAAATATGCAAACAGGTTCAGTCAGCCATAAGTTTCCAGAAACCTGCCAGCAAGGATCCATTAAGGATTATAAATCACGATTTTCAAGTTGTCAAAGCATATTTGTATTAGTGGATGCATAGAAATGGTTTAAGGGTTGACATATTGGTCCTTTAAACATTCTGTTCCTTTAGTTGTTTAAATAGGCTTCTGGAATCCAGGCTCTGTAGTAGTGGAAGGTATTTTATTGCAACATTCACTTAGCAACACTCAATTTTCCTAAAGCCAAATTATCAGCTGACTATAAACCCAACTTGACATTTGTAACTTCTGATCACTTCAAAAAATTGGAAGAAACTTTTCATTGTTTATCATCTAGGTTATTCTCTATATACAGAAACAAAGAATCCACTTTGCACCAGTAGAGTGCAGTTACATTAAATCCAGAAAAGAACAGGGTGGACTGGGGGCATGTTTCTACCTTTGTATCAGAGCTGAAGGAACTGGTGATTCGTGATAAAGCATCTAACGTCACAGGGGACCCTGCTCCTTGTGCAGAATCAGACCCAACCTCCTCGTGATCAAACAAGGCAACCATTCTTATCCCAGTCTCCTCCTGGAGACTGCTTTCCGAGGAAGTCGAATCTATTAGCGCCTGAATTGAAGATCACCACAGATAAACGTAAATAACAGCTATTTACTTGTTGAAATTGATAGCTGTTTAGTTATGCATGAAATCCAGAACTTGAGAAAAATGAAGTGAAAGCAACAAGTTTTAGAGTCTTTAAATATTCTTATCTTTACAAAGTTTTAAGCAACAGAGTAAGAATGATCCCATACTATTTGACTAGTTGCTCTCAATATCACTATTGAAAATTTTCTTTCATATCCTACATTTCTCCAGAAACTGCAAGACAACAAAGAATATAAAAAGACAAAGAGAATGAGGGAAGAAAGAAAGAACATAAGAAAAAGAAGGTGAATGCAATTTAGTAGGCAGGGAGTGGCCCCCTTTATCTAAGGGTGACACAACATATGAGATCAGGATAGTGCAGGGACATGAATGATCAGATCAACACCCAGCAAAGAAAAACTACATCTTCTGACTCTTCACATAAATCTTAAGCAGTTGATACCATGGACAGATTATGTATGTAAATTATCTGATAAGTATAAGCAAGACATTTAACAAGGATATACACATGAAGAATGACTGGGATACAACTTTTACAAAAGACTGCATTTTAGGAGAGAGACGGGATATCCCATATTCAAAGATATATAATTTTTCACAAGTCCATGCTTATTTAACCATACATCTTATTGCTTATAACAAAATCTTCAAGAGCTTTTGCTTCTTTAAATGGAAATTCGAAGCTTTTTTAGAGTGAAAATAATGGCCACAAACCTTTAAAGAGCAAAATGACATGCACAGGTTATCCAGTCTGCCGGAGAAAATAAATTCCTTCAATGCACCAGCTACAATACTTTTTTGAGTATCGCATGCTTGCAGTTCAAAATCACATATGTCGTCTGGCTGACACCCAAGCTGAGCAGAAATCAGCTGCAATAAGAGGGGAAGAATAGAATCAGTAATCATGATATTATTTCCTATCTCAACTTATCTGAGGAATTGACAAATTGCTAATTCAAAAGTAGAACTTTATAAATGAGGAGCTCCAAAAGGAAGGAGAAAGAAAAAAAGAGATGCTGTTACCTGCAATAGAAGGGGATGGTGCTTTTGGTTTGTCTTTGTCTTTCCATCAATCTTCTTCCCATCACCTGATCCAGTTCCAGAGGAACCATTCTCGGCAGTCAGTTTATCTAGCTCAGCCTGCATAAAATATGCATTAAATAAGAGAATAAAATATAGAGACAAAAATGTAGACTTAATTCATGTGAAAATCAGTATGCCTTAGCACTCAGTTATCTCACATGATGGGAATATACTAATAGTGACAAAAAATCTGCAGGAAAATACAAAAACATGTGCCTACTTTATGACTTACCTAATTTCTATTTACGTGAGGATAACTTTTTATCAGTTGCATCTTGATTATATCAGAAGATAGAAAGGCCAAAAGATTCATTTACTGGCTTATGAAAAGAGTTTAGAACTGAATACTACTTGTACATCTATGTAAACATTCCAAAAGTTGTAATCATTACAAAACGAGGTAATGCCCCACTATCCCCCCAAAAGAAATATGTGAGCACGAGAGAGATGAAGTCAAGCCTATCTATTAGGAGCAATCTTGATAGAATAATAATTGCCAACATATAATCATATTACACATCATGTAACTAATTTCTAAACTACCTTAATTGATGTAGCTAACACAGGAGCAAGGTGAGTCTGTTTGTTAACCTTGAAGCCATCATTCACTTCCCTATCATAGAAAAGAAAACAGCATAACAAATGCACAGAAGATAAAAATTAAATGAAACAGTAATAGAGATCTAATCAGTGATGCAAGATATCAAACAGATGCACCTGTCTAAGTGTATCGCCAGAGTTGGAATACGCATAATGGGCTCCTCAATCTTGATCAGCCGGTGCGAGTAGGATTCAGAGCCATCTTTCTTCTCTCTAACTATTACTCTTCCTGCAATAGTCAAGTCACGATCGAACCATGTGTGCCACAGCCCACCTCCATAAGGTTGCACACCAACTTCCAGATACCCACCTTTTGTAACCTGAAACGTGCCTATTAGATTTTCCAGCCAAACTAATATAAGGCACCAAATGCAAACACTAAAACTATAAGAAATTACCTTAGTAACTGGTTTAAGTTTTAGACAGGGACTATCTGTATGAGCACCAATAATGTAAATCCCGTTCCCAGCTACATACCTACACATAATCAATTAGTCACTCTATTCATATGTAAAAAATCTTTATACCGCATTTACTAGCGTATCAATATAAATGCATCAGAAACCTAATAGCGCCTTAAAATTCTATTCCTCTTGCAGCTCCTTTTATTTCTGGCTACTTATTTATATACATAACGTGTAGTCAAAAGTCAAAACCAGGAGTCCACTGAGACTAAATGGTATAGGGGAAAAATAAAGAAGCTTCGAACTACAAATAACCTACTTTTTACCAATAGCAAATGCAACAATAGTAGAGTGATTCCTGGTAAAGTAATATTTCTTGCCAGCTTCTAGTTTCCAGTCATCCCTCTCCGACAGTTGAGCGTATCCTGCGCTTCTCAGTCGCTTCTTCGCTTCGTCTAACCACATAAACCATAACAATTAACAATATTTTTCTGAAATATCAATAGACCACCAACTCATGAAGAAAGTAATTCAGAATAAAATGAGATACAACTGATAAAAAATAATCTCGATTATTCTAATAGTTGAAAACCCTACTGACCAATTCATAAATCCTCAGATACATCACATAATCAGGAAATAAAAATCAACCCATAGCCAACAGAATCTACAAAAACCAACCCATAGCCAACAGAATCTTACGGAAAGCAGAAAAATGGTTTATTTTATCACAGTTTTATCACATTTAGAAAACTTACAAAGTCTCGGTAGTAGGAAAACTAATGCAAATCAAGAGTATACACAAAACTAGGACACGGAAAAATTAGTTACTGGAAAATGATCGAGGAATGTATTACCTACTGCATGGAAACATGTTGGCGAAGCATTCAAGAAATCGACAAGATCGATCGCGACTGGGTTTTCCATTGAACTCAAGTTTCTCTTCTAACTGCAACGAGTGAGAAAAATATGCTGTTTTAATTTAGGTGTTTTGTTAAGGCAAGGAGCACATTTCAATACATTCTTTCTTATCTTTGTGCGAAATGTGATTCATAGTTGGAATCCAAATGTTTTTGGGTCGTTTCAGTGTGCTCAATTAACATGGACAAATGCCACCGAGATAAATAATAAAAATCTATATAAATAAATTTGAAAAAATATATTTTATTAGATGATCGATAATTATTATTGCGTTTGGCAGTCTAAATTATTCTTTTCATAGTTCACAGTGAACTTTGAATATTAAATTACTACAATACGATATTTTTTAGATTTTTTGGTACAAACATATATAATTATAGAATATATTACAATGCGAAGTGTTATGCGACAGATTTAGCCAAAAAAGGTATTATTAGAACTTTGAATGACAAAAATCTCACTCCAGTAAACCGTCCAATGTGATCCATGAAGGAAAATCGAAGATATGGTAACTTCATTATTATTTTTATATTATTTTACTTACATACGCTAATTTCTATGAAAAGGACTTCACACTCAAAAAATATAAACCTTCGTACCATCTATTTTACCCGCTGTTTATGCATTGTTAATTAACCATTATATAACAACTAAGTATTATGCTACATGAAATTATTTTAGTGAATTAGAGTATCTTAGATATTAAAGATGTATTTGTGTGAGGATGTCCGTAGGTACAGGTGTTTACATATTTTTTTAATGTAAATGATATTTTCTAATTATACAAGGAATTTGATCCCTTAAAAGAATATAGAATTTTATTCGAATATAATTTTCAGAGTAAATGATATTTTTTTAAATCATAACACTTTTTAGATATACACAAGTACGGCTATCCCTATAAGAGTTTGTATGTATATTAATATGGTTTTTTTAGATAAAAATTTGTTTAAATTTTTATTTTTGTGCTATCCAAGTCCTTTGCTTTTAGGGGAGATTTGGAATTTTTCTTAATCTCCACGTGTTTTATAGCTTACTTGGTAGGTGGGAGATCCCAATACAACTCCCAGTCCCTACTCCTCCAACTCAAAAAAAAAAACATAAATAAAGAAAAATTGGTCTTGACAATCAATATCTTTTCTAATTTATTCATTTTTAGAAAAACATCTTTATTTTCTTCCCATCTAAATTAGAGTGTCGCCACCACGTAACAACGGTTTTAGTAGCTGAAACACCTCTCTGAATCGTTTCGCAGACAACGCAGTGACATAAAATCTGCGTCGAGGTACGACCTTTACACACTCATGTGCATTTTGAGCATGCTTGCGTTTTATTTTGATGTTAAAGATATATATTGTCGGTAACTTATGGAATTTTTATTTTTGGGCTGATGATTTTCATGCTGTTTTTCTTCGAATTTTGGAAGTTTAAACAATTTATATGACCAGATGGTTTGTGTATGTGGGTTGATTTTCGTTGATCTAATTGTTATTATTCTACACATACTGTGATATTTTGTTTTTCTTTATTTGATTGAATTATTGTTCTTGCTGAAGGAAATAGGATGGAGGTTGAACTAGGGGAAATTTGGAATGATTCTTAATCTTTTATTTGTCTGATTCGCTTGTGATGCCGATTATTCTGACTAATTTCCGTATGTAACTTCTTGAGGTCACGATATTGAAAGAGTTACACCCGGCGCACCAATTAGATTGGTCGTTTTTACTTGGAATTTATATTAATAAAGGCATTTCTTTATCTATTGTATTTGTTATTGATAATTTATGTACTTTAGATAAAGTCCTTAGACCATGATAAGTTATAAGATATGATCACGCATATGATGGTGATTATGAAATATGTCTTTGAAGCTTTGGTCTTAAAATTAGTTCCGAGTGATATGACTATTCAAGACAGGACATTGAATTGTTGGAAATAACTCGCACGTATGATACACACTCATAAGATGAGAATATTGCGTTTCATCAATATTAACGTAGTTGACGTAAGTGTATATACGTGGGTGCTTGTTAGAGAACAAGTACACTGAACAGACCCGCTAGAAATTCTTATATGGAATTTATTTTATCGAAATAAGAATTTCTAATATATGATAGTACATGATTAGTCCTTTGACTTGAGACACCATAGTAATCTTGTATGAGTTCTATTTCATTTTGATATATTATCTGATTGCTAGACAATCGTTAAAGATTTTATGTTGGATGCGATATGAATAAATATGGAGATTAATGCGTGGTCGATAAAGAATCTATTACTTGTTTAAGACGAGAGAATCTCCTACAGTTTTCATTGTTCATAACTCAAGACATTGGCGAGGCACGATGAATAATGATTCATTAAAGAGTTATTGAATTTGAATGAAAATGTAACTATTGGATTGTTTTGAGTTTTCGATTTAATTCCATACTCAATATCCAATTTGGAGATTAGATAATAGAAGGACCATACGTGTATGACGATTCATATTTAAAATAGGTTTACTCATTGTTTCACCTAGTGCTAGGTAGCCATGCTACTTGCTAGATGTTCCATGGATTATAGGTTCTTGAAATTACGGAGTTAATTTCAAGCTAATTAATTTATTGGATAAATTAATTAAATAAATGTTATTTGTTTAAGTTGTAATTTGTTACAAGCCTATTACTAGTGCTAGTCGTGAACCTAAGAGGGTCACACACAAAAAGCTAGAACGTGTCAATTGAATTGATTCAATAGTTGAATCCGATTAATTAATGATGATTAAATAATTGAGACTTGTTCTAATTTAATATGTTAAATTAGATATTCAATTAAATTTATTTAGTTGAATATAATTGGATTAACAAGTCTAATTCTATGTTAAATTAATTAGATTAATTTAATTAGATATAAAATTAATTTGATTAATTTTAAAATCTAGAAAATCGATTATATATATATAGATAGATATATATAATTGTTGGATAAAAAATAAGAAAAGGAAAAGAAAACGTGTGATTGTGAATCGCCAACTGTGGAATAATTATGTTAATAATAATCATGATTAATGATGAAGATTATTAGCATTGAATGAGGAAAAGTTTTCTTCTTGGCTATTGATATTCCATTCTTCTTTTATAAAGAAGGCAGCAGATTTTTTTTTCCCACGTGAGTTGTCCAATTGATAATCTGATTTTTTGAGAAAAATGAGTGTTTGGTTATACTAGCGAAAAGTCATTCATTCGACGCGTTCTACAAAGTGTGGACTTGATAGAGGGGAGACGTTTGGATCCATGCGAGTTTGGAGAACGAGCAATTGATTGCTTCTAATCTCTACATCAAACGGAGTGCGAAAAGGTATGCAATGATTCGATCGTTCAATACCTTACATCATGTTAACGTGAAGTCGTCAAAATCGTTAGAATGAAATAATCGTTGTTTCATTTATTAGTTCGAAAAAATTTTAATTTCCGCTGCGTTTTTCGACCCGATCCTAACAGTGGTATCAGAGCCGGGTTCACGTTAACATGATGTTTATCGTTATGTGTTGGTATGAATAAATCGTTGATTGTGTTAGAGTTTATTTTGTTATTAAAAGCATAGTTAAAATCTGAAAATTTTAGCATGAATTTCTATGAAAAATTCACTTTGGCATTTTATCAAACACATGGTAGGCATCGTTTTAAATAGCCATATTATGGCACGAGACAGCCATGGTCGGCCAAGGTGTGTGACGCCGAGGTTTCCATGGGTGTTAAGGAATGTCGTAATGTGTTCTATTTGCTTCGGGCTGCCTATGTGCGTGGATAGAGTTGCCCACGCCCAAGTCATGCCTCTCCAACCCGTTTTTGAACGGGATTTAGATTTTTGACGAATGTCGTCATATAAGTCATAATTTTCAGATTTAAATTTGATTTTGGCATTTTTGAATTAATTGTTAATTCTAAAGATGTGATAAAATTGTTTTTATACAAAATTAAATTCTAATTAAATACTATGTATTGAATAACGAAATAAAGTGTTAAATCAACTTGGTAAATTTATTATGCTTTATTTCATGTGATGGATGTTAGCATCATTTATTTAGGGATGATCATGAGCCGAGACCAATGTGATGGTGCATTATTTTATTTATTTAATTTAATGCTTTGTGTTTTAAAATGGGATCATGAGCCTCTTATTCCTTTCAATGTAATCGTTTTATTTTATGCTATGAGTGTAGAATAGAAAGTGAGGTTTTTCTTTTTATTGTAATTTGGAGGACGTCCGTTGCGAAGAAATAAGAGAAGCTCAAGACCCATATATGTATGGGATTACATATGATGTAATAGATAGGTCTCTCATTTTAAAATCCCTTAGATTGACCTTGACCCGTTTTTGGCTCAAAACGGGTCACATAGGAATGGCCATGATCATCCCATTGCTTTATGTATAGGATGCATGCTAGAATTTATTTAATGCTTATTTGCGCGAATCATGTGATGATATTTGCATTAATTAAACTCACCTAGTTAATAGGTTTCGATGAGGTCTTGAAAAATAAATCCCTAAGTTTTTGAAACTTTATAAAGAATTTTTGAAATTCGATTTCAAGTTAAATTGGACAAATTGAATAGGATTCATCGTTCCAAACCTACCATCAAAAGTAATAACATGAGATGCTACCACACTATATTACTTGCCACGAGTCATGGAATAATTTGGTGATGGAAAGCTATGTATTATTACTAAGTATAAAGATGCTCATGAAATAGATTTACCAATATGTTGTCCATGAGTCGTGGGACATATTGGCACTCTATTTACATGGATGTTTGATGGGAACAACTTGACAGTTAGTACTATATGGGCTCATAAAATTGGGGTATATAGAAAAGGTGAGGTAAAACAAAATTGAGGGTTATATAGAGATATAATCGTCAAACAGTTGACCACCGATAAAAATATTTCATATCTTCATAATATTGAATTATGAAATATTTTGTTGGACCTCAATTCCTACTAGGAAATTTGATTTTAATTCTATTTGGGGTTATGGAATTTGAATAAAATAGTGGGAGCCAATTAATTATTAAAGACCTTATATTAATTGAATATATTTTTCCATAGTCTCGCTAATTTTCGCATCTTATTTGTAGTTTGTCCGTAAAATGACGAAAAATCCATTATCCTCGATTCTCGACCAAAACAAACTTCTTGGTCCGAACTATGTTGATTGGGTTCGAATTTGAGAATTGTTCTAAATTCGAAAAGAAGGCTTATGTCTTGGATGCCCCAATGCCGAAAAACCTGACGACGACGCAAATGATGTGCTTCTAAGTACCAAAGTCATGTTGATGACGATTTGCGGGTTCGTTGCTACATGCTAGCATCGATGTCAAATGAACTTCAAAGGCAAAATGAAGGTGTGACTTCGGCTTATGAGGTGCTTATCCGTTTACAAAGGTTGTACGGTGAAAGTATTAGACAACAAAGATATATGATATCTAAAGAGTTTTTCCAGACTGAGGGCTCTTCAGTCCAAACTCATGGGCTGAAGATGATAGCTCTTATGGAAAGGTTGAGATCTCTAAGAGTCGAGATTGAAGCTGAATTGCAAACTGATGTCATGTTGCAATCTTTGCCACCATCATTTGACACTTTTGTCGTCAACTTCACTATGCATAGCATGACAACTAGTCTTCTCGAACTTGTCAATATGCTAGTGACTGCTGAGTCCACTATGAAAAAGGACAAGCCTATTTTTCTTGTTGGTTCCTCATCCTCGTCGAAAGCTCCAAAGGCTAAGACATATAAGGGGAAGGGGAAAGGGATAATGAAAGGTTCATCTAAACCAAACAAGTTGAAGGCACAGGGTGGAGTTGGGAAGAAAAAGAAAAATACTCAATCCAATGACATTTGCCATTTCTGCAACAAGCCGGGGCATTGGAAGAGGAATTACAAGAAGTATCTTGCAAGCACTGAAGGGTTCGTATATACTATGTTGAAGTTAACTTGTCATTAACGATACTTCCGGTATTGGATACGGTTGTTCCTCACATCTTTGTAATGATTTACGGTGATGGTGGAAACTAAGAAGTTGAGCAAAGGCGAGACAGTTCTACGTATGGGCAATGGAGCAAGAGTTGCTGCTTTAGCGGTAGGAACTGTTTACTTAGCTCTTGATAGTGGTTTTAAGATTGTTTTGAACAATTGCTTTTACGTACCTAGTTTGATTAAGAACATCATCTCTATTCCAGTTTTGGATAGAGAAAGTTATGAATTTTCAATAAAAGGTGGAATATGTTCCATCTTGAAGGATGCTTCTTTAATTTATTCTAGTGTATTGGTTAATGGTCTTTATACTATTATGCCACAAAACCCTATTTTGCATATTCAACAAAGTAAAAGAAAGTTAGATGATCGTAGTTCCATAGAGTTGTGGCACTCGAGATTGGGTCATATTTTCGAGAAAAGAATGAATCAATTGTCGAATTTGCTTGGTCTTTCGAATGAGCAAAAGTTGGCAACTTGTGAATCTTGTCTCAAAGGAAAATGACTAAATCACCATTTGTTGGACAAGTGGAGCGAGCTCAACATTTATTGGATTTGATTCATACAGATGTTTGTGGACCACTAAGTGTTAGTGCTCGGGAACTATCACTATTTTGTAACCTTTACCGACGATTACTCTAGGTATGGTTATATGTACTTGATAAGACACAAATCTGAAGTATTTGAAAAGTTCAAAGAATTCAGACAAGAAGTGAAAAAACAAACTGGCTCAAGTATTAAAATTCTTCGATCTGATCGAGGAGGTGAATACTTAAGTGGTGTGTTTCTTGATTATCTAAAAGAGAATGAGATTCTATCACAGTGGACGCCTCCTGGCACTCCTCAACTCAATGGAGTGTCAGAGCGTAGAAATCGAACCTTGTTAGACATGGTGCGATCTATGATGGGCTTCACTTCATTACCTCTTTCATTTTGGGGATATGCTTTAGAAACAGCCGCACATCTATTAAATAGTGTCATCTAAAGCAGTACGTAAAACACCATATGAATTATGGTTTGGCAAAACACCTTCTTATAAATATCTTAGGATATGAGGTGTCATCGCTTATGTGAAGCGATTAATGGAGATAAGTTGGATATGAGATCCACCTTAAGTAAATTTGTGGGATATCCAAAAGAGTCTATTGGATATTATTTCTATGATCCCTCGGAATAAAAAGTGTTTGTTTCGAGAAAATGCTACTTTCCTTGAGGAAGAATTTCTGTCTGACAGAAGTGATAGGATTGTAGAACTTGATGAAACTCAAGAACCACAAAATGTCCCTGTTGTGACAGAAAATACTCAATCAACGAAAGGTGAAACTTCTTATGCACAACCCCGTCAAAAGTCCACAAGAGTTTCAAAGCCGCCTGATAGGTTGAACTTATTGATGGAAAACAATGAGGTAGAACAACCTATGGATATTGATCCAAGAACTTATTATGATGCAGTAAAAGATATTGACCGAGGTAAGTGGCTAGAAGCTATGCAATCCGAAATGGATTCCATGTACTTTAACAAGGTATGGATCTTGGTGGATCTACCATTTGGAATTGTTCCTATTGGTTGCAAGTGGATTTTCAAGCGAAAGCTTGGAGTAGATGGAAACGTGGCTACCTATAAAGCTCGTCTGGTTGCAAAAGGCTATACTCAGAAAGAAGGAATTAACTATGAGGAAACTTTTTCACCAGTTGCGATGCTTAAGTCCATTCGAACTCTGCTTGCCATAGCTGCATATTATGACTATGAGATATGACAAATGGATGTAAAGACTGCATTCCTTAATGGAAACATTAAGGAGGATATTTATATGGTGCAGCTGGAAGGCTTTGTATCTAAGGGGAATGAACAAAAGGTTTGTAAACTCCAAAGATCAATTTATGGACTTAAATAAGCTTCAAGAAGCTGGAATATCCGATTCGATGAAACAATCAAAGCGTTTGGTTTTCAAAAGAATCCGGAAGAGCCATGTGTGTATAAGAAAGTTAGTGGGAGCACAGTAGTGTTTGTTGTGCTTTATGTTGATGACATCCTAATCATTGGGAATGATGTAGGAATGATGCAATCAACAAGAATTTGGTTGTCAAAACAATTCTCCATGAAGGGCTTGGGAGATGCATCTTTCATCATTGGAATTAAAATCTATCGAGATAGATCAAGAAGGATGATTGGATTATCTCAGTCTATGTACATAGACAAAATGTTAAAAAGGTTTAGCATGGAAGAATCCAAACGTGGATACTTGCCAATGAGTCATGGTGTTTCACTCTCTAAGGCAATGTCTCATCAGACTCCTGAAGAGAGAGAAAAAATGACGCGTTTGCCTTACGCTTCTACAATAGGAAGTATTATGTACGCCATGTTATGTACACGACCTGATGTCGCACATGCTCTGAGTGTCACGAGCAGATATCAGTCTAATCCAGGCGAAGAGCATTGGAAGGTCGTAAAATCAATCCTTAAGTACTTGAGAAGAACTAAGGATTTATTTTTGATCTATGGAAATGGGGAACTGAAACTAGAGGCTTTCACCGACTCTAGTTTTCAGTCAGATAAAGATGACCCCAAATCTATGTCAGGATTTATATTCACTTTGAATGGTGGAGCAATTTGTTGGAAAAGTTCCAAGCAAGAAAGCGATTCTTGATTCAACCATCGAAGTTGAATATATTGTTGCATCCGATCTCGCAAAAGAAATTTGTTTGGATAAGGAATTTCATTCAAGAGTTGGGTGTAATTCCTTCACCGTTGATCCAAGACACATATCTTGTGATAACAATGGAGCTATTCATGCAAGCTAAAGAACCAAGATCTCATCAAAGATCCAAACACATTATGAGAAGATACCACTTGATTCGAGAAATCATTGGTAGAGGTGATGTCGTTGTGGAGCGAGTTGCTTCGGCAGAAAATGTAGCAGATCCGCTAATTAAACCCTTGTCACAGAAAGTATTCGAATGACAACTTGAAAAGATGGGTCTAAGATACGTGGGTGATTGGTGCTAGGGCGAGTGGGAGATTGAAAGAGTTACACCCGGCGCACCAATTAGATTGGTCGTTTTTATTTTTTAATGAATTTGTAAATTCAATCTTATTGAAATTTATATTAATAAAGGCATTTCTTTATCTATTATATTTGTTATTAATAATTTATGTACTTTAGATAAAGTCCTTAGACCATGATAAGTTATAAGATATGGTCACGCATATGATGGTGATTATGAAATATGTCTTTGAAGCTTTGGTCTTAAAATTAGTTCGAGTGATATGACTATTCAAGCAGGACATTGAATTGTTGGAAATAACTCGCACGTATGATACACACTCATAAGATGAGAATATTGCGTTTCATCAATATTAACGTAGTTGACGTAAGTGTATATACGTGGGTGCTTGTTAGAGAACAAGTACACCGAATGACCGCTAGAAATTCTTATATGGAATTTATTTTTATCGAAATAAAATTTCTAATATATGATAGTACATGATTAGTCCTTTGACTTGAGACACCATAGTAATCTTGTATGAGTTCTATTTCATTTTGATATATTATCTGATTGCTAGACAATCGTTAAAGATTTTATGTTGGATGCGATATGAATAAATATGGAGATTAATGCGTGGTCGATAAAGAATTTATTACTTGTTTAAGACGAGAGAATCTCCTACAATTTTCATTGTTCATAACTCGAAAACCTTGGCCAAGGCACGATGAATAATGATTCATTAAAGAGTTATTGAATTTGAATGAAAATGTAACTATTGGATTGTTTTGAGTTTTCGATTTAATTCCATACTCAATATCCAATTTGGAGATTAGATAATAGAAGGACCATACGTGTATGACGATTCATATTTAAAATAGGTTTACTCGCTGTTTCACCTAGTGCTAGGTAGCCATGCTACTTGTTAGATGTTCCCATGGATTATAGGTTCTTGAAATTACGGAGTTAATTTCAAGCGAATTAATTTATTGGATAAATTAATTAAATAAATGTTATTTGTTTAAGTTGTAATTTGTTACAAGCCTATTACTAGTGCTAGTCGTGAACCTAAGAGGGTCACACACAAAAAGCTAGAACGTGTCAATTGAATTGATTCAATAGTTGAATCCGATTAATTAATGATGATTAAATAATTGAGACTTGTTCTAATTTAATATGTTAAATTAGATATTCAATTAAATTTATTTAGTTGAATATAATTGGATTAACAAGTCTAATTCTATGTTAAATTAATTAGATTAATTTAATTAGATATAAAATTAATTTGATTAATTTTAAAATCTAGAAAATCAGATTATATATATATAGATAGATATATATAATTGTTGGATAAAAAAAATAAGAAAAAGGAAAAGAAAACGTGTGATTGTGAATCGCCAACTGTGGAATAATTATGTTAATAATAATCATGATTAATGATGAAGATTATTAGCATTGAATGAGGAAAAGTTTTCTTCTTGGCTATTGATATTCCATTCTTCTTTTATAAAGAAGGCAGCAGATTTTTTTTTTCCCCACGTGAGTTGTCCAATTGATAATCTGATTTTTTGAGAAAAAGGAGTGTTTGGTTATGCTAGCGAAAAATCATTCATTCGACGCGTTCTACGAAGTGTGGACTTGATAGAGGGGAGACGTTTGGATCCCTGCGAGTTTGGAGAACGAGCAATTGATTGCTTCTAATCTCTACATCAAACGGAGTGCGAAAATGTATGCAATGATTCGATCGTTCAATACCTTACATCATGTTAACGTTAAGTCGTCAAAATCGTTAGAATGAAATAATCGTTGTTTCATTTATTAGTTCGAAAAAATTTTAATTTCCGCTGCGTTTTCCGACCCGATCCTAACAGATATATGTGTTATTGATTTACAATCAGCTTTTACCGATGTTGGAAAACACTAATTGGGACGGAGAAAGCCAAATGCTCCTTTTAATGAATAATCATTCTGGATTTGCTAATTTCCTGGAACAGTTCTTGTTCTGGGCTTCATTAGGTTCACTTTTGGAATGTACAATGGGTACAAAGAACTGTATTTAATCCGTGATCGACAAATTTTTGGTTTTGCGTGGCATGTGTGTAGGTGATAAATCTGTTTGGATCAGTAGACTCTTCACATACTACTAGGCATTTGGAATAAAAGTTGTTATGTAAACACGTTCACCGTCTCGCATGGTTTCTCTCTTAAAACTCTCCCCTACTCCACACTTCAAACCTTCCAATCACGAACCTTTACTTCTTTCCTGTACTCCATTGATGTCGGATTTTTTTGGGGGGAGGGGGTGATTAGCTTTGTGGCCTTTTCATTTTCTCATCGGAGTAGTTTATTATTTCTCCCCTGTGTGGGAGTAGTTTTCTTTTTCTCTGCTTCTGTGGAAGTGGTCTTCTTCCCTCATTTTGAGTGAGTTTCTTCTCTGCTTGTCTGTCGTAGTGTTTTCCATCCGGTATGTTTTAACGCTATGTTTTCTGGGGTTTGTATGTGCAGTTTTGGATTTTACATCTTGATTCTTCATTTCATTTGCAGAAGAATTTGGATATTTGGTCTTTTTTTGGCGTTTGAAGTGCGAGTTTCGTGCTTTAACACGGATTTGAGCCTTCTGTCTTGACAATTGATATTTGATGATTTTTTCGGATTTGTTTTTTGTTGTTATGCATTCCTCGCTGTATTAGTACAAGGTTTTCGTTCTGTTTGAAGAAGATGCACTACGATGTAATAACAATGTTCTACATTTATGACAAATACAATATTTTCTTCTCAAAAAGTAAATAAAATAAAAGTTCATATGTAGATAATTGGTCTTTGTTGGGGAACTTTATTTGAATGCTAGTAATTATGATAATTGGCCACATATGTGCATGTATTTCTGCAACTTATCTTGACCATTGAGTTAGTACACTTCTAAATGCATGTAGTACACTTCTAAATGCATGTATACAACTATTCTCGTATAACTTCTGATTCGGTAATCTCCTGAATTTGCTAAATCCAAGAACATGGGCCTTATTGCTGAACTAACTTTTTATGCATATATATATGTGTAGATGTATGTGTTACAACTTACATGTGTGTGTATATATATTGAACATTTCCTCTGGCTCTTTTGGCTTCTGAATGGGCTTCTTGAGTTTTCATGGTTCTAACTTTGTCAGGTGTGTTAATATTTTCTGCCAACAGGTAGGGGGATGTGGGGACTGGTTTACTTTTGCATTTTCACTGTTGTTGTACTTCATAAGTATTGGCTCTGGCCCTGATTGTTTGTGAACCAACTTAGAAACATATGTTTTGATTCATACATTTCTCGACCCCTTAACACATATTTTCACTTGAGTTACAGTAATGACCTGATAAAGTTCATTTGAGTTAAAAATATCACCACGTTCAATATTTTCATTGTCTTCTTCTTTTTTTTTTTTTGGGTCAATTAATACAGAAATTTTAAAGGCTGCGTCACGGTGGACTCGAACCCGAGACCTTTGGCCTCATCATTAACCACTCTACCACTAGGCCAACACACACACACTTTCATTGTCTTCTTTATATAGATCAAAATGGTGAAAAACAGCAAAGCAATTGTTACTAAAAATGGTGAATAAAGTTCACTTCCAACACACACACACTTTCATTGTCTTCTTTATATAGATCAAAATGGTGAAAAACAGCAAAGCAATTGTTACTAAAAATGGTGAATAAAGTTCACTTTTCTTTCTCCACTTATTTCTCAACTCTTCTCTCCATTTTTATATCTCTTTCTCAAAACCGAAAAGTGTGTTTTGAAAATTGACAATGAATTTGAATAAAGTTCATATTTCAAGCCTTTTCTTCTTGGTAGATTGATAACACGCTGTTCTCTACACATTTATGTTTTGATTTAATCTATCACTACATATGTCTCAGGAGTTCCTGTAATTTTATGCAGATTTGTCAATTGACTCATTTGTGGCTTCCTTCAAGGCGTTTCTGAACAGTCCAGTTGGTCCAAAAACAACTCACTTTTGGGGCCCCATAGCTAACTGGGGTTTCGTGGTAGCTGTACGATTCTCCTCTGAGCTAGAAAATTTACAATCAATTATTGATGATAAAATTGTGTAAAATATTCTTAAGTGGCTTCACAGGGATTGGTGGACATGAAGAAACCTCCGGAAATGATATCTGGCAACATGACTGCAGGTTTATATTCGAATTTAGAATGTGACTCTCTTTACTTTATTTCGGGTGTCCCTAACATTTTTTTTTCAATGATGCAGCAATGTGCGTATATTCTGGGCTATTTATGAGGTTTGCTTGGATGGTTCAGCCTCGTAACTATCTGCTACTTGCCTGCCATGCTTCAAATGAGACTGTGCAACTCTATCAACTCTCTCGTTGGGCCAAGGTTCAAGGGTGAGTTCATCATACTATAGGATTAATACCTCCAAACTATATGGTCTTAATATCCTATACCTACCCAACAGTTTCAATGGTTCACCAGCTGAGAATGGTATCTATTTTCTACTTGTATATTCATGATAAAGAATGCTTAGCTATATGATTACTGATTATGTCGAAAAAATCAGCTGACCGATGTGGCTCTGAGTTTTTGTCTTGTGTAATAAAAGAAAAATATATTTGTTGAGCATTGCTTCTCACTCTCACGAACATAAAAGCAAGAATCTTCTAACACCTTTGGAGTTTGGTTACAAACTTAATTACATGCAAAGCTGAGGGCTCATTCCTTTGTAACATATTCATGAGAGTCATAGTTTCTACGGGGTTGCTTAAGGTCAGTTGAAGCTGCATCTGTGCAACTGATCTGTGTATTATCCTAGGTATTTGGAGGCAAAGACGGAGACTACACCTCAATGAACTGATGCTGCTTATCGGTCTCTTCTCACCTTGAAAACACTGGCCTTCCACTTCTCCAACTGAATCCATGAACAGAAAAACGTAACCACCTTCCATCTTTTGTGGGTTCATTAATCACTTTATATTCACACATTGTCGTTGCGGCTTGGATTGTGTTTCGTTTGTTGGTGTTGCTTCCACAAGAAAGATTTGGCACCAGAAACCAAAAGTATTTCCATTTGCTCTGCATAAAGCTTTATTGATGACTGCTTGTCAGGAATTCATCACCAGCAGCCATCTTTGATATATTCTCGCATAATATGATCGGTCGAAGACTCTTCTGCTAGACGAGTTAGCTTCACCTTCAGAAATCTCTGACGCAGCGAGATGGGATCTTGGTAAGTTCTTGCTGGCTCATAATACCTTAAGGGACATTTATTTCTCATAATTGATAAGATACATAATTGAATGAATATTTTTATATTTATTACTAGGATTTCTTCAATCAAAAGCTTTCAATGGGATTCGAATCAAACAAAATTAACTCAAATAATATAAATTATTAAGGATTTTGGGATATCTCAAAATTTGAATCCATCTAAATAAACAAGGGATTAGTTTATATTCTCTTCGTCCATGATAAGTGTATCACAATTACTTTATTCGGCGTCCATGAAAAGTGTATCATTTTTCTTTTTAGGACACTACTCCTTATTATTGAGCTTCATAATCACTCATTATTTACCTAAAAATCATTCATACTACTTACAATTTAACACATGATGTGATCTTTTCTCAACTCAAATAACACCCACTAATAATTTTATAAAAACTTGTGTCGTCCACAAGTGATCAACTTATTGTGGATAGATGGAGTACTATTTTTATCTAGGGAAAAGGATTAAATACACCCCTATTGTTTATTCCAAGATTCAGATAATCCCCTAATGTTTATTCCAAAATCCCCTAATGTATATTTAGGTACAATTAAATTCTTAAAATTGTAATTTGTGACATGCATGCCCCCCATTTAATTTAAATTTTAAGCATGTTTTCTCCAATTTCTCTCCATTTATGTTTGTAAAAATGTCAAAATGATTTTATATATTATAACTATTGTTATTAAGAAACTTTTACATGTTTGAATATCTCAGAAACATTTTTTTAAATAATATACAATTTTTTATCTTAAATATAATCATGGTAACTACTACAATATTTCATTTTTTACTATATAAAGTTGTATCTAAATTACTATCCAAAATTTTATCATTAGTATCCAAAATTCTATATAATTTTATTACAATATTTTGCATTAATAAAAGATATAGTTTATGAGATCATTTGACATGTAATATATGATTATGTAGATGTTTGACTTATCCTTGGAAAATAATCGATAAATAGCATGCTAAATTTTATTATCTTTAGGTAGATAAATTCCATTTGAGTAATCCAATTCACACTACTCTTGAGATTTCTAAATTCAATAATTTATTCGATTTAAACTACAATTCCGAAGTAGAGTTTCTGATTGTATATTAAAATAAATATTATTCTATATGAAACAATTATAATAACTAAAGAGTGTACAAAATAGTATAGCTATCTTTTGTAAATTTATAATAATAATTAATGCTTTTGATAAAATTTACAACACAAATGGAGATTGTGGATGAAAAATATTCCTATTGTTAATGCTTCAAAATTAAAATAAATAGAATAAAATTTGACATAAATCTAACTTGGAGTGGTAATAGTAGGAAAGGGGCATGTAGGTTAATAATTATAACATTAAGGACTTATTTGTACCTAAAAATATATTAGGGGGCTATTTGAACTTTAAGATAATTACGTAAATATTAGTGGTGTATTTAACGATGTTTCTTTTTATCTGTTTAAGCTAATTCTCAAAAGTAAGTACCCCGTAATTAGAGTATTTTGTAATTGTGTAAAATAGAATGATATGTTTAATTAATCTAGGAGTAGGACAATAAAAATCATATCAGAAACTAACAAAAGCAGTGAGGAAGTATGATGAAGAAGGTATGTTTCGTCATAAGCAAGTTAAGATACTATAGCAGCAGCAGTTAACACCAGAACTTGTTTTGAGAACCAAGTTAACAATAGTAAAAAATAATACAGAAATTTCTATAAGAAGAAAACTTGAAGAACCAGTTTAAGCAAAAAAAAGCGGTAAAACCATGCAAAGATTTACCGAAACCCCTGCCTATGTTTTATGTCAAAGTTTTTGGATAATTGAGCTTATAAGCTAGAGAAAGAATCGTGAGTTAGAGAGAGAAAATCATAGTTAGAGAGAGAAAATTGACGAGGGATGAAGTCGTTAGTGTATATGTAGAAAATAAAGGACAATAGTAAAGTTATTTTTGTAAACTCACTGTTAATTATAAGCTTATGAAAAAATAAGTTAGGGTTGAGCTACTTATTTTAGGGGTTTTTTTAAGCTATTTAGAAGTTTATTTTGTCAAACACTTTGTATGCGTTTATAAGCTCCTAAACAATTTACAAGCTGTTTTGAAGAGCTTATAAGCTTAGCCAAACACCCACTTAGTTGTAGTGAAAATCAGGAGCGTATGCTAAATCTCCTGCTAAAATTACAGTTTACAATGGAAAGGAAAAAATTGCTGAAGCAAATAAACTTTAGTTGTTACATATAGTGCAATATTCACTGCAAAGTTAGATAACATTTTGGTAGCGATAATGCAATATTAATTGAAATTTAGATAATTTATTAGCAGCAGAAATGCAATATTTCACTGCTGATGACGTACTCCTGCAGACAATATAGAATTATGCCGCAAGTTGATAATTTGTTAGCATTAAACTGCAATTTCTATGTTAAGATAACACTTTTGCAACAAGTGTTAATACCACTTGTCTTGTAAGACTGAGACATCTGTACAAATATAAGATTTATGTCCTAATAAGTTAGTTGGTATTTTTTGTTTTTTCACTATGTTAAAGTATATATCATTTTGCAACTTTAAAACATTCCACTGCAAATTAGATCGAATATTAGCAGCGAAGGCTGTCAAACTGTATTTGCTTTCGTATAATATTAGTTGCACACTTGCACTTGCAAAATGTGGTAAAATAGCCAATTATTTTCTCTGTTTACACTGTTGAGTAGCATATTTGTATTAGTGTCGAAATTAGGATTCGTAAACTAATCACTCATCTTTATATAAAAGAAGAATACTATTGAGTTACAACTATTTTAATCTCCATATCCCAAACCCTATTTAAAAATGTCTCACATGACAAGTGATATGTTTTATATCAGTTACGTATAACATTTGTCGGCAAGAAACTCCATTAAAATGAGACTTTTCTTATACTTGTCAGCAAGAAAATCCATAAAATTAGACTTTTCCAAAAGAAAAAGGTGATAATTGAAGCGAAGAAATCTTGAAATAAATGACTGAGTATCTGCAAAATGAATTAATATCTGTACATTATATAACAAACGAGATATGTATATGTATTTGCATATAGATAGTTATATTATATCAAATCTGTTTCTTTCCGAAATAACATACACAAAATCATTTTTTTAATATATACATGTATTGACGATGAGTGACGGCTCAGTTAATAAAATGCTTTTCTTCATTTAATAAATCGAAAATTCGAATCACTTAAAAGATTTGAATCGTTCAACTCTTAGAAGAAACAAAATATATTCACATGCCTTAGTGAATATACTAATATTAAACATTACTTAATAAATCATGTAAGTAAAACATGAATTTAAAATACAAAATATCTTAGTAAATGTATAAATCTCAACAATAAATACCGAGGTAACGCTATATACCCCATCCCATCCCACCCCACCCCACCCGCATTGTCATCACCACAAAGCTCATTCCCATGGCGGCAACAACCTCCATCAACCCCCAAAACGGCTTCTGCCCACAAACCAAAACATACTACAGCCTCCGCCCGGCCGTCCCCCTCCCGCCGCCGTCGTACCACCTCTCCATCTTCCAATACGCTCTCTCCCTCCTCCACTCCCCCGCCACCGCCACCTCCTCCGCCCTCTCCACCACCCCCTTCCTCATCGACTCCGCCACCTCCCGCCATCTCACCTACTCCGCCTTCCTCCGCCAAGTCGCCTCCCTCTCCGCCACCCTCAAACCTCTCCTCTCCAAAAACGACGCCGCGTTCATCCTCTCCCCGCCCTCGCTCCACATCCCCGTCCTCTACTTCTCTCTCCTCTCCCTCGGCGTCGCCGTCTCCCCCTCCAACCCCCTCTCCTCCCCCGCCGACCTCGCCCACCAAATCCAGCTCAGCAAACCCGCTGTCGCCTTCGCCACCTCCGTAACCGCCAACAAACTCCCGCAGAATATTAATTTCCCCATCATCATCCTCGATTCGCCGCAGTTTCTTTCAATGCTCGAATGCGAAGTCATCTCGAGCTCCGCTACTAACACTGCCGTGGATCAGTCCGCCGCCGCCGCGATCCTCTACTCATCCGGCACCACGGGGAGGGTGAAGGGAGTCCTGCTGACTCACCGGAACTTGATCGCGCTGGTGGCGGGGTTGTATCACAACAAATTGGCCGAAGATGAATTGGACGGCGCTGCGGCGGCTCATCCAGTGTCGATTCTGACGGTGCCGCTATTTCATGTTTTCGGGTTCTTCATGCTGATCAGGGCGGCGGCTCTGGGGGAGAGCGTGGTGTTGATGGAGAGGTTCGATTTCGTGAGAATGCTGGAGGCAGTGGAGAGGTATAAGGTTACTTATATGCCGGTGACGCCGCCGCTGGTAGTGGCGATGGCGAAGTCGGATTTGGTGGACAAGTTCGACTTGAGCTCGCTGCAGGCTTTGGGCTGCGGTGGAGCCCCGCTCGGGAAGGAAGTTTCCGAGCGATTTCGGGAGAAATTCCCCCACGTGGAGATTTTGCAGGTACACTAAAATTATTTTGTTCAAAAGATGTTTATTTCTATATTCTCGTGCTAACAGTACATATCATATCATTGTTTATAAGATAAAGGTAATATTATATTATAGTCATTAATACGAAGATAAAAATTAATATGCGTTAGAATTATAGCCCGCAAAAGTAGCGAGCCAGATCGGTTCGATTGGGTCCAAGCCCGACGGGCTTTTACACTTTCGGCCCCAAAAAAATTGAAGTCCAAATAAGCCCCGGGCGGGTTCCCTAGGCTGTCGGAAGGGCGGATATTTTTTAGCTCATGTTTCTATTTTTTAATATATAAAATTCATATTTTAATTATAAAAAATAAATAATAATATAAATATAATTAATATAATTAAGATAATTTATAAAATAATTTAAGATAATTGATAGGTGGGGTCAGTCGACTTTCATAGATGTTCGAAAAAAATGGTTCAAAACTAAGCAAATAAATGAAATGAAAAAAGAAAAAAATAAGAAAAGAAAAAACAAAGAAGAACATTGATTAGGGTCTACCGGCTTTTTTGGCCCGAAACTCGGTAGACCCGGGGGTTTTTCGGGCTAGCTTTTCAGATTTGTTTCAGGTATTTAATTTTGAAGCCCAAACCCGGGATCAATATCCCGAGCTGGTCAATCTGATTTGGTTTATTTTGCCGGCTCTAGTTAGAATACACCGTGCAACCATTTCATCAAATTTAATAGGAGTTTATTAATTAAAAAATAATTAAATATTGAGGGTATGGGGGCTGGCCGCACCTTGCAACCGGATGCACCCAAAATCACATCAAATATGAATGGAATCAAATTAAACTTTCACTCTAATAATTAGAAACCAATCTCCATTAATTTTGTCTGAATGGATGACCAAAATTAGTTTCACGCCAATTTATATTTCTTCGTGTATTATGCAGAATATATTTTATAATATTTTTTCATATATTACAATAATATTTTTTAGTTATTATTATAAATTCTATAAGATTAACAATGCAGATTGTTTTATCATATATATGTGTGCGCGATCACATATTGAACTTGACACACATTAATGACCTCAATATTAGACATGCCATATTTATTGAAACTTCTCCTATAGGAGTTCTCCTAGATACACACTGCAGTGAATTTAGATGCACGGTACGTCCAATCGTAATTAATAAATTTTAACTATGAATTAATAAATTTTAATTAAGAATTGATTAATTCTATTTAGGATAGGTGAAACCTACATTAATTGATTCCTACTCGAATTATTGAAAATACATGTGTACATAACTAGCGACTGTAGTCATTCTCATGAAAATAGATGTATCGATTGAAAGCATGAAATCAAAATTGAACACAGATCTGAACTAAAAAATTGTTAGGTACAACTACAAGCCCACAAGGTTTATTTATTATTTAATTGTTTAAAGGCTAACTAGATGGAGTTGTCATGTTGTCATTTTGTGTGTTTTGAGTATTTAATTAACTCTTTTTTATTGCTCGTAGCACGTGAAAGCCTTTGGACCTATTGCTAGTGTATTTTGTAGTCATTTGGCACTTATTCTGGCTTTTAGAGTAGATGAATGGGGACACTTCATATTGTATTACTAAGCAAAAGGTTTGAAGTCTAGGAAAAAAACACTCTTACTAGCATTTGCCGATCAGTCAATGTTAAAAAGTTAGATGGTTACGATATAAAATACTTCAAGATGAGTTTTATTTAAAAATGAGTTCCAAGTGCCAAGATGTTGACTATTATAAGAAAGTTTGGCTGTTACATACGTCGCAAGTTGAGTCGGTTAATGTTATATACGTGGCGATCATTTATACTTTTTTGGTGATCAACCCATGATTAATGATCAAATTCTAATTATTTTTTACCGTTTTCTTCAATTTTAACCTCTAGCTAGTGCTGCAGTTCAAATTTTAATTATTAATTATTGTTTATTAATTCAATCAGAATCTATTAATTTGGGATTGTTTAGTTAATAATTGATTATTAAGATTATTATCCCATAATTATGTGTACAATTTTTAAAGCTTATCTTTCCAGTAATAAATGTTAATTAGGGTTTCATTAGAAAATATCTTTTTATGTAATAAATATTATTCAATAGTCAAATTAATAGAGGAATATGATGAGACATAGAAAACTATGAGATAACGAAGTCAAACAGATTATGGTATGCATAAGGATTTGTAATTAATAGGCTCTTAATATTTCAGGTCAATAGAAAATACTAGAACTGTGATTCTTATCTTTTTTATTACACAAAAATTTTGTTACATGTGATCAGTACGGTGTAGATCGAATAAAATTATTATTTGGTCTTAAGAAAAATATCATTTGCGTTGAAAAAAAGTATCAATGTCCGTATATGAGATCACATCTTTTTTATTATTATTACATATTGATTTTGAGTTAATCAACTATTCGAAAAAAAAAATATGCATTCAATTATATATCTAATAAATATAAAATATTTGATTTTCTAATAAACAGTTGTCAATTACAATATACTATATATGTCTGCTGCCAAACTACGAAGTTAATCATTGATATACGATATTATTTATTTCCATACATAAAAATAGCTGAAGGATGCTCTGGACGAGAGTGTGTGTATGATTGGAGGAGGGGGATGAGGGGAATATATTTGACAATTTTTTTAGTTTTCATGAGCTTTAATAAGAGTGTAACTGAGTCTGTCGTTGAATTCCTTGATGAGAAGCTCTGTCAGTCAGCGAAATGCAACTGAGACTTAAATGTGCGGAAAGTGGAATAGAAAAGCATTCTCGTTCATGTACTTAGAAATATTTGGATATTGTCAGAACATAAGTTAAATGCTAGCAGACGTTATACTAATGCGGGTCGTCATAATGAGGCTGAGTTCATTGATGATATGTTGAGTGTAAGATGTGAGATAAAGAACATTCAGTTAATAGAAAGGTAAACGAAACAAGAATCTAACGTGATTCGAAAAAAATCCTCATACATCCACGAACCTGACGAACTTGTCTTTCTCTCTTTCTCTCTCCTTTGAGGAAGTCTCGTATTTATAGAGATATGGTTTTAAACTAGTCGTTGGAAAATAGTCATTTGAAATCCAAGCTTCGTCTGAGAAAGATACGAATGTTGGACTTGTCGTCTTGTGATTGGTCGCATAGTGAGTCAAATAAATGCATTCAGTAAGCTATCAGTTTATCTAACTTTTCTCCATCAGCTTCCTTCTTCAGTCTTCAACTAAGTCCATATCTGAACCTGGGCTAACTTTTCATATGTTATGATTTGTTACAAGGTTGAGATTCATTGAGTTCTTCAAGTTCTATAATTTTTGATGCATGTGATTCAAATTTTCTGATGGCACAATGATCATCAGATTCCCTGACAATTTAGGCTCTTTGAATTTTTTCTCTGAACTCAGTCTTCATAAAATCAAATCTTTCAACATTAAGCTCTTCCTTTGATGATTAGCTTAGTTAACTTTAAGTGCATTGTCTGTTGCTCCTAACATCGTTAACTCGTTCTAGCTGCTTAAGAGCTTGAGGCTTATCCTCTGATGAGTCAACTGAAGTCATCTGAGTTAGTTCCTAAGCTCGATTACTCCTCAGACTAAGATTTGTCTAAGCAAAGTTTAGCTCTCTAACAGACATTACATCATTGGCTATCATCGAAAGATAAAACTTTACATATCTTTTTAGTTGGGTTTGAGATCTAATCAAAACATCATCAATCTCAAATTTCCAACAATAACACTAAAAACAACTACTTATATTCGATAAATATGTACTTATTATAAAATAGCATAGTTTTATAATTTTATTTTGCCTATTATATTTCTATTATATGTAATCTAAAGGTAATAGTTTATGTGATATACTATATTTATCCATTTATTTATTATTTATTATTATTATAAAAGTGTATATTCTTACAAATTTCGATTATACCTAAAATATCCTTATTTAATTTTTATTAATAGTTTATATAGTAATTTAATCTATATATATATATTATATATATAATTTTGTATATATATATATATTTTCTATGTTTAGTATAAGATTAGAATAATTTTGTATATAAAGTTGTTAAAAAATCATTTAAATACCAAAATATGATAAGATTTTCTATTTATTACTTTATATAGTAATTTAATCGTTCGATGAGCCACATCAAAATATATATATATATATATATATATGATTTAGTATAAGATTAGAATAATTTTGTATATAAAGTTGTTCGAAAATATAATAAGATTTTCTATTTTTTACACATATATTTATTATTCAATATCAATACTTTTATGTGCATTGTCACGTACCATCCTACTAGTCTTTTGAATTTTTTTAAAAAGGTAATAAATTATCAATGAAAAATATGCAAAAAAACACACATATATGTACAATACATTATAATACAGTAAAGTTAATTGCTAATTAAATCCCAACTTTTTGAATTTTGTTGCATGTTAGAACTAACTTTGTTAGCATTTCAATTAGGATAATAACTGATAATATCTCCATATTTGGACATTTTTACTTAGTGTCATAACATTAGCATATTGTTAATAAAATCTCAAACGTTCCATAATTTTTCACTTAATGTCTTCCGATGAGTGTCCGGCGTCCATATGCTTACGTGGCTCGTCGGTGAGTCAACGTCCGCAATCTATGTAGATAAGTGGTAGTATGGATTATATCCCAACGTTTGGATCTTTTCACTTAGTGTCCCAACGTAAGCATATTGTTATTAAAATTCATAACGTTTCATAATTTTCACTTAATGTCATTTGATGAGATTTCGGCGCTCATATACTTACATGGCTTGTCGAAGAGTCCATGTCTGCAATTCATATAAATAATTAAAAAATAATATAAGAAACGGTGTTATTTCTCGCATGCGGCTTCAAGATTGGTCAAAGTTCTAAACGATCTCCTCCTCGAATCGACCGATAAAAGGTTGTCGGAGATGGTGTTGAGGGTGTTTGATCTGCTCTGTCAGTATGCGTAGGGAATGACAAGGATGTTACGGCACGATGCCGGACTGGTCGTGGTCTCAAAGAAGATACTTAGGGTTTCACACACGATGAGTGAGAGGCGGTGAGGTAACTGAATTCGATCTCGAGGTTCTCAATGACGGAGGCGGTATTGTAGAAGATGGTGCATAGACTAGTGTTGAAGTTGTGCTTGGTGTTGCAGGTCGAGTGTGAGGTGAAGACGAAGGAGATGGCATGAGATATCTTGAAGCCGAATGTGAGAAATAACATCATTTCCTATAATAGTTTTTTAATTATTTATATGAATTGCAGATGTGGACTCTTCGACGAGCCATATAAGCATATGAGCACCGAAAATTCACCAAATGATATTAAGTGAAAAATTATGAAACGTTAGAAATTTTAATAACAATATGTTAATGTTGGGACACTAAGTGAAAAAGTCCAAATATTGTGATATAATTTGTTACTACCTCTTATCTATGTGGATTGCGGACGTAGACTCTCCGGTGAGCCACGTAAGCATATGGGCATCGGATACTCATGGAGGAAATTAAGAATAAATTATGAAACGTTTGGGATTTTATTAACAATATGCTAATGTTGGGACACTAAGAGAAAAAGGTCCAAACGTTGGGATATTACATGTTATTATCCCTTTCAGTTATATCATAATCTTTCGAATTGTAGCAATTTTGTCTCTCCTAAAGTTTTGGGTAAGTCTGGAGCTGAGATTTAGGCGTGCATTCGATGTCAAAATTCAAAATTGATTAAGAACTTCTGAAGCCTATTTTATGGATTGTCTTTCTGTACATGATGTTAGACATCCAACAGATGATTAATTGAGTCAGAAGTTGGCGTGATAGAGTTCAAGACTTCCTGGCGATTCTGGTTTTAATTTTGAAAGTTTGATGATAAAATTTAAAACATGAGATGACAATCCAAACAATGTGCTTCAAAAGTCCTCAATTGATTAAAAGTTTGGACATCATATGAGCATCTAAATTTAAGCTTCAAACTCGAAGAAAATAGGAAATAATAACTTACTCCAATGCGAAAGGTTGTGATATTACATGCATGTGGTATAGTTGTTAATATTTGAGGAAAAATGTCTTAGGTTCGAGTTCACTGTCACGCAGTCACTAAATTTATTTGTTTACCCAAAAAAGTTGGAATAATATTGAAATATTTGAAAAATTAGGCCTAATTTGCAACAAAGTCCAAAGGTTAGGGAGTTTATTAGCAATTAACTCAATATAATATATATTTGCTATTTTCAATACTGTCTAATTTCCATTAACATTTTTAATTTCAGAATGTTTTTGTAAGTACTTTTGCGTCTTAATACATAGTTTATTTATATATGACAAAAAATGATGACATTGAAAGAAAATTCTGTGTTTACATATGTGGCATGTTGGCTCGTTTCTGTATATGTAGATGCATATTTAACAAGTTCATAATGTTTTGATGTTCAATAAACTGCATATATATACATATTGAAATAATGAGTATTGATAGGACTCTAATCGCAATTGGAGCGTAGAAGATTCGGATGCATATCTAAAAGAATCTTTATGAGAGAAGACTTTGTATTAGAGTCTAACTCTATTAGAATCCTTATGAGAGAAGACTTTGTATTAGAGTCTAACTCTACTTGATGACTTATAAATAGAGACTAGATTAGGTGAGAGAGGATGAAGATCTACACTCAGATCGATCACTTGATCATCTACACTCTTTGTAATCGCTTCTTACACGCTCAATACACATACTCTCTCTTGCTCCGTGGACGTAGATCTAATTCAAAGATCGAACCACGTTAATCCCTCGTGTTCTTTACTGCATTTATTACCCTACGAAAATTAGATTTATCAAGTATTATTACTTGATTGTGATTAACATGTTGAACTTTGAAGTAATATTTGATATTACTATTTGAAATTCATTGAATCATTTAGATAAATATACTTGAAATTTTGTCAAACTAATTATTGTAGCTTGCTGCCTCTAATGCTAGAAAGGAGTGGTTTGCTACTTTGTAATGCTATTTATGAATTGATGGATCGAGTTTGTTGCACAGGGCTATGGTTTGACCGAGAGCACGGGAGGGGCGACGCGAACAGTGGGGCCAGAGGAGGCAAAGAGACACGGATCTGCTGGGCGACTGTCGGAGAACATGGAAGCTAAGATTGTTGATCCTAAGAGTGGAGAGGCCTTGCCTCCACCACAGCGTGGGGAACTATGGCTACGAGGACCTTCAATCATGAAAGGTTGTAGCAATTTCTACTAGTTGTATCATGTTTATTTATAGGCCAAATTAATGAAATAATGATTAAGTTGTTTGATATTTAAATACTCATGTGATATATAATGGCAGGTTATGCTGGGGATGATGCAGCAACAGCTGCAGCCTTAGATTCACAAGGCTGGTTGAAGACTGGAGATCTTTGCTACTTTGACCAAGATGGTTTCCTTTTCATTGTTGATCGCCTAAAGGAATTGATCAAATACAAGGCCTATCAAGTGATCATCTTTGCTTTACAAATATATATTAACGAGAGAATTTTGTGCGAGATTGTCTGATTGGTGACGTGTCAAGATCCGAATTCATATACTATTGAACACCACTAAAATTATAAATATGATATTTGATATGTAGTTTAATCCAAATTAATATCGGATTCGTCTGACAGTTTTACACGAGTTTTTGTCAATTTTAATTTGATATGATATTTCATTTGACGAAATATGAGACATATTGCAGGTTCCTCCGGTGGAGTTGGAACATTTGCTTCAATCACTTCCTGAAATTGCTGATGCAGCTGTGGTTCCGTAAGCATTCCCCTTTTCTCCATTTAGTTAATCTGTTTATTAAAATTGGCATTTATCTCAATTCAACGTATAGGATTGTAGAGAAAATTATTTTTCTATCTAGGAGTTATTGCAATGCTTCAATAGTAAACAATGCTTAATCGACATTATGGTTAAGCCATTCGTCATAAAACCAATCCTAGATTTACACGGTTCATTGACAGCAAGTTGGATCCTCAACGATAATTGTATTTTACTTTATGGAAATTTATGAAAATGGAGAGTTTTATGTGTATAGGAAATAATTTAGATAGTCAAAATTTGATACGCTTTAAATTTTCTCTGTACATGGCGATTATCAATAGGAGATGTTGCACAATATTGCAATAGAGGATCCACCTTGTATACGTCTGCCATATTTAACGATCTCTCTGCCAAATATTTCATAGAATTCGGAGCTTTCATTATTTTACAATTTCTACTATATTTGACGAATTATCTGCTGTAAATAAAGAGACTACTCCGCATTACAGTCCTTTGGCCTCTGTCTGATTATTTTTGATGCATTTTGATAAATATATGATAGTACTTAAGCAATTATTCTTTTTATACGTAGGTATCCTGATGAAGAAGCAGGCGAGATTCCCATGGCCTATGTCGTGAGAAAACCGGGCAGCACTCTCACTGCAACTCAAATTATGGATTACATTGCCAAACAGGTAAGTCAAAATTTTCTCATGGAATTAGAGTGTGAAGGTTCATGGGGGCGCCCTTTTTGAATAAAGATATATTGAAATTTTACTTACACCTACTTTTTATTTATTTATTCAATTTTTAATTATCAAGCGACGATCCTTTTGTACCTCACAGGTTGCTCCTTACAAGAAAATACGACGTCTTGCATTTATCGACTCGATTCCAAAATCTCCAGCCGGGAAGATCCTTCGGAGAGAGCTCGTTCACCACGCCGTTTCTTCTACTTCATCAAAATTGTGATTTCTTAGGACCTCTCTCTTCTTTATAGCATGTTTACGAACGTACCCACCCCATTTCTCTCATTTTTTATTTATTTTTATGATTATCATTATGTGGTACCGAACATACTTGAACGAGCATTGCAACCAAAATTCACATACTTGTTAATACTTTTTGCTTTAAGTTTCAAATTAATACTCATTAACACATAACAACTAATGGGAAGTTCAAACTTTTCAAACCAAAATAAAAAAGAATGGAATAAAATTATAAAGAAATAAAGACAGAGATTATGCTTCCCTAATAATATCTTCGCAAGAACTGCTTTAATGGTCTAGCAATTTAAAACAATGAATGTGGATGAACGAGAATGGTACACCTACAACACTATTGAGATAATTATAATTTTTTTTGTAAATTCTAATAAATTATATTAAGCATTAGTATGGTTTATTTCTCCGATTTTCGTAATATTTTGTGAAGAATATTCTCAACTTACATTTATGTTTCTCCTATAATTACTGATTAAAGTTTTCGACCCGAATGTCTTGAAAGGCCCTTACGATATTGTTATGCAAGACTTAAATGAATAATAATTTTTTAAATGTAAAATACCATTTGACGAGTCAAATATATGGATTCAATGACATATTGTAATTCTTACAAATGATTTATAGTGTTTGGTTTTATTAGAACATTAAGCGGTTCGGTTTGGTTAGGTTAACCGAATTACTCGAAAAAGTGGGCAAAACCGAATGTTTTTAAATTTTGGTTAGCGAAAATCGATCGATTCAAACGGTTCGGTTTTGGTTAGCGAAAAATCGAATTAAAATTAATTAATAATAAAAATAAATAAAATAATAATTAAAATAAAAATAATAATAAAAAAATTGATACTTATTATAAATAAATAAAATAATTAATAAAGGAATAATTAAAAATTTATTTTAATAATTTTTAATTAATTAATTAATAATGAAAAATAAAAAATGATTTTTCGGTTCGAACAGTTTCGGTTATCGGTTAACCAATAACCGATTTTTTTAACTCGGAACGATGAATTTATCGGTTTTCGATTAACAATTTATCGGTTTCGGTTCGATTCCAATTCTGACCGAAAACCGTTTAGACACTCTTAATTTTTATCATAACTGACTGATCAGGCTATTATGCACAACTGTGATATTTGGACATCAAGAAATCCACCCAACCACTATGTCATCCCAATTAATAAAATATTTGAAAGTTTCATTAATATTAACCATTTACCTCTAATATAATTGGATATTTTAGATATTCAAAGAAAAAAAAAAGAAAAGGTAGAAATTGGAAAATTGGGATTCTTTGATAATTGTAATATCTCCGATTATGAAGGCCTTAACAACGCTACGAAGCTCAATCCTACACCTTGTGATTCACATCCTTAGAGTTTGATACTTTTCTGTATGTGGCATTCATTATCCTCTCAGCCTCCTGCTGCCTCTTCTCCAAATGGCGAAAATGCTTCCTTCAATCCACCTGCATACCACTTGTTCGATGAAATGCCAGCCGTCTTTCTCTATGAACGTCTGGCTTCCCTCAACACTTCGCTTAGAGAAGAAGCCGCAGTTGTTCTACCACAGGAACCGCAGTTTCCAGCGCTTCCCCACCCGGTCGTTGGAGACGGAGAGCGACGGAAAATTATCCGATGGCGGGAGTGAGGAAGCTGAGTTGGTGGGTGATGTAAGCTCTGGTTCTAATTCCCACGTTGATGATGAGTACCCAAGTGGTGAGTTTGTGTATAGGGAGAACGATCTTTGGAAAGATCTGGTCGTCAAGTCCAGAATGTTGATCGCTTGGCCATGGCAGCGTGTCAAGAAAGGCAGTGTGCTCACCATGAAAATACGCGGCGAGGTGCCTTATTGTTTCCTCTTCTTTTATCATCATAGGTTCGTCTTAATTTGATTAGTCTATGTGACAAAATTTGAAAATGCCTCTCTTCTCTTCTCAGATATCTGATCAATTGAAAAGCCGTTTCTCCTCAGGATTATCTTTACCTCAAATTTGTGAGAATTTTATAAAAGCAGCTTATGATCCTCGCATTTCGGGTATTTATCTCCAAATTGAACCATTGAGTTGCGGGTGGGGGAAGGTTGAAGAAATTTATCGGCATGTTGTGGACTTCAAGAAATCAGGTAAAGCGGTTAACATTTCAGGACTTAAGTTTTGTTTGAATGGTGTTGTGTTGAGTTTCTTACTGACTTGAGAATATATTTTGGATTTCGTGATCTTTTTTTTTATAGGATATGAATGTAGCTAATCAAGATTCAAGAGTAGTATGGGCTAGCTCCACAAAAACTCTTCATCAGTTTCTAGATGCATTTCATTTGTAGACTTGACATAGTGTATATGGTGTTAGAAGCATCTTTTACATAAGTACCACATGTTTCAATAGTATGACCTGAAAGGCTTGAAAAATTGTAGATTGGTTGACCTAGTGTTCAGCTTGCTGCCATATATCTCTTGGGCATGCATGAAATTTATTTCTTTTTGAGCATGTGTTGGACTCTGAACAAAGAATCGGGGAAAGAAATTTACTGACATGAAGAATCAAGAAACAATGTCTTGAAGCAAAACCTATTGCAGGACCAGACTTTCAGATGTTTCTCAAGGTCTTTTCTGAATTAGTGTGTCGTTGAAGTGTAGTAGTAGAAATCCAAATCTAAAATCGATTTTGTGAAGTACTAATAACACTGGCATTTAATGTTCATAAACCATGAGCACATTCACGAGTACCTGTGATGCAGAAATTGGACCTTGAACTGGTCGTTTGTCATCCTGATATGTTGGCTGTTTTACTTGGTAAAGTTCATTTTCCTTCCATTTTTAAGGTGAATGAAACATGGGATACAGTTTAGACAAGTAACAACTGGTCATAGCAGTTAAGTGAGTGATCATTATATTATGGTGTGTGTGGTATGCGTCTAATACTTCCAAAGCCTAACTTGTTACCATGTTGAGTAGCTACTGGAGTATCTTTTAGGCTTGTAAATCTTTTTTTCTGCAATATTGTAGGAACATATTCGTTTACACATATTCTTTGGTTGATATACTATTTTAAGGAGTTATTAGTTTTTATACAGGAGTTGGTCTTATTGTTGGTTTTACCTGTATTAGACTTTATACAAGTACTAGAAAGTACAATTTCCATTTGTTTAGATACTTATATTGTTTAAAATTTTTAACGAGTAATTATTCTCAGTAATCCTGTTAGAGTACATTGAGAATACTAAAATATTTTTCAGAGATATGTCTTAATTCTCCGACTTCAGTGCATTTTCCAGAAGACATGCCTGGTTCTCTTTTCATTATACTGTTCTGAATTCTGATTTTTTAATTTTATCCAAAAAGTGTCACCTCTGATGATGTCCTTTGTTGAGAAAAAAAATTAAGAAGCTATAGTCGAACTGTCTTAAAGTTTGATGAACATTGTCATCTAGGCTGACCAGAGCAAATGAAACTTCCGATTCTTGCCAGTGGTTGAGTACTTAATATGACATCAATGAAAATCTTTCTGATGGAACTCTTTGCATTATTCTTAAGGCCTTCTAGCAAAGAAAGACAAATTATGAGCTCAGATTCCAGTCTATCATATATGCTATTGTGTTTGAGGACCAAAGTTTCTTATGCTGTATTTTATTCTTCGAATGCTTCTTAATTTGATCCCGTGTACTAAATTTCAACATCTTTACCAGAAGAGCTGAAAACTTCTGTACAAGGATCCTGGTAAAACTTGTTCGGAAATTGTAAAAAGTTTCAAGATAGGATAATGCTGTTCATGATGCACGAGTTAGGACAATGCTGTTCACAAGGCATGGGGTATTAAATAACAATTGTAAATTGAGGCTCTAGGATGAAGATTGAATTCACTTATTATATGGAAGTTCTTCATTTACCCTGATGGTCTATTTTCTTGCATAATAAGTTCAATGATAAAATCTTCCATGCAATTTGCAGGCAAGTTTATTGTGGGCTATGTGCCAGTATGTGGAGAAAAGGAGTATTACATAGGCAGTGTTTGTGAAGAGCTTTATGCCCCACCAAGTGCTTACTTTCAGTTGTATGGGTTGACTGTTCAGGCAGCATTCCTTGGAGGTCAGTTGTTTCTGGTGGCTATGGCTATGGGAAACACTTATTATTTTACTAAATAAAGTCAAGGCAGTATGGTCTCTCAAAACTTCTTTTTTAAACAAGAAGCCTGATAATAGGCAGCCGCTTAATTTTCGCCAAAGAGGTGACATTGGCATGCACTTCTCAGGATGGACCAAATTTTGGTTCTGGAAATCTATACTTTTTGGATAAAACCCATTTGGTATATAAATAAGTTATTTTTAGTCATTTTAATTTAAGACATGTCCAGAGATGTTTATCATATTGGGAATTCCATGTGGCAATCATGTATTTGGAGTGAATAATGATATGTATTCATCAATGTATTCTGGAGGAATGAAAATGAATATGTATTGAGAACCATCAATAGGCTAATCTATTCTAGAATAAAAAAAATAGAATTTTCGCCTCTCATGGGATTCGAACCACGGTGAAAATTCAATTTTGGATTCATTAATCAGTATTCATTAACTTTCATAGCATATTCATTTTGAATAAAGAAAGTTCTTAGTTCTCACGTTAAAATTAGTTCTTATTTGAACCTCTCTCTCTCTCTATATATATATATATATATATATATATGGGTTAGATCTAGTGAGAATTCATTTTTTTAGAACTTGAGAATTATACACAGACGTATAAAGTTGATGAACAAAATCTATAAAGTTGTGCACAACGAAAATATTATAAAATTGTTGAACAACAAAACAATTTTAGAAAGTGTTTGTTATGCATAACTTTATACCGTTATGTCCACATCTTTACACGTCTTATGCAAATTTAGTAAAGTTCTAAAAAAAGATGTAGTTCTCATTTGATCTACTCCTATATATATATATATAGGAGGGTCATATAGTACCTGAGCCTGAGGTAGTATATAGTACTCAATCTCATTCATTCATCTCATAGATCATATGGTGGAGATTTTTCGATTTTTAAGCTTATTTTCGCTGATTTCTACAGTAACTCAATAAGGGTAGATTAATAATTTGATTAGTTATGTGATTGCAAAAGATAAACCATATATATAGTTTAACTGATTTATGCATTTAAATGAACACAAAAATGCATGCAGTTGAACACAAACATGCATGTAAGTTGGAAGCGCGTGCTCAGCGCCCAGTGTGTGCTCGTGCTCGCGCGTTGCGTCTGTTGGCTAACATGCATTTTAATGTTTTGTTAAGTGCATGAACATGTTTTATTAAATACATGAATGTGTTTTGTTTGCATATTTGTGTTTCGTGGCCAACAAGTAGGTTTATGTTTTGTTATATATATGTTTGTGTTTCGTGTCAGCATGCAGTTTTATGTTCTATTAAATACATGAATATATTTTGTAATATGCATGATTATGTTTTTCGACAGCAAACCTCTCATTCATCATTTTCCGTCAATTCCTACGTCTATTTCCTCAATTTTCGGTGAATTTCGCCCACCATAGCCACCATCTCTCTCGATTTCTCAATCTTCTATCAAATTCTTCTCCTATTTTTTCCTCATAATCTATCAATTTTGTTATCAATTTTTTTTTTTTTTTTCCTTTCGAAATCTGCTGTTATTTTGCTGTTCATGTGTCATTGCTGTTGTCCGCCGTCGCCGCTGCATTTAAAAAAAAATAGAAGAAAAAGATAGGAGGAGAAGAGAAGAAAAAAAATATTGATTTTCTTTCTTCCATATTTTGCCATTTGCAAAATTTTAAAATTTTTGAAAAAGAGTTGTCACGTGTTAGCTTGTGGTGCGATCACATATTCAAAATGTGTGATTTAGATTGGATACTACATACTACCTAAGCACCGGGTACTACGGGAATCCAATCCTATATATATATAAAATTAGGTTCAAAGGAGAACCATTTTAATCCTAAAAACTAAAAACCAAATGAATTCGATATGAAAGTTGATGAATTCTTTGTGAAAGTTACGGAATTCAAAAACTCGAAACTTGGGAGAAAATTTCAATTTTTGGATTCAATAACTTTCCTAACATAATCCATCAACTTTCACAACGAATTCATCATTTTTTGGTTCTCACGATAAAAATAGTTTTTACGTTAACCCTCCCCTAAAAACCATTTGTATCCTAAAAAACTAGGAATCAGATGAATTTGATATGAAAGTTGATGAATCCGCTAGGAAAGTTACTGAATCCAAAAAAATTGGAATTTTTACCCATGTTCAAATCCCACGAAGGACAAAAATTTCATTTTTTTGGATTCAATTACTTTCCCGACGGATTCATCAACTCTTATAGCGAATTCATCATTTTTTGTTTTCATTTTCTCACGAAAGATGGTTTTATGTTAACCTTCCATATATATATATATATATATATATATAGTGGATCAATGAGAATATCTTTTTGCGAACTCTGCGAACCATGCATACGTTGAAGATGATGCACAAAGCGGTATAAAGTTGTGCATAACGAAAACTTTCTAAAATTATTTTGTTGTGCAACAATTTTAGAAAGAAGCACAACTTTATAGATTTTATTCATCAACTTTATTGCGTGCATAGCTCTCAAGTTCTCAAAAGATGAGCGGATCCAACCCTATATATATATATATATATAGGAATGAATCAAATAAGAACTACATCTTTTTTGAGAACTTGAGAACTATGCATAAGACATGTAAAGATGATGCATGGAACAGTATAAAGTTGTGCACAACGAAAACTTTCTAAAATTGTTTTGTTGTGCAACATTTTTAGAATGTTTTTGTTGTGCACAACTTTATAGATTTTATTCATCGATTTTATACGTTTATGCATAGTTCTCAAGTTCTCAAAAAAGATGAGTTCTGACTGGATCCAACCCCTATATATATATATATAGGGAGTAGATCAAATGAGAACCACATCTTTTTTGCGAACTCTGCGAACCATACATGAGACGTTGAAGATGATGCACAAAATGGTATAAAGTTGTGCATAACGAAAACTTTCTAAAATTATTTTGTTGTGCAAGAAATTTAGAATGTTTTCGTTGTGCACAACTTTATAGATTTTATTCATCGACTTTATATGTCTGTGCATAATTCTCATGTTCTCAAAAAGATGAGTTTTCACTAGATCCACCCTATATATATAAGTTGTGCACAACAAAAACATTCTAAACATGTTTCACAACAAAACAATTTTAGAAAGTTTACGTTGTGCACAATTTACTAGTTATGTGCATCATCTTTACACGTCTTATGAATGGTTCGCAGAGTTCGCAAAAAAGATGCAGTTCTCATTTGATCAACTCCCTATATATATATGCAATCTCTAACCCATACAAAAAGGAACTTGCAAATTATTTGATGAAGTCCCCAAACTATATGATAAGATAGGAGAAAGTAAGCATCTCTAAACACATGACAGAATTACTTTGTGTTGTAAAACAACTCAAAGATCGGCTTAGTACTTTACTCAGGTCCCTAAGTTTACCATCCAGCTATGAAAAACCTGCCTAATGCAATGTCAGACGAGCAAGTCGAGTCACATACCTGGACCTGACATTAGTTGGGCAATCTGCCTCTACCTGTTGCATGAACTACAAATTGTATCACATTTCACTTTATGGTTGATGGTGTGGCCTCAGTTGAGGCTTGGAGGAGTAGTTCTTACTTTTCAACTGTACTGTTAGGGTAATGCCTTTCAATCGGTTGAGAATTGTATCTCATTTTCTTTATTCCAAGATATTGCTTGTCCTAACTTTTGGTGGATATATTTTAGGCATGAAAAGAAGTGAAACCCATCCAGATTCTCGACTAGATTAAATGTGCATTAATTTGTCCGATAATTGAAGTATTTTGTAAAACTAAAAAATTCTTCTTTCTCCTATATGGATGTTTATTGAGAAAATTAATATATTGGTTCTTTAGATATGTTAGATATCTTATTTTAACTTTTGGCAGCTAGAATCTTTGAATACTTCAGTTTTATATCAATATCTTTGTAAGAATCTAGGAGAGAGTTATTACATATCTCAAATTCACAAAGGTACTTTATGGATCATTTTTTATTGATAAAAGCCTTTAACTAAATGTTAAGAATCCAATAATGAATTTACTGTCAATAGTGCTGCTTTCCCTATCTTATGGTCCCCTTTTAACTGCAGTGGAGTGGCATCCAAAATTGTTTTGTAGGTGTCTTGGAGAAAATTGGGATCGAGCCTCAGGTTCAACGGATTGGTAAATATAAGAGTGCTGGGGATCAACTTACACGTAAAAACATATCTGAAGAGAACCGCGAGATGTTGACGACTTTGCTTGACAATATTTATGGGAATTGGGTAGAAAAAATTTCTCTTGCTAAAGGTAATTTGGAATGAGCGCCCTGGTTAAACTCAAGATATTTTATCATATAATGTCATAATTCTGTATGCAGGAAAGAAAAAAGAAGACATTGTGAGCTTCATCAATGAAGGAGTATATGAAATTAATAGACTGAAAGAAGACGGCTGGATAACTGATATAAAATATGATGATGAGGTACAATGCGTTATATGTGTCTTACTTATACATTGGAACATTGGCGAATACATTATAGTCTATGGTTGGTCAACCATCCGTAGTGGTCGTCTTCCTCTCATACATATCCTTTCTGTTCCAGGAAAGACTTATAGAAACATGTCGACTTATGTCCTCCCAGATGTACTTTGACATATATTTAGAGCATACATATAAATTAGGTAAAGTTGAAGTCTCGGGAATTCACAGCCTTAGCTTGCTATAATAACTTTTACAACTTTTCTGAAATTGACTATATGGAAAAATAAATAGGAAACAATCATTAGCAGAGACACTAGTTTGCAATACCAGTACCACTGGAAGCAACTAAAAGACCTAGCATCTTAACACGCATGAACTCAAAATGGTTCCTCCTCTGATCCTGAGGCATGAAATGTTGTAATTCATGATAGAGTCGGCATTGAACTTGGTATTAGTGACGTAGTGCCCTATATGCATTACTGTGCTGAGACGAAGGTACAACTCTCTGCTAATTTATTTTCTGTTAAGATATATATCATATTGTAATGATCATTGAAGAAGAATCAAGCATCAATATCTTTTTTTACTTAGTCATATTTTATATTCATGATTCAAGAAGCAAAATTGCCTTGCTGATGCATATCAAACAATACTTTTTCCTAGAATACTATCTTGGGTTTAACAAGAGCTGTCAAGTAATCTGTATCAATTTTTAACCCTATCCTGTTGTAATCTGTAGCAAAAATATTCAATTGAGTCTTGATCTTGGACAACAATAAAGCTCAACTCTCCTCTTTTTGAATTGTTTTCTTTTGGGTAGATATTTGACTAGTTATAAGACTAAGGTAATTATCTTACCCCATATTGTAATTTACGTTTACATTGTACAAGATCATTTATACTGAGAATATGTGAGATGTGCGACATGTCTGAAAATTTTCACTTGTCAATTAATGAGATCTCTATTTTCATATATATAAATACAAAGAGTTCTGCTTCCGGAACTGCTTTCTGTTTTGTCGAAATGATCATTCACATCTTATAGTAATTTCTCACATTTCAGGTTGTATCAATGCTAAAACAGCGTCTGGAAATTCCTAGTGATAATAAACTCCCTACAGTTGACTATAGGTACTTCTTTGTTGTACTTATTTTTTTGCCAAATCCTCGCTATTTTTAAATTTGATTTTGCATGTTCACTGGAGTTTGTGTACTTTTTCCTGGTTTCCATCGAAATTTGGAAGTTCTGTCATTCAGTTTTCATTTTACCGTATTATTGTTTATACTTGGTTATCATCAGCCGAGCATGACCTCAAATCATTTTCATGGAAAGTATGCTTAGGAGCTTTCAGTATGGTTACTAAAGTTGAACCCAGTGATTTATTGAGAAATTTCCTGTTTCAGCTACTAAAATCCAGTGTTAAAACCTGTTTCCTTTTTTCCATAATTTTGGGAGGATAGTATTTTGTAACTCAGCCTAACCTATGAGGTTTAGCAGAATGAGTTACTGAAAACCTATCATGTCCGGTGGAAACAACATATTAATTTCTTCAAGCTGAAACTTCTTTCTTTTTCAATCTGATGCCGTTTTGTGGCTACAATTTATAAGTTTCTCTATGCTTGTAGGAAATACTGCCGTGTCAAGAAATGGACATTAGGATTGACTGGCTATAGAAATCAGATAGTCATAATCAGAGCCTCTGGAAGCATTAGCCGCGTTCGGGGTGCATTCAGTACATCCAACTCAGGGATTGTTGCTGAGCAATTCATTGAAAAGATTCGCACTGTAAGAGGTATGCCTGTAAGAGGTATGGGTGGGTATAACCCGGACCAGAACCAATAAATAAGTAATGGTTCTGGAACCGACCCATTAAACACTGGATCCGGACCGGACCCGGATCATCAACTATGAGTCTTAAGCGGTCCGGATCTGAGCGGGTCTGGAACCAGAACCGAACCAGGACCGGACAAGAACCAGAACTAGAACCAAAACCGTTGCTTTATAATTTAATGTGTTATGAGTGATTTTGAATCGATATGGATAAAACTAGCTCATTGACAAGCCTATTTAAACTTAGACATGTCAATAGACGGGTTTTAATCGGACCAGAACCAATAAATAAGTATTGGTTTTGGTTCTGGAACCAGAACCAGATCCGGACCGGACCGGACCATCAAACTATGGATCTAAACGGTCCGGGTCTAAAGCGGGTCTGGAACAGGAACCGGAACCAGAACCGCTGCTTTAAAATTTAATGGGTTTTGAGCGGTTCCGGATCGGTCCGAGTAAAATCCACCCATTGACATCTCTATCTGTGTATGTGCGGAAGAAGTATTATCTTCTTACTTCTAAAAGAAAGCAGTTGGTGAGAACATAAAACCAACACCTACTGTATTTACTGTACGAGCACTGTAGTGTTGTCTACATAATCTATAATTTCAATAATCATTACGAAGGAACAAACTATTTAAAAAAGAGGGAGAGATAAAGTAAACAGAGACATGAGCTTGGAATCCAGAAAAAAAGACTGCTTACACAATTAATGCCAGTCATTAATTCTGGGTCTCCATGGCACAAAAGACTCTTATGCAAGGGTTTTTTCATGCTGATGTTTTTCTAGTTGGCCGTTTTGGATTCCAAGACGTGTTCTTGCTGTATCATAATTATCATTAATTTTCAAAACCTAAGGAAAACAAGAATCATAAGTATATGATTGTTAGTATTAGCAATCTTTTTTTGTGGGGTAATTACATGGTATACTGTGATTCATCAAGTTTCCAGCTGGTACTTGATCACTGTAAGACAACCCATTTGTTATTGAAGTTGACCCTTTCTGTAAAGAGTTAGTGCCTAGTGAGAGATAATTCTTTGAGAGCTTCATGTTGGTCAAGAGCATCTCCAGATCCAGAACATTTTTGAAGTATTAAGATACAAGTCAAAAGTATGTTTGTCGATTTAAAATAAGGAAAAAGCACTCTGTAAGGATTCCCAGTTGGTTTATGCGGACCTATTAGAACTTGCTGCCTTTAATGGAAAAGATGAAACTGGAAAAAACTTTTTATCTACCACATCTTTTATGAATGATAAACCATCATGAGCATTTCAATCTCCTGAATTCAAGCTTGATCAGATGAAAAACATGGACAGAGAGAACTCGTTGGTGGAAAACATTGATGGCATTATGTTACTGCAAAATAATTCATCTATAGATAGTATCTGATGACATACTTTTCTGTTCATCTGATTTATTCTCTTAAGGTTTTTTCAGATTCCAAAAAGTACAAGGCAGTTGTCATTCGCATTGACAGTCCTGGAGGGGATGCCCTTGCATCTGATTTGTAAGTATTAGTTTTTGTTGTCTTTTATTTCTTCCCTTCTGACAGTTACCTACTTTTTGTTTATAGTGTATAATAAAATTCATTTTGGTGTATCTTATTCACTTTTAGTTCATATCAATAGTTTCTTTTGTAACTTAAGGTTAGTCTAATTTGGCCAAACTTTGTCTATTAGTGTCATGCAGAAATTTTGTTACCGCATTATGTCTATTTGCTTTTATTTGCTAATTTTAGTACCATTCTATTGTTGTGTTGAAATATATGAGCTGAAGTGACTATGATAATATTACTCATATATAACTAGTTAAATATATCCTGAGACATGGGAACAGCTGAAGAAGATTTTCTTGCATCTTAATGAACAAGAGTAGCAGAAACATCTTCATTATATCTTTATCATTAAAAATATAAAGAGCAGTTATGCTGGGAAAATGTCGAAGACTTGCTCTGCAACTAATACTTCTATTGTGCTTAACAAATTCGGGACTAATTCTTTAAGTGGATATTAACAAGATTGCCCTATATGCAAATTTAACAAACCAAGTATAAAAAACTGAACAAGGTTCTGTTATAAATTCTACGTGCTCTTTATTGACTAGACTTTGTAAAATAGGTAATATCTTGTTACTAATCTCACGTTTCTTACGCTCTAGCCATATAAGCAGTCATCCTTGTAGAAAAACTATTGATGCTGCGAAAAGTTTAGTGTTAAAATATTGGTTATAACATCAGTGAAACTTTAGACAGAAGTTACAGAACAATAAGGTGTGGGCTCCTAAGTAACATTCAAAACTTTGGTGGTGACCATTTTGTTCATCAGAGAACCAACTGTGATGAAAGTTACACTATATTAAACTTGCACTTTGTCCGTTCTCCTCTTCTCCACAGGAGAAAATCTTAATAAATTGTATAATTACGCTTGATTCAAGGTAGTAATTACCAAAGCCTAATGTATAAAATGTCCATGTTGGATTAGTGGTTTCTTGCACTATTTCTGACAAAGGCCTATACATGCCTGGTGTACCTTAACAGAATCACTGGACATATATATTAAGGAACAATGAAAGGCCAAGAGAAGCATGAAATTAGTTATCTCATTTATTAGTTTTCTTGTGTTTCAACAGAATGTGGAGAGAAATCAAACTTTTGGCTGCCTCGAAACCTGTAATTGCATCAATGGCTGATGTTGCTGCTAGTGGAGGATATTACATGGCCATGGCTGCGCAGACTATAGTTGCAGAAAATCTTACACTAACTGGTTCCATTGGAGTTGTGACAGGTTCGTCTTGTATAACTTTTGATCAACTTCTTGCAAGAATAAAAATATTTGGGGGTAAAGATCTCTGCTGGGTAGTCAAGTTCTTCAATGCGGTTTAACTAGTAATAAATACCTTATGATGTCATCATCTGTAAATGGTTTGTTCACACACTCAACTATAGAGAACACAAGTTTTAGGATTTACAAAATGTATTGTTTGATTTATATAGATTTTTAGTTACTGAGGGGAATGACATCACAATATCCGGAGGGGCACATCAAGAGGAGTTTGAAGCTTATAAGCACATTAAATTCCTTGTCCTTTGGAAAAATCTTATCTTTTTTTTTTCCTTAAAAAAAGAAAGAAAATGTATGGTGTTTTTCAGTACTCACAAGATTTGATAATTTCTTAATTATATCTGTATGACCTTCTAATAAGATTTTTCGATGAAAGATGTTGCGATTTCCTCATTTATTTTATTTTTATTTTTTCTTTCACAGGTAACGCAATTATTTTTATAAAAAAAGAAAATGGTACAAAGGGACAAGTCATCCATTAAATGTTGGACATTCTAACTACAAAATACTATACATTTTAACTACAAAATACTACTCCAATCTTTAGATACTTTTAACACAGCAAAAGCTTTAAACTCTGTGATCTGAAATGCACCAAGCAACTTTGAACTGAACCTTATTCCACACCTCTTCTAAACTTCTTTCTCTATCCTCATATATTTTTCCATTCCTTTCAAGCCAAAGAGATATGTTGCTAGCAGAGCTCAAACGTAAAATTTCAATTGCATATTCTTCTGTTTTTCTGTCAATGGTTGGACTCCATCTCAAAGGTCACTCAACTTCATAGTTCTCATAGTTTCAGTTTATCTGTATTCCACCAGTATCATTTCCACTGTATTTTCGTCTCTTTTCCTTGCATCTTGTTGGCCTATTTTGTGTTTGCACATGCGTGCATGCATATGTTTAATTCTCTTTGTATATGGGTTACATTTAGTTTCAGCGGTAAATGCCTAAAATTTAATAACTTCATTACTTTTTTCCTAGGAAAGTTTAATTTGGAGAGTCTCTATGAAAAAATTGGATTCAACAAGGAAATCATATCTAGGGGAAGATATGCAGAGCTTACTGCAGCTGACCAGAGACCCTTCAGGTACATTGAATTTTTTGCTAAACTTATGTTTGTCTGTTTATTTGTGTTTCCTATTAAATAAAAAAAAATTAATATGAGCCGAACTTGGCTGCTTTCGTAATCTTTTATATTTCCATTTCCATTTCCATTTTTCTTTCTTTCCAACACCGGTATCAACCTTTAACAGACTTAAAAGGAATGACCTATGATAAAGAGTCTATTTGAATAAGTAGAGATATATACAAGGAAACAAACATGCAAATAAACTCTTCAAGTTCAACAGGCTATTGCTCTGAAGTTCTAGTTTCCATTTCTTCTCTCTGTGAAGTTCTGAATATCTGATTAACTTCATTAATGTTTAGTTGATAAACAGCACAAGTTTATTAGAACTTCAGAGTTTCCATATAATAACAAATTTAACCCATAAAATAACAAAATTTAAGTGTTTAATTTGGGCAGTGCTAGATGTAACAGGCCATATAATCAACTTTGCTCAATCACATCCCCTGGGAAATCTGGATTCTCATTTCTCAAAATAAGTCAGTCCACTACCATTGTTAAGATTTAAAACTGCCGTTGAGCTTGCTCGTATTTGCCAAAATGTGCAATTACATATCAAAATATAAATTCCCTCTAGTGATACTACAAGTAGCACCTGAGTTTTGTACTTGTTTTACAAACAATCCACTCAGTTGCTGCAATTTGTAAAATTGAAAGAAACATTTCGATATATTTGCAACTTACAAACTTTCTTTTTTGTTTTCATTTTTGCTTTGTACATGTGTAAATACATATAATCCAAGAAGCTCTTATAGTTGACCAGTTATTTAAATTAGACATTGAGCACCTTTTTCCGAAGTTTATTTGCCAGATCCCCTTAATTTTCTTCCTCATTCTCAGTTTTACTTATCATCATTGCCTACTAAATTAACATTTAAAACATATAGTTTTAAACAACAGGGAGATCATGACCTAAGATGCTGCTTCTATTACTGTAATTTATGAATGTGATCTGTTTATGTTTCAGTTTGTTCATTCTAGTGATAAGTTGTTACTTGGACAGAATACTCATGATCATTGTCATTTGCTATTTTCAGGAATGATGAAGCAGAACTCTTTGCAAAGTCAGCACAGAATGCATATAGAGGTTTTCGGGACAAGGCAGCCTCTTCAAGATCAATGAATGTATGGTATCCAGTAGCATATACACGATGCTAATATTTTCTGAGCAGAAACATTACTAGGATAACAGAAAATTCTAGTTCCTAGTTCCCTGATATTCAAATAATATTGTTTTAGATAGACAAGATGGAGGAGTTTGCTCAAGGAAGAGTTTGGACTGGCAATGACGCAGCTTCACGAGGTCTAGTTGATGCAGTTGGTGGACTATCTCGAGCTGTAGCAATAGCAAAACAAAAGGCTAATTTACCAATGGATGAAGAGGTTACTTTGATTATTATATGCATATTAATTCTCATAATGTGGATTATTATAACTCTTTATCAAATAAATTTTAGCATCTCCCAAATATATACTGGATGAGATCTTTTTAGATTACATAAGAGACCGTGACATCTTTGAGAAAGATAAAGAATAATGATATTTAGGATTGTCTATGAGAGAATAACGCAAAGTTGGTACAAAAAAAAGTATAACCTCATGAAGTGTGGACAATTACATCCAGAGTTTCTAATTGTAAGGTTCTGATGTTAAAAACTTAATATGAGTTTCTTATTGTATGGTAAGTCTTTGATTTATATTTATTAATATTTAGAATTATTGCTAAAGTATATCTGTAACATTTATTTTCCATTTCTCTATATCTTATTTCATTTTTTTTAAGCAGTGAAGCTACTTCCACTGTCATAGGGCCAACTGTTTAACCATGGATTTCCAAGTAGTGTAGCCATTGCACCATGACTGCTACATTTGCACAAAAACCAAAACTGGCCCTGTGGACAAAAGAGTTGCATGCTACAAGAAAACCTAAAGTCGTGGTCTTTTGTCATTTTAAATCTCAAGTGTGCTTGGTGTCCATTCGTTTGCTAATTTTGATTTCATTGAGAGTAGAGATTCTGTCAAGGGTGAAGTCAGTGACGTACATAGTAACTTCTTACTTGATTTTCGTGCTTAAAGACTCAGATCTACATCCATAACATGTATGAAATTGATCCATTAACTTCACATGCTTAATGTTTTAATTCGTCAAAAATTATTTTTGTGTTGCTCTAATCTAGTAGTATTATCAGAAACATTTGCACGGCCCTCACTCCAATAACTTGTTACTTGTGCATCACAGACTTGCATCCTTCACATGTTCTAAACTTTTTCTTAAACTCCTAAACTTTGGTGGTGTTCTGTTGAGCTTCTTTGCTTATGTAGCTCTTTGCTATGGCGATGGACATGCTCAGTTACAATACATATTCCCTTTTTCCCTTTGAGTTGTGGCAATTCCAACACATTATAACCGTCAGGTCACACTTGTGGAGCTGTCAAGACCTTCGACGTCTCTGCCTGAACTCTTGGGCGGATTGGGAGGCTCCATTGCTGAAGCTGACAAAGCAATCAAAGAGTTGCTTCAGGTCATGGCATCATCCGATGGAATTCAAGCCCGCATGGACGGGATCATGTTGGAACAACTTGATGGAGGTTCTTATGTCAACATTATTTTCAACGCGATAAAAGGTTACTTTTCTCTCTAGTATCTTCATAATTCTCCATTGTCAAGCAACATGCATATAAGTTATTCAAAGATCTATAGGTAAGCCCATCCTTCAATATAAATGTGTTATAGGTGGTTTATTGGATAGCAAAATCTAGTGGTTTATATGTTCCTAAGGATACTCTACCCTTTTAAAGAATTGTAAGTTATTATAATTTGTGAGATCACCATATTGAGATGTATCTGTAAATTGCTATGTCTAAGGTAGGTGTTTACAATTTTCTGCAAGAAGCAGGCAAAAGTTTCTTTGTTTAAGAGATTTTGGTTTTTCCATCAAACGCCTACCATGAACCTACTTAGGATCCTCTGTCTCGCTTTTGTGTTCTAGTGTACCAATATTAGTTTTTCTTCAGTTACAATTTCTTGTAGTTTACTTTAATTTTACAATGATTAATTATGATGGATTATTTTTTAATTAGATTTAAGATTACTTTTTCAGCATTTGATTTTAATTTATTAGTTAATAATTGATTATTATAGTTGATTATTCGATAATTATGGTATATTTTTTTAAGCTTCAATGTAATGCTAATTTGGGTTTATAATATTATAACTTTTTAAAATAAATATGACCAAAATAATAATTTAATAGTGGGGCACAAGTTTGACATGGAAAATGTTGGCAAGGATCCGAAATGGAACCCTTTGCGAATAATGAACATTTATTGTAAATGTGATTTGGTGAGTAATAAATCAAAATTATTAAAAGATTCAGAAAGGGTAAGAGAATGTGAAACATAAACCACAAACGTTAATCGCGGATGCATTATGGTCCGTGATAAGTCAAAAAGATGAGTAATAAAACATTATTCATAAGGTAGATGAACTTTTGAGTTGTAATACACAAAAGAGATGCAAAAAAAAGAATTAATAGAGTATCTTATTCATTGCCCAAAATAAGATATTCATTTTGTTAGGATTCCAAAGAATTTACAATGTGCTTTCGATGTAGCAAGATCTTATTCTTGCATATATACATATGCTGCATGCTTATGCATATCATATGCACAAAATTTCTTCTCATTCTTCACAAATTAGGTGCTGCTAAGTGCTAGCTCGTAGCCTCTAGTTACTGGTGGGACAAGCATATACATAGTCAACATCCTTTTAAACTTCTATTGTTACATTTGAGAAAAAGAAATTAATTATATTTTGATGGGCGGATTCCTCTTCCTCCTCCATTATTATTATTATTATTATTATTATTATTATTATTATTATTATTATTATTATTATTATTATTATTGGGACCAATATTCATCCAAACGATTGATTGACACCACCGTAACTGACGGGCTTGTGGTGTCGACAAGCATCTACTTCTTCAATGTCATCGAATATATCAGATTTGATGCTGATGCAATTATTTACGAATCGACATGTGATATTTGTAGCGTTTATTATTTAGTTGCCTATGACATGCGAATAGTTGAAATTATTGGTATTAGTAAGAATTTGGCCCTTCCATACAAAGAATCAATGTTGTCATAAATCCACATGTCGCACTCGTGTCAATATGTCAAAAATACACTAAAATATATATAAAAATGAAGTGTAAAGTACGGTACAAGAGACATGGTAAAGTAGAAGGGTCATTATCCATTTACCATCTAGCTAGATGAATCCAAACATTACAATAATATGTAATATTGAATGGAACTTTAGAAGTCCTATGATTAGAGATGTCAATGGATGAGTTTTACTCGAATTTATCCGAAATCGTTCATAGCCTATTCAATTTTAAAACAGTGGTTCCGATTCTGGTTTCGGTTTCAGATCCGTTTTAACTAGATCTATAGTTTGATGATCCGATCCGATTCTGGTTCTAGTTTCAGAATCAGAAACGATACTTATTTATTGATTTTGATATGAGTAAAACATGTTTATTGACAAGCTTAAACTTAAGTAGGTTTGTCAATGAGTCGGTTTTATCCATACCGATCCGAAATCATCATAATCCATTAAATTCTAAAACAACGGTTTCGATTTTATTTTGATTTTGGTTCAAGATCAGCTCAGATCTTGACAGTTTCAGATCCATATTTGATGGTCCGAGTCTGGTCCAGGTCTGGTATCTAATGGGTTGGATCCATAATCAGAATCAATACTTATTTATGGGTTCTGGTCCAGGTAAAATTCATCCATTAATATCTCTACATATGATATGTAGAGCCATATAATAATATCCACAAATAAATTATTTCTAACACTCTCTTCTAGACATTATTGTTAGATATTCATGTCTAGCTAGTGAGTTCGTTTGAAAAAACTCGAGGAAAAAAATGAAAGAAGAATATCTGATTAAATGTCTCGTTAAAAAATTTAACTAAGAAAATCCGATATGATAAAACTTCGCCACGGAACAAAGAATATAGTCATTTAGCCACTAATGCATGATATAAACCTTAAGGGGTCCATCTTCTGTAAATGATATTTTGAAATCTTCGCTTACTCGAAATAACAAGTTCAAAACATATCAAAACTGGATGTAATTTCGAAAATAAATCTGCAAGATTATATCTACACTGGAATTTCTTTCTAATAATTTGACCACTTTTCCTCTTACGGAGCTCACGAGAATAAAAGTTCATTACTTTCTTTAATTTATCTACTGCTCATTTGTGCAATTAATAAAAGTCCATTGCCCTCATAAAAGACAAAAAAAATAAAAATTCCTGCACTATAACTTTAACTGTCGTCCAATTTACAAGTGTAACTGCATTATTAATTTATTTTTTAAAACTATTTTACACCCAAATAAGATTTAGAATGTATATGTGATGTATTTTTATAACAATGATTGTATATGTTTTTATAGTTGTAGCTACTCTCTTTCTTTCATAGAGCATATAGCTATTTTATATTTTGCAGCTTAGGACTTATGTACCCGTTTATGTCAATAGGGTCAATTTAAACTCTCTATTTAGCTTAATTTTCGTGACCTTGTCGTTGATTTCTAGTAAAATTTAGGACTTATCAATCATTGTATTTAATGTCACATCTACAACTTGTATTTTTGTTTATTCTTTTTCTTTGTAGGGTCTCTTCTATATTTCGTTAATAAATACTTTACAAGATCATGGGCTAAACTCCAAGCTTAAAACACATACAGTTGGTGAATTTTTCTAGTGGAGTAACATCAGGAATCATCGGGTAATACTTTGATGACGCGTGTTTAACATATAGAGTCCATATCCAGTACTATAATCTCCATTACTATAATTTTCAATATTTATATTTTTTTGTACTTTAGTTATGAAAAAGTATGTAATTGTTATTTAAGGTGTACTTTAGATAAGTATTATTTTTTGGCCACACACCCAAGACAAAACTCATATCGTCCTTTTCAGATCGAGTTTGAGTAGACAAACTATACTAGAATAAAGTTTATTTAATTTGCTGAAATTCGAACTCATGATATTTAATGACAGGCTAACTCAATCTGCAATTAAGCCAAATAATCTATAATATGTAATTTATCTTCATCAGGGCATCTGACTTCGATTTATTAGAATCTTCCTGAGTTATTGTCCTTTGCTAATATCTTCCGCAAATCTTAGACAATATCTCAAATTTTGTTCAAATCTTAGATTATAAGTTTAATCGAGTGTCACCGAATTATTACCCTTACCAATATTTCCACAATTCCCAAATATTTGAATTTTCAATCTACCTATAATTTAGATTATATAAACAAAGATTTATAAGTTTCAACAGCTTATAATATGTTTTAAGAGTTTATAAGATGTAATATTTCAAAATTTATAAATTATCAAAATGTTTGGATAATTGAGCTTATAAGCTAGAGGATCATGAGTTAGAGAAAGAATCTTGAGTTAGAAGGAGACAATTGAGGAGATGTGAAGTTGATAAAGTATAGATTGGAAATAACGAATCATAGTAAGATTATTTTGATAAATTCATTGTTACGTATAAATTTATGAAAAAATAAATTGGATTGATAAACTTATTTTAAATGTAGCTTATAAGTTATTTGAACTTATTTTCATGGTTCAAAATATTTTTAAAAAAATTATAAATTATTTTGAAAATTTTATAAACTAAGTCAAACAACCTCTAAATACAGTAATGGGAACGAAATTCTTTCCATCTTTCGTCAACTTTTGACAAAAGCATTTCATCTAGGGTTATGGTTACTTTGTCTGGTTATAGAGAAAAAAAAAATCTAATTATAGGTACGCGACAGCCAATTAAATAATACAAAGTTGGAACTTCTAAATCTCCCTAAAAAGCAGCAATAATTGTGGCTGTAAGGACTTTGGAATTTTCGATTCATTGGAACACCTAACCAAAAAATAGTCCAACCTTTCAACTGCTAAGATCGACACGTCGCACGAACCCAGATTCGCGTCTCCATCTTAAGCTAAACACACATTATTACGAGAATTCAGACAAAAAAAAGGAGATTATTAAATTAGTTATCTTTTAATTTAAAATTCAGGCCGATATTAAAGAATTTTACTATTGAGTGACGTGTTCGAATCCAACTGGATCCTTTTATAATGAGTTAGATTTGCTATCTATATTTGGAAAGCAAAAGTCGCTCAAATCAAGATAGAATCGTTTTTACTTCAATAATTTTAATTATTGTTGCTTGTTATGCATTATAATAATCATTTTAAAGGCATAATCTGTGTCTGCCACACAGATAAGGGTAATCAATAGTTGATTATAATAATGCGAGTTTGATTAATTGAACTAATAGAAACCACAAGGGTCAGGAAACCTAAACCTAAATCCATCCAGAAGAAAACTACTCCTTATGCCCCAATATATTGATTGAACTTTTATAAAGATTTAAAAAATTTATTGGAAAAGAAAATTATTATTTTCTAATATACTCATATTTATTCTTTGACAATTAATTAATGCATTAGTAAATCAAAGAATTAAATAAATATATTAGTAAATGAGTTAAAAAAATATTACCATTTATGAAAACAAACTTACATATTTGGGACATCCCAAAAAAAGAAAACAAATATATATAATTAGGACGAATGGAGTTATCAAGATTCTCACTTTCATACCAATCAATTGAACAATAAAAAACATTTATTTGCATCCAAGTGACATAATTGTTACGTATCTTGTCGCGCTCAGGTTTTTGAACTTGGATGACATTTGAATTATTACAAAATACTAGTTTTTCCTTTTCGATATGATAAATTATAATATCAAATTCATATTATTTTTATTAGAATGGGTTTTTATTTTAATAGAAAACGTGACAATAACAAACGCAATATTGTGAATGGTGAGAATATGGTGTTTATTTGCCAAAATATCTATTTCGTGGAAATTAATAAATATTTTATTTATGCATACATTTATTTATTGATACAAAAATTATATACAATCTATGAAACGAGCATGTAACAAAACATATGTTACAATATATAGAAATTACTATGCAATATAATTATTACCAAATAAAGTAAATGAAACATAATATTCATAATGGACGCAAATAATAAAAAAATATATATATATACATATATGTATACTTTTAATTTTTTTAAAAAACATTAAATTGTATTTTGTATGCAAAAATCTCGATCGTCAACTTGAATTGCAGAAAAATTGTCTTATCCAAATCTTAAACTTCAAATTTAAAGAACAGTACTGCCCCAACCCCAAACACCATAATAATAATAATAATAATAATAATAATAATAATAATAATAATAATAATAATAAAGTGTGGTTTGCATTATGTGACAGAACGTAGGGTTTACCCAAGACGCAGGAGCGTGGGGTTTATCCAGGTGATAAAAAATAAAAATAAAAATAAAAGGTAATAATAATAATAATAATAATAATAATAATAATAATAATAATAATAATAATAATAATTCTTCCGCCCCTGGTTTCAATTGATGCCATTCTATAGTAACTTGTTTGCAGGATGATGTTGGAACATGAATAGCAGTTTAGAATATTATAATACCATATCTAGATTACATGTATAGTGTTAGTAGGTATAATGGGGACAGATAATATCAATAGTATAGCGACTTAATCTATTGTTTAATTAGTTTAAGTATTACAATTAATCGACAACCCCTGACCCAAATGTTGTGATTCCATCTTGAGAAGGACATGTGGACGATGGATATTACTTATTAGATGACCAATCAGTTCGACATAATTTATTTACTATTCACATTTATATAATTCGTTTTTTGCCAGATATTTTTGGGCACTTGATTTTACTTCAAAAGCGACCGTTACCAATCAACGGGGAAATCTTCGCCACAAAGCTGAACAAGTCAAATTAGTATTTAGTGTTTATTACAAATCAATGCACGAAATTTGATTTAATTTGTTATTTTGACATGATTTTTGGAAGGTCGCCTTTCAATATTTAGCAAATTCAATCCCAAAAAATTTGGATAATGGAAAGAATAACATAACATAGAAACAAATAAGTATAAGTTTGTGTATATACAGTTCAAATAAAAAATTTATTTAAAATGAGAACTTGAAAATTATTTTTAATTATTCAATTACAAAAATTTACGATTAATATATCATTACTGGAGGAGTCCTACCTCTTATAGTGACCTTAATTTTTGGAAAAAAATCCAAACCACAAAATTTAGTCATATTATGAAAGAAAACAACGGCATATATTGCATTTTCACCCAAATAATGTGTCCTAAGAAAATTTGCATTTGTAATTATAAACTACACTAATCATATCTCATGAGAAAATAAAGACAAAAATGGAACATATTGGGACTTGGGTGACTTAGAAGTTGAATGACACTTGTTTGATTAACGTCGTTTCCTTATTGCATCTTCCTCTTTTTCTTTTCTTTTTTTCTAGGTTATTTTTTCCTTATTGAATGTAGAGGAGACATGTGAATAACGTTACCTATTAAGTTTTGAACACCAATAAATACATCAATTAGTGGGCCGACAGCGACTAGTGTCAAGCTGTGTTTAATTGTGAGACTTTCACCCTGCAGCATTATATCACATATCTATTTGAGTACGAATTTAATAGTACTTAGTCATTTTAATTTTAGGCTTATTACAAAAATAAATTAAATATAGATAAGGTGGGAAAACATGGGATTAGTGTACAAGAAGATGACATTTGAAAGTAATTCCATTGAAAATGAACAATTAATAAGATAACTTTCGATGGCTATATATATAAAATAAGGTTCAAATAATAATCATTTTTAACGTGAAAACTAAGAATCAAGAAAATTAGCTATGAATAAAATGAATTCACTACAAAGTTAATGCAATCGCGGAGAAAGTTAATGAATCTAAAAAATTCAGAATTTTCACCCAGATTCGAAGCCCATGATGAACGAAAATTTTATTTTTTGATTCAGTAGCTTCCCCAGTGAATCCATTAACTTTTATAACAAAATCATCACTTTTTAATTCTCGCGCTCTCACAATAAAAATGGTTCTCACGTTAACTCACTCATATAAGGTACTTCTTTTAATAAATATTGTGGCCTGGCTTTGTCCTTCAATTTTGAAGAGTCAGCTAGGCATATAACGAATATTTCAACCAGGCCTAAGTAGACATTGTCCACATACCTCCTCCATCGAACACCTGCCCGATAACCTCAAAAATAGAAAGTAAATAAAAAATAAAAATTGTTTATCAATATAGGTAGGTGTCACAGGTAGAGCCGACAAAATGAGCCCGACTTGAAAAGCTGCCCGGGTTTGGGCGGATTTGGGCTTAAAAATCAAAGGCTCGAAAAAATTGAGCCTAAAAACCCCGACCAAAAAAAACCCAGGCCTCCGGGCTTCGGGCCAAAAAACATCGGGGTTTCAAGCTAAAAAAGCTCGTCCGGTATTCTATTAAATAAATATTTATAATATTATTCAATATATATATATATATATATATTTAATCATATTAATTATATTTATATAATATTTATTTTTTATAATTAAAAATACTAATTTTATATATTAAAAAATTAGAAAAATGATCTAAAAATGCCCGCCCACCCGACAGTCCTTCCGGATTGGTTTGAGCTTCATATTTTTAGACTTGAAAATTTTCAAGTGGGCCCAGCCCGGCCTGGCCCAAAAATATAAAAGCCCTACGGGGTCGACCCACTACTTTAGCAAGCTATAGCCACAAGGTTGTCTTTCGCTCCGATTTTTTCACCTTATACGATGCCAATCTCGCACGATTAATCAACTCTCTTCGTCACCAACTTTCGTGTATAATTGATTAGTGAGTTTGTGTGAATCGAGCAGACAATCAACGGAGGCGAGGCGAGCTTGGACACGAACTATGTATGCAGAGAGTGCTCTTATTAAATCTTGGAATGCTTTAGCGGTGGGTGGCTAATCCGGGAGACATGTCCTATTTATAGGCGTCGCTCTCATGGGAGTCTATCGAGTCAACACCGCATTGATGTCGGGTGTTACAGTTATGTCCCCATTGAGTGCGAGAGGGTTACGCGGCGGTTTCGGAGATAAAGTGAGAGTTACACCCATGTTTCCCATAAAGCCGTCATGTCGGGCGCACCGGCGCTGACGACGAACCGGGCGATGCGTGCGTCCCGGTTCATTGGACGTATCAATACGACGGTAGCGTGCTTCCGGGTTCATTGGGACGATGTCGGGCGTCTCTTCAAGTGCCTGATGAGACCCAACGGATTGGACCACACGAGTTGGACCTCGGACCAACTCTATCTTTGGGCTCGATCAAATGTTGATCCAAAAGATACGAGCATTGGACCACGGAACCAGGCTCACGAAACAAGCCCAAAGACCACCCAAAGATCAATGACCAAGATCCAAGTCCACGGTTAGGGATGTCGATGGGCGGATCGCTGGGTCCGAATCCGGATCGATTTTTGCTTTGGTGGGATCGGTCCGGATCCATTGGGTCCAAAAATTAGATTCGATCCGGATCCACGGGGTCCGTGGTCTAACCGGATCCATATATTTTCGCTTCTAAAATAAATTCTAAATCAACTATAATTCACGTAATACCATAATAATCTAAATACACAATAATACTATAATAATTATTTAGAATTTTACAATTATTACAAATTTACTATAAAGTATGAAATAACAAACAACTCGATCGCCGGTGGTGTAAGTGCACGACCCGCCGTGAATGCCGATTGATACATAATTGAGAGAATTTGAAATGAAATTGGGAGTATATTTGTTTTGAGAGATTTTGAAAAAGGAAATTGAAGAGTTTTAAGTTGAGATTAGGTATTTAATTATAATAAAAATAATATATATATAAATATATATATATATATATATAAATGGATCTGCGGGCTGGATCTGGACCTGATCCGGGTCTCAAAAACTAAATTCCAGATCCAGATCCGAAATATGAGAGTAGGATCTAGATCCGGTCCAGATCCATCGAGTCTAATTTTTTGAGGATCCAGATCCTGAAAAATGGATCTAGATCCACGAATTTGGACCGGGTCCAAGGTCCATTGCCATCTCTATCCACGGTTCACGGACCACGGAATCGGGGTCGGGGTCGGGCCTGGGCAGGCGGCGGCGGCGGCACGCGCGTGGGCTTTCCAGTCTATCACTTGTGCACATAATTATACTAAGTGTTCAATGAACCACTTATATAGACAATTAATGAAGGTACATTAATCAATGTAGGATAAGGATTAATTAATCCGTGCTTATCCCATTAAGCACATAACTCATGTTTAAGTGACCAATTTTGATCCTCTATTTCTCACTCACCGGAAATCGGATTTGAGAATGTGAATACACCACCATGATCATCTACTCGAAACGTAGATCGATCCTATGTTGTTTAATTTCACAATGTTAAACGTTACGTCACTCAAAATCTTGATCAAAGTAGCTTCCTGGAAACTTGACCACATATATAATAAATATATATATAAACGCGTTGATTTTCAACAATATTTTAATATGCCTATACTATTGCATAATATTTTAAATTAAGCAAAATAAAAAACTAAATAAAAGAAGTTTATCGTATATAACATCCACAGAGTAAAACTAGCTTACAAATAATATTCATATTTAAATTCCTGACCAACACAAAGTGAAAAGGCTAAAAACTCTTATTCTTGATTTAAAATTATTTGGTGTCATTTTCCAAAGTCCCACCATGAGTTTCCTTATTCCAATTATGTGGGTTTCTAAGCATCTTTAACACCATTGGAACAACATTGCACTCCTTTAGTGGCATAGAATATATAATGGAAAGTTTTACTAAAAGTGTCTGTGACTTAATAAACAAATAACTTTTTCCCATGTGAATTTATTGGAACACGTATGTTGTTGGCCATGATGCATCACAATATGCATATGCCTCTCTTCCTTACCTTAGCTTGAAAACCTGTACCATATTCATTAAGAAAGTATGATCAACTGTACATTAGTGGTCCAATTTTTAAGGGCAGAATATAAAAAATAATCTGACCTCTTACCTTTCAAACGAATTGCAAATATAGCACAATGAAATCATTGAACACGTAACTGTGATTACAATTAAAAGAGAAATGTAGCTGAGATAAAAAGAAATTGAACACAACATAACAAACTAAAACAACGTGAAATATAATTTACACTCGAGTCCAGTCGAGTCGAGTCGAGTCGAGTAGTCTTCTCGACAAGTGCAAAAATCGTCCAAGGCCTAGGACCAATGCCGAGCCTATTAACGTGACGTGAACGAAGCGCGTGCACGTGTGGGTTTACAAGAACACTCGTGCACATAGTTAATGCATCTAACTTTTTAACTCCTTATATACAGGCATATAAATGTTCATAAATTAGTGTGCAATAAACTTTAATTACATTACTTTAATGTAACTCTTGTATTGTTTCAACACAACTTTCTTTCAAGCGGCCAACTTTATTTAATTATTCTTCACTTACCAAAATTTGGCTTTGCGTAAATATATATACCACGACTATCTATTTAAAACGTAGAACAATTCTATGCCAATTAATTTTTCCAATCAAATGTTCAATTATTAGAAAAATAGTCAAAATAAAGCGTGGTTCACTTTAACAAAACCATGTTCTGTAATAACTGTTAGTCTTTGAGTGAAGAGAGGCGTCTTTGATCCAATTTTGAAAAATGAATGGTCGTGTCATGATGCACTACATTTTGTGTTTAGAGTAATTAGGGATATCATGTCAAAGGCACTTACATTTTACATGTCAAATGTTTTACCAAGTTGTAACATTGAATTATCATAATAAAAAGAGTCAAAAAGATTTGTACACCAAAACTGCATTAATCCTAATGAACAAGATAGTTTATTTGGGACGACCCAGTGGTAAAGTGGGTCATGCAACCAAAAGGTCACATATTCAAACCCCATTAATGTCTTTATGGTCCAAACATGTTACACCTGATTTTTCAAATGTGGTTTATACCGTGAGGTTCACCCAATGCACACCGAACATAGAGACTGTTGGTATGAATTTAAAAAAAAAACTAAAACTTTCAGATTAATTTGTAAAGTTGTTGAATGTGGGAGGAGTTGTATTAGAACTTTCATTTTTGTGACTTAGGATATGTTAAATTTGATTAGATGTTCATTTTTGTGACTAACGATATGTTAATTAGATAATAACTATTAACGAGCTATGAGAATTACGAGAAGTTATATTGTTAAGGAGTGGTCTAATTTACAATATTTAGAGATTAATTCTTGCATTAGTCACTTTTATTGTAGTACACAATTTTCTCCAACTCTGTGACTGTACTCCAAAGAATATTCATATAAACTTTAATAGCTTAACATAAATATATCTGTTCTTGAATTTTAGTCGTGCTTAAATCCGCGACCAGTTCCCAGGTTGCAAATATTTTTGTGCCCTTACCCGTTTGGCGGTCGTCTTCGTAAGTTATTGGACAAAATCTTTACAAGAGAATTTTAGTGATATATCATGAATGTATCATAACTTTTGTTCAATTAATCTGCTTACGAAAGAAATAATATTCAAAAAGCCAGTTCATGGGAAAAATAAGAGTTCTAAGCTTAATAATCATTACATTCCATTTAACTAAAAACTAAAATATGCGACTTAAATATATAAAGAAAACTAGAAACAGGTACAACATCTTTTTTACAGTTTGAACCAATCATATATGTGAAAAAAATAAATCAGTAAAAGTAGTTAGTAACTTAGTAGGGATCCATTTTCGCGAAATCTTATTTTCTGGTGCTTCATATGAAGGAATCATTAAAATTGTACTTACCACAATAAAAACAGGCTGCACTCGTATTACCTATCTATTATTTTAGTAATTTATATTATTAATTGCTTCCCCAATAGGAAAGTGCAGAACAATTTATATTAAGATTTGGAAATATGTCGCGCACCTAGATCTTCCATTCCGAATATATCGATTGTTGCTAATTATTCATTTAATTTAAAAAAAAAAGAAAAGAAAAAAGATTCAAATCAATAACATTCTAGATATGATATTTGGTTGAGCTTATAAGATGTTTCAGAATTTAGAAGCTTTTGGAAAGTGTTTGATAAAATAAAATCATATATAAACAACATATATGATTTTAAAAAAGCTTTAATAGATTATAATTAGTTCCATAAAAAAATGTTCATGAACTGCATCTTTTTTTTTCATCATCTTATAAACAACAATAAGATTTATATATATTTGTTATTTTGCAATAAGCCTAAGTATTTCTCAATGACCGGTAGCATAAGGAAAGGTAAAAAGAATCATTCTTTATTTGTGATTGATGTACCTTATTCGACCTTGCAAAAGTCTTGCTCATATTTTCATTTTCATATCTTCCTTATTTAGTTCACAATGTCTCTATCTAACTATCATTCTCTCTTTCTAATTTATAATTATCTCTGAAACTTCCAAGTTTAATTATTATATTTAGGACAATCTTTTTTTTTGAGTTGGAAGATGAGATAATTGAATTTCATACCCTAATTACACACTCTTACAAAGGAAAGAGAGATTTGACTATAATGCTCGAGTTACTTTGACAATTTATACACTCTCGTAACATCTTATAAAATATTATAGCTGATAAAAGGTCTAAAATAAATTTAGCTAAACAGCCTGTAGTGTCCAATTTCAAACGTTTGTGAGATGCAACAATTTGCATTTGAATCTGTATGGGAAGAAACCATTACTCCAAATTAAATTTCGCTCACGTCACCCCCTCAACAGCATTGGCCTGTGTCAAAACTGCAACTACCCATCCACGTGGCGAAATCTGGCACGCCGATCACCGCCGTAGGCTTCCACGTGCCACCTTCTGGAACCTCCAGCAGCGTTCACGGTGCCCCAGGCGTCGAACCCTAGCTGCCCCTCTTTTGGCTCCCGTAATCGCCACATCCCGCCTTCCCATTGGCTGCTCCACCGGGCCCCACCGCCTAATTGTTCCATTGGCTAATCACGCCAACTCTCACGTGGGTCCCTTAACGCCGTAGCGCCACGTATCTCCCTCCGCCAATCGCATCCCTCGCACGAGTCACCCTCCTCGCACGTACCAAGCCTTTATAAATTTCTCTCCCCGGCCACCTCTCCTCGTTAAACCATTCTCTTCCCATTTCTAGGGCTTGTTTACATCGTGAGAAAGGGATTTGAAAAAAAAGAGTCAAGGAAAGTGGAAAGATGGACCAACGGGGAGGGTGCTGTATAGCGCGGTACGCCGGGGGTGCATACGATATCTCTAAGGTGGATAAGATAATGCTGAAGTTTCGTCCAATAGCTCCGAAACCTGCTTCCACTAACGGAACTCTTTCCGGTGGCGCAAGCTCCAGCTCCGCCTCGCCGGAGAGCAGCGGCGCGCCGTGTGAGAACTGGCCGCGGTAAGAGGAAGCATGCTGTGAAGGACGGCAGTGTTGGTAAGAGGTGCGGTCGGAGGAAAAGGAAGTACTCTCCGGAGAACACCGACTCCGGCGGATCAGTGAGCGGCGGAGAGAAGGATATGGTCAAGACGCTACCGCTTCTTCCGGAGGCGCCCGACGTGAGGGAGGCGGCGAGGGCGCCTGCGTCGAACAACCAGAGGTATCCGCTGTGGCTGAGCTTCGAGAACGGCGGGCGAGGGGGCGAGACGGCGGCGGCGTCAGCGGCGTCAGCGGGTCGGTGGGGCGGCGGGTGGTGGCGTCGTCTTGGGTGAAGGTGGAATGCGTGACGGACACGTGGCTGACGGATTTCTATCCGTACGGGGGGATAGGGCGTACGGACGAGGAGAGGGTGAGGAGCTTGGAGACCGACACGTGTCCGGGGTTCGTGACCGACGGTTTGAGCAGGGTGAGGTGGACGAATCCGGCGTACAGACGGATGGTGGCGGGGAGGCGGCTGCAGGGGAGGGGGAAGGGGAGGTGGCGGCGTGGGTGGTGGTGGAGGAGGGGGTGGCGCTGCCGCTGCCGACGCGGTGCGCGGGGTTCACGTGCAGGGTGAAGCTGGTCTCGTGCGGGAACGCTAAGGCGTCCAAAACGGTGCCGTGCGACGTGTGGAGAATGGACTGTGGAGGGTTTGCATGGAGGCTGGATACCGCGGCAGCGCTCTCTCTCTGATCGGTAATTAGGTTAATCAATCGGATTAATCTCTGCTTAATCTCTAATTCGCATGGTATCGCCGCTCTGTCATGACCACGAGTTCTTGTAAATTGTAAATACTTCTTCGCTTTTTTCTTTTTTACGTTTTCGCAGTTTTGAACCCTTTTTTTTGTATCCTCAATTATATGACATAAAAGCGTGTTTTTTATCTTCTAATTAGTGATTCGTCGACTTTCTCATATTTCATTATTTCTATTCAACACACGATCTTGCTTTAGAGCTTAATCGTCCAAGAATATAGTTTTCTTGTTACAAAATAAATAATAATTTAGTTCTAAAGTGTATGTATTGGATAAAAAATTAAGTTTCGTACTGATCAACCGTGCTCGATTTACAACTTTGAATGTTTTATTCTTCCGTTGCATTTTTCTTATTGTCAAACTATTGGGTAGTATTTATAATACCCAAAGGATCAAGTTTTATTAATATAATTGTTATTGTTTCTTCTCGTAATCTGAATATTGTCCACTTAATTAATAATGCTTTTTTTTTTCTTTTCTTTTTTTCAGTGTGTGATTGAGTTTTGGAAAGATATTTAGCATGTCTGTCGGTGGACGTGTAAGAATGAGTATAAATGAATAGTGTAAATATATATGGATGTCTTTTGTGCTAATGACGTATCCATGTGTGTAAAAATTAATGATGCATTTAACAGGAGATAGGGAAAAGCTAGAGACCATCTCTATTTTAATGGAGAATAGAAGGTACGTGTACTGGGACAGGTGGCCTATCGTAAAATATCACATGCATGTTTTTTTTTCTTTTCTTTGTCGCACCCCTACCCCTATTTTATTTTTATTTTTATTTTTATATGTCTTATTTTATTTTTTGGTTTCTTGGGCTCTCCTATCTCTGAAAAAGAAAAACTTTTTTTTTTCTTTTCTTTGTCGCACCCTACCCTATTTTATTTTTATTTTTTATATGTCTTATTTTATTTTTTGGTTTCTTGGGGTCTCCTATCTCTGGAAAAGAAAAACTTATTAACTTTTGATCCTGTTTTTTTTTTTTTTCATAATAGGAATCATGATCGTTATCTTAGGCAAGATGTTGGATAAATTTCATGTTCCTGTGCAATAATCTATAAATCACACATGTCAGGTAAGCCATACTTGGAAAATCAGATGTTACAGATTTAAATTCATAGAGACGTTTGGTGGGATTCGAATTTGTGATCTCTCGATCACAGGAATTCATCTTAACTATTGGTTGTCCCTAGGGACGATCCTGTTGTTTATTTGATGCTTCGGGGGCCAATTGATCCAACAATATTCAACGCTAGGGTGACCACTTTCTTTTTTTGGTCAAAACGTACGAAATAACATAAAACGGGCAAAACAAAATACAAACTGAACTCAGGTATACCCGAGGGGGATACAACCTAATTCAGAAGAAATGCGGCGAGGGAGGTTAAAACTCCTAATGACCAAAGCAGATAGGCGAAAGAGCGACTCGCTCAACCTACGAAAGCGATAAAGAAACAAACCACCTCAACGAACCCCTTAGGAGCCTTGGAAGGCGGGCCTCATTAAAACCCCATTATCGGTGGGAAAGAGTACCCTTGTGCAATGTGATCGCGGGCAAAGGGATTGGGAAAGTGAACACATGCAAGCAAAAGAGGTGCACTGCTTCGATTTGGCCTAAGCAGTCCCTCAACACACGCACCCAAAAAACCACTAACAATCGTGAAATACATGATAAGGCATCCCAAAAGTGGATCCAAGAACAAGACTGAGACATCCCTCAGCTCACTACAAAGCCAACTCAAATAATGAAACCACAAGATCAACAGAATACAAAGAATATAAAGCAGCAAAACACCTTCATGAATCGTCTTGACAATGGTATTTTCATCGAAGGGGATGTCTTCGAAATTCAACATGTTACGCGCATACCAAATGTGACTCACCGCCACTGCTAGACCAATCTGCTTAGCATGGAGGACTCTTACATTCCAGGCCGTAATAATCATCGACGACGTGTTTTGCGACTAACGGACTCGTCGCTTCTTGGTGGAGAGGTTTGGCGGCTTGTGTTTGATTTGCTTCTAGTGATCTGACAAGAGGAAATTCTACATCTTCAACTTTGTTTCGACTCACCGCATGGTTAGTTGCGATATAATCATCAAAAGAACTAGAGGATGTTGAATGTACCATTGATTGAACACGGTGTTATCTCTGATGCGTCAGAACAACTTACGTTGTCCCCCTGCAATTGGTGGCCGAGAAAGGTGGGTAGAACTTGTAGGGGGTTTTGGGGGCTGTGGGATATTTAGAGGTTGCTCGACAGGTGTAGAAGGTTGTGGGTGATCGGTCGAAAGGGGGCTAGAAATCTTGGCCGAAGAATCCTGCCGAGATTTTTCGGCTGGGTGGGTCTCGGCAGTTGGGGAGTGATGGGCGTGCCTGGTTGGCCGAGAAGCATCGGCCGAGATGGGCTGGGAGTGGGTGCGAGAATTCTCGGTCGAGGAATGATGCTCGGTTGAGGGCGTTTTCTCGGGCGTGGGTTGGCGCGGGTTGGCCGATAGAGGGCGGGCTGGCACTGCTCCCTGTCGAGAGTTCTCGGTAGATTGCATGCTATCGGTTGCAGGCGAGGGGACGACGGGTGTTGGGTGGAGGGAGTCTGCCGAGGATCGCTTGTGCTCGGCAAGCGGGGATTGGTGAGGTGGAGGAGGTTTGGATGCCGAATGTTGGCCAATTTCAAAGATTTGGGTACTATCGGAGGATTCAAAATGTATGTGAGTGTTTAAGGCCTCGAATTGATTTTTAATCTCTATCCCACGTGTGATAGGTTGAGATCAATTTCTTTGTCTTTCTTTGGGCGTGATACACTTCTCCTCCTCCATTCGGCTCTTGGGACGTGAGTCTTAGAGGTTCGACCACGCATGAGGGACGAGGTCTAGGATCTCTTCCCCAACACGTTGCAAGTATCATTCCCGCATGGTTAGACATACCGCGTGTGGTTCGGCCCCACGTGGTCAGGCAAATTCAAGCAAGCAGAAGCCAAATGTCCCAATTTATTACACGTCTTGCACATTTTTGGATAAAAATCAAATTTAATATATTGCAAAAACGTGTTTCCTGTGTGCAATTACAGATTAACATATTCCCTAGGTTCATGCATAGCATCAACTAAAACATGAAATCTAGGTCCGTCTAAATTGTTCTTCGCAATAGTTCTGTAATCTACCTCAATGGGATCTCCTAACAATGAAGCAATTTTCCCTATAGCATTGGGATTCCATAGTTCTAGCGGAAAATTAGGTAACGAAGCCCAAACAGGAAATTTAAAGTCCAGAGCAGAGTCGAACCTAAATTCTATGGGCATATGACAAATGATAAGAGGAATACCAAACACCGCATATGGTCCTGAGTTTCGCACTTGTTCCATCTCCTCCTCCTTTTCGAATCTGAACGCAATCCAACCATTGGGATGATAAGAAATTTTCGTTGTTGTCTTCCATCCCAATGTCAATCTTTGCGTTGCTTCGCGCGTGAAGCATACCGCAAAAAACTAACAAAGAGAACCCCATCCTTTCAAATAGGGGTGTAATCGGTAGCCTCAAGTGTTAAAACCTCATTGACTATATCGACCTCAAATTTGGCTAAAGCGAGGTCTGTCTTTCTAACAGGGATCGGATTAGTAAAATGCCCCGCATTTCTTAGCCATGGCGAGGAACAGTGGTCGAATGCCCCGGTTCGAGCCTCTTACGTGGTCGAGATTCTCGGCACCACATGGGAATCCTCGGCGGTGGTCGAGTAATTTCGGCATGTTGAGTCGTGTGTGAGATCGGTCTCAGAAACCTCGGCAGGTGGTCGAATTTCGCCGGCATGTCTTGCCGGTTGGAGCATGGAGTGCTCGGCATCAGGTCTATGTTCCTCGGCGGGAGTTCTCATCATGGGCATGGGTTCGAGTCTCGGTGGCGATATCCTCAAGGCCGTGGATGTAATTTCTCGGCAGGAAGGTGGGCTTCCTCGGCGGGAGTGTGTGACCCATGGCGTGGGCTCGCATAATTTGGGCTCGGCCTTCCAAATCCGGTATGGGCTCAAGATTTTTAATCGCCAAGGCCCGTATGAATGACCCATCAACTTGCTCACTTGTAGCCTCTTACTAGTAAAAAGGCCCAATAGCCCATGGCCCAATCACACGGCTAATTTGAATATGGTAGGCGATAACCAAAAGAAGCAATAATATTCTTTCCAATTCAAAAAGCATGCAATATGGTATTAATTTTCAGCAAGGGAACTTTCCAAAATATAATAAGGTAAGATGTAACATGCATGGAAAGATACCAAAATTGAAATATGGAAACTTAGGGTTACACGCACACAAGGAAAGTTCCTTGTGTGCGGCTGACCTGCAATTGGAGGCGCCGCAGGAGGTTGTTTGTCGGACGGTGGTGGTGCACTGATCGGGATTGGGCGGCGCAAAATTTCCGGCGAGATTTGTTCCGTTTTCTCGACAGAATGCAGCCCGCACACGCAATTCACCACCTTCGTGCATCCGTAATGGTGGTGCCCAACGGTGTATGACTCGACGCAAATATTGGGCAGCCTAACGGCGTGCACCAATGTCCGGCGATATTTTCCACGCTCAAAAACACCAAAACAATACACGAAAAACACAATTAAATATTAAACGTGAATTGAATGAGTTGTTTGCCTGAAAATTGTAGAAGATCGACGGTAGATATGTAACAAGAGCCTCAAAATTCCGTTGACTATGCTTCCGAGCGATGGTGTTTCCGGTAAGTATGAACGATCAAAACCCAAAAACCAATCGGTAGCAATGAAGAGGGTGATGAACCACGATGTTGCACGGTGAAAAAACTGTGAACCGATGACCGGAGCTCCCCTTGAGTTGGTCGCCGGCGATGGAAATAGGCAAGGGACTAGCGAGAATCCTAGAGAGGATTTTCGCTAGAGAGAAAACTCTAACCCTGCGCTTTTCAATGCTTTGAACTCGCTTTTTCAGCTTCCCAATGTCTATTGGTGCTAGGGTGACCACTTTCGGTTTCTGAATATGTCTGCGAGTTTATTTGTTCACCTACATATATTTCTCTCTTTATTCATTTTTTTATGAAAGGGCTAAAAAGGGTAAAATTTGAAACGGTATAGTAACACCCAAAAATTTAGAGAAATTAATAGCTGAATTATTTTAGATTAAATTGATAAGTTCAAATATTTGAGCTTAGCAACTAATATAATTCTCCAAATTGTCTCGATGAATCTGAATTTGAAAGTTTGATTTTGATTCGATAATCATCAGAGAAAAAGTTATTTAATAATCCAATCAAGATTTATTTCTTATTTAACAACCTCAGTCCAAACCAGCCCAGACATCGTCAATTCAATCATGTAACATTGACCAACATGAAATTTAGGTCTAAATGAGCCTAATCCGTGTCTTTTTCTAAAATGGCGCGCTCCACCTTAGATGTTTTAAAAGATAAACAAATATTATTTAAAGATTATTTACTTTCAGCAACTCAACCAGGGCGAACCTCCAACCTTGGACAATCTTGTGGGTTGAAGATACGTGTCTTCTTCTCATTGGCATGACAAATTCTGGTTAGGATACTAAAATAAAATATTAATATTTTTGGAATTAGATTATAAATGGGGACAAAATTTGTTATACACATTAAAATCCTCTCGTATTGTATACATGTAATATTCATTTTTCCTACTGAAATTTTTATCTACCCAACATGAAAATATCCAGGCTTTTCTATTATTATTATTATTTTATAATTTCTCAGTGTTTTTTATTTTTAGGGTTTAAATTTGTTGTAATTAATCATAATAATACAAAATAATTATGTATAACGTTTTGGTTGGATTGGAGTTGCCATGGGTAAACCACTAGACGTGTTTGGTTGAGAGGAATTTGAGTATGTGGAAGATAAACTAATTGAAGTAATATTGGATAGATTAGGTGATTAAAGTAATAACTGATAATCATGGCAACGACGTCTATCGCCATCCACAACCCAATCTTTTATTAAGACATCCATTTATATCTCACCACATACATAACCCATAGCCCATAATACAATCTAATTTCCGCTTCTATCAATGACACTAATCCAACTATTTTAAATTTTATATTTCTCTTTACTTTTAACTTCTGTATATATATAACAAGCTCTATACATAATCTTGCGAATTTCGATAATTTACGGAGTTTGGATAATTATAGGAGTTGAAAAATGATTAGGATGATTTTGGATCCATAACTTCAATGATAGAAAAATATGTAATAAAGAAAATACACGAGAAGGAGTATTTGTGAGGAAAAGAGGGATCTACTATCAAAATAGAATAGTATTAGGCTCTATTTATATGAAAAAAAAATCAATATGAAATATGATATTATTTTTGTTATTTTATAGATAATTAACTATGATATTGTGTATTTCAAATTTATCTAAATAAAGTTTTCATAGACCAACGAAATAGTACCCTTTGTCAAGCATTGGATAAATGAATAGTGAATATCCTTAAAGGGTGGATGGCCGATCGAGTCATATGTTTTTCTCCATTTTTCCATTTCTTTTGTCTTCTATGAAGATAAGGTGGATGAAAGTATTCTAAGCTAGAAAATTATTGGAGGTAAAGTTCTAGATCTAATGGAAGGTAATACCTACTTTGATAAAGTAAAGACGATTAATTTTCACTTGACATAAAATAAACATATAAAAACAATCCACTTTTGGGTAAAGAGACAATATTTTCCTTTACTTCTACCTTTCCTAATATTTTTCTTTTCGCCACTATTTGTAGAAGTTATATTATATATATGTAAATAAAACCTGAAATATGTCCAATATTTTGATTAATTATGTGCACCATCTCAACACCTCTCTCTTCTTCGAAACATATACCAACCAAAATATGTATCTTACGGATTTTTTATGTCTTTTTTTTTTTTGCTATTTATATAAGCTATTTATATTCTTTTGCTATACATTTTGTGAGTTCAAGTCGGTTGATTTGGTGTTTTCATTGTTTTTCATGGTTGTGTGAGCGGATCTGAAGTTGAGCAAGAATAGCAACGATTGCTCGTTGTTTCGCATGTTTTTGTTTTGTTTTTCTTTGTTTTGTTGTCATCGTTTTGATTCCATTCTGGTTATATTTGAATATCTTTTTATTGGAATCATGTTCGTTTGTGTTTTGTGTAGGGTAGGATTGCGTTGAGCTTTTTGTTGCCAAGAGCGCACCCAAGCGCCGGACTCGGCGTAGCCGGCGCTGGCTTGCAGCGTCGCCCGCTTGAAGGAAAGACGCGTCCGCGCTTCGTTGCGCCCGCGCTGGCACGCCTCAGAGCATTTCGTCGCGTCCGGCGCCCGGTCCCGTCCGGCTGGGTTGTATTCGCAAGATTGGCCCGAGTCTCTGCGTCCGGCGCTCATCGCGTCCCGCGCACAGGCTATTAAATTTTTCATCCTGAGCTCGACGAGTCCGGCGCCTCATTGCGTCCGTGGCGGCAAGCGGATCCGAGCTTCGCGTCCGGGCGCTGCATGAGTCCGCGCTGGAGGTCCTTGTTTATGAAGCGACGCGTCCGCGCTGATCGCGTCCGGCTGGCGTTAATTTTGGGCCGATATATATACGTTTTTCAACGCTGAAAACCCTACCTTTCATTATTTTCTTTTTACCGTCTTTTGTGTTTTTTGGGAGAGCAGAGAGATTTCTGAGTTATTTTCTTTCCATTGCTTTTCTTTCTCTTTTCTTTTGATCGATTCAAGAATATTGTACGGATATTGGATTCGTGCCAGAAGTTTGCATTATCTATTCCATCGTTTGATTGTTCGTAAGTTTCTTCTATTGCTTTATTCCGTTAATCGTTTCGTATTTGATTATTATTGATTTCTTCGTTGGATTATGATTTATTTTGATATTTGTCTGAGTAATCTTGTCTTCGCTCAATTATTTTAGATTAATGCCTAGGGTTTATAATTTCAATTCCATGTTCTTTGATTTAGGGTTTAATTCTTGCTTAGATAATTTATCCGCTTTATCAATTTACGCCAGTTAATTCGCCTTTCTTTCGTTAATAATTTCTTGCCTAGGTAATCTATCAACCCTTTTTAGAGTAGAGTGTTTAGATTTTAATTGTTTTTGTGTGGCAACTTAGTAACGCCTTAAGTTTTCCTTGAGAGACGACTAGGTTAGCTTTCCTATTACAACACCTCATTCGATTGTGAGTCAATTAAGAGTATACTTTTAGTTGAAACAAATTTTGGCGCTGTCGGGAAAACTTTAAGCGCTTATTAATGTTGCATGTTTTTCGCTTTTATTCTTCTCCTCGCCTTTCTTATTTTGTACCGCAGATTGCGCTTGATCTCGCTTTGTTGAGTGTTGTGTATGCAGGACGCCAAGCCTAAATCCTAGATTGGCATCGCCGTTGAAGTATACTGCAAGTTGAGCAAACCGCGATCGCTAGTGTGGCAAACTTTGATCACTCAGATTGTGATAGTTTCTGTGAGGACAGTTCTCTCACAGTTGAAGGGGGGTTTACTACCGTCGACAATTTTTTGTTTGAAGAGTTCCCTCCAGGGGTCATGGGTGATCGAATGAACAACAATCATGACGGAAACGCCGTCCTCGCTCGATGGGGATTACGCCCTAAGATAGGGGAAACTACAAATCCGATCGTGTTATGCCCCGCGGCACGTGGGTATGAGTTGAAGCCAAATCACTTCAACCTCATTCCCACTTTTCACGGCATGGCAAATGAAGATGCCCTAAGTTTTATCACAGAATATAATCAAGTGGTACAGTCATTCCTCTGATTGGCCTGAACGAAGAACAGTTGAAGATGCTTGCTTATCTTATTCTTTGAAGGATAAAGCCAGTCTTGGCTTATGAGTTTTCCCCGACTACTCGACAAATTGGAATTACGTGGTGGAACAGTTCATGTTGAGGTTCTATCCGCAACTGAAGACGAAGGATCTTCGATCAAAAATTATGACATTCAAGCAAGATCTAGATGAGCCGTTCCATGAAGCGAGAGAAAGATTCAAGGAGCTTCAAAGGCAATGCCCACATCACTTCTTCCCGCTGGTTTTGTTATGCCAATTCTTCTACGATGGGATCCACGAACCGATCGGGAAAAGGCCGACGACGCAGCAGGGCAACATAGCTCATATCACACCGAGGCTCTCGACTAAATCTTTGACGTCATGGCGAGCAATTCCTCCGAAGGCATCGAGTACGTCGATCTTCTCGTCAACTCATTGAGCTGGATCGATTTGACGAGGCAAATGGCACTCATGAGAGAAATGAACGAGATGAAGTTGAAGCGGCCGAGCTCCCTTCACCACCCCAGAGTTCGCCGCTTCTCAGAGTTCGGCGACCTCCACAGAATTTCTATGCATCCTTGTGGAATTTGCATGGAAATGGGACATATGCGGATATTTGCCCTAATACGGGAGCGCTTGGTCTATGAAGGCGGAGTAGAGACTTATGCTATGCAAGGTTTTCACCGACAACATTATGAGCCGAGGCCGACCTATGAGCAAAACCAAGAAGAATACAACTCAAGGTGGAAGAACCAGAGCCAAGGTCAGGGTTCAGGTTCAAACTCACAAACCGACGCCTCCCGCACAAAGAAGACCACCGCATGAAGACACGGCCACCAGATCCGTCGAGCAAAGAAGCTTATGGTCAGCGAGATCGTATCCGCAGCGGCCATATCGGCACCGTCTTACCCACAAGATATCCTTACGGCGGCCTCCGCGCAGAAGACCCTTACCAGCCTCCGCCGCAACAACAGTTTCCACGCGGTCCCCCGCAATCTCAACAGATTCCTGCTGAGGATCCTCTCGGTGCCTACATCGCTAAGAACAATCAGAGGAATGAAAGTACGGAGGCGACGATGAGGCGTCTTGAGGAAACTATGGGTCAGATTGCCACTTCTCTTAATGAGATGAGGCAGCAGAGTGAAAAGAACAAGTTGCCCGGGCAAGCTCATCAAGCTCATGCCGTGACGGTGCTCCGAAGTGGAAAGGTTATCGACAACATGGTGACTATGCCGGGTCCTGTACCTTCTCCGGCACCCACTGTCGTTGTTGAGGAACCTCATGTTGAAGAAGAGGTTCCTGAGAAGAAAGATGAGAGTGAGTTGCACAAAGCCGCCGATCCATATGTTCCGCCGGGACAAACTTCAAAGACTTTGTTCAAGCCCGGTCCCTTATCCCATCGGTTGACGAATGCCAGCAGACCAACAGTTCAACGATTTCTACAAGTTGTCGCCTCAAGTACACGCCAACCCGCCTTTGCTGGACGCCATCCTACTGTCCCCGCCTATGTGAAATTCTTAAGGAGCTCGCCCAAAGAAGAGGCGGGAGACATTGCCCAATGTGGTCGTCTCCGAGACGGCTAATTCAATCATGCAACTTCCTTCCACCCAAGCTTCGCGATCCGTAGCTTTATCATTAAGATTGCTATGGGAATGGGAAAGAGGCCTTAGGTATGCTTGATTTGGGGGGGAATTAATTTAATGCCTTATTCTATCTTTCAAGAATTAGGTCTTAAGGAATTGAAACCCATGTGCATGACCCTTCAATTAGGCGATAGATCTATGAGATACCCCAGGGGTAGTGGAAAATGTTATGGTTAATGTGGGGGTCCGATAATTTTGATGGATTTTGTGGTCTTGGAAGTTGGGGATGTACGGAGGATGGTAGGTCTCACATCGTTCTCCTCGGTAGACCGTTTATAGCCACCACTAATACCATGATAGATGTTAAGAGTGGTCTTATTAAGATGACTGTTTAGGGACCTTTGTTACATTTTACGTGAGAAATAGTCTTAATGCCCCTACCGCTCATTATATTGATGATTGTGCTTTTGTCGATGCTATTGAGCCCTTGGTCGAGAATGTATTTTGCAGCACACACAATTGAAGAGGTCTTCATGGGATCGGCCGACGAGCAAGAAGTAGCACGTGAGTCGGCAAGCTTCCCGAGCCATCCGTTGAACTCGAGGAGCTTCCAACGCATTTCAAGTATGTGTTCTTAGAGGAAGGGAGAGCGAGCCGTTGATCATCTCCTCGACTTTGGCCCGGTATGAGGAAGATGCGTTGATTGGAGTTTGAAGAGAACAAGCTTGCCTTGGTGGAGTTTGGGCGATATCCGTGGCATTAACCCCGCCACATGTATGCATCGCATCACCTTGGAAGAAGGAGCTCGTCCAACGAGACGGACAAGGAGGTTGAACCTGTGATATCGAAGTAGTGAAGGAGATTTACAAACTCCTGGCGAAGGCCTCATCTTTCCGTCGTCGATAGTGAATGGGTGAGCCCGTGCATGTAGTGCGAAGCATGAGGGCATTATCACATCGAAAATAGCAAGGGAGTTGGTGCCGGTCCGAGCCACCACGGATGGCGATGTGCATCGACTACGGAAATTGAATGCCGCCACCAAAAGGATCATTTCTACCCTTCATTGATCAAATGCTTGATAGGTTAGCCGGACACGATTTTATTGTTTTCGACGGCTTGTCCGGATATTATCAGTTGCCATAGCTCGGAAGATCAATCCAAGACGGCGCTCACGAGCCCGCATGAGACATTTGCTTACCGCCGTACGCCGTTTGTCATTGCAATGCACCGAACCTTCCAACGGTGCATGATGTCCATCTTCTCGAAATGATCCATGACTACATAGAGGTATTTATGGATGACTTTTCGTGTTTGGCTCGTCATTTGATGACCGCTTAGCTAAGATTGATCATGTGCTTAATAGATGTGTCGAGAGTCATTTGACTTTAAGTTGGGAGAAGAGTCATTTCATGGTTAAAAGTGGTATAGTACTCGGGCACTTGGTTTCACATGATGGGATTGAGGTGGATAGGGCCAAAATCGATGTTATAGGAAGTTGCCCCACCGTTGACGTTAAGGGATTAGGAGTTTCTTAGGGCATCTTGGCTTCTACCGTAGGTTTATTAAGGATTTTCAAAATCTCTCAACCCTTATGTCGCTTGCTTGCCCAAGACGTGCCTTTGTGTTTAATAATGATTGATGCATGCTTTCTCCGTGTTGAAGAGAAGTTGACTAGTGCCCCGTGGTTGTAGCCCCGAACCGGAATGAACACTTTGAGATTATGTGTGATGCTAGCAATCATCTTTGTGAGGGGCTGTTTTAGGCAACGTGTTGATAAGATGCTCCGTGTAATTTACTATGCTAGTTCTACCTTGAATCATGCGTGGTGAATTACACGACAACCGAAAAGAAATGTTAGGCGTGGTTTTGCTTTAGAAAAATTTCGCTCATATATCATAGGTTCTAAAGTGATTGTTCATAGTGACCATGCCGCTTAAGGTACTTGTTAACTAAACCTCAAGCCTAGGTTGATCCGTTGGGTTCTTCTCCTTCAAGAATTCGATTTGGAGATTAAGGATAGGAAAGGTAGTGAGAATTGTGGTCGATCATTTGTCTCGCCTTAAATCACCGAGTGTTAAACTTTGCATGAGATCTGTTGCTAATGATTTTCCTTATGAAAATGCTTTTGGTCTCATCTTCCCGTGGTTCACGACATTGTGAATTATCTTGCTTGTGGGAGATGAGACTGGTCTAACCTTTCAGGAAAGGAAGCGTTTTCTAACCTTGTGCAGGCAATATTTCTGGGATGAGCCATATCTGTTCAAATTCGGGAAGGATGATGTGATCCGTCGATGTGTGCCCGAGGAAGAGCAATTTCAAGTGTTGGAAAGATGCCACAATGGTGATTATGGAGGCATTTCGCGGACAAAGATCTGCGCTCAAGGTCCTCCAATCGAGATTCTATCGCCATCATTGTTCAAAGACGCCAGCGTTCTACCGTGCTTGTGATCGATGCCAACGCACGGGATCTATAGGTGTTCGGAATGAGATGCCCCTCAACAATATTCTTGTGGTAGAAATTTTCGATGTGTGGGGAATCGATTTCATGGGACCCTTCCCTAAATCTTTCGGTTTTGAATATATTACGCTGTTGTTGACTACGTGTCCAAGTGGGTCGAGGCTATCCCCACTAGGACATGCGATTCTTACATCGTTTTGAAGTTTGTGCAGGAGAATATCTTGCGATTTGGTTTTCCCAAAGCAATCATTAGTGATGGAGAAAGCATTTTTGCAACAAGTTGTTCGAGAAGTTGATGAAGAAAGTGGAATTAACCACAAGGTGGCAACGCCTTACCACCCACAGACATCGGGACAAGCCGAGACTAGTAATCGCAAATCGAGGATCTTAGAAAATGGTACAACCTTCTCGGAAGGATTGGTCCACCAAACTACCCGATGCACTATGGGCGCATCGCACCGCATACAAAAGCATTCTCGAACGAGTCCTTATCGTATGGTGTTTGGGAAGGCGTGTCATCTTCGGTGGAGATCGAGCACAAGGCCTTGTGGGCAATAAAACCATTTCTTTGGAGATGCAAGATGCTTCCAAACGGATGTTACAACTCCTGAGTCAAGAATTACGAATGAGGCATATGACAATGCTCGAATTTACAAAGAAAAAGTGAAGGCCATCCACGACAAACATATAGTGCAAGGATTTGAAGCTCGGTATGAAGGTTTTATTGTTTAATTCCGTCAAGCTTTTTCCGGAAAATTGAAGTCTCGCTGGAGTGGCCCGCTCATTGTCGAGGAACCGCCGCACGGCTCGGCCGTGCTTTCGAAAGAAGGATCGCACGAATCGCTCGAGGTCAATGGTCAACGGTAAAGCTCTATGTAGAAGGGGTCCGACTTCCTTTACGGTGGAATCTATTTCGCCACCGATCCTGATCATCGAGTTTGTCAAGCTAACGACAAGAACGAGCGCCGTGGGAGGCAACCCACGTTTCCTTTCGTTGTGTTCGTGCTTTCCTTTGTTTTTTTGTTCTTTTGTTTGCGTGTTTATTTCGTTTTATGGTTTATGTGGTGCAGGAATGGATGTAAAAGTGAAAGCAGCAAATTCCGTCCAGGGAGGTACCCCAGGCGCCGGACGCGACGAACCGGCGCTTGGGTACGCATTATCAAGAAGGACAGTGGCACCCATACGGACGCGACGAAGCTACCGAACGCAGGGGTGGATAAATTTGAAGGACAAGAAGTGGCACCCAGTCACGGACGCGACGTAAGCACGGACGCGGGTGGATAAATTTGGGATAACGGTGATACCCGGCCACGGACGCGGTGTTTATCCTTTATGCGTAAGAAGTGACCAGTCACGGACGCAGGAAACCGCCGGGTCCTTTTTTATTAATTAAATATATATATATATATATATATATATATATATATATATATATATATATAAATGAATTAGGGTTTCTCCTCGCGCCATTTACTCTTTCCTCTCGTGCGATTCTCCTCACTCCGTCCGACGACGCCATCCTTCCCTCTCTGCCGCCGCCACATCTCACGCCCACCTACCGCCCCTGCGTTTCTCACACAGCCGCTACCGCTCAAACCTAATCCGTCCGGCGTTTTCGCCGACACATCTGTCTAGCTGCTTGCTTCTCCGTCCGGTGCACACTCGCTCAAGCTCCGTCCGACAATTCAGCCAGCGACGCGCGTTCCTCGGCACAGATTCCGTCCGGCGGCCAGATCCACCACGTCACACGCACTCGTCGTCTGCTTTCGCTCGAGCGCCGCGAGCCACACTAACTTATTCACCGTCCGGCGACGCAAGTCTCACGCCAGCGCGCCGCTCGCTCCGTCCGGCGCCGCCTCGACCGCGCCTTTTCACTTTCACCACACTCGCCCGCCCGGAGACGCTTGTCCGTCCGGCGACTCGGCTCTTCCACCACTCATCCGATGCGATGCCTCTTGCACACAATTCAATATGGTTCGCACTAAAATGCACTGATCCACCTCTCGCCATCCTCAAGCCGATGATGTTCCGATGGAGGAACAACAGGAGGATATTAGCGTTATGTACTCTGCCACCTTCCCAATTTATAATGCGGTGGAAGGTACACACTATCGTCGCTTTGCATTTCAAGAAATCACACCTCCGCGTCAATTCAACTGGCAATTGATGCAAAGTCTAGGTCTTGAGGATAGGGTAAAGAAGTATTTGAAAAATTTGGGTTTGCTACAATATGCATTGATGGACTTACCTGGTTATAACCCATTGTTGCTTGAATTCTATTGCACGATGTGTATTGATGATGAATCTGATTCTTTGTCTTGTCGTCTGTTGGGGCAAGAGTATGTTATAACGCCTCGTATAATGAAGGGGGTTTTTGGTTTTCCGACTTCTGGTGCACGTGGTGTGCCGAATTCTTTCAATGTTAGAGAGGCCTGGAAAGAGCTATCAGGATTTAATAACTGGTCATCTGTCGGAATGCCGAGTGGGTTTATCAAGGATGAAGCTTTGGCAATGGTCCACAAGTTCATAGCTTTCAATGTTTTTGGAAATGAACAGGCAAATAAGGTGAATACTGCTGAAGTCTTCCTGCTAACATGTGCTGTAAAGAAGACGAAGATTTCGCCGATATATTTTATTTGGGACCACTTGCAATCGATCCAACAAGCGCAAGAAATGTAGGCAACCATGCCAAATCCCTACCGGTCAGCGGTGAGCTTAAGGATCATAAATAACGATGGACCACCGCCTGTGCCAAGATCATATACGACCTAAGATGATTGATCTTAGCGAGTCGCGAGCGCTCCTTTGCCTACAACGAGACTACTCGTACCTCAAAGATCGAGGAATTGCGTGAAACGATATATGTTGGCACGAAGACGCAGCGGCCAAGAAGTCGAGGCAGCCCAAGCAGAAAGTGCGGGACCATCACATGCACCTACGGGTGATATGATCATCTATGATACCACCGCACCATCGATGAAGACCGTGACCAGCAGTGCAGATGCAGAGGGATACAGAGCCCCTGTGAGCGTTAATCGATCCTAATCACCGCAGCTCCTTCCCAAAGAATACGATCGGGCCGCGGTATAGTTCTTTCGTGAGGAGTTTGGTCGGTTTAGAGTGAATTAGTCGCCATCGACGAGTTCCGTCAAGACATAAGTTCTCGGTTTGATCAAGAAATCAACGTCTCGACAGCATGTAATCAATTATGGCACGAGCAAAACCAGTACCGAGCACATATAACCAGCAGATGATTGAGCGTAATCGGCGCATGGTCGCCGAAGCCAGTGGAACGCCTGGACTACCTTTCATGGCGCCTCCTCCACCACCGCCTGACCAATAGTGATTCTTCACTATTGAGCGTTTGTGTTTTCCTTTTGTTTGTATTTTGTTCGCTTCTTTTCTTCGTTGTTTTGCTTCTCTCGCTTTTTCGCTTTTGTAGGCCTTGTCTTTTGTTGCTTTCCCGCTGTTCGCTCGTCGCCTTCGTGGAAGTCTCCTCCGCCTTTCTAATATTTTATATGCAATGAGGTCCTTGCTGCTTTTAAATGTGGGGTTTTTTTACGGTTTTTCGTCTTTGTTGTGTTTTGTCGTTTCTTAACTTTTGTTGGATTAGAGACGATTTTATCTTCTTGAAATCAATGGTGTATGAAGAATTATGCCTTAAGTTGAATTAATTATGTTTTGATCAATTTCTTTGCATCTTGGTATATGGGTTTTAGTTTAATGAAACTTAGATGTCAATTGAACTGTGGGACATAATTAGAAAGTCGTGTTTAGACAAGATGTGTGATCGGATGTCATTTGCTTCAGAATGGAACCCGCTCTTTTATGATCTTTCAAGAAAAAGTGGACAATAAAATAAATAAATAAATAAATAAAAAAATAAATAAATAAATAAAAATAAAAAAATATGTCGTTCTTGTGAAATAAGTGAGCTTAAAATTCGAATAAGGGGCTACCCCTCTTGCAGGTTGTCTCGAATGGAGACTCTTTGCTATGGGTATAGATATCTACGTTAGGATACTCGAGTGTACAACTTGAAGGTTCCACCTAACGATTATTGTCCTATAATCGGTTTTAAGTTCCACATGTTCTTATTTGTTGTTGTCATTTGAGATATCTTACATGAAAGGGAACCATATAAGTTGTATATTGATTTCAAATCATGTCGAGTCAAGCACAACTATTCTATGATAAGTCACATGTTTCGATTGATAAATGAGGATCATTGTATTGAGAACTATATTATTGAGATGCATTGAAGGGATGTGAATATGTGATTGATTTTATTTGAAGTATTGATTCTATGTGTACCATTCCTTTCAAGAAACTAAGATTTGCTCGAGGACAAGCAAAGAGTTAAGTGTGGGGTGTTGTTTCGCATGTTTTGTTTTGTTTTCTTTGTTTTGTTGTCGTCGCTTTGATTCCATTCTCGTTATATTTGAATATCATTTTATGGAATCATGTTCGTTTGTGTTTTGTGTAGGGTAGGATTGCGCTGAGCTTTTGTTGCTCAAGAGCGCACCAAGCGCCGGACTCGGCGTGAGCCGGCGCTGGTGCGCAGCTGCCGCCCGCCTGAAGGAAAGACAGCGTCCCGGCTTGCTTAGGTCCGTCCTGGCACGCCTGAGAGCATTCGCGTCCGCGCCTCGGTCCCGTCCGGCTACTGGGTTGCGATTCGCAAGATTGGCCCGAGAGTCCTTGCGTCCGCGCCTCATCGCGTCCGGCGTACAGGTTTATTAAATTTTTCATCCCAAGCTCGACGAGTCCGGCGCCTCATTGCGTCCGGCTCTGGCTAGCCGATCCGAGGCTTCGTGCGTCCGGCGCTTGGCATGAGTCCGGCGCTGGGAGGTCCTTGTTTGCGAGCGCACGCGTCTCCGGCGCTGCGCGTTAATTTTGGGCCGATATATATACGTTTTCAACGCCGAAAACCCTACCTTTCATTATTTTCTTCACCGTCTTTTGTGTTTTTGGGAGAGAGAGAGATTTACGAGTTATTTTCTTTCCATTGCTTTTCTTTCTCTTTTCTTTTGATCGATTCAAGAATATTGTACGGATATTGGATTCGTGCGTAAGTTTGCATTATCTATTCCATCGCTTGATTGTTCGTAAGTTTCTTCTATCGCTTTATTCCGTTAATCGCTTCGTATTTGATTATTATTGATTTCTTCGTTGGATTATGATTTATTTTGATATTTGTCTCGAGTAATCTTGTCTTCGCTCAATTATTTTAGATTAATGCCTAGGGTTTATAATTTCAATTCCATGTTCTTCGATTTAGGTTTAATTTTGCTTAGATAATTTATCCTTTATCAATTTCCGCCTAGTTAATTCGTCTTTCTTTCGTTAATAATTTCTTGCCTAGGTAATCTATCAACCCTTTTTAGAGTAGAGTGTTTAGATTTTAATTGTTTTTGTGTGGCAACTTAGTAACGCCTACTAAGTTTTCCTTGAGAGACGACTAGGGTTAGCTTTCCCTATTACAACACCTCATTCGATTGTGAGTCAATTAAGAGTATACTTTTAGTTGAAACACTCGAATTAATTAGATGTGTCAATTGCTATGCAAAGTAATAATTATATTAAATAAGTAAAACATATTCAATTGTCAAATTGTTTTCATTTCTTTTTGGAGGGTCCAAAGAACGCGTCGATAAGAATTTATATTAGAATATGTTAACAACGTTTTGCTTATTTTTTAAAATCGAAATTGTCCTCGTGACAGAGCTTAACTGAATTATATCCTTTATAATGGATACCAAAATACCAAATAAATGAATTTTTAAATTTAATTTTGACGGATAAACAAAATTACAATTCAAGTTTCGAAAGACAATTATTTTAGTGTAATTAGTGTGGAAGTTGGTTATTTAATCTAGTCTTGTGAAAATGACAATTGAATTATTTTTGTTCGATATTCGACAAACATAACCTAGAAATAGTGAATTACTTCCAATATGAATTTTATTTTGTTCGATTTTTTGTGTTGTGCCTAGTTTTTGGGACAAATTTAAAAAGTTAAAAGTTCTAATTAGATTCCAAAATACTCGCTGATGATAACATAAGCCAAACATTTGTATAGTTTGTCAGGTTTAGAAAACTCAACTATTAGGGAGCCTTACTTGCAGCTGAAGCATCAACAACAACCTGAAGAAAAAATTCAATCAAGTACACCTAAGGTGTTCAGCAGTAAGGTACCAGATCAGACAATGCGAGATCAAGAATGTCGAGGGATACAAAGCAGACAAGCACCTATGATGCTTACATTCATCCAATGGGCATGTGCCGACAATGCACAAATCTAACATTCAAAGATATATTGACAAACTGCAATTCAACAACCATAGTTATTGCATGAATCTAATATGGTGTTTTATAACATACAATTCTACATAGTTTCATTGAATACCAAAAATAGCATGAAACTTGACTATCCTCTAACGGATAGTTTCATCTCCCCGACTATAAATATAGAAGGCCTTGATTTCAGACAAGGTTACAAAAATTCTTAATATTGCAAGCTATCAAGCACAAACAATCTCAAGCTCTAAAATATTAATCCAATCACTCCACATACTTCAAATTTCTCAAGTGCTTAGTCTTTCCTCTTCCATTTTCAGTTTCTAAGCCTATTTTGTTAGGATTCGTTCTTGACAACATCTAATGCGCAATGGAATAAACAGTCAAGAAATGATCTAGATCCATAATTAAACATGCGATGAGCCCTAGAACACGAAGATCGAAGACTTACGTGTTTATTACGCTTCTGTAATAGTAAAGCTTCCAAGCTTCCAACGATCCTTCGAGATCGTTTCCACAACTATGGTATCCACGTGTATGCAGATCCGATGCAGAACAATTCCTCGGTATAAAGTTCAATCGAGAAAGCCAAGAAATCTCGAATGAACTTAACGGTATTCTCTAAGAATGATTTTACGTCGACGCCTAACGCCATTCTCTCTTTATTAACTTCCCATTAACTAAGAGAAACCACCGAACCTAGTTTATTGGGCTTTTGAGTTTAATTAATTAATGATCCAACACTTTAATTAATTAAGCCCATTATCTAATTTAGTCCATTAACTTTCAATCTCCCACTTGAACTAGTATTAGATAACATACCGTGCACTATGCATATACCCTTGAGCGGATTTAACAATACACTTGATAGTGTGACCCAATAAGCCCCCATTACCGACGATGATCTAATCAAAGTCGCACAAAACTCTTCGGGCTGCAGCAAATGAACTCGATACATGACGGACGTTTACGTGGAAAACAGTAAACAAACCTTTACATGAAGTTTATGTAATATCCTTTCATTCATGACACACTCGATTGAGCCTAGGATTTTGCTACGTGTTTATCCCAATAGCTCAACCATCTTTCTCATCTTTATTATAAGACCCATATGATCATATTCAATTACTTTAATTGAATATATCTCTCGATCGCCAATGACTTTATGGTCGAATAATATAGAGAAATGAGTGCTCACCGAAAATCTAATCGAGGAATGAATCTCATTCTTGGCTCAACTACCATTTTCATTTGTCTCATGATGTACCCAATCCAAGCCGTTTCTTGCCACTCGCAAGCATTGTTTTGGTCAAAGTACAGCACTCAACAAACAAAATGTGTAATGACCTCAAGTCTAAGGACTATTACATACTCCACACACTAAGAAATCGTAGACATCAAACAAACGATTTAATAGTTGGGTATACCAATACTCTCCAAAGTATTCATGTGTCCATCACGGATATCAAATATCTTGTAGTTGCGAGAACCACTACATTCTCTAAGAATGTGATGCAGACCACATGCTAACCTATAACATATCATCAATATCCCATTCTTGATGATCATTGGTTAGGGCTATTTTAGAATTATACTATATCATTGATGTCTCACAGCAAAATGACAGTGATAATTCAAGGGAACAAATAAGAGAATAACGACAAACATCAAAATAATTATTCCATTAAATGCACAAAACCCATAGATAAAAACATTATCTTCGATTGTGATCAAAAGAAAGTATGTCTCTACAAAGGAGTTTCTAAAACATACAAACTTTAAACTCCCATCGAATCAAAGCCAACATCCCACATGTCAAACACACAAGCTCTCAAATGGCTTGGTAAAGGATCGACTAAGATATCGTCGGTGGATACTTTTTCTAATTTCACATTGTTCATTTCTATTATTTCTCTAATCGATGATATCGCTTGAAACATGTTTGTTTCTATTTGGAAGCTAGTATCGGCACCTAGTCACCGATAGCTTTGATGTCCACCATAGCCCCAACAATCTATTAGGTCTATCCCGATAGATCTTGATCCCAAGGATATAGGAGACCTCACCAAGATCCTTCACCATAAAGGATTTAGACACCGGCCTTTACGGATTGCATCATGGATCGGTCGCCCCATAATCGTAATGTCATCGACATATATGACCGGTAGACAACGTTTCCATTATCGCGCTTACTATAAACGCAAGGATCCTCTTTGCTTCGACAAAGTCAAACAATTTGATAGCTCACAAAACAAATATTCCAACACTCGATACTTGTTTAAGTCCATAAATGAACTTCTTTAGTCTACATACTACATTCACCTCTCTTTGGACATAAAACCTTCAGTGAGTCGTGTAGACATCACCTTCTAGTTCTCCATTGAGAAAACGCGATTTTGACATTCATTGCCAAATATCAAAATGTAGTACACAGCTATAGCAAGTAAGATCCTAATGGACTTGATTTTACAACTGGTGAAAAGGTCTCGTCATAGTCAACTATAACCATTTGCCACCAACCTTACCATCTGCATTTCTCTTCCTTTGAAAATCTATTTGCAGCCTATGGGGTAAACCCCATCTGGTAAATCATCAAGTAGTTCTCAGACTAGATTGAAATACATCGAGTCCATTTCGGATATTAAGGCTTATAGCCACATCTTTGAATCGGTGTCAGACACCGCTTCATTATAGGTCTTAGGTTCATCATCATCCGATTCGACTTCATCATCTTGGTTCTCAACCATTAGATTCAATCTATCGGTGCACGACGAGTCCTCGTGGCCTATCGAGTTGGGTTGTCTGCAAGCAGTTCAAGTCGTTCATTACGAACGTGAGTAGAGGCTCCTCCGTGTCGACTTCATCAACATTTTGGAGATTCTCAAGAACTTCCTCATGAATTTCTTGAGGTGGAGTGACACAACTATTGTGTCATCTTGTATTTGATGAGTCTCATTGTCGTGAGGTGACCCTCAAGAGTCATTTCCTCCCAATAGATCGTCAAATACTCCCACCGAATTCTTGTTCACATCATTGAACAATCTTTCGTCCTCTGTGTTGTTTTGTGGTTCTCGAATTTCTTCAAGATCTACCGAGTTAGGATCTTGCTCCTTGGAGATGTAAATATCTTCAAGAAACGTCACATTCCTAGATATGATCACCTTGTGATCTCCCAGTAAGTAGAATTCATATCCTTTTGTTTCCTTTGGATATCCCACAAAATAACATTTCTCACCTTTTGATTTCAACTTATCAGTCTGCATCTTTCTAACAAAAGCAGGATAACCCCAGGTCCGCATATATTTAAGATTTGTAATTTTACCACACAATATGGTGTTTTTCTCGACTGATTTAGATGAAACCCTATTCAGAATATAAATGGCAGTTAGTAAGGCATGGCCCCAAAGGAATAAAGTGAGACTAGCGAAACTCATCATGGATCGAACCATATATAATAAAGTTCAATTTCTTCTCTCGGATACACCATTCATTTGTGGTGTTTAGGAGTGTCCGATCGACCGGATTCCATGTGATTTCAAGTAATCAAGAAACTCTCGGCTTAAGTAATCCCTCCCGATCCGATCAAGATTCTTAATACTTTTACCAAGTTGTTTCTCGACTTCTAACTTAAACTCTTTAAATTTATCAAGAGCCCGGATTTGTGTTTTATCAAATATACATATCCATATCTTGAAAATCATCGTGAAAGTTATGAAACGAATATCCACCTCTTGCTTGAGTTGAAATGGTCCACACACATCCGAGTGGATTAACTCTAGCAAGTCTTTGGCTCGTAACCTTTCCCGTAAAATGGTTTCTTAGTCATATTTCCTTTGAGACAAGATTCACAAGTACCATATGATTCAAAATCAAATGGTGTGAGATAATCCATTTTCTCGATCTTGCTATCCTTTTCTCATTGATATGACCAAGTCTACAATGCCAAAGATAAGCAACATTATTCAGACATTTAGCTTAGGTCGTTTGTTTTGCACATTGTAAATATTTTGTTCATATTCAAGCATATATAAACCATTAGAAAAAGAAGCATTTCCATAAAGAAGTCCATTGCGAAAAAAGTGCAACGATTGTTTCCAAAATGGAAGGAAAACCCTTCAATGTCTAACATAGGAATGTAAATAATATTCTTGAAATTGCAGAACAAAATAACATTGATGTAAATCTAGTCTATATCCCGAAGGAAGATCTAATCTATAAGTCCCTACGCTCAATGACATCTCACGCTCCATTTCCCACCCGCAGATCGACCTCCCGAGATTCACCTTCTACCGTCACTTAGTCCCCGCATATTATTACAAATGTGAGGAGAGGTACGGTATCTAATACCCAAGAATGTGAATTATTTATGACATATTTATCTCAATGACAAACATACCTGAGCTGCTACCCAATGCACCTCGTGCATTAAACTTTGGGCAGTCTCTCTTCCAGTGCCCCTTCTCATGACAGAACAAGCACTCATCCTTTGCAAATGTCGGCTTCTTCTTTTGAACCCCTCCACTCTTCTTAGGCTTGAAGACATCTGATGCCTTCTTCTTTTCTTTCTTTTGTTTTTCTTCCCTTTGGAAGATTGAGCAAGAAGAGCTCACCATGAGCACAGATTTGCCATCGGAAGTAGAGGACTCAAAAGTCTTCAACATGTTGTGAAGATCGACAATCCCACCTTAGTATTGTTCATATTGAAATTCACTATGAAATTCGCAAATGAACTGTAGCGATTGTAAAACTAGGTTGGTTGAGACATTCATCGGCAAGGTCGTACCAATGGACGCCAGCCTCTCAATTAACCCAATCATCTTCAAAACATGTTCAGAAACCTTGCTCCTATCATGAAGTGTACACTTGAATAGATCTCGGAGTATCTCATACTCCAAAGTTTGTGCCTGTAAAGCAAACAGACTTTCAGTGTTGAATCATTTCATAAGGAAGCATGCTTTCATGTTGCCTCTGCAGTCCCAAACTCATGGAAGTCAACATGATGCCCTGAGCCGACATAGCATCCTCAACGTGCTTCTTATGAGCAACCCAGTCAAACGAGGCATACTCAGGAGAACACTCATCGGGGATGATATTGATTGGTTTGTCCAAGACATACTCAATCTTTTCCGTCCTTAATACCAAACGCAGCAACGTAGCCAATCCGGATAGTTTGACCCAGTCAAACAATTTGTTTCACCAAACATTTAAACAACATAGAGGACATCGAATCGAAACAAAAATAAAGAAATAGAACAAAATTAGAACAAAGTAAACACAGATCACAATCGTATCACTAATCAAACAAGGGTTTATTGTATTGATTAGCTCCCACTAATTTTAACATATATTGCACCCCCAAATGCAAAATACGGATTTATAACAAATATATAAATCTTAGTAGTCCAAGATCCAAGTCAATATTACTGTAGCCTCTGCGAGGGCTGATGACTACAAATAATATCACTCAGTAGGCCTCAAAGCCAATTGCAGCGACAGTTTTGCATCGATTAAGTCTCGATCATTGCGGTCTGCGGTGATGACCACAATAATGACACTTGGTGGGTTTGAATCCGAATGCAACAAAAGTCCTCAATTCTTGGTTTATTAATCCAATTAATATGTGTCCACTAATTATTTTGATCGCTTTGTCGTTTCAAAATAATTAAGCAAGTCAACCCCATCACACGATACTAACCATACATCTATGAGTGAGCCTGGCCTCGTAGATTTGGGAGTGAGACACGGTGTAAAACTCTTGGTCGAAAATGTTATCGACTCAAACAATTATGATGGACGACACGTTTTGTTTCAAAACATGACTTGTATTTAGTGGGGATAAAACATGTGATACTAATTGTCTATTTTAATATCCAATATTAAAACAAAACAATTATCGGGTCGCCTACCAGGCGTGAAACGCGACCACATATATTGGGCGCCTACCCAAACATAGTGTCTGGACTACAAGTATTGGGTGCCACCCAAATAATAAAGCGGTCTTTAACTACTATAGTTAAAATAAGCATAAGATCAAATAACATGCTTATCACAGAAAACAGAAAATAGGGCTCAACGAATAAATTCATTAATCTAATTAATAATTTAATTCTCTAATTAAAAGTGGATTTATGCATTTATATTAATTCCAAATCAATATAAATTTCATGTAGTATTATTATTTCTAAAATAATAATCAAATAAGATTTATTAATCTAATTAATAAATCAATTCTTTACTTTATGAACATAAGTAAATCATATTAATTCTAAATTAATATAAAATCAAACTTTATACTATTATTTCAAAAATAATAATAAAGTTAAAATTTATTAATCTAATTAATAAATTAATGTCCAAAATAGTGATTAGAATTATTAATTCTAAATTAATAAAATTAATCCATGTACATTACTAAATTATATTAATTCTAAATTAATATAAAATCAAACCTTATATTATTATTTCAAAAATAATAATATAATTAAAATTTATTAATCTAATTAATAAATTAATTTCTAAAATTATGATTAAATTTATTAATTCTAAATTTATAAATTAAATCCATGTACATTAAGTAAATTGTATTAATTCTAAATTAATACAAAATCGAAATTAATGTTATTATTTCAAAATCAATAACATTAAAACAAAACTTATTAATCCAATTAATAAATTAATTTGTGAAATTTGAAATTGAATTTATTAATTCAAAATTAATAAATCAGTGTTTTTTAAACAGTAACAGCCCAAAAGGGCTGCCACATTTAAACATAAAACGCCCCAAAATTTGCTCAAGATTTGCGGCCCAGCTGCTGAAGGTACACAGCCCACGCAGCATGCGGCCCAGTCGCACGTGAGCGGCCCAGCAGCAGAGTCCACCAGCCCGCGGACGTTAGGGTTTTCAGGCGCGCTCGTTGCGCCGCCACCCCGTTCGCCGTCGTGCCGCCGCGATTTCGCCGATGCTGACGTCGCCCTCGCCCAGCATGCGACGTCACCCGGCGTTAAGCCGGCGCACCGCCGTCTTCACCCTCATCCTCCGCGTCGGTGAGAAGAAACGTGCTGCAACAGCACGGTCTTCTCCTCCTCCGCCCTCCGATCAACGCCACGATTCCCGGCGTTCCGCAACCGCCGCAGACCTCTTCCTCATCCGCCGCCCGTCGCGACGGCGTGAAGAAGTGTGCTGCAACAGCACGGTCGCGGCGGCCGTGGTCTCTGCGTTTCCCGGCGGAGATTCCGGAGGCGCACGCCAAGCGCATCTCCGGTGTACTTCGTCCCCACGCTCTCGTTCCGATGCTCCCACGCACCTCGACGGGAGACACAAAAGGGGAACGCGGCGGCGACGAGCGCGAGCGCCTAGCGCCGCGTCGTCGACCGCCGTGTGTTTCCAACGAAGCGACAACACCACCGCCGGCAGTGAATAGGGAGTTCCGGCGAAACAATTTCAAAAACAATTTCCAGAACACAGATTCCAATTCCCAGAATTTCAGAATCATTTTTCAATTTCAGATTTTGATTTTTCCTTTTCGATTTTCGTTTCAGATTTTCCAAAAATTCAAAACATCGAAAAACCACAATTAAATTAGAAATGAATTAATTAATTATAGATCGGTAGAGAACACGATACCATGTTAGGATTCGATTCGACAACATCTAACGCGCAATGGAATAAAACAGTCAAGAACATATCAGATCCATAATTAAACACGCGATGAGCCGCAACACGAAGATCAAGACTTACGATTTATTACGCCTGGTAGTAGTAAAGCTTCCAAGCTTCCAACGTATCATTCGAGATCGTTCCACAACCACAGATCCACGTGATGCAGATCCGATCATGAACAATTCCCAGTATAAAGTTCAATCGAGAAAGCCAAGAAATCTCTGAAACATATCCAAGCTTAGATTGAGTGCGTCCAGTCTTTCATCTGCACTCACTGTAAAGGCTTACTCTAATAATTAGAAACCAACATCTACCATATTGTAGTAGGAAAGTTGTGACTAGACAAGTAAGTTATCATGTGTGATAGAATGAGAGTAGTTTATTGTAAGTTGAAGATGACTAGGACTGCATTCTTAGGCCAGGTCTTTCAAGTAAGTTTGAAGTTGCCAGTGTTCTTGCCACTTAGTGCAATTGAATCACTAGACGAGTGATTTTCCAGTTATTATCAAATAGGATGTAATAGAAGTAGGAGCTTGAACTTATCCGAACAACTTTAAAAATCTTGCGTGTGTTTATTGCTCTATTTAACTGCTTGAAAATCTGCATACATGCTTTTGACAAAAATCAGATGAGGTTTCTACCTACCTGCATATGCACTAGCACTGTTTGCACAGATATGCTCACATTTACACAAACAAATAAAAGATTTCAAGCAAGTATAATATTGGGATCCTACATATCTGCACATAATTCCCAATTAAAATTTATTAACTCTAATTAAAGTTTATTAAATTTAAATTATGAGTTACTAATTTCAATAAAATTTACTAATAACAATTAATATTTTTTAAAATATTATTTCAAATTAATTACTTTATTAATATATTATGTATTAATAAATTAATTAGGAGTCATCTTATTGAGCGCTCGCACGCTCCAGACCGCCTTTTTTTCTTAAGGTTAAGTTAAATGCGAATATAGGGGTAAATAATATTCTTATTATTTTTCTAAATGATGGATTATAGTGAGAAGAATGGTGCAGAGGTCTATTATCATTCTGAGGAAGACCAAATGAAAACCCATATAAGAGCAATCATTACAAAAATCATTCCGAGGAAGCCCAAATGAAAACCCATATAAGAGCAATCATTACAAGCCCAAGCCCGAAATCCACGTGAATGTCTCGTGAGGTAGAAGTCAACGTTTCCGCCCCCACAACGTGCGACCTTTTCAATTCTGACAGTGCACCTACAAATTAAGGCTGCTCGCCTCTTCACAACGACACGTGTCAGAATCTGACACGACGGCGCACATTGAATCATCTGCTGCCGAGCCGTGACCCCTAATTACTGAACTGGATTAGTAATAATTTGGCCATTAGATTAAACGGCACGAAATCGACGGTCAAAATTTGCTGCAACTCTTGCCTTTAAAAAACCGTGATTTCTCGCAGCCCAAGCGCCTCAGCGATTCCCAAACTAGTAAGTTCTCTCTTTCACGCATGTGCATTTATCTCTTTTTCTAGGATTATGCAAATTTCCAAAGAAAAAATCTTGAACTTTTTTGCTTTAGGGTTCTTGCAGAACGGGGTCGGTTCGCCCGGTTCTTACCCTCTCCATGCTTTTCTAATTTCTTTTCTGGATCCAAACGATTGCAATCGTATGTTCTCTTTCTACGTAGATTAGGTTTCAATTTTTTGCTTTGTGCTCAATTTGTCGAATTATTGAAGAATGTGAAATTTCTTTCAGTGGGATTTGGGTTTGGTGTTGCATAATCGTGAGATTTCAGCTTTTATCTGTGGCATCCTTTTTCTTTTTTTATGGAATTTAAGCGATTTTGAGAGGGGATTGGGATTGTGCTTCATGTTGTATAAAGGTGGGAAGATTCATAAATAATGCATTTTGAACAACATATTGTTATACGTGGTAGGGATTCAGGTGTTGCATACAGTTGAAATCTCAGATTCCTAATCGCAAGAGAACACGTTGAATGAGGAGGATTTTTGATATGTGTACTCGTTCAGCTTTAAATTTATGGCACCAACCATCCCGATAGATTACACAGGGCACAAGGAGTCGAAAAAGTTTTCGAAGAAGGCGTTGTCAGGGGATATGATGGGGAAAACTCGAAAAGTTTCTAAGGGTTACTCCAGTGGTTTTGTGCCGGATTATGGACATGCCGTTGAGACAGTTGCTGAATCAGAAGGTTTTGGGAACTCTGGCCGCGGTCATGCAGGGATGAATTCTCAGCAGGGCACTTGTGTTCCGAATGGGAAGTGCATTAGCTTGAATGTGGACGGTTATGGTAGGACTGTTGTGCCAATTCAATCACTGTCAGTTTCGAAGATGTCCTCTTTCGAGAGAAGGGATTTGGAAGTTAAGTTGAAGAGTGAGCTTGAGCAAGTACGTAAGCTTCATAGGAAGATATCTTCTTTTAGCTTGGATACAGTGGTGCATCCACACACTACTGATATCCATAGCCATCAAACTGGAGCAAAGAGGCTTGCTAAGGCAGAAAGCTTGCCTGTGTTTACTAATGACGAGGCCATGACAACAGGAAAGAAAAAAGGTCCTTCTGGAAGAAATGGACCTCGCACTAAAGGTGGCCCTTTGGCATCTAGGAAAATGGAGCCACTGAAGCAGGGTCCTCCACAAGGTCTTCCACAAAATACTAATTTTGTTATATTGATGAAACAATGTGAGACGCTGTTAAATCGTTTGATGGTGCAACCTCATGCCTGGATTTTCAACAAGCCAGTTGATGTTGTAGCTCATAAAGTCCCTGATTATTATGATATTATCAAGCATCCAATGGATTTAGGGACAGTAAAAAGTAAATTATTGTCAAATCAGTATTCCACTCCCATGGAGTTTGCTGCAGATGTGAGACTCACCTTCAAAAATGCAATGACATTTAACCCACCCAAACATGATGTTCATATTATGGCTGAGATGATGAATAAATACTTTGAAGTGAGATGGAAATCAATTGAGAAGAAACTTCCACCTACAGCTGATGACTCCACGGCTTCCAAGTCGAGTGTCATTATAGAACCTGAAAGTGCCTATGTGCCTCCTACTAAGAAGCAGAAAACTGCTTCTAAGGAAGCAAGGGCCAGGCCTGAAAGAGATAAGCCTGCAATGAGTGATATTGAAAAACAAAAGCTTGGGTCCGAGTTGGAGGAATTAATCTCAGAGCTGCCAGACAACATAATCGATTTTTTGAAAGAGAGCACTTTGAATAGTAGTGAAGTAACTGAGGATGAGATTGAAATTGACATTGACGCACTTAGTGATGATACACTGTTTACTTTACGGAAACTTTTGGATGATTATCTATTGGAGAAGAAGAAAAAACAATCAACATCAGAGAACTGTGAAACTGAGGTAAACTGCAAGTGCTTTCTTGTATCTGCACTATGCTCTATTGTGATAATTATTCTCAATGTGTACTTGTGTACAAATTTATTTCATAGATGCAAAAGGAATCTGGGTTTAGAGATTCATCATACTTGCCTTGTGAAGGTATTTTCTTTTCCAGAAGTTGCACCTGGAGTATAATTGTTTCCATGTTGTGTTTGACATCTTGCTTTTTGTCTTACCCTTGAAAAATCAATCAGACCATGAGCAAGCTGATGAGAATGTGGATATTGGTGGAAATGATCCACCTCCTATGTCCAGTTCACCTCCAATTCGGATTGATAAGGATGCTGCTGAAAGGAATAATAACTGCAGTGGCTCAAGAAGCTCCAGTAGTGAATCGGGCGCCTCATCTACTGGTCTGTGCTCTTTACTAATTTTTGTATTGTTTTCTTGTTTCTTTCCTTTTTGATTTTCTTGCTCTTCATCATGTGAAATTTGAGGGTATGACTTTATATGTGATTGGCTTATGTCTGCAAAACCACCCTTGACGGTAATATTTTCCCCAACTCAGGCTTTTGGTTTCAGATATACATCATTTACTCAGTTGGAAACTTGTACAACGTCTTCATTTACTTAGTTGGAAACTTGTACGACGTCTTCATTTGTGTAAAATTATTGACTCTCGGATCTATTATCGATGTTGAACCACATGAACTTCCTTCCGATTCTTGGGAATTTTTAAAGGTTCAAACTGTATAACCAGCAAAATTCTATATTTGAAACATATGATAATTATGTAAAATTATTGGTTGCATTTGGATGGAAATTGGAATGATTTAGATTTGAGTATAATTTTTTAAATTATCTCTTATTAGATTGGTTTTAGATCAATTAGAACCACTAAAATTGTTCCTTGATATGAAGTCCTTGTGTTTTATGGCTTGGCAACTTGAAATTATCCAAACTAGTTTGTTGTATTCATTATAATGGATTTGAATACATAAACTGAAATGGAGCCTTGAAAGCTAAATGTCCTTTTTGCATCTTCAAGATGCAGAAAGGAAGTTGATAAGAGTTATTTGGAAGTGATTGCATTTGCAGTAAAAGGTTGAGTAGGTTTATGAATAACAGTAATCTGAAAGATGTGTCGTTTGTGTGAAATGGTGAATATTTATTTTTGAAGTCTTTAATCGGGTTTAGCTCCCATTCTGTATTGGCTTCACAGTACAACATTAGCATACTATGCTTTCATCTGTGTTAGCACTGAAAATAAAATTTAAAGAACTATTGTATATTTTACCTCATCATATCTACTTGCTTTTCTGATTACTGGCATATAATATGAATTTGCTGATGATCTTGTTTTTCTTTTATTATATAGTAAGGTCAGTTATCAAATGAGGCTTATTGCTGAAAGGATGAGAATAGTTCAGTGTTACCAAAGCAATGTTGAAATTATTGTATGATTTGCAACCCTGAGCTCATTGATGTTGATCTTAGAAAAATTATCCTATGTTTCTAGAACTCTCATAGTGAAATAATACTCTGAATGTGAATTAAGGGCATAAGATGTTATCTCCGCAACTGTTTCACTCCCAGTGTCAGTTTGGACCCAAGAACATTAGCATTGCATGTTTAGCAGCTCTAGTATTCTGTTTGGTGCAGACTTAATATATAATAAAATTGTCTGCTATACTTTGATATGTTCCATTGAATTTCTTGACAGTGGTGTGTAGTTGGATACAAGTCTTCATGTAAGCCACCAAATTCTGTTATCAGATGAGCTTCAAGCCTTACAAAGACTGATATAATATCAGTAATTTGACTTCTGACTTAAAAGAGTTAATGGCTGGATAGTGACAGCTGTTATTAACTGTTTTAACAGTAGATAGATTGAATACGTGGTCCAGTGTGGTGCTCTCTCATCATGATAGATAGAAAAAAGATGAAATAGTTTGCTAAGGTCCATCGAAACAGATGGCCAAGACTTTTTGTTGGTGAACATTGAGAAGAGCCCCGCTAAATTATGGCTTGCTTTTGTTCATTCTAATGGAGTGGATTCTGTTCAGAATTGTAGATATCACTCAAAGATTCTAATAGTAATTTTAGAAGTTTTTAGTTTTTCTTTTTACATAAATAACTAATTAAAATGCTATTATGAGTCACGACTCTTAGCTTCATTGGAATTTTTTTTGTGTTGCATTTTGCATCTTGGCAAATGGCAACGATCCTTGCGAATGCTTTTGCATTTTTAGCATTCTTTTTTTGCCTTCAACAAGTGACTTTTCTGCATGAGCGCATGTCAATCTGCAGCATTTTCTTGAAATTTTATAGTTTTGTTGACAATAACCTTTTTCTTCCCTCATTTTGAGAAAATTTTGACCATACTCTTTTGTTGCTTGTGGTGGTTTTCCTTATCTGCCTTGTAGAAAGATAGATGATGTATCGGATTGTCCATAACGGACACTCAACTCTCCAAAAGAAAAACACTACTGCACAAGCACATGTGTGCAGCAGAATTACCCCTTCTACTGGCCATATCCCTATTGTCATTCTCTCACGTTTATTTTGTTGTTTGCTGATTGCTTCCACTGTGTTACTTAGAACAGATTGCTTTACAGTTCATTTGGTTCTATATGGTAGGTTATGTTGCTTTTGCCTTGGTCATTTCCTCTCTCTGTTTGGTCTTTTGCTCTTTTGGGTAGCAACATAGGTGTTCTAAACTGCTACTTGGGGCATATGCATAACAATCATGCAACTAGAACAAATAATGTGAAGGAAATAATGTGATAATTAATCTTTGCAAAAGAGAATAAAAGAACGACATATCTTGAAGAAAAGATGTTTTGTACTATACAAGTACAAAGACTCCTGTGTATAGAGGGAGTACAGACTAGGTTACAATCTAAACCTAAAAATAAAAGGATCTACCTACCATACAAAGTTTATCTGAATAATTAGAGATATATACAAATACAAGTAAACATATAAGTACAAATAAACTCTTCATCAATCTGGGTCTTTCTCCAACGTGCTTTTGAAAACATTATACTGAGTACCATCTCATCTGCCAACTTATGCTAAAGAATAGATAAAGTAAGAGAAGGTTAGTTTATGTGTCTTTTACCCCAGCAAATAGCACTCCTATATGATATTGTCTCTCTTCTAGATTCTTGCATTATGCTATTATATCTTGGATAATTGCTCAATTTAAGAACAGTAACACCCACTTATTTTATGCATCTGCATCATCATTGGTCATGCTTTTGCTTGTCTGTTTAATTTAATCCACAGCCTATAGTGTCTTAGCTTTTGGTATCTGTGTAAATATTTTTTTATCATAACAAGTAGGTTGAACTAATATAACCACAAAGTGCATGCTTATACGTTAATTATAAATTAATCTTTTCTGTTTTGCAGATTCAGAAAATTCTGCAGCCTGCGAAGCTGATGGTTCCAATGTCTCAGTTCCTGCAGGAGTGAACGTATGCCCATTTTGTAGTTCTTCAATATGTTTAAGTGACCAAAAAAAAAAAAAGTTCCCAACTTCTCATGTAGCTTCTCTCTCTCTCTCTCTCTTTTAAAGTTCCCATGTAGCTTTGATTCAGCACTGTTTGGATTTTTTATTAGTAGTATGTAACTCTAGTGTATCTTACCTTTCTTTGTTAACTTTCAGGAAACTGCAAATAATCAAGAAGAGCCCAGGGAAAAAGACCTACATGACCGAAATGATGGAGGTCAGATTCTTAGAAGTGCAATATTGTTTTTCTGTTAATGCTCTTTGCATCTGAGGTTTTAATATGTTCTGAGGTATATGCAGATATCTTGGATGGGAATGCTGAGCAATATCCAGTGTCATCTGATGAGCCTAATTGTCGTCAAGAGGGTAAGCAGTGATAACTAATGAAGAGTACAATTATTAAATGTGCAGCGTAATCTCACCAACAAGCTGTAACATTTTAGGGGAGAGTGCTCCACCAGATAGGCAAGTCTCCCCTGAAAAGCTATACCGTGCAGCTTTATTGAGGAGCCGGTTTGCTGATATTATAATTAAAGCTCAAGAGAATACAACAGATAATGTATGCAACTTTGACTTGGCTAGTCAAATTCTATCTTGCTTGATTGTTAATTATCCTGACAATGCGTGTTGTAATATTGATCGTGATATCCGAATATTTGCAGGGAACGGATTCTGAGAGGCTGAAGCTGGAGAAGGAGGAGCTTGAAAGACGAAGAAGAGAAGGTTGTAGTTCAATGAAATTGTCTCTTAGTTGTGCAATTTATTTTACTCGCAAGCATCACACCGTTGCTTAGATTTCTCTAAGTCTCCCATGTTATTGAGGTATGGACTCATATTTTGATCAGAGAAAGCACGACTCCAAGCAGAGGCAAAAGCTGCCGAAGAGGCTAGAAGAAAGGCCGAAGCAGAAGCTGCTGCAGAAGCCAGAAGGCAAAGAGAACTCGAGAGAGAAGCTGCACGTCAAGCACTGCAGCAGGTAGAATAAGAGCTCCCCTTGTAATGGCTCGGAATATACATAGGGTGATTCTGTTTCCCACTTTGTTTAAGCTTTGTGTTCTTGACAGATGGAGAAGACCGTTGATATTAATGAAAATAGCCAGTTCATGGAAGACCTGGAGATGTTTAGAGCCGGTCCAGATGAGCACTTGCAAAGCTTTATAGAAGAATCAAGCCCTGAAAATTCTCAAAATGGTCTTGGTAGTTTCAAATTCCCAGCAAATAGTAATCCACTAGAGAAACTTGGGTTGTACATGAAGAACGATGAGGAGGAGGAGGAAGAAGTTCAACCCCAAAGCATTGAGCACGAATCAAATGATACGGAGGAAGGAGAGATTGATTGATTGATATAGGAGTTAATTGGAATTTATCGTGATATGCTGATCCGAGGACTTTATTAAGGTACGAAACTTCTTTGTTCAAGGAAAACCTTTTGGCTCCCTGTGATGAAAGAATCGGAATCTGGATTGGGTTGCATGGCAAGATTCCTACAAGATTTTATGCCCACACATTTTCTATTTGTTCTGATTTGGGGTGTCGAATGCAAGGCATTTTTTTCTTTTTTCTTTTATTTTTCCTCTGAAATGGAAATCAGATGGGTGGATGTTTTTGCCCGACCCATAGAGTTTTAGGGAATAGTTAAGTGACATGTGTCATGCATCCGATTTGAGCAAGAATGTATGTAAATTCATTTTTCAATTTTCTGTTTTTTTTTTTTTTTTTTTGCTTTAGCTCTATTAGCTGTATTAACCTTTATTTCATTCAGTTCGAGAGGCTGACCATTAGAGTGAAAAATTGTTTGAAATTCGTTTAAAAGGACTAACCCTATTTTGATTTTTGAGTTTCACTTTCTTTCTAACAAAGGAATTTGCAACTACTATGAGATGCCCAAATGTTTGCACGACTTTATTTCAGCTTGTGAACTGAAGGAGATAAAATTTTAAAAGCAAGTCTTGTGTAGACGACCCAACTTAATATAAGGATGAACTAACCTAAAGCACCCAATAGTACATTACATACTATTAGAACTTAATAAATCGACTACGTTGCTCGAGAAAGTAGAGGATCTGGCATTAAAGATATTTTGGAGCAAGCCTGTTTATTTTTTTGTTAATTAATATAAAAATTTTAAAGATTGCGTTGTGTCATGATAGATTTGAACCTGACTAAGTTATTTTTTTGAAAAAAATTGTGTTGTAGATGGTCATTTTAAAATGTAATAGAAATATTATGCATCATCTAATTTGTCGTTAGGCTATTTGGGTACACAATCTGTAGTATAGCAAAATTGGCTTGTATACAATTCTGTCCCATTTTCTATCTCCAGCTCGCAGAGATGTTCCCACATGTAAAGTAGAAGCTACGTTAATTACCTCAAGTGTAGGGGATAATATATAATAGAAACCATCCAATTTTGTAACCTCGAGCTCATTGTCCAGCGGTTGGCTACAGTTGTCTACCTCGATCACCTTGAGAGTTGCCATATCTCCAATTTCACAAGGAATTTAATCTAGCACCCAGCATCACTTGATGATGAGGTGCCCGAGGCGAGGGAAGTGCAAGCTTTCTGTTCGCCACAATTCATGATATTCGAACAGTTTATTCGCCGGAATTTCAGCCCTGTGAATTCCCCTTGGTGAATTCACAAAGTCGAACGCCTTCAAGATTAGGCAGCGAACCAACGAGGGACATTTAGCATCATCTATAATCAAAATTTCGTTTACAATGACCACGCAAGTCTACAGAAGATTCCTCTTACCAGATGAAGAGCATAAATATTACAAAAAGACAGACTTGTCTAGTATAATCAGAAGAAATTATGTGGTGCATGCGCATGTTCAAACGTCTATGCAGAAAAGAAGAGGTGACCCGATCATTTTAAGCAATCTTAGCCCCTCCACTTCAAGGGAGTTGATAAAACAGCGAAACAAATGGCAGGCACTGCATTATTCGTCAATGGAATAGCTGCAAAAACAGACCATTCAATGTTACGACAATCAAACAGAAAGATAAGGTCTTGTTGCCTTGTTACAGCAAGGATCCAAAGGACCTCCTATATGGCTGAATATTCAAGAACACATTTGTATACACGATTACCAGTTGTTCCTCCTGACTTAAGGCCCGCCCATGATTCAGATTAATGAGCTTGGATATTAATGAACTCTGTAGAAAACTTATCTATTGGAACAATACACTTATCGATCTATTAACAAGTACATCTACGCCAAGTAACATACAAGTATGGGCAATAGAAACAGGCAAGAGCTCAACAATTTTAACCAACATACAAAGAAGCTACCACTAGAAGGTCATATATTTTCTAGGTAACCGACAGTTAATCTTTCAAGCCCAATAAGTAGAGCAAATCTGAAAAGAAGAGTGAATGCGTCCTCCAGAAAACACAGAGAGAGAGAAAAAGTGGCATTTCAAGATTCAGCCCAACTTACTATTATTAACATGCAACTAATCATACCTCTAAGGCCACATTTGCAATGCAATCCAAGCTAATTGACACATACAATTTTGCTCGTGACAATTAGTTGAAATAGACTCAATTGCTTCCTCAGTACTGGATCCACTCAATCAACATGTAAGATGGCCGAAAGTAACGTGTAAGTTTCCTCTCATTCTTTCTGTGGTGGTAAATGGAAGAGCCAAATACACATCAAAAGATATACAACCTCCGCCACCAGCAATTCCAACATCACAAGGATCTGGAAGCATGTTGTGATTTTTCTGTTTCCCTTAATACAGCGCCCACTATAGCTGCTTGCTCGAGACATTCGGCTTTATGCAGAGCATCCAAAAGACACAGGTTTTGGTGTGTATTTAACAACCTTTTAACCTTGTTTCCTCAAACAGTTGATACGCTTCTGTTGCCTTATTCGCTAAGCTCAAGCCTTCTATCATTGTATTATAGCAGGCAAAATCAGGTATACCTCCATTTTCTTTGAATCTCTCATATAGTTTAATGGCCTCCAATATATTTCCAGCTTTGGAAAGCCCAGATACCATAGTGAGATAGGTGATTGCATTAGTTTTCAACCCTTGCTTCTGCATCTCCTGCCAAAACACAAAGGCTGAACAAAAATGTATATTTGTTTGGGGTACAAACTTTGTGATCCATGCCATGAAAGACAGAGCATGCCGCGTCAAGTTTATTAGCCTTGCATAATCTGTCCATCATTATGTTGACGGTCATTATATCAGGAGTCAAGCCAGATGCCTTCATGTCATTTTGTATTGCTAAAGCTGCATCAAGTTTTCTCGCCCTACAAAGCATATCAACGAGAATATTATACGTAGACAGGTTGGGTATGGCATCTGTCCTCATATCACTATAAACTTTTAAGGCCTCATCTACTTTTCCTCTCCTACCAAGGCATGTAAGGAGACTATTGTATGCAATAACACTTGGAATAGACCCTTTCAGTCTTTGCCTCTCAAGCAAACTGTACACTTCATCGAACTTTCCAGCAGACCCGTAGCCCATGATCATGGTGTTATAAGCATATGCATAGTCAGCCCCATCTGCTCGAACAACTCAACAGCTTCATTCATCCTATTAGCTTTACAAAGAACTCCTATCATGCTGGTAAACGACACATCATCAGGAACAAGACAATGGACTTTTATCTCATGAAAGAACTTCCAAGCCATATCAACTTTACCAGCCTTACCAAAGCAGTCGATACACACGTTATAGAGAACAAAGTCTGCTTCAAAAGAGTTGCTCTTCATCTCATCTAACAAGGAGAGAGCAGCATCAACCTGGCCATCACAGGCGAATATACGAATTATAGTCGTAAACAGATGCACACTTACTTCATAGCCTAAGCGTCTGATGAAAGAGGGAAAGCATGAGATTAGGATGTTCAGGCATATGCACCGCAGCCAGCGACCCTATAAGTGTTGTGTAAGCTGAAAATGCTGGGCGGAATTTGAAGTTTCTCATGGCTTGAATAAGATCATATGCCTCCCTCAATCTTTTCACCTTCACGCAACTGGAAACCAACTCCATGCTTGTATCCAAAGAAAGTCCAAATCCAGCAAAACTCATTTCCTCCAAAACATGTCTAATCATATCGAATTTCCTACACCTTGCCATCAATATGAGAAGAGAATTGTAAGTTTCTGGCGGATTCACTTGGTTTGTCGCCCTCTCCACCCATCTAAAGTAGTTAATTGCCAGATTGATATCCTTCAACCTACTTAACACTCCAATAACCAGGTCCGCCTCAGGTTTATTATCATCACATAAGGAGAGAGCTTTCTCCAACGAAGGTCCCCACAGACCAGTTTCCAAAATCTGACATACATTCTCAATCCCTCGCCTAAGAAGTTCGTGTTGACACATTCAATGGTGTCTTTACCTAGCGCATCAAATCTACACCTCAAGATTTAAGGGAAGAGACGCACAAAAGAAAAGAAATGATACTTTGTATTAAGCAAATCCAAAATGAGTTTTCTGATATCTGTTACAAAACTATAATCTTGTTTATATATCTTCCCAGCTGCCGCTCCTTAGCTCGTTAGTTTGTTGAATGTGATAACCGTCCTTTGCCACGTGTTAGTAGTTTGTTACACGGTTAATCTTCCATGCAGTTACCAACTTCTCCATGCAACTCGTTAGCTGTCCACGTGTCCAATATATCACGTATTCTTCATGACAAATACCGCCCTTCTTATTTGTGACTTGACCTCAAGTCAAAACAGCTGCGGAAAACGCGATTCCATGTCCAAGAAATCCTCCCAAGTAGCTTCTTCTTCAGTTAAATGTGCCCACTGCACTAGGACTTCAGATCTTGCACTATTATTTTTCTGGACGATCCGGCGTGCCAGAACCTTGACGGGGTGAAGCAACACTTTCCCATCATCATCAAAATCAGGCAGTGTAGGCGTGATATTATGTGAATTACGGACACTACGTTTAAGTAATCCCACATGAAAGACTGGATGTATCTTCTTAGTCGACGGTAAATCTAGCTCATAAGCCACAGCACCAATTCTTCTTATAATTTCAAAAGGTCCAGCATACCTCGGACTGAGCTTCCAATTTCTGTGCAGACGAAGGGAGTGATGTTTATAGGGTTTGAGCTTGAGGTATACCCAATCATGGACCTCGAAATCCCTATGCTTCCGTCTCTTGTCCGCAAATCTCTTCATAGTATCTTGCGCTTGTTGTAGAGTGCGTTTTAACTGCTCTTGAATCTCCAATTTCTCACGCACCGTAGCCTCCACCCCTACCACCTGAGGGTCCGAATATGAAGCGAGCGCAAGTGGTGTAGGTTTATACCCATATAGAGCTTGAAATGGGGATGTAGCTATAGAAGAGTGGAATGAGCTATTGTACCAAAATTCAGCTAAAGGCAACCAAGAACCCCATTTCTTCGGTGACTGGCTGCACATACAACGGAGATATGTTTCCAAACACTGATTAACCCGTTCGCTTTGGCCGACAGTTTGCGGATGATAGGCGGAACTCATGTGTTGTTGAATTCCCAACATCTGCAGTAGTTCCTTCCAGAATCGGCTGGCGAAGACACGGTCTCTATCTGAGACGATACATTGCGGTAGACCATGCAGTCTATATATCTGAGTAATGAAAACTTTGGCGCAGAAGGAGGCAGTATATGGATGCTTCATCGGGATAAAATGGGCAAATTTGGTGAAGCGATCGACAATAACCCAAATGGAGTCTGCATTTTGAGATAGAGGAAGACCTTCAATGAAATCCATCGTGATCATTTGCCATGCTTGTGAGGGTAGCGGAAGGGGCTGCAGCAACCCTGCTTGTCGAGTATTCTCATGTTTACTCAATTGGCATTGATGACATTCCTTAACGAGCTGCTGTGTTTCAGCTCTCAATCCAGGCCACAGAAACGTAGCTCGAACGCGTTGAAATGTAGCATTTATCCCGGAGTGGCCACCATAGCTAGACTCATGCATAAAATGCAGTATCTTGGACCTCAATTCACCGCTTGCGCCTACGTACAATCGACCTTTAAACCGCAATAATCCATTGATATATGCAAAGTATGATAGGTTGTAGGGGGTTGTACAACATTCCACTATGGCTTCCAGCGCCATATCATCACCTTCATAGCTCGTAATGAGCTCGGCAACCCACAATGGTGTTCCCACTGTAACCATAGCTAGACGCCCCACGTCCTGCTCTCTTCTTGACAGTGCATCGGCTGCCTTGTTTTCAACACCTTTCTTGTACTCGATTTTATAATCAAAACCCAAAAGTTTGGTAAGGTATTTATGTTGCACCGGGGTTGATATTTTCTGCTCTAGCAAAAACTTCAAACTTTGTTGATCGGTCTTGATAGTAAACTGATTGTGCAGCAAATACGAACGCCATTTCTCATTTGCAAGGATAATAGCCAAGAACTCCTTCTCATATATGGATAGACCCTTGTGTTTTGGAGCCAATGCTTTGCTAATGAAAGCGATAGGATGCCCACGCTGCATTAGAACAGCACCAATACCGTGATAGCTTGCGTCAGTTTCGAGTGTGAAGGGTATTGAGAAATCAGGCAACTTTAATACAGGAGCAGAGGTCATGGCTCCTTTCAGTTTTTCAAAAGCTTCTTCAGCTAGAGCTGTCCATTGAAATTGTCCTTTCTTGGTGAGGTCGTTCAGAGGTCGTGCGATTGCACCATAACCTTGTATGAATTTTCTGTAGTACCCTGTCAATCCCAAAAATCCACGTAATGCCTTCAACGTCTTGGGTCGCTGCCACTCAACCATAGCCTTGATTTTCCCGGGATCAGCCTCTACACCCTTGTTGCTGATTAAATGCCCCAGATACTCTACTTGATGTTGGCCAAAGACACATTTGGAGGCTTTCGCGTAGAGTTGATGCTCGGATAAAACATGGAACACCTCCTCAAGATGAGCTAAATGTTCGTCTATTGACTTGCTATAAATCAATATATCATCAAAAAATACCAGAACGAACTTACTGAGGTAAGGTCTGAAAATAGTGTTCATCAACGCTTGAAATGTGGCCGGGGCATTAGTGAGGCCGAAGGGCATTACTTTGAACTCGTATAGCCCACTCGAAGTTACGAAAGCTGTCTTATACTCATCACCTTCCTTCATGCGTATTTGATGATAACCTGCCCTCAGATCAACCTTCGAAAATATAGTGGAACCACCCAATTCATCAAGAAGATCGTCTATGAGTGGGATAGGAAAGTTATCTTTTACAGTGATCGAATTAAGCTTCCTGTAATCGATACAAAAGCGCCATGTCCCGTCTTTCTTTTTTACCAATAGCACCGGCGATGAGAAAGAACTTGTGATCGTTTGTATCACTCCCGCCCTCAACATCTCCTGCACTAACTTCTCAATTTCCATCCTCTGAAGATAGGGGTATTTATAGGGCTTTAGTTTGAATTCTGTGGTGTCTGTTTTGAGGGGAATTTTATGATTATGCGATCTGTTTGGGGTAATTGGGTAGGGGTCTGGAATATATGGATGTATTTGTGAAGTAATGGCTTGATATCTTCATGTGGTCTGCTGTCTTCTATCACACTTGCCGCAGTGATCATGCAAAGATACCCCAATACTGCTCCTTTTCCTTTCTTCATAGCTCGTCTGAAAGACTTACCTGTAATCATTTTCAAAGACATCTCCTCTTGTCTTATCCCTTGTAATGTTATTCTCCTTCCTCCCTTATAGAAACAAATGTTCTGCTCTCTGAAATTAAAGGTGATTGGACCCAACTGCTTCAATATATCTACTCCCACCACCATGTCGCAACCTCCTAGTTGTAGAATTCTCATGGGTGTCGTGAATTTGCAGCTGCCCATCTCCCACTCCAAATTCGAACATCTTGTATTACATTCCATCTTTCCTCCATCTGCAATAGTCACTGTCATGGAGTTTGTGCATTCCACTTCGCAGCCTACTCTTCGTGCTGTTATTGTGTCCAGGAAACTGTGCGTACTCCCCGTGTCGATAAGCACCGTGATCTGTTGTCTCCCTATCTTGCCTTTCAGCCTTATTGTATCGGCTGCCACTTGTCCAGCCAAAGCATTGAGTGAAACCAGAACATCCTCTTCTTCATCACTCATTTCTTGCAGCACTAGCTCAGTCTCACCCACTTCTCCTTCGCATATTATGGTAAAAAGTTTCTTGCATCGATGCCCCACTTGATATGGTTCATCGCAATTGAAACAAAGTTTCTTTCTCCTTCTCTCCTCAATTTCACTTGGTGTCAGTTTCTTGAAGATGGTCGTTTTGGGGCTGATGTTGGAGGGTGATTTAACTCCATTATCCTCTATCACTTTCTTAGCATCCATGAATCTGCTATTATTTCTTGCTCCTTTCTGCAGTGCACTAAGTTGTAGCTCTTGCCTCTTGGCTAACGATATGGCGTGGTTAAGTTTCTTTGGTTCGAACATCTCCACTGTGCTCCCAATCTCATCCTTCAATCCCCCTACATAACATTTGATGAAATAATCTTCCCTGAGACTTCGATTCCCCACAACCACAAAGGCTTTTAACTCTTCGAATTTGATTGTGTAGCTTGCTACATCCCCCGTTTGTTTGAGTTGATTAAACTGTGTTACCACACTCTTCCCGTCTGAATTTCCGAATCTCTCAATCACCATTTCTCCAAATTTTTTCCACGACAATCCTTCCTTTTCTTCAACGTATTCCAAATACCATAAATCCGCTCCTCCTTCCATGTACATGGCTGCTGTAAATATTTTTTCCTCCTCCTCCATCGGATTGACGGCGAAGTATTTCCCGCATTTCCGAATCCATTGCATTGGATTTTCTCCATTGAATTTTGGAAATTCAAGTTTAGGCATTCTTGCAGGATTGAAATAGCGTGGGTTTTGTGAATTACCTTGCTTCCTTGATGAGTTTCTGTTCTTACTGTTATCCTCTTCTTCTTCTGATCCTCTTTCTTCTTCATTGCTGTCTGCCTCTCCATTCGTTCTATCTTTAAGTCTCAGTTCCTTTCGTATTTCTTCAAATTGCAGCTGCATCGCAGCTATCAATGAATTGTTGTTTTCTGTTTGTTGTTGTTGTAGCTGGAGAAGCTGAGCTTCAATGTTACCCACTCGATTCTCCATTCTGGTTTTCCGTGGCATACGGTTGCGTGAATCAGGCTCTGATACCAGATTGACACATTCAATGGTGTCTTTACCTAGCGCATCAAATCTACATCTCAAGATTTAAGGGAAGAGACGCACAAAAGAAAAGAAATGATACTTTGTATTAAGCAAATCCAAAATGAGTTTTCGATATCATACAAAACTATAATCTTGTTTATATATCTTCCCAGCTGCCGCTCCTTAGCTCGTTAGTTTGTTGAATGTGATAACCGTCCTTTGCCACGTGTTAGTAGTTTGTTACACGGTTAATCTTCCATGCAGTTACCAACTTCTCCATGCAACTCGTTAGCTGTCCACGTGACCAATATATCACGTATTCTTCATGACACGTGTTTCCTCATATAAGCATCTCCCCCATTACTATGAGGAGTTCTCCACTTCCCCTCATTGTTGTCTCCTTCGTTAACATCCACACCAGAATTCCCATCATTCAAAGATGAACCCTTTTGAAAAGTTACACAGGTAGAAGGGTTTCTGCTTAATCCGCCATTTCAGCACTTCAGCAACAGAAGGAAGCAGAAACATAAATTAACATAAACATATGAAATATAATTATGTAGATTAAACTATATAGGCGGATAAAGTATATTCTAATAAATCTTAATTCGGAGATATTTATAAATAAAAATATGTATATAGTGGTAATATGCCCTTTTTGTAATTGCTTGAAATTCGTAATCTAGGTTGTCTTTTTCCCACTTCAATTATATGAAATATAATTATGTACATTAAATTAATTATATTATAATCCGGAATATTTTGTTAGCAAGTTACTAAAATTACATATAACACTTAAATATGCTCTATCAACACTTATAATATGCTCTATCAACATCAAAAAAAATTGGATATCTATATGCCCTTAGATGAATTTGATCATATACTGATATTTTCTAGTGTAGATTTTAGGAACCAATTTAAGTCATTAATCTTCTCATGATTTACTATGTCATGAAAAGAAGCATTATATGAAAAAATAATATATAAAAGAAGCATTTTTATATAAAAAAGAGAATGATCAAATAGAAATCATTCTGAATCTGATAACTAAAAATTAATTTAGTCTGTAAATCTTGATTGATAAATTATCAAGAATGATTTTTTCAAATGGAATGTGTTTTCTTATAATAATATAATATTTTTTCTATTATTGTCTATTTTATGCATAAAAAAATATTTTTTGAATATTAAGCTCAAATTTCAAAAGCTTCGAATTAATTGGTTTATGTCAAATTAAACAACAGAACACCAATAAATTGCTTTATGAATGTTACATCGGCAGTTGTTTGTGATAAACCTTCATCATCTCCGACTCGATGTCATCATCTTCTTTAAATCTCGACATATTTTTCTTTTAGTCACCAATTTAAATTCCGATGAAAGGTTGTGCATGAAACCAGTGGGGTAGGTGCCGGAGCGGGTCACAACTTGGTGTTGGCGGGGGGGGGGGGATATATTATGGTTATGGGTAATTGTTTTAACTATTTTTTAACGCAATATGTAAAGATAATATAGGTTAATTGATTTAGTAAGGATATTATGGTAACATATTTTAAAAAGGTTGCCAGATTTTTTATACTCTCTCCGTCCCATTTCTTTTGGATACATGTATTTAGGAGAAATGTATAAAATAGTTAAAGTGGTAAAAAGTGAATATGATCCATATTTTTTGAAAGAATAATTACTTCCTAAAATGAAATAAGACATTTATAATAAAACAATCCGAAAAATGAAAATGAGACATTTTAAATAGGACAAGAGAATATTTATTATGAAAAATAGGCTATATAATTAAGGTTGCTTCAATTGTGTTTTGTAAGACAACTAACCCAATATCCCAATATCAACCACAAATTGCATCACAGTTTGGTCGGAATGCTCATTATTCTTATTTCATACGATAAATTTCAAAACCTAAAATACTATTGACACTGCTTTAATTGAGAAAGCGAGCCGTGCACGGTTCGAGACGAATGAGAATGAAAAATAAATTAATCTTAAAGGTGTGAGAAATATATAGGATGGATATTCATCTCCGGTTTGATTGCAACATATTTCGAAGCCAATTTGACTTTCAAGTGACAGAGCAAAAAATTAACTTCTATGTTTATTTTTGCATCTGAAAAAAGCATCAGCTCTACCTATCATCGTATTACAACTATTTGAATTTTGAACATGAATCCTACATCACATGGGAAATTAATGAAGGACACCAGTACACAGCAGTAAACCACCCAAACGGATTCTGTTCCGTTCTCTATACATTTCAAACAATATTTCCTCATCATTCTGAATGTACTCATCCATGTCAAATCTGGACACACAATCATTGCCGCTTTTCGTTTGACATACCTCTTCTCTTTTATCCATTGGAGAATTATGGAAAAGGCCTGGGCTCCAACTACCATGGCTGCTCATGGAGTAGCTACTTTGGTCGTGCAGTTGGCTCGTGTCCTGAATCAAACACAGATTTTTCATCAGAGTCTAAGATGATTTCCAGAAATGTTACCAAGGTGGGAAAAGGAAGGTGTCTTGCCAAAAATAGGGAAGAGATACCCTCTAAATCAATCAGAGATCGGACATGTCCGTTATAGTTGGTAACGTAGAAAGACATGCCTTAGATTTCAGGATAGTATATGTAAAATGCAAAATCTATCTGAGTAGCACAATGCTAAATTGCTAATATCTGATGTTGAAGGGATTTTTCATATACATGAGAGCATTATAGTGACAAATTTAACATACAGCGCATGTGAATTAGTTGGCTGATGGAGCAAAGGTTTGTAATCTTAGGTGAGTTTGAAGTTTAAATGTTAGATGAAAACCGGTTCAGCTCTTCTTAGGACACCAGATGCAGAAGATCAGTCAAATATATTGGAAGTGAGACTTAGAAGCTAACCTGTTCAGAGTCCCTCTGTAGAGCTTCTGGAGTTGTAGGAATTTTTACCTTGGTCTTTCCACATGGTGAACCATCATGGCTAGTCTCCCACTGAAGCCAGGGCAAAATAACACCATCCATTTCAGCAGGGCGAGAGGTAGATCCTGCTGGTGTCCTACAAGTTCCAGCCTCTCCTATTGTAAAGTCTCTTCCCTTCACTATACCTCCTAAGGTTGAGCTTTCGTCGCTTCTTTCCCCATCAAAGGAAGATAAATCCGTATCTTCAATATTAGAGATGAAGTCCTCAAAGTACCTTTCTGCATCCTCTATCAGTCTATCTGACATTCTACTTCTCTCACTGCTTCTCTTTAGAACACCAAGAAAATGAGTCAGTAATATAGTTATACTGTATTATATTGCTTTTTGATTGACATGAATTTTTTTGTTAAAACTAACAGTATAGATGCAAATAGTTTAGTAACCAAGGAACACCTTTCTGGCTTGTGGTAACTTCTCTGTCACAGCTGAAGCTTGGGAATTAGGAAGTTCTTCATAAGTTTCAGAGACCTCTTCACCACATTGCTCCTCAAGCAACATTTCAGTAAGAAGATTCCTTTTCCGCTTTTCCAACTACAGTGTACAAAAGAGGATTCCATATCACAAGACTGACTGAAAATATCCACAGGCCTCATATTGTCTATTAAAAAGTACATGTCTTGAAAAAAAAACACATTGATGTGAAACTCTAATTCTTTAAGAGTTCAGGGAGAATATATTGTATCCTCTGATATTCAGTTCTTATTACTTAACAGAGATTGAAATCCTCAATAACCTAAACCAGCCCTCAGAAATTTTTAGAATCTGAATAACTGGTGCACGAAGAACAGGATTCCCAAAAACATTATAAACTTAATATAATATCTTATGATTCAAAGTTTGAGCGCTCTCATGAAAGTCACTTGCCCATAAAGCCAACACTCAATTGACCTCATCAGTGAAATTTCATACCCAACTTTAAAAGTAAAGTATGACAATTTTCCATATGTATGAAATTGAAAAAGAAAACAAACACAGTTGCTTAAAATGGAACTTTCAGCTATCAGTAGACATAATGCACAATTTTCTTTTAAGTAAGGATTACAGCAAGCTTGATTGACTGATCAAACCAAACCCAAATATAAAAAATCTTGTAAATACTGCTTTTCTTAGAAAGAGATCTCCTTTCATCATTAATCAGTTGAGTCAGATCTACAAAAAACATAATTACTACTCCCTCCTTATCCAATTAAATAGGCAATTTTTCTATAAGTTTTTGTCCTAAATGTATAAACAGTATTCCATATTTATTTATGTTGTTTCATTTTTTTTGCAAATTGCCCTAATTCACTATACTTCAGTAAATATCCATTAGCCCCTTGAAAACAATATATGCTCATTAGATACAGTTAAATTAGGAAAGGTGCTCAATATATAGTTTGTTTTCTTATGATATTCTAATCACATTGAAAAATTGTTTTGCCTATGTAATTGGAACAGAAGAAGTAAATAGAGAATATTTCACCTAAGTGCACAGCTGAACTCACTTTAAAAGGTAAGTTCAACTATTTTGCAAATTATTTTACAATTATTCTTCTGGCTACATAGTTTAATAGTTGTTATTCTTAATTAATGAAACAAAAATCAGACAATCCAGAATGTCTGTGGTGCAATGAATCAAAGCTAATATTCTACGAAACCATACTAGACTAAAGAGTTATGTGGTATGTGCTAAAGAAGTGAATCAAAGTACATGGACTTAGTTGCTCTTATGGAACTTCATGTTATATCTCATTGATATACTAATCAAACCACCAGGCTAAAATTGATGGTGCCCATATTCCACTAAAGGAAACAAAATAACTTTCGCCTTGCAGGCAGAGCTGGCCATTCATATATTTATGTCATGTTTTGTGCCGACATGATATGAAACAATTATAAGAATTAAATTTTGAATATAATAATATTAACAAGTTTATACTTGTTTTATATATATTATCATGTCACTAACACGATTTATCAGTTAAAGGTAATTGTGTAACCTATTAATTTGTTTCGTGTTTAACTGGTTGACACAAATACGCAAGAGATGAAATTTTCATGTACTTGTCGTGTCGGCACATTCACGATAAGCCTAATTGCCTAAATAAATATTCTGTTATTTCGTGTCAGGTCAACAACCACCAGCTCTACTAGCGGGCCATACTACAACAAGCAAGTCATAAACAACTGCTAATTTGCTCTTACGGAATGAGTCAATGCACTAGATTAAAATTGATGTTAACCAGAGACAGCTTATGCCTAGTCCTAAGTTTGAGAGGAAACAGAAAAAAAAACCAGTTATCTAACAAAGACCTGACTAGAGCAGTAGAGCACCTGCTGCAATTTTAGTGCATATTTCTCTCTTATTCTGATGGAATCCTGAAGAGTCTTCGAATTTTCTGAAAGCAAGCAGTCATCACTAGCTATACCTGTCTGATTCCTTCCCATCGCCTGTGCAGAGAGCAAATAGTCAACAGATAAAACAACATTGACCATCAAAAACTTGAAAGAATAAAGTTTGAGCAAACTAATTTGTTTCAATCAACTTGATTTAGTTCAGTTCGGATCTCTTGAACAGCATGTCTTAGTTCTTTCCGCATTGCATCATATAATCCACCGTTTGCAACTTCCTCAGAGGGATGGTCAGCCTTTGCACAGAAGAATGAATAAACAGATAAGGAACATCTACAGACTGCCTTACTAACCAAATACATAAGATATTATACAAAAGCTGGGATTAGAGAGAGAGAGAAAGAGAGAGAGAGTAAATTAACCTTCTTCTGAGCATGAACTGCTCGGATTATCTTCTCAAATCCATTTTCCCCATAATGAGTATCCTTTGGTTCATCATCAGTTAAGGCAGAAGACTGGCTCTGAGAAGTCCATATGTAAAAGTAATCACAAAGTATACTGTGGAGTTTATTTTAAAGCCCAATTTTATTAGTACGTATATAGAAACAAAGAGTTTAAGTATTCTTTTGAGAATGTAGCCTAGTTATTAAAAGAACAAATGTGGAAGGAGTTAGGCACATGCCTTTTCCAAGTGAGGTGCAAAATATAAAACTAAAAATTGCATATAATAAAGTTGATATAATTCATTTAGATAAATACAATGGCATTCTAGAGATCGATATTTTTAAGTAAAAGATAAAATATACCCATAAGTTGGATCTCTATATTTTTAAGTAAAAGATAAAAAATACCCACAAGTTACCAACATAGTCTTATTTAGCATCTTAAAATCCACAATAAGAAAATCTAATGCGAAGAAATTCAAGAGACATAAAACTATTAAATGTTTGTCTCATCAAACAGATTATAACCGAATAACATGCTCCTGTTAAAACTACTTTTATTCACTAAGCTCAACATAGTCATATCCTTTTACTCATCTTTATTTAACTAGTAAGGTTATTACTTAAAATACTTAAAAGTTAAAAGGCTAAATATTAGAGTCCAACTTCGATATATTAGCCTATTTAAATTTTATGTATCAATGGTAAGTTTCACTAAGCCTCCAAGGCTGTGAGACATTGAGGCTTAAACCATGTCTATCTTGTGCATTTTGTTCCATTAACAAATATATATTGTGGTGGACATTAGCATTTGAGATTTCGAGGAAGCATGCTGATTGCCATCAAGATATTACATATATGAAGAGCAATCATGAATATGCTATGGGCAAGATACACAGATCTTACAGAGTAACCGTCATGTATCAGAGAGAGGTTTATCTGGCTTCTAGATCTTCCTGGCCGGCGGTAGCTTGATGCTGTAGCTTTCGATGCCAGCGGTAAATGAGTTTTCCCACCAGTAGGAGCTATAATAGTAGCACGATTGCTTGAATTCCGAGAACGATCTATGTCACTCTGTAAATCAGATGCATATGGCTTTAAAATTTGCCTTTCGGAATAAATAACTGCACATGTCACTCCTACTCCATTAGATCCTAATCCTATACAATCTATTACATGACTACTATTCCCTCCATCCCATTTAAAGTATCCAATTTCTTTTGGGCATGTGTATTTAGGAGGGTAAAAGTAGTTAAAGGGATAAAAAGTGAGTATGGCCCACACCTTTTGAAGAGATAATTATTTCTTAAAATGGAATGGGACATATGTAATGAGACAACCTAAAAAGGAAAGTAAGACATTTTAAATGAGACGGAGGGAATATAATTTAATTATACATTATGAGGTGCATCTGACCTTGTACAAGCTCCCATATTCAAACAAGAATTGTCAAGGGCTATAACAGCCAAACTATCAATTACTTTTTGTCTTGTAAAAGATCAACACAAACAGAGCTAGAGCCAACTTGACCCTAGATGCTTCAGGCCTTGAACCAGTAATTTATTATCATAAGTAACAGATAGACAGAGAGAAATGAGCACAGGCACTGATACAATAGATAATTCAATGTCAATCTTATTGAACTCATTACATTGTCATGATCATAAGGTTCGTAAGACTGAGCTAATTTTTTTTAGATTTTATCACAGTGAATGAATATATAACACTAAAAAACTTATGCTATAACTTCTCTCGGTATTGCAGTTCAACAATGTTATGAAACCATGATATTAACTGGTGATGCAGGTAATCACGTCATAGTCAAGTAGCACAAGATCTAGATTTTTTATGATATGTGTAAATTTCTTAAGCCAAAGTATAGTGCAAAGTTTTAAAACAAAATAAATTTGTACAAACCAAAGAAGAATGCACTGAAAACTCAACTTGCTTCAATGCTTATGAATTTACAGATATTGGAATCACCTCAAGTGAACTAAGCAACCTAAACTAAATCTTGGCAATCATATTCATAACATGAACAATGCTGGCTAATCCTTAGATAGCTCGGAATACAAATTAGACATGTTATTTCTACAAATTAAAATTTATCTCTAAAGATATAATATTTTACAAGATCAGAGGCATTCAATGATCTTATGCATATCGCTTATATTTCTGTGGAACGACAACATTTTTTACTTTCACATGCCAAAAAGTCTCTAAATGCACAAAAAATGTATTCAAGCAGAAAGCAGCCGTACCTCAGAGTCGCTAATCTGATACCTCGCCACCGATAAAGACCTCCGCCGCCGCGTCCCCGCATCATCCGCGACGGTGTCCTTGTCCCCAGCAGGAACAGCATTCGCACTACCCCTCGCGACTGATAACGACCTCCGTCGTCGCGTCCCCGCATCAGCCTTTACGGCGTCCTTATCCCCAGTAGGCACAGCAACCCCACGACTCCTTGCCACAGATACAGACCTCCTCCGCCGCGAACCCGCGTCGGATGTGGAAGAACTTTTGGGCCCCGACGTGGCGGAGCTACTCGAAACAGCGTCACCACGGCCCCTCGACACGGACCGCCCCCTTCTCCTCGACGACGCCGTATCGCTCGCCCACCGCCCAATCTCCCCACGGCGCGAGGCCGAGCGCCCTCCCGCTCCGCCGCTCCTCCGTCGCTCTCATTCTTCGACGAAGAGGAGAAGAACTCAAGTGCCAGATCGTCCAAGCTGATCTCTGGGAACGGCGCCGTGGAGCCCCTCGTGGTGTTGACGAATTTCCCCCTGGGGACGTTTTTCATGTAGTCCATCTCAGCCTCTGGCTCCGGCGCAATGGGCCGAGAGAATCGGCTGAGGCTGCGGGAGCGACGGAGAGAGCGGTGGGCGGAATCCTCCACGCTGGAGCCGCCGATTGAAGCTCTCTTGGTCGTTGATTTGAACGCCGACGTCGCCATGTCTGTGGATTGGCGGGTAAGTTTATTAGGTATATATATCGAGTAGCTTTAGCGTGAACAATCACGTGAAATGAAATTTTGAATTAGGTGTGGACTTGAACATTGCTACATAGCTCAAAGCCTCTGGGAAATTGGTTTTATGATGAGAGAGAAAATGGGAGGAAAGAATGGCGGACACATCGAAAAATGAGGAAATATTTGAAATTGAAAATAAGGTAACAGTAGCCCCGGTCGGACCAATAAAACCCACCCAGAATTTCACATATGAAATAATAAAATACTAGTATTAAATACTCAATAAATTTCATAAACTTTGACTATGAATTTAAATTTGATTTTCGAGTAATAGATTGATATTTTTATGGATTAAATGATTGGGCGAATACCATTCCACCAGCCTTCCACATGTATAATCGATTTTATGGAAGTCCAATTTGAGCAAAAACGATATCCAAATGGTCCAACTTTTTCTTTAAGGAAAATAAAGTTGTTGAACTGATTAAGTGTTGCCTTAAAGTCTTTAACTCCTCATTTCGCTTCTGTGGAATATTTTAGATCAAGCAAGCCTCGATTTCTTTAACTATATCTTGTTATTTATTTTGGTTGTAGATACAAATTACACAAAAAGCTAACACTTCAATAAAAGTACATATGAGACCTTGAATTGTTGTCAATGTATTGTATAAATTTTGATAATGAAAGTTATATATGAGTGTTATTACCTCTACAAACTCGTCGCTAAAAAAGAAAGTCAAATCTTTCCCAATGTATATCGAAAATAATTATTGCGGGTCCACTCTAAATTAAAAAAAAAAAAGACAAATCTCAATATGGCATCGAATAAGATTTAGATCAAATAGGTCATGCCTGTAATGCATATAAATAAAAGAGTAAGATCTTAAAATTACTAGAGACGTGAAAATAGAAGATATTTAGTTGATGGGATTGAACTTGTAAGTTGGCTGAAGAAATCTACTCTATCGGTATTAATGATATATAATTAAAACTCCCATAACTTTTACAACTTCAGTTAGCTCTAGAACTTAAATAGATCGAATAGGTCGTATTTCAAATGAATATAAATAGCCAAAGAAGATTTAGAAATTATTAAGGTGGTCACTAATACGTAATGGAATGATGATTCATCCGTTCATTCTCAATCTTATGGCTGATAAAATATTTACAACACGAATCACCATATTTGAATGAATGTTTATTCTCATGAATATGGATTAATCATTCCATCATTCCCCCAAGGTATTACCTATTTCCATGAATATGAGATTAGCAAATTTTATTTTTATCCAACAAAATTATTCTTATTATTTTTCTTATAAAATGAATAATAATAACAACAAATAAAAATAGAAAAAATTATAAATATAATTACTATAACAAAATTTAGTGACAATACAAGAAAATAATAACAATAAAATAATAATTATAATAATAATTAGTATAATTAGTTTTATTTTTAATATTATTATTGTAGTAGTAGTAAGAACATAAATTATAAGAATAATGGTCATTTTATCTATTAAATTTCATTCATATTCCTTCATTATGTACATATTAACCATGTGAATCACATATTTATTTCATTCAATTCATCACTATTTCATTTAAAGTTTATTCCATTCCTATTTAATTTCATTCGATCATACCAACCATCACCTAAAGTTCTATTAGTTGACTTGATGGAATGATAAAACTAGATGAAGAAGTTTGTTCTCTTACCTTTTTTCATAATGAAATTAGTCAAATGACCGATTGATGGACCAACTACAACTAGCCACCATCAAAGAACTGGACTATGAGATTTCCGACTTTACAATATATAAGGGTGATTTAGATTTTTGCAGCAAATTTGTAAATTCTCGAATAAAAAAGAAAATAAACTTAGAATGTTGAATACGAAAAAAGCGTCAAGAAAAGTTATAAAATTTAGGAATGGTTGAGCATAGAGGCTAAAGTATGATTTGTTCTTGTAGCTTGATTTCGATTGCCTATTTCATAGCTTCAATCATGAGGATGTGATCAAGGCATTTATGTGCTTTCTCAAAATCTTTGAAATGCGTGTTCTAGCTCATTGTCGGCTTAATCACAACAGATTAATATTAGAATTAAAGACCTATAGTAGTTGATTGGACATCGGATGATAAAATTAGCTTGAAGAATTTGGTGTTTTTTTTTTTTTGATATCATGGAGATGAGCTACACCATGTGGGTAAACCCCAGGGATGGGTTAACACTGGGAGGAGGATGTGGAAAATGTTCGATAAAGGTATCTATTTTAATTAATAGTACATATTGTTTTTTCTTGTGCCAATTCTCGCAATCCAGCTCAACTAACGTCTTCATAATTCTACTTATTTTTATCTCTCTATAATCCGACTCGAATACATACTTTTATATATTATTAATGACTAAACTCAACCTAAGAAAATATTTATCAATAACACATTCATTGCACCAATAAAAATGTGACATATGTCAAAGAAGGTATGAAGAAAATGTTAAGAGCGAGGTTGAGAGCTTGGTTGGTTATCCAATCAATTCAACAACCAGTCATTAGATTAAATCTTTTCTTTTTTCTTTCTTATCTTTTAGTTATGACCGGTGTCAATGATTATGGGTAAACTTAGTCTAAAATTAGAAAATATAGTTTTGATGTGTCAAGTGCGACATTTATGTTGGATTTCGAGCATTTCTAACAGATTTAATGATATTGTCGTTTACGACCACGATCGTATCCAAAAAAAATAAAACTTAAACCCCAAAGGGTGTTTACTTTTGAGTGATTATTTAAGATAAATAAAAGAAATATACACTACTCCATCACATACTTGATTTAATAATTTTCAGCTTCTTTAATCACCTAATCCTTCAAATATATTTTCTCATTTCTAATCTATTAGCACCTGAGGTAAACGCGCCGGAAGTGAAATGCAAGAAATCCAGGTCCAGTTGAAGCCTTTCCATAGCTTGATCAGTCAACACAATCCAGGCTTCACTTCCTCCAGGCATATCCACACAATCAAACAGTTCGTATTCGGAATGCCGGCGTATATAGCTCACCCAAGCAGGCGTCCCCCACGTGAAATCAGCTTCATAAACTGAAAATCTACAGAAACTATTAAACCTACACCCTCAACATTTCCCGTTGCTAAATCTTTACCAATCTCCATCAAATTCTCCTTTAGCAAGCTCAAACCATCTCTCATCCAGTAGCTTCTCCATGTACTCGCTGTCGAGCGCACCAAAATCAGCTTTCAATTTCTCCATCAACTTGATCTACCTCGTTTCGCCGATGTTGACAGGGTGGCACGCGATGGACTTGTCCGATTTCTTGAGGCCGCAGGCGGCCGCTCAGCGGCCCCACAGGAACGCTGCCACGGCCTCCACTCGGGTAGGGTTAGCGATTAAAGTGTTGTTAGTGATTTGCGACCTCAATGAATTTAACTCGGAGGGGGTGAAAATGAAGGGTTTCATTAAACTTTTGCAGCCATGCAAAGCTGGATTCTTGAAGTTTGGTTTGAAAGCGCGCATGTTGCGTAGGGAGATCAGTTTGGTCTGATCATGACGAGCGATGGCAGCCCAACATTTGATGAAGGAGTTGAGGCTGTAATGATCGGCGATTCTGTGGAAGTGCACATCCCGATCGTGATTCCTCCGCAATTAAATGACGTTATCTGCAGTCAAGTGATTATATTTTAGTAATAACTTTAAAAAGTAAAGTTATGAGTTTAAATAAATTGTAATATTTTTTATGGGGCACAATCTGGTCAGGTCGACTTTACGTAAGAACACCTCCATATATGGAGGGTCGAAAACTTGTATATACGCTTTCATATGCTTCCGACTTTATGTACGAACATTTCCATATATGGAGTCGAAAACTTGTATATACGCTTCCATATGCTTCCGACCCACATATATGGGGATATGTAGGTTATATATGTGGGTGTTCGTACGTAAGGTCGACCTGGCCTGAATTTTTGTGTTTTTTTATAATATATGGCATTATTAGAAAAATAATATATAAACGTGACTACTATAGCATTTTTCTTTTATATATATATTTTAGATTCTGAAATCATTGTTACAAATATATCATTTTTTATGTGAGGTACTAAGATTAATAGCAATATCTCATAATAACTTTATGTGAAAATGATAATAAGTAATAATAACTTGGTTCATTTTCTTAATGTACACTAATATTGTTCACATACAAAAAAAATACTAAATTTTCATTAATAAGTTATACGAAAAATATATGTATCTTAAAAAAATTAATTAATTTTTACCGACTAGATATAGTAGTTTGAGCTAACAATTTTGATCAAATTATATATTAACAGCAATACTAACAAATAACATAATAAAAATCAAGTTATAATGAGAAATATTATTGAGAATGAACTAATTATAAAAGAGACAAGCCGTTATATAAAACGAACTTTAAGAGCTCAACAAATTAAATGTAAATTGCAAATGTGAATGTAAAAGGATGTACATTTGAAAACTCAATTATTAATTTTTATGTGCTCACTACAACGAACCTTAAAGTAAAACCCGCCTCCTAGAAAAAGAAAAAAAAAATGAAAACTATGAAAACTTTGTAGATAGAAGATAAATTGGAATTAAGTTTTTTTAAAGAACATTAGCAAATATGCAATACCTATTAAACTGTTAAAAAATCTAAGTGAGGGGCCACAAGTTATCTGCAGGGACAGAGTTAGAAGTTTAGAGCATGTTCCGTTTCATTTTCAACTCACTTTTTTTTTTTCAATTTCTGTACTGCTATTTTTCCCAATCCTGTAATCCACCGTTAAATATTGATCTCTTCATACTAATCACATTCATTTTCCCTATTGAAGTAAATATTAAAACAATACTTTTCCGTAATATTGGCGTTGATGGGATATGGCCCAACCGACTAGGCCCACTAACAGGCCCAAACGAGCTGGGCCTAACGTTGGTAGCGGGCCCACGCGGTTGAGCCCAAGGCAAGCCCTAATCGGTGCCAAAACCCTAGCCCCCTTAACCGCCACCTCGACCAATGGAGAAGACGCCTGTAACAGGTCGCGCCACCCTCCACGTGGCACACGAAGGCGAAAGGTCCCGCTCGGCCAATGGAGGCATGCGGAGGAAGAGTCACGAAGGTCCCCTGCCCGCCAATGGGGCGTGCGGAGGAAGAGTCACGTCACGACCAATGAGAGGTTGAGCACGCCGATTGCAGTGCTTGAGTTGTATAAATAAAGGAAACCGACATTAGAAGGGTTGGCAACTTATCGAATACTAAGAGCTTGTAATCACACCGCATGATAGTGAAAGTATTGAGGAAACACTCCTCCGTGGACGTAGATCTCATTAACGATCGAACCACGTAAAAGCCTTGGTGTTCTTTATTGCTTTTCACAAATCTCGCACACTCACTTAACCAGATTTATCATTGGCGCCGTCTGTGGGAACCGCTGAACAAAAAGCTTCACCGTCCCTACAAATCTATGGCAAGAACACGCACAACCGCCGCCCACGCCGAAGACAACTGTGTGGTCGCACAACGCCATGGGAAGGAGATCGCCGACGCTACCGCCATACACTGAGGCTACATGGAAAACGCCCATACACCCTCGTGACCGCCTCCCCAATGTGAAGAAGACGCTGACCTCAACGATGACGAATGACGCTTCGTTCATCTCACGAGGCCCTCGCCGAGCCGTGACCAATTCCTCAACGCCAACCGTGGCCAATTTCAAAGCTTCTCGACTGAGGACAAAGAAGCGGCCCTCGAGAGTCCCTCGAATCGGTTACCCGGCACCGAGGTCGACCCCTCCGAGACAACCTGCTCACCCGGCGCGATGGTCGAGAACACGACGCCGCCCGACGTCCGAAGCCGATCGCCGCGGACAAACCACCGCGATCACTCACCCCCGCACGATCCGCAGAGCCGCTCACCACCTCGGCGCAACACTCACGCGGCTGAACGCGACAGAAGGGAGAAGAGACGGAGCCGAACTCCTCCTCGAAGAGACGACAGACGTCGTTACCGGTCCCCTACACCTCCGGAGAGAGATGGTAGCGATCTCCCGGGGTTCGACCGACACGGGAGAATCATCTCTCCCTTCTCCAGAGAGATTCTGGACACACCCTTGCCCCAGCGATACCGGGCACCCAACATCGCTGCCTCACGACGCCTTGGGATCCTCCGACTTCCTCTTCGCCTACACTACCAATATGACGAACCAAGGAATGGAGGATTTACATGTGCAAGATCTTCCCGAGGTGTCGGTCTCCAACGCCCGCGCCTGGTTCACCTCGCTCCGCAAAAACAAAGATCCATCGCTTCAAGGACCTCATGGATCAATTCAAATGGCGCTCTACCGTAAGATGCCACCCCAAAGAACCTTCGTCCGACCGCCACCATCCGCCAAGGACGAGACGCGACGATGTCAAGTTTCGCCTCACGGTTCATCAAGGAATCCTCAAAATTGATGAGTAACGACCTCTACATCATCAACGCTGCTCAAAAACGGATCCGACCGCGATCGAACAAGGAGATCACCGGAGAAGCCGAGGACGCAAGTAGCCTCGGACCCGGTCGACAACCACGCCAAAGGAGACGAGTCGACCGCAAAGAGAGAGATCCGGATGAGCGTAAGGTCGAGAAGAGGTCGACGACCGAGCATGTGCATCGATCGCCAAGTGCCTTCGATAGATCAAGAAGGCCCGATCGAATCCAGATCGGGACCTCGGCCAAACCCCGCAACAACGGCATCATCCGCCAAGTCCAGGCGGAATATACGAGCTCCACGCCGAGCTCTTCCCGAGACCACCTCCCATGAAAGGAGGACCAAGAAGAGATCGACAGACCCGTATTGCGACTATCACCGTGGATACGGTCACGATACCGACGATCGCAGGATCCGAGCTCGAAAATAGACGAGCTCGTTAAGGAACGAGCACTGAGGAGTACCTCGACCGCTCCACGAGCACGCCGGAAACAAGAATCGCAGAGGAGAGAACGGAGGTGGCACCATTATGAGCCGACCTCAAGGACGACGTATCTCGACGATGACGAGGACGACGCCCCAACGCGATGGAGCAAGTCTACGCCATCACCGGATCGCCCATAGGCACGACGAGGTCGTCGTTGAAGAGCGGCTCGAGGCCGCCCCGAGGAGCCGAAGAACAAGCGACCCGAGTGGTGAAGACATCGTGTTCTCCAAGGACGACCGGTGCCCAGAATCATGCCCCACCAAGACGCCATCACGATACAAGCCGTGGTGGGCAACAAGAACGTCCACCGGGTCCACGTCGACATCGGTGCCTCCGTTAGTATTATCTTTCGGAGTTGTCTGGATAAGCTTGAGGTCGGGGATTGAATACATCCCGCCGTCCCAATGCGGAGCTTCACACGAGGCGCTCAACCCAGGGCGTTATTATTCTTCCGTTACCGGTCGGACGCGCTCCCGTGTCGGTCACCAAGGCCATCCAATTCTTCTGGTCCAAGCTCCTCCCCGCATAACATCATCCTCGGGCAGATCGGCAGACGCCACCAGGCCGCCCGCTCGGTGTACCACCACCATCAAGATACCCACCCCTGGGAGTGCTAAGCATCCAGGGGTGACCAAACGGGCTAAAGAATGCCTACGAGTCTCAACCCGTGATGCGGCCTTACCCGTGCCTAGCAACCACGGAACAATGAGGCCGGTAAGGCCAAGTGTCCCAACAAACCGGACCCGACATGGGAAGACCCATACCGCGCCCACGAGGACCTCTGCGAAGGGCCTATAAGTCGCTCACCGTCCGGTGCACTTATCCCCGAACCTAGCATGTAACTCATCGGTGGAGGTATTTTACATTGCTTTGATTTCAGATCGGCATCATGTTAACCTCCTTTATTTTTTCCGGCACGATGTCATTTACTTTATCAATAAAACATTTGTTTTACTAACAAGTACATCACTGCCTCATATCTATGTGAACATCTCTTCGGATATACCACATCTAAACCTTCACAAGGGACGCCTTACGAAGATGAAAATCCCACTAAGTAGAATGCACGACATGACTACTCATTGATTTGAACGTCTACATGCACAAGACATGATTACCCATTAAGTTGGACGTCTACATGCACGCCGACATCCCGACCGATCTCGCCAACTTATACCCCTTTATTTGGGAAGATATGCACTCAAGTACACGCCTAAATACATTTACGACCAAAACGAAGTCCTAAGCTATGTTTGTACCTCTCAAGGGGAAAACATACACTTCAAACGAGTCTAAATACATTTACGACTACAAACCGAGTTCCAAGCCATATGCAAGTCAACCGGCTTCCGAGCTCGTTCATACCCCTTTATTTGGGAAGATATACATCAGATACGGCCTAAATACATTTACGACCAAAATGAAGTCCTAAGCTATGTTTGTACCTCTCGAGGGGAAAACATACACTTCAAACGAGTCTAAATACATTTACGACTACATACTAAGTCCTAAGCTATATACAAATTCACCCCGGCTTCGAGCTCACCGCTGTGTCTCACTGAAGCTACACCAATTTGCAAGAAAATCTCCGTGTCGGCGACAAACACCGGAACGAACTCGGTACCTTCGACCCAATCCACGAGGTCGGCGTTGCCACGACCTACCTGTGGGCTCCTTCAAGCAGTGTGAGGATGCTCCGACACGAGAGGCACTCCTCGGCCGAGGTCGAACCCCGCCTGGGTTCGCTGCTCGGTCCGCCTACCACCGCCGCCGAGCTGGTGCCCTTCCTCGACGATCGGCACTCCTCGGGCGAGGCCAACTCCCGCCGAGATCCGCCGGCTGCTAGAGCGCGACTCGCCTCCCGAGCTGCGGCGTTGCTAAGTTCGGACCTCGGCCTCCTGCACCGCCCTCGGTCTCTGCGCCACCTCGGCCGCCGCCAACAGCACCGCCTCGGCCTCCTGCATCGCCCCGGCCTCCTGCGCCACCTCGGCCGCCGCCAATGCATCGTCCTCGGTGCCTGCACCGCCCCTCGGTGCCTCGGCCACCTCGCCGCTTAGCCACTTAGCAGACCGCCTCGGTCTCTCGCGCCACCTCGACCGCCTCCGCCAACCCCCGCCTTCTACCCGTCCGCACACACGATCCTGTTCGGCCTCGGCAGCCACTGCACCAAAGATATCCGTCTCGGCTCGAACGTGGCAAATCGCCCAACTAAGTTCGGACTTGGCATCCTCCTAACGGACATCAAGACCCAACTCGAGCGACTCGGCTCGAATGTGGCAAACCCCAGATCCCGCCAGGGTACGACTCGACCCGACATCGCCATCCTCCTCGGATCGCCACCCCACTTCGGTCGGTTACCCACCCCGCACGGTGTCCAAGTCAAATCGATTTCGACGAGTCACGCAAGTCAGGCACTCGGCATCCCGCCGATGGACATCACCATCCTCTCAAGGACCTCTCGTCCAAAGACAAAGCGACCCACTGCCCCGACTCGCCGACCCAGATCGCCGATAAACCCTCACGCCAAAAAGACAACACCTTCAACAAACAACTTCACCGAGCCACACCTCACCCCAAGCGCTCTTCACTCCACCTCGGCCTCACTGTCCCCGGCTATTCGTGGGCTATGATGGATATGGCCCAACCGACTAGGCCCACTAACAGGCCCAAACGAGCTGGGCCTAACGTTGGTAGCGGGCCCACGCGGTTGAGCCCAAGGCAAGCCCTAATCGGTGCCAAAACCCTAGCCCCCAGAACCGCCACCCTCGACCAATGGAGAAGACGCCCTGCAACTGCAGGTCGCGCCACCTCCACGTGGCGCACGAAGGCGAAAGGTCCCCGCCCGGCCAATGGAGGCATGCCGAGGAAGAGTCACGAAGGTCCTCGCCCGCCAATGGAGGCGTGCATGAGGAAGAGTCACGTCACGACCAATGGAGAGGTTGAGCACGCCCGCCAGTGTGTGCTCTGAGTTGTATAAATAGAAGGAAAACTGACATTAGAAGGGTTGGCAACTTATCGAATACTAAGAGCTTGTAATCACACCGCATGATAGTGAAAGTATTGAGGAAACACTCCTCCGTGGACGTAGATCTCATTAACGATCGAACCACGTAAAAGCCTGGTGTTCTTTATTGCTTTCACAAATCTCGCACACTCACTTAACCGATTTATCAGCGTAAAACTCTTAGACGAGGTGATCATCCAATAGACTGTCATAATCTAAATACTAACCTGAACTGCTAATGGCTCTTCAACAGTAGAAACAAAGCCGGTGGCGATGAACGGGGTAAGCTTGTCTAGAACCCCTGATTCCTGGCATATAATGATTCCAATTAATATTCTGCCACGGGCTTCAGCTTCGACATATACAAGATTCCCTTATCCTTGCAGTCGACGAAAATCTGGCCCTTCATCCTACCAGCCAAGGGCTAGAACTCTACTAAAGCATCTGATGATTAATTAGCTCTTTAGCCAACCAACCATCTCGTGTTGCCTTCATGTTTTCGTTTTCGTTGAAGCTGTAGTAGATAATCAATGGGCTGTAAGAAGGAGGAATTCTCTCATCAATGATTTCTCTCGTAGGGTTTGTATAACTTAACTGAATTTATGTGTTGGAGTTATACTAATTTGGAATTCATGATTTGTGGTTCTTGGGATTTAAGTTTATGTTTAAATAGTTGGCCACTATTGCATGTTAATTGTTCGGTTAAATACCAATGTGTTTAGTTGTGCAATTGACTTCAAGAACGGATAATACGATAAATGGTCGTAGGAGTAATAATCTTTGTGAACTATTTAGAGTTAGTATAATTTTCTTCTAACTGACAGATAAAATTTACACTAATCAATTGTCACAAGATTTGTCAAGATTGAAACCTTAAGGAGATAGAATTTATGATAATCAACTTCACAAGATTGTCAAGAGAGAGACTGTAGTTACTTTTGTGTTCTACATCTGAATTGAATTACATGTAGGTAATTAAGTTAATAGATTAATATTTAATTACATAATTTTTGGTTAATTTAAAGCATTCCTATGATCAACCTTTTATTCTTGATATTCTCAAATTCGGTATTTTTATTATTTATTTGCCTAGATAATAATCATCGGTTCTCAACATCAAAGTTTAGCCTGACTAGTAAAGCGTTTGTGCTTGTTGTTTTTTATTTTTAATCAAGTCTACATGGATATGATACTTTACTTGTTAATTGACTATAATTACTCTACTTAGAGGGTGTTTTGGCTAAGCTTATTTATAAAGAGCTTATAAGCTCCACGAACTTATAAGATGTTTCAAGAGCTTATAAGACATAATGTTTGAAGAGCTTATAATTTGCCAAAGTGTTTGGATGATTGAGCTTATAAGCTAAAGAAAGAATCGTGAGTTAGAGAGAGAAAATCATAGTTAGAGAGAGAAAATTGACGAGAGGTGAAATCGATAGTGTATATGTAGAAAATAACGAACCATAGAAATGTTATTTTGGTAAATTCACTATTACTTATAAGTTTCTGAAGAAATAAGTTGAGCTCGAACTACTTATTTTTAGGGAGCTTATGTTCGTTGAGCTTATTTTCACAACATTATGTTCGCTTAGAGCTTATTTTACCAAACACTTTGCATGTGCTTATAAGCTCCCAAACAGCTTATAAGCTGTTTTGAAGAGCTTATAAGTTTAGCCAAACACTCTCTTAGTTGCGACAATTTATTGTTACTGGTTATCACACCCAAAAAAAGAAAAAAGAAAATAAAGAACAGAAAATCGATCTTCGATTTATTTGTCTAGAAACCTTTCCAATCTGCATGGTTGGCTGAATTAATGCAATGTGAAAATACAAAAAATTATATCTATATATATATAGTTAGTTAATTAGGTTCAAATGAAAATCATTTTATCCTAAAAACTAAGAACCAAATGAATTAACTATGGAAGTTGATAAATTTGTTCAGAAAGTTACTGCATTAAAAAATTCAAAATTTTTCTCCCGGTTCGAATCCCATGAGGGGCGAAATTTTCATTTTTTGGATTTAGTAATTTTCCAAATGGATTCATCAACTTTACAATAATTCATCATTTTTTAGTTCTCACATTTTCACGATAAAAATAGTTCTCATGTTAACCATCTCCTATATATATATATATAATTTGCAATAGAGATATGTGACCATTCTTACATTTTCACGATAAAAATAGTTATCACGTTAACCCTCTTATATATATATATATATATAATTTGCAATAGAGATATGTGACCATTCCACAAATCAAAATCAATTCAAAACGCTACAAACGGCTACGATCATATCCCGAAGTGAAGCGTAGGAAATCTCCATCCCGTTGAAGCCTCTCCATAGCTTGATCAGTCATGACAACCCACGCCTCAATTCCTCCACGCATATCCACACTATCAAACAGAAACAAGCAGTTCTTATTCGGAACGCCCGCGTAGCTCACCCAAACAGGCTTCCCCCACCCGAAATCGGCTTCGTAAACCGGAAACCTACACAGACTACTAAACCTAAAAACATCCACATTTCCCCGCGCTAAATGCTTGCTAATCTCCATGAAATTCTCCTTGGCAAGCTCGTACCCTCTCTCGCCCAAGAGCTTCGCCATGTACTCCTCGTCGACCGCGCCAAAACCGGCTCTCAGTTTCGCCATCAGCTCGATCCAGCTCGCTTCGCCACAGCTCTCCGCAACGATCATTTGGAAGAGATTCCCGAAGGAGTGCTCCGTGAGAGCCGGGATCTTCCCTCTGATGTTTACAGGGTGGCACGCGATGGAGAGATCCGATTTGCAGGCGGCCGCGCAGCGGCCCCACAGGAACGCCGTCACGGCCTCCACGCGGCTAGGGTTTGCGATGGAGGTGTTGTTCGTGATTTGGGATTTCAGCGCCGTTACTGCGGCGGGGGTGAAGAGGAAGGTTTTCATTACAACTTTTGCGGCTAAAGGGCGGACTGATGGGCTGTTGAAATTTGGTTTGAAATCGGGCGTGTTGCGCGGCGGAAACAGAGCGGCGGAGTTGAAGAGTGGGGAGATAAGTTTGGCGTGATCCCGGCGGGCGATGGCCACCCAGCATTTGGTGAATGAACTGAGGCTGTAATGGTCGGCAATTCTGTGGGAAATGCACATCCCAATCGCGATTCCGCCGCAGACAAATGAGGTTATCTGCGGTGATGGAGCCAGAAATTTTGAACATATTTAGTTACATTTTCAACTTTAGTAGTCTAAGCATGAAAATATGTTGTTTGATAATTTTCTATTTTGTTGATGACTTTTGTCCAATCCTATAATCAACTGTCTCAATATTGACACCATATTCATCAAAAAATAATTTTCTTTTCATATCCAACCCAAATTCAATCCCACCAAAAATCTAAAAGTAAGCAATCAAACAAACATTTCATAAAAGTAATCAAACACTACATAAATTAAATTCCCAATATACTTCATAAACTACACTAACAGTAAATATATATTTATTAAAAAAGAGCAATGTTTAACAAAAATTGATTTATCTATTATATCATTATTAGATATTTAATTTAGGGAAAATAGTGCAATATGGTACATCTAATATTTATATTATCAAACTATAAAATATATGTCCTTGCAAATTATGACTATACATATAATATCCTTATTTAATATTTAAAGATAGTTTAGTGATTTTATATATATAGATTTATTCATTTCTGTGTAAAAATTCTTTAAAAATTAGATAAGATTTGTCGATTTTTCATACATATATTTATCATTTGGTTCACTACTTTTACGTGCATCGCACACATTATTATGCTAATTATACTGAAAAATATAAATAAAACCAAAATATCAAGGAAATATCGAGACGACACTTTTCCCTACTATTGTAAAAATTGTATACGAGGTAATCATCAAATAGATTGTCACAATCTAATTACTAACCTGAACTGCTAATGGCTCTTCAACAGTAGAAACAAAGCCATTGGTGATAAAAGGGGTAAGCTTGTCCAGAACCCCTGATTCGGGTGATTTAATGATGTCCAATATTCTGCCATGGGCTTGAGCTTCGACGTACAAGATTCCCTCGTCGTTGCAGTCGACGAAAATCTGGCCTTTCATCCTGCCAGCCAACGGGTAGAACTCTACTAAAGCATCTGATAATGAGCTCTTTAGCCGATCAACCATCTCGTGCTGCTTCAGGTTTTCGTTTTCGTTGAAACTGTAGTAAATAATTAATGGGCCGTAAAATGGAGGAATTCTCTCATCAATGAAGGAGAGTTTGTAGTCTCTAAGATGAGTTGGTGTAGGGGAAGAAGGCCTAATCACGTCTTTACACACAACTTCAATCTTCATTTTGCGGTTTTAAAGTGAAGTGAGGATAGCACGTATTTATTCTTTGAAGCCATTCCTATAAAGTTGAATATGAACTTAATTTCATTAATTTCAAAGTCAAACTAAGATTGTCACACAAGAAGAAATCAAACTACAACTTGAGGATTAGTTAGGTTTATAGATACTTGAGATCATATATTATGTATTGAAAATTTCTTGAATTTTCATATTAAATAGTTATGTGATGTAAAGGTGATTTAGACTACAATTAGTTTAAGGAAAACACGAAATTATGTAGCCATACAAATGCATTCATCTAGTTTGGATTGAAATAGATGGGTAGAATAAACATCCAGCGTGATGAACTATAGTGTAAGCTGATAACCCAGGTTATATTATATTTGTCATAATTGAATAAATCGGATAATTTTATAAGTAGCAAGGACCACTATTTGATAGCCTTGCATGTTTACAATATAATTAGAAACTTAGTCATCTCCAACCTATCTTCTGAAAAAGATTGATGTTATTTGTCAATTTCTGCGCCTGTATTTTCAATGTCACGTCTGGTCCCGAATCATCAAGAGGTGCCTGGAAATAGTCAGACAAAATTAAATTAAATCAGGAGAAATTCCTTAGAATATGTACATATCATAATATTATTAATATTTTCCTTCTATTAATTAGATTGGCTAAAGTAGCAGCTTCAGTACTTCATTTAAAAAATGAAAAATAGATTGTAACCAAATTAAAATTTTAGTAGCTCGTCAGTCGATCGTCACCGACTTGTCATATATTTTTACATTTTGAAGGATGAAGGCTAGCTTCATTTATGTGACATAAAAATTGAATTTGTTTATTACTTAATAGTTCAAAAGAAGGTGACTGAAAGATGGATTGTAGATTTCCCTTTAAGCCAGTCACTCCAAATTAAGCTTCTCAATTGTTTTTTTATTTTTTTTTACAGGAGCTTCTCAATTAGAATTTGTCTAAGTATAGACGAATCTTTAGTGTCGGAAACATACATAAAATATCGTTGGGATCCTTGACAATTTTTAGGCTTAAGAAATAATAAAGTGCAACTGATTCCAAAGAGCCCAACAATATTTTTTAAGAGCCCAATTTCATTTTAGATTTGGGGGCAGCTTGAAACTAGTCCTACAATTGTTGTATCTTATCCTTTAACGACCAAGATTCTCTTGTAGAGTTCTTTAGATATTTATAACTTCTCGTTAGATTTAGAAAGTTCAAATTTAAATTCAGAGCTGATTTTATATTGAAATTTGAAAATATGTTAAGATCCCAAAGTGATTATATCCGATAAGTTGACTAGAGGTCACTCATCGATACATAAAATGAGACAAATAAATATTATATTGAAAATTACTTAAGTTATGTTTTGTATACTTTTGTTCTGCGGGTGTTTTATATGATATTAATTTAAAAGCTACATAACTAGTCACTCATTTAGGATAAATATGTATATAACTTAATATTATATTTATTATAAAATAATATACTATATTCTACTACACCCTTAAATTGAATTTATAATAAGAATATAATAGAAAACACTAATTAATAATGAATTAACTTTCATGAAATTATTACATAAATTTTTAATATACCATACCAAAACAATCCCTTAAATTAAATAAAATAGGAATATAATAGGTAGACCTAATTTTGTAAGGCAAGGCTATTCGAAAATAGGTATGGATTAGTAATAAAATCTAAAAATAGGAATATAACAGATAATTTATGCATATGTAATTCACAGGCTGTCACTTTCTGCTACAGTGAGTCTGGAACCATTAATTTCATACTTGCATATGATGACATGGCAGCTGATGTGGAGTTGCTGACTGACGATGATTGCTAACATTTTCAAGATTCATTATGAATCTCCATATAAAATTAATTTGGTATGTATATATATATTTGTGCATCCAATTCATAGTCTCTCAGGACATTCTTTATGAGTATTGATTTAAATAATCAAAAATTGAAAAAAGGGAAAGAAATTCATCTCACTTTGATGTGTATGAAGGATGGAGACTAGGACTTAGGTGGTTAAAAAATTATCTGGTACAAGATAATTTTGTATGTTTTCTTACTAGAATGAGAAGTTTTGGCCTTTGCAGATAAAAAGGATATGTGATTGGTAATTTGTTTGATTTGCTTCTTGTATCAATATATGACAAAAAAGAGAACCAATCTATGCTACTCGATCTCGAACTAATTAACTGTTATAAAATAGGTACAAATAACACTGGTAGGCCTGCAGAGAGTATTTTCTAATTCTTCCAACTTTCTAGACGAGACTTGGTAAAGTAGAACATTGTGGATTCTCTCTCTATCTCTCTCAACATTTTGTATTATTTTTAGAGTTATTGGTTCCTAAATACATAAATTTTGGATATTTTGTTTTTAAAAATTATCAATAAATACACGAATTTAACATCATTGTGATTTTTCCCACGAATTATATCATTTTTAGGGTTATTGGTGCCTAATTACATATATTTTGAATCTAATTTTTTTCACGAACTTTAAAAATTATCAATAAATACACGAACTTAACATCATTGTAATTTTTCAATATATATTGTATGTGGTGGATTTAAGATTTTTTTCAATATTATATTGTATAAGTAAAACAATATTGTTTTGATGAAGTGATGCCATATCAATTAGCTTTAATTCTGAGATGCTATCAATTAGCTTTAATTCTGACAGTTATTCAATTTGTGGAAAAAACTATAATAATATTAAATTCGTATATTTATTGACAATGTTTAAAGTTTGTGATAAAAATCAAAGTAAATTCAAAGTTCATGTATTTTGGTGTCAATACTTCTTTCTTTTTTAAATCCACGATGTTGTTGCGCGAGGGAGGAGTGACGCCACTTGACGACATCGCATACGTGAGGGACGGAAGACTGCTCTCCGGTGGTGTTGGGCAAGGTTGCGGTGGCAACGGTCAAGATTAATGAGTGTTTGGGGAAGGGGCGGTGGGCTTGATTAGGATGGATGAATAGGGTTTTATTTTTATTTTTCGGTTTAATTATTACTTATTTTGATTAAGAATAAATTAGTCTTACCATCCTAAAAGCAAATATGTTTTATCTTGAAATAGAAAAGTTTCATATATAATACAATTAAAGAAATAAAGAATAAAAAAAAAGATTCCAAACAATGAATAGTAGAAGTTTACAACCTAAGCTCCAATCAAGTTTCCTTATCACTACTAAAGAATCAAAGAAATGTTAAAATCCACCACCAACGTGGATCAGTTTTTTATGCACACCAAACAAACAGCAGAAAAAAAAAAGACAAGAAAAAGAAAACCCAAATCCTGAAGACATCACACTCAACTCAGGATTCCGCCTTATTAAATTTTCACTACTCCAAAGCATCATCATCAAATCTTATGCTACAAACATGCAGAGCTGCAGCAGATGATGAGTTGCATTATTCACTCCGTCGAGTGTATATAAGCATAATTCCGAAATCCCATTTAATTCAGCATTTCCAGCAGGAAGCCGCGATAATAGGCTTAGATTTCCACCCCAAAACAAGGCAACCTTTCTCCTCCACAGTGGTGTAACCCTCACCAGCATTGATGCTGGTCAGCCACTGCTTGGCCTGCACCGCCATCTTCAGCGGCACCGGCTGGAACCCGGCGCGGCTCATCCTCCGCCGCCACTGGTCCACCCTCTCGTGCCGCTCCACCCTCGCCGGCCCCTCACAGCTCACGATGTTCTTGATCTCCTCCGCGAAGTAGAACTGCTCCATCTTCGCCCGCCTCGTGTCGTATTTCGGCAGCACCGCGTCGAGCGAGTCGAAAATCGCGGAGTAGTAGTGCAGCGCCTCCATGAACCGCCCCAGAAAGAAGGGCCCGTTGTGGCTCGAGTCCTGCTCCACCACCACCATCACCCTCGGCGCCAGCTCGTGCACGATCTGCAGGACCGAATTCAGCGCCCCGCGGCTCTCCTTCACCACGCAGTGTAGCTGCAGAATAGTGTTGACCACGACGACCTCGCCCCTCTCCACCTTCACATCTTCTGGCTTCAGATTCTCTAAAGTGCTCTCCACAACCGAGAACTGGAACTTCAACCCCGCCTCAGCCGCGCACGCCTCGAGATCGCCTCCGATCGAATGGAATTTGTCGGCGCAGAGGCCGACGGCTGTGACGCGGAGGCGCCGGGGCGGGCCTGGCCGCTTGGCCAGGCTATGAATTAGGTTTTGCCATTGGTGGCCATGGGGTAGACCTAGAGTCATCCCCAAATCCACCACATGAACTAATCTCTCTCCCTCAAAGGCTTCCAATATTGCGGAATTGGCCACGAAATGACCGAATTGAATGTACGGACATATCTCGTAAACGAGGCGGAGCGCCTCCTCTTTCTTCTCCGACGCTGCGTCCATGATGTTCATCTTGGGGGCGGCGTAGCCAACGGTGCCGAGCGGCTGCACCATGGCGAGCCGGTCGGTGAGCCCCTGCACGAAGCAGGAGGCCACGCGCTGGAAGGCCGAGCCGAACACCAGTGCGTTGGCGCGGAGCTCCGAGAGGAGGAGCGACGCGTGGACCCGGTCGCGGCAGGCGACGGCCTCAGCGCAGGAGATGAGCTGCTGGACGAGCTTCGTCCCGTCGGCATTGCCCACGGCTCCCTCGGCGCCGTCCTCGGCAGCGATCAGGGGCGCACCGCCCCTCACCAGTGCCTCCTCCTCGAGGTAAAGCTGGCTGTACGTCTTGATGCGGTCGCGGATTTGAGGGCCGCTGCTGTTGCGAGGAATGCTGTGGAAGCTGGAGACGGAGCCGCCGTCGCTGAGTTCACTTAAGCTCGGGGTTTTCTTTAGCCGTTTGAAGTCGCCGGCGCCGTCGTGTAAGGTCGGCAGCCAGATTGCGCGGATGACATCGTCCAAAATGGGAAAATTCTTGAAGTCGTCAGCAAAGGAATCTTGGGGGAGGAAACTATAAGCCATGAAATTTGGAGGTATATATATGTTGCGATGAAAAACCGCGACTGATCTGCAGCAAAGCTCTTGAAAGAACCGCTTAAACGAAGAAGTGGCTTATATAGACGAAGGAGTGGGGCCCTCGATTTTCTTGTGTTCGTAAATTACAATGATTTTGGCAACATCTCATTTGACGATTGGAGGGCAGGGAGTTCTTAAATTGTTTGATTAAATGGCTGTCAGCTGTCAGGAAGAATTTGATACGAGTATTTTGCATAGATCAATTATAATTATTCTACCTTTTTGTGTATTTTAAGTTTTACGGTATTGGTTTTTTGCGCTTTGGAGTGTATTAATTAAAACATAATTTCCCGGCCCCCTATGTATGGGAACGCATTTTTGTAAATTGAAACCTAAAATACTGTTGGTGTGCGAGTTCTCCTAAGCTACTTAGAATTTTAATGTTATTGTTCTTCATCAATATGTTGATTTACATGCTAATGCTGAAGACTAAGCGTCCGTTTTTCAATTCATTTTTCTTATCACGACACAATGGTGCAAGTAGATCAGTTCTGAAGGTAAGAAATTTTTTGTTTGAATCAAGTTAGGGGTGAACATTCCATCAGTTCGGTTGAAAACTGAACCGAACATCCAAAATCAAATTAACATCGAAGTTTTCAAAATGCCAACCAATCCAACCAAACTTTGTAGGTTCTATAAATTAATTATTTAATAGATTACTAATGGCATTAGAAAAAAAATATGTTATTATGAATGAATATAATTTATAAAAAATAAGTATCAAAACTTCGATCGGTTTGGTATGAACCGAAATTTTGAAAGGTCAAACCGAACCAAATCGAAGAAATTTCGGTTAATTTTGATCCAAACCAAATACGAACTTGTTAAAAATCGAATCGGACTGACCAAATTGCATTGGTTCGGTTCGTGTTCGATTTTGCTCACCCCTAGACCAAGTAGTTCACATTATGGAAAATACATGAATGAAGATTTTGATTCATAAAGGGTTGCATGATGCACACTCGAAATATTTTGCGGTAAAAATTTGTGTATATTTGGATGATAATGTATCCAGCTTAATTAAATTGACAACTATACCTGGAGAGTTAGAAGGCAAAGCAAGAACTAGCTAGATCCCAAACATGCTACTCTTTTCTCACCGAGATGTGCGCTAAAAGATAGGCTTAAATATGGATCCACTTCTACTAGTGGTGATGGGTAAAGAAAGGGGTAAGCACTCACGTGCATCGGAAAAAGTCACCTTTGGTGGTCGTGGAGTTCATCTGTGGAAAAACCCGATCCACAGGTGTTCTTCTGTGCTACTTACTGCAACCCTCTTAGTGTTCGTCGTAAGTTTGTTAATTTCTAATTATGATTTATTAATTAATTTCAATTAGAGTTCATAAACTTTTTTAAAATTAAGAATTTCAATTAGAATTTATTAATTAATTTAATTATGAATAATAAATAAATAAAAGAGGATTGGGCCATGTAGCATGATGCACCCAAAACCACCTCTTTTCTTGTTCAAAGTTTTTAATGCATGTGTATATTTTCTTTTATCTTTTATAATCAAACATTCTTTTTTCCTTACATTCTTTTAATATATTATTTGATTATATACCTTTTTATCAAGGAAAACTAGAATTATTCGAAAAAATATTTATTCCCATTGCCTTCCCATGTTTAATTTTTAATTACAAATAATATGTTATGAATAACTATGAGGGTAACAATGATATTCTAATTACTTCAGCTCGTCCATGATTGTTCAGTTCACTACCCAACAGTGTGGAAAACTTAGTTAAAAAAAGTTGCCTTCCCATGTTTAATTCCGTTGTTAAGCTGAAAACTAGGTCTAGGTAAGTAGAATCTCTTGTTTTATAATAATTAACCATGTCTTGCTAGGTAATATAATTTGAATTTGGCCGTCAAAAGAACTTCTTTAACAGTAAACTTATGGAGAATTAGTCATGTTTATTTTGTTAATTAATCAAAACAAAATGCAGATTTGATTTTTCTGAATGGATTTATCTGATGATCGCCACGAAATTTACTCGTCTATGCATTCGGCAAGGTATATTCTTATTCATCCCTAAAGCCAACAAGAAGCAGCTTACCTAAAGTTATCCCTCCTAAGAGCCCCAGATTTATTTAAAAAAATATTGTGTAATAAATGATGATAATACCGCAATTAACATTAATCAAGACTGAAGGAGTTGTGGATTTGGAACTACTAATTGTTTGTATCAAAAATTGGAAAAACTCAACGTCATACTGTGGAAGTTTCTGATACGTTTTACAATTTTGAAGTTCTGCCAGTGTATCAATTTTTCTTTTTCTTTTCTGAAGTAATCTCTGCAGTGCATGGCATCGTTTCATCCAATTAACAGCTACATGCGATCTCTAGTTGTTAATTGTACTTTCGATGCCAAAAATAACTTTTGGTCTAAAATTGACATCAATTTGATACATTAATGATTTATTGAATTAAAATTATATGAATCCGTCATGCTAAATCATCGTATTACCTCTTCTATTAACGAACGCATCAAACAAAAGTATGCCTGATGGGATATGGCCCAACCGTTCAGGCCCAATGGCAGTGACTTAATAGACGGCCCTACACGGCTAAGCCTACAAGCCCAACATCTAAACCCTAACCAAATCGGAGAAAAGATATTCAAGGAGATAATCAAGGATCAAGATATGGAAGGAGATCGGATCCCACAAATCAAGGGATCCAGTACATCTTTAGAGATCCATAAATATGTATAAATAGAGGTTAGGTCGATGGTAGAAGGGTTAACAACTTATTGAATACCAGAGCTTTTTAAATACACTCATGGTAATCTGATTATAGTGAAAGTATTGAGGATCATCACCTCCGTGGACGTAGATCTCATTCTTGATCGAACCACGTAAAAACCCTTGTGTTCTCTACTGCTTTACATAAATCTCGTCTATTTACATACACAAGATTTATCATTGCCAAGTCCTAAGCTATATACAAATCACTCGGGCTTCCTAGCTCCACTTCGCCAAGTCTTGCTGAAGCTACACCAGTTCGAAACAAAGTCCCCGGGTCGGCGATGAACAATCGGGATGAACTCGGTGTCTTCCACCCAGTCAATGAGGTCAGCTTCCCTACGACCTATTCCAGGTGCTCTTTGATCAGGCACAGAAGCGCCCCGACTTGAAGTGGACGCTCCTAGGGCCGAGGTCGAACTCCTGCCTCTTGATCTCAAGAACCCACCAGGGGTACGACCTCGACCCCAACCTGACATCCTTCCTCGCCGACCTGAGGCCCTCTCTCGTCCAGCTCCTGATTATGGGGCAGACATCTCCGACATGTCTGCTCCCATCAGCCGAAGCACCTCGGCGCGGTCCATATAACCGCCACCCGCCCCGACTTCTTCGACTCTCACGTCGGCAGGGTCGGCTGGAGTCTGACTGCGGGGCTCGGGCATACGCCTTTTGCGGACGAGTTCGTAAAGCTGAAAGCATTTGACCAAGGCATCGAGGCAGTCTTTAAAATTCTTGCTGTTAGTAGAGCCGGCAAAATGAGCCCGGCCCGAAAAGTCCGCCCGGGGTACCCGGGGTTTGGGTTGGTTTAGGCTTGAAAATTAAAGGCTCGAAAAAATCGGCCTAAAAGCCCTGAAAAAAAAAACCCCGGCTCACCGGCTTCGCAAAAAGTCCGGTTTGGGCTAAAAGCCCGCCTAATATTTTATTAAATATATATATTTTATAAATTTTTAATATACATATCTATAATTTTAATAATATTAATTATATTTTATAGTAAAGTTTCTTACTAATTCACATACTTGGTCGGGAAAATATATTTTTTGAATTGCAACACATCAAAATTATGAAAAAATAATAACTTTATAAACCATTCAAAATAATTCATAAAAGAAATGATCTCCAAAATATATAGTGATGATTAATGATCTTATAATATGTAAAAACTTTTTGAATCATTGATCTTAAATATATATTGTATAATTAATTTATTTTTCTATTATTTTAAGCGTATAAGTGGAATTGACGTTTAATAATATCATTTACCTTTGATTTGCAATTATTAATTTATTTCTCCTTAAATTAAAGAATTAAAATTATACTACATTACAATATCATCGTATGAATACATAAATATGTCAAAATATACAAGAAGCATTATCATAAGAATAAATAAGCTTAATATATTCTTATCACTGATTCTTTATTTAAATTGGAGTTATGAGATTTTAATTATGTATTTAATTTATTTATTATTTTGAAATTTAAAATATTAATTTTATATATTAAAAAATGAAAAAATAATCTAAAAAAAGCCCGTCCGCCCGAAAACCCGCCCGGGGTTGGTTTGGGCTTCACATTTCTAGGTTCGAAAAATTTGAATCGGTCTCGACCGACCGCTACTTTGCCACCTCTAGCTGTTAGGCCCCTCCTCGTCCCTCAGCACCATGCCCTCGGCAAGCAGAAGTTGAGCTCGGTCATCGGCCTCGGATATAGTAATACCACTAAGACTTCCGAGATCAGCGCTAACTTCTCTTGCGCCAGCTCGAGCTGTTCTTCACGAAGCAACAGGCGACTTTGAATGACGTCGGTAGAGACACCCGCCTGCTGGACTTCCAGATGAATGATTCATAGCTTCAAGGCTTCATTCTCTGCCAGAAGAACGGTCACCTCGCGCTTAGCCCCTTGCAGCTGCTTTTTCAGCCCGATCGACGATGTCGAACTACCGACCCCAGCGACTTGGCTATCCATGCTGTGCAAAGTCTGGATCAGCTCGGCCGATCGGCTCCTCCAGGTCGGTCAACCACCTCGACATCCTCTTCTTCAAGAGACATCAGCTTCCAGGTCGGTCAACCACCTCGACATCCTCTTCTTCAAGAGGCACCGCCTTCGTGTCTGGCCAACCACCTCGGCATCCTCTTCTTCAAGAGGCATCAGCTTTCCGGTCGGTCAACCACCTCGGCATCCTCTTCTTCAAGAGGCATCGCTTCGTGTCGGTCAACCACCTCGACATCCCTCTTCAAGAGACATCGGCTTCGGGACGGCCAACCACCCGGCATCCTCTCTTCAAGAGGCATCAACTTCGTGTCGGTCAACCACATCGGCATCCTCTTCTTCAAGAGGCATCGCTTCCGTGTCGGTCAACCACCCCGGCATCCTCTTCACAATCAAATTCGGACAACTTAGGTCGGACCTCGGCCAAAATGTCCAACTAAGTCCAGAACGGCGAATCATCCAATTCAGTTTGGACCTCGGCAAATAATCAAATCCAACCCTGACATCAAAAAGATTGAGAACCTTCGACAACAACCTCAGCCGAGCAACAACCAGCCTCGGCAAAATACGCTCTTCACCCCACCTCGGCTTAGTTGTTACTCGACTAATTGGGGGGGGGGGCTATGATGGGATATGACCCAACCGCCAGCCCAATGGCGATGACCTAATAGACTACCCCTACGCGGCTAAGCTACAAGCCCAACATCTAAACCCCAACCAAATCGGAGAAGAGATATTCAAGGAGATAATCAAGGATCAAGATATGGAAGGAGATCGGATCCCACAAATCAAGGGATCCAGTACATCTTTAGAGATCCATAAACATGTATAAATAGAGGTTAGGTCGACGGTAGAAGGGTTAGCAACTTATTGAATACTAGAGCTTTTTAAATACACTCATGATAATCTGATTATAGTGAAAGTATTGAGGATCATCACCTCCGTGGACGTAGATCTCATTCTTGATCGAACCACGTAAAAACTCTTGTGTTCTCTACTGCTTTACATAAATCATGTCTATTTACATACACAAGATTTATCAATGCCTTTTTAATATCGTTGTGGCAATAAAAGCTACTTCATACAATAATACAGCCAAATCAATTTCATAAACTCCAATCTTTTATTACGTAAAATTTCTTACGAATTCTAAGTGTGATTAAGGAGAAATTTACATCAGTAATCTGTACCGCACAACGAGATTGCACCTTGTTTTTGGCAATAAAGCAGAAGATATCAAGCACAAATGATAATACTACATCCGTCCTTGATATATGGTCTTAATTTTTGTCAGCACAGATTTTAATAAATACATGATTTGTAAAGTAAGGGTTCGTTTGGTAGATATGTTTAGATATGTCAAGATAGATAAAAATAGGATATGTATCGTAGATAATGTTAGATTGGTATCGTATTTTAGTGTTTGGTAGATAAGATATAAAAATATAGATAACTTACCTTGTTTGTTTGGTACCCCAGTTAAAAACCTAGATAAAGAATTTAATGACAAAAGTAACCTTATCACAAATAAAAAATTACAATTCCATCCTTAAACACTTATTTCCAGAACTCTTCTCCAACAGAGCAATATGAAGAAGAGGAAGCTTACCCCTTGATGAATACCTTGTGACGCCATGAGCATAATTTTGGACCTATCACTAATATCAGCTGAGGCCAGTGTCGATTCGTCCGACATAACTTTCCCTGAAAAGATCGAAATTCAAATACCCAAAACCCCTAATCAAAGTAAAGAAATGCTATCACAGCAAAAAATAAAGAAGAGTAAAATAACTTTGAAGATGAGCTTTTGGCCTCGAGGGAGGACATCGGTCAGGGTTTGAAGGACAAGTTTAAGCTCTTTGATGGTGGCGTCCGCCGCAATTTCAACCGGTATGGATCGGCCGCCGAACTTCACGCTCAACCTTAATTTGCTTGTTTACCCAGCCGTCGCCGCTTTGGAATCCATCTCGTCCGAGCTCGAGAAATTATTGAAACAGCGATCGATTGACGCGAGAGATTCCTAACGCTAACAAACAATCACACACTTTTGTTTGCTCAAGAATAGGGGTGTAGTGTAATCCAAAATAAATTTAAAAAATCGAAGCTTTGCCGATTTCTTTATTTATTTTTATCCATCAAATTTAAGAAATCTTCTCACAAAACACATGCTCTCATCCAAGCAGCAAGAAGACGTTCCTCGTGAACGGAAAAATTGTTGTTCTTCTCACGAAAGCGGACACAGCAGCAGAGAAATTGGGAGGCTGTAATGTTTGTGATAGAAGGGTAGATTTGTCTTGGTTCAATAGCCGGATTAGCTATCTGAGGGTTAGGTTCAGTTGTGTTTACCAAAGAAGAACAATGTTTATTGACGGGCTGGATTTCAAAAACGGGCTTCTGAGTATAATAATATAGGCTACCAAACAACCAGTTAACACAAGATAAGTAAGCTATCTAGGTCTTTTCTGGGCTACCAAACGAGTTATAAGTAGAGAATAAGATTCACATAATAAAATATGTTGTGAGTGGAAAAGATGGACCATGGATGATTTTTTTTGTAAATAAGTGGGTTTGAGTGTGAGTAAAAATGTTGACTTTTTAGTGGGGTCCATGTATATAAAAGAAAAGTGAACATGTTTTGTGAATGTCCCGAAATAAAATTCAATGAACAAATATGATGGACGAATGGAGTATGATATTTGGCAACAACGCAGAGTTGCTGACACAGTGAGTGAACTAAATAAGAATAGTTGAGGTCAATTCTAAAGTTATTTCCTTATATTTGTCACCCTAAAATGGTATCCTTTTTGTTTGGCATAAGGAAAAAAAGTATAATTACATAGGAAGTTCCAAATTAAGCCAATGATATATAGCAAAAAACATTATTTTTTATGAATAAATCTTGTGATCTAATAACAGATCTAATTTATCATAGATGTCACATCAAAGGAATGCTCCGTGAAAATTTCTAATCTCCTAACTAAAAAAGCATCTCTGAAGAAATGTCCCCTCTAGAAAATAAGAAAAATGTTAATTCGACTTCTCATTTCTACGGCATAGAGGATTTAGACACGAGAAAACTGAGAGTGAAATGCCACAAGAATTGGGAGTTAAGTGAATCCAAGTGAATCTTTGATCTCTTCACAACGACTCTCCTTCAACGGCAAGCCTTGAGAAAGAAAATAAGATAAATAACATACATCAGTAGCAAGTACTTGAAATATACTAAATGGAAATGGTGCTAGAAGTTATAACATAATGCCACTTCTACTATTTCATTCTTATTCGTAAAATATTTACCCCCTCTCGGCCTGTCGGATTTCAGCTTTTCATTAGGAACTCTTCCCATATATACTGATGTTTTTTCATTGAATCAGAAGTGCCAATTTCTGAGTAGCTAAGCTAGCCATCCCACGTGTTGATAAGTATCTCATCAATGCATTAGCTGTGGCCACACAGTCAACTACGAAGACGAAGCCAACATCAAAACACTTCCATAATTTTTAAGACATGCACACTTGTTCGATATTTATAGTCAAACGACGATCGACTCTTCTGTTGTACTCAGAGATTAAAGTATGGAATGCAGCAAGCTCGTGATGCCAATGAAGATAACTACATCAAAATCTATCGATTTTCAGGATCAGGATCCCAAATTCTCGCCACCAAAGAAATCCCAACTCGCTTGACAAATTAAACAACAATTCATGTAAAAGAAATCAAGAACTGTCCAATGCTTGTTCCACAAAACCAATAAAATCAAGAAACTTAAACACTTCAATCAATCAACAGAATCAAACGAGAATTCGGTAATAGAGAATCACGAATAAGCAAACATTAAAGAAAACAGAAGGTTCATACATCCCAACCCAAAAAACGAACTACACACTCACACAACGACCCTTTTCGGTTGCGACGCGCTGCCTCACGCGACTTGCGCTTCCGCTTATCATGGCTGCACTCGAAGAACCGGCGCTGCCTGTACTCTTGAAGCACGCCTACCTTGAGCACCTCGCGGTGGAAACGGCTGATCCTCGTGCTCATCTTCACCCACGATCCGCGCAACGTTGGAAGCGAAGAAAAGCGTGTTTCAAGATGCAGGCGCAGGGAAAGCCACCGAGAGAGAACAAGTATTTTCTCAATAGTGGTGAAATGGGCTCTGGTTTTCTTCTTCGGTTTTGAATGGGATTTTTGGGAGCAAAGTGAGGAGATTGAGATTGGTTTTGAGAGAGAGGATTGAGGGGTCTTTGAAGGGGAGAAGAGGAGATTTGGGGGTTGAGGGGTTTCTGTAGGGAGTGAGGTTGGATTGTGAGTGGGCACCAAGTAGAGGGGATTAAGCTTGGAGACCACCATTGATTCTGACAGCAATTTTGGGATTCTCCGTGACAAAATTTAGGAGAATGTCAGGAGTCATCTCGTTGTTTCCCATGAAAATTCGAAACGAAATGCTGACTATTCCTCTCCGTCCAAATAAAACAAAAGTACGAAACTACAAATGATGCCAGGAAGCAGAAGTATACGTAGAAAAAGGGCATTCACAAATTTGTACAGATCAGTCCAAAAGATCGACACAACAGTATCACCAAATTCTGGAGCATCCGGTACACGACTAAGAAAAGGATAAAAACCTAGAAAATTTGCATAGCATCATCTAATACTTCAGCTTAAAATGGATAAGTTAACTGCAAAACAAAATCTGTATCACTACTGAGGAAATCAACTAAATCCACGAGCAACATCATCTCTGGAAACAACGAGCGATGCAATTATCCTTAGAGATCATAAATACTGTTTACAATAATATGCAGTTCGCTAATGAAGAAGTATTGATAAGCCCAATATGTGCATCTTTCAATATCTTCTATCAATTATATTTAGCACTAAGGATAAGGAGCAAACATGGGAGAAGCCATGAGACCAAGTCATCGATGAGCTTGGATGTGATATGAATAGCAATTATTCACAAATAAAAAACAGAGAGGACGACAAATGCCAGGTGTAATAGCTTTCTACTTCAGCTGAAAAATGACAGATTGATAGCATCCAATTGCCCTGTTTCATATGGCAGATCAGGTTCAACTTTTACTACTAATGGAGAAATCATCTTAGGATGGCTCCTTTCCTGCATTTCGTGAAGAAAATGCACCAACAACTAATGGAACATAGCTGTGTTCTTGAGAACTTGCTTCAAAGCATCCACATAGAACATATACGCAAATATATAGAAAACAACATCACTTGGTTCAAAATGCGAGAAGACTAGAACGTACCACCGCAAGATACATGATGAAAATCATGTAATCCTGTATACCATTATTAACCCAACAAATGCATCTTAAGACATCTCTTGATAAAATGAGACAGACTTCATTCCGCTAGTAAGTGAGCCAGAGTGGACGAATCTAATGGCTTTTGACATTTGAACTGGAGACGGAAAATTCACCAAATTTGCTTTTCGCCGCATGTTCCCTTTCATCAATCTTACTACCTGCTATGGAAGGAGATACACTAAATGATTCTGGTTTGCCTAATGCATCAGATCAGATAGCACTGGTCAATGAAGAGAATAATAATACAAGAATTGTCTATTATAATAATTTAAAAACAGAATGAACTGAGTCACAGCACAAGTTCCCCTACCATCCTTGAAATTGCAAACATTATCCAACATGCCCTTCTTCATTTTACTGTTATCAGAAGGTTTCTCGTGAAACATTTTCATGAAAGCATCACCAGAATGGCCACCTGCGTGATGTGAATGAGGAGCCATTCGAGTGCCATACACCTTTTCTCTTATCTGGTGTGTAATTTCAGTATGAGAAAGGGCTGCTTTCGAATGCAAAGCTGTCTCAAGGTTGTCCATAGAAATGTCAGCAGTATTACTAGTGACTAAAGCATCCTCTGCAGTCATCTTAGTCTGCTCCGTAGTCATCATCTCCTCTGGATTGGTCGGTTCTAAAACCCGATTACAAGAAAGGGATAATTTTGCGTTTGATGAATTATCTAAGAGGGTGTTTGGCTGAGCTTATAAGCTCACCAAAACAGCTTATAAGCCGTTTTTCAAGCTTAAAAAATAGTTTATAAGCTGTTTTTGGGGAGCTTATAAGCTCAGCCAAACACCCTCTAAGTTGACATCACACTGTTCGGGTCTAACATGGTGATTACAGATTGTTTGCATCAGATGTTCTGTTTTCCATCTCAAAGCTTAAGGGGGTGTTTGGCTGAGCTTATAAGCTCTTTAAAACAGCTCATAAGCTGTTTAAGAGTTTATAAGTTCAATCAATATGTTTGGCAAATTAAGTTGTTAGAGAGCTTATAAGTTTTCAAAATAAGCTCTAAGAGCTTATAAACGTATTAAAAAAAAGCTCCAAAACCCAACTTATATTTTAATGATCTTATAAATTACAACAAAACTACAAAAATAATCTTGATATATTTTCTTATTTCTATGTTACCCTTGTTATCCAAACACTTTAGCATCTTATAAGCTCTTAATACACCATATCTTATAAGTTCTTAAAACAACTTATAAGTTGTTGGAGCTTATAAGCTTTCTAAAATAAGCTCAGCCAAACACCCTCTAAGTCATATAAACTCCGAAATTCTTCGTGATACCCAACACTTTTGTAGTTTTGTTAGATCCTCAAAGTCCACAGATATCGGAACAAGTTCTGAAACCCCACAGTTAGCATTTTCAACCGCAAGCTTGGTGTTATGGTTCTGAGATTCATCTCTAGAGGCCGAGATGGATATATTGCATCATTTTTCTGATATGCTTCATCTTCTGAAGCTGCTCCTTGGTATCTCCTACGCACAGGCCATTTCATTATTAAAGTTTGTTTTCTCATGGGCATTTGTTCCATAAATTTGAACCCACCTATGTACTCAAATACTAAGAGATAGTGTTACAAACCATTGCTGCCCAATTGAATCCTCAACTTGAGTTTCTGATGGAGATAAAGCTGCAACATTGTTTTTAGATAAACATGATCCTCTCGCAATAGATGCAGCCAAAGCCCAAGTTGTTTAGAGTTCTTTAGAGTTTTTATAGTTATCTCTTCAGCTATTTCTTTGTTAGTTTTATTTGAACTTCTAGTATAAATAGGACTTTGTTTTTTTTTTATTATAGGTCGTTTTTGGTTTTTATACGAAAAGAACTTGGTTTTTTTCCTATCATCGTGTTCTTCCGGTATTCAACGACGAATCAACGGATTAATTATACGCTTCCCCTACATCAGTTGGTATCCAGAGTCTTGCTACGATTCTACGACGCGATGCCTCCCCGTCGTCAACCTGTACCGAACGCTCAAGATTATCTCCGCCGTGATGTCGACATTCTATCTCAACAGTTCGAAGAACTCGAATGCGAATCAGCGGATCCTTGACCTTACGCACAATCGCCATGAGAGACACCGTGGCGACAACCATCGCGCACCGCACCACAAAGATCGCGATTATTTCCGATGAGGATACGATCGACATGGAAAATCCTTTTGCACCATTGAATGATGATGTCCGCTTTGATGAAACCCGACGTTGGGAAACAGGTTTTCGACTCAAAATTCCTGAATTTTCGGATGAATCTGGTGCCGAAGTCTTCCTTGATTGGCTCCATGAGATTAAAGATCTTTTGGATTTTAAACGGGTACCCGAGGATCGACGTGTTTCATTGATCGTCACTCGTTTTCGTGGAAGAGCGTCTGCATGGTGGCATCAGTTTAAGATGTTTCGTCAACGTCAAGGTAAATCTAAATTGACGTCGTGGTCAAAGTTTGTAAAACATCTACGAACCGAGTTTCTTCCCTTTAATTATTCTCGCACTCTATATCAACGTCTTCAGAATCTGCGTCAAGGTTCTCGTTCGGTGGATGAGTACTCGCGTGAATTTTATCAATTACTTGCACGAAACGATCTATTTGAGACTAATGATCAGCTCGTTGCCCGTTATATTGGTGGTCTTCGCATCGTTTTTCAGGATACAATCAATATGTTTACACCACTTTCTTTTTCTGAAGCTCATCAAAGAGCCCTCTTGCTTGAACAACAGCAATCCCGTCGTCCACCTCCTGCTCGCAATCTAACACCAGATTCTCAAATTCCTCGACCTTGATGGCTCGCACCGTGGGTGGCTTTAATTGTGGTGAATCGGGTCATCGCCAAGCTTCTTGTCCCAAACCAAGACACTCCCGAGGGTTGCTGACTGCTCCAAAATGAAACGGAATACTCAGATTATCCGATATATGATGAAGAACCCTTATCGGATTGTCCTGAAGAGCATATACCTCCCGACGTGGGCAATGCCCTTGTTCTTCGTCGCACTTGTTTAACTCCTCGTGCTATTGATCATCAGGTTCATCGTAACGTAATATTTCAATCAACGTGCACTATTAATGGAAAAGTTTGTCGATTTATTATCGATACAGGAGCTTGTGAGAATGTTATTGCCTCAAATGCCGTTGAACGTTTAGCCATTGCGACTGAACCTCATCCTCGCCCATATTCTCTTGCATGGCTTCAAAATGGGAACACAATTCATGTGAAACATCGTGCACTGGTCACCTTCTCTATTGGCAACAAATTCACAGACACTCTTTGGTGCGACATTGTGCCCATGAACGCGTGTCACTTACTTTTAGGTCGTCCGTGGCAATTTGATCGGAGCATTACCTATGATGGCCGCCAGAATACATATTCTTTTACTCATAAGGGTGTTAAGTTGGTACTTTGACCTTCGGTACCATCCTCTCTTACGGCGATGTCACCATCAACCCATATTAATGCACCACCTCAAAGCAACCACATTCTACTTCTCTCCCGAGCACAATTTTTTCAAGAATGGGAAAAAGAGCAACCGATTTTCTTACTGTTACCACGTGAAGTATCTTCGTCATCCAGTCAGTCTCCGATGGTTTCTGCTCTATTATCAGATTTCGCGGATCTCTTTCCTAATGACTTACCAAGTGGCCTCCCGCCTGTGTGCGACATACAACACCACATTGATCTAATTCCTGGTGCTCAACTGCCAAACAGACCCCATTATCGAATGAGTTCGTCTGAGCATGAAGAACTTCGACGTCAAGTGGAACAACTCCTACATAAAGGACTTATTCGCCAGAGTTTAAGCCCTCATACTGTACCACTTTACTTATTCCAAAAAGGCGGTGATTGGCGAATGTGTTGTGATAGTCGTGCTATCAATAAAATTACAATACGGTACAGTTTTCCTATTCCTCGTCTCGATGATTTACTGGATCAACTATCTGGTGCCACTATTTTCAGTAAACTTGATTTACGAAGTGGCTATCACCAAATTCGCATTCGTCCTGGCGATGAATGGAAGACAGCTTTCAAGACTCGTGAAGGACTCTTTGAATGGTTGGTCTTTCCATTTGTTTTATCTAATGCGCCTAGTACTTTTATGCGTGTTATGAACCAGACTCTACGCCCTCTCATTGGCACGTGTGTTGTCATTTATTTTGACGACATACTTATTTATAGCAAATCGGAATCAGACCATCTCTCGCATTTACGTGAAGTTTTCCTGATTCTCCGCAAAGAATTTTTGTTTTTGCATCTCCAAATAAATGTTGCTTTGTGGTAAGCTCTGTCTTATTCTTGGGATATAGAATTTCAGCTGAGGGAATTAGTGTAGATGACACCAAAATTGCTGCTATCCGCGATTGGAAAACACCTACCACTCTAACGGAAGTTCGAAGTTTTCATGGTCTAGCCTCCTTCTACAGGCGTTTTATCGCCCACTTCAGTGCTATTGCAGCGCCCATAACGGATGTCATGCACGGCAAATCATTCCGATGGGCGCGGTGGGCGAGGCTTCGGTCTTCTTAAGTCTAAGCTTACTCACGCTCCACTACTTGTGCTTCCTGATTTTGACACACCCTTTGAACTTTATTGCGACGCTTCTAAAGTTGGCATTGGTGCCGTACTTAGCCAAGGTGGCCACCCAGTGGCTTATTTTAGCGAAAAGCTCACCGGCGCTCGTACGGGCTATAGCACCTATGACGTTGAATTCTACTCTATTGTGTGTGCCTTCGTCACTGGTGCCATTATCTCTTTCAGCGAGAATTCGTTTTATTCTCTTATCAGGAAGCACTAAAGTTCCTCTCTACTCAAAATTCATTATCTGCTCGTCATGCCAAGTGGTCTTCTTTCCTACAACAATTTACCTTTGTTCTTCGCCATCATTCGGGTATTCTGAACAAAGTGGCTGATGCTTTAAGTCGGTGTTCCATGCTACTCGCTGAGATGTGCCTTGCTGTACAAGGATTTGATGAATTTCGTCATCTATATTCTTCAGATATTTATTTTGGCCCTATTGTTGCGCTGCGTCGGCTTCATCGTCGGATCCCATATTTTCGGTGCACGATGGATTTTTATTTAAAGGGGTCGCATTATGTGTTCCATCGTGCAGTTTACGCAATAAGCTCGTGGTTGAAATCCATGTCACCGGTCATGTTGGACGAGATCGCTCTATCGAGCTTCTTTTACGACGTTTTTTCTGGCCTTCTGCTCGCAAAGACATGGCCCGTTTTGTCGAGCGTTGTAGCATCTGCCAAGTTTCCAAAGGTTCAGCAACTAATGCAGGCCTTTATCGTCCATTACCTGTTCCACATGTGCCGTGGGTTGCTCTTAGTATGGATTTTATGTTGGGTTTACCTCGTACCCAATGAGGTCATGATTCTGTTTTTATCGTAGTGGATCTTTTTTTCAAGATGGTTCACTTTATCCCATGTAAACGGTCTGCCGATGCAAGTCATGTTGCTTCTTTATTTTTTTCGTGAAATATATCGTATTCATGGTTTGCCAACTTCGATCGTTTCTGATCGTGACACTCGTTTCTTGAGTCATTTTTGGCATTCTTTATGGAGCCTTGTTAATACCGAACTTCATTTCAGCAGCGCTTATCACCCTCAAACGGATGGTCAAACCGAAGTGGTAAATCGTTCATTAGGTAATTTGTTGCGTTGTTTGGTTGGTGACAACATTAAATCTTGGGATCTTCGTTTGAGCCAGCGAGTTTGCTCATAATTCCTCACTTAATCGAACCGGGTTCTATCCTTTTCGGTTGGTTTATGCTATCATCCCTCGTGGCCCATTGATTTATTACCATTACCTTCTTCACCGGCCAAGACCACCTGCTGGTGAGCTTGTTCTTGATTGACTCACCTTCATGAAACCGCACGCCAAAATCTGGAAGTCGCTAATGCTCGTTACAAGCATGCGGTGATAGTCATCGACATGATGTCAATTTCGATGTGGGTGATTTTGTTTGGGCTGTCCTGACTCGTGATCATTTCCCGGCCCATGAGTATAACAAGTTGGCTTCTCGCAAGATTGGTCCTTTGGAGATTGTTGAGAAGATTAACCCCAACGCCTATCGTCTCCGTTTGCCCAGCCATATTCGCACATCCGATGTTTTTAATGTTAAACATCTTATTCCGTTCCATGGCGATAATTTATCTGGAGATGAAGTTGAAGACGATTCGAGGGCGAATCGTTTTTACGAGGGAGAGAATGATGGAGATAAAGCTGCAACATTGTTTTTAGATAAACATGATCCTCTCGCAATAGATGCAGCCAAAGTCCGAGTTGTTTAGAGTTCTTTAGAGTTTTTATAGTTATCTCTTCAGCTATTTCTTTGTTAGTTTTATTTGAACTTCTAGTATAGATAGGACTTTGTTTTTTTATTATAGGTGGTTTTTGGTTTTTATACGAAAAGAACTTGGTTTTTTTCCTATCATCGTGTTCTTCCGGTATTCAACGACGAATCAACGGATTAATACTAAACTTATACGCTTCCCCTACATCAGTTTCTTGATTATAAGTTCTTCATTATTTTTGCAGACTCTAGAGGCAAGTACTGCAAAAGAATTAGAAACTTTATTAGTTCAAATTAGGAGCGGGTTTTATTCGGACCGTAACCAATAAATAATTATCGGTTCCGATTTTGGAATCGAACCATTAGATATCGGACTCAGATCATCAAACTATAAGTCTGGATCGGCTAATTTACTCAAATGTCAATTTACATAATTTTTCATACCTTAATAAAAAATAATGCTCTCTCATTTACACCGAACTTGACATGTATTCTTTTCGGATTGTCTCATCGAACTTGACTCATTTTATTTTTAAGAAATAATTATATGTCTTCAAAAGGTATGCATCCCGCATACTTATCACTTTAACCACTTCTCTTACTTACTTTTTATCCATTTAACCACTTCATTTTTCAAAATAAACATATCGGAAAGATTCAAGCCATCTTTGACAGGAGAGAGAGTAATGAATTAGTAATAGAATATCTAAAAATTTTCGATGTAAATCGATACACTAGACAAACCCATAATACATAAAAAAATCGGACCGGATCTGGACCGATCCAGATCTAAGCGGGTCTAGAACTAGAGTCGAAATTGCTACTAATTGACTATGAGCGATTTCGATCGGTATGGGTAAAATCCATCAATTGACAAAGTGATTCAAATAAACAAAAGGCCAACATTCAAAAGGTTCATATATTTTAATCTGTGTTACCAAAAGTATCTTGTGTAGACAAAGTGCCCATCATGCAACATTTTTAAATGTGATCACATGACTGGGCTAGCATCGTTAACGCCCTTAATGTCTACAAAAAGAGAGGTCAAAACCCCCAAATTAATAGTGAAATTACACCCAATAATTGCAAATAACCTTCAGTTTAAGTTTTTGGAGTTCTTTATTGGTTTATAGCGTTTTAAGCATATTGAAAAAGCTCAAGTCTGAAGATAAGCTCTTTATAGATACATGACAAAATATAATCTTTGCTTTTCTCTGACGTGCTCCAACATATTGAAATCAAGCAACAAAAATTTGTGATCCTTGCTTTTCTGTGGGTTTTGGTTGACAAGATAAATGGACGATGGAAGATGCTACTAACATGATGATGCATCTATCCTGCCGTAAGTTACCACCCGACTATAGTAGATTTTGGCCTTTACGAAAGCATAACAGATGTAGTCACAGACAAGCTCCACGATTTCATTTAATTATTCATAACGTTAAATCGTTTCTATGTCAATACGTTATCAAATTCATTGCAATAATAATAATAATCCGATAAAAGAGCCAGTGAATGGGAGATTACAATCATCCAGGAACGGAATTAACGAAATATAAAATATATTCATTTGATTGAGCGAAGAAAATTCACATTAAACTGCATAGATGATAACATATTAAACATATTGCACTGACAGAGAGCAAGAACCCAAAATCCACATTAAAATATCACAAAATAAGACAATATATTACTCCATCCGTCCCATCGAATTCGTCCTATATTTTTTTCGGGTTATCCCACTCATTTAGTTTTTAAAAAATAATTATTCTTCAAAATGTGTTTATCATATCTTTTTAATTGACTACACCTAGTTAACCGGGCTGTTTAGGCAAACCGAAACCCAATCTTAGCCCGTAACTGTTGGCTTCTCCATAATAAAGCCCAAGTAAAAAGGGGTGCATATTGGTTGGTTAGGACGTTTAGTTTTAATGATAGGATAAACTAATAAAATATAGAATTATGTATTTGAAGGATAAGATAGTCAAACAAGTTATAAAATTAATCAATTCATCAAAATAAATGATTGATCAGTTTAAATCATTTTTATTTATTCATCCTATCATTCAAAGTAACACCCCTTGGAGTTTTTTTTATATGTAATTCATATTCGTTCAAAATTAAATCCTGCAGCGTGCTCAAGACCAAAAAACTAAATTATGTTCGACTTTGAGCAACTATTAGGAAAATGTTTATCATGACACATTACGAATAAATAGAAGTTTAATAATTACTTATTTCATTATACTCAATGGACTCACGTTATATGTATAAAGAATTTCAGTTTTACGTGTTCTTTGACGTATTATTCGTTTTTTTTTTAAATAAAAACTCTGAAGTTGATCGAAGAATTAATATGATTCAAGAACATGATAAATGGTGTTGGAGATTTTTGACTAATTTTGTTAGTGAGAGTTTGTAAAGCTAATTCTTATTCTCTCGATTATTTGTCATTTAGAGATTTGAAATATTAATAATTGGAGGAGAGTCTGCAAAGCTAATTGTGTTTGACTTAGTTAGTCATACTACCTTACTTTACTTATTGCTATGTGGTATCATAGACGTATTTTTTCACACTTAGGGTAGTCAAAAATGATATATTCAGGTTCATACTATTGTAAAATGCAGACTAGATTGGACACTTATTCCTGTTCAGGAACCCTATGTTTTCATATGTATGAAATGGTAAAAAAATATGGCATGCTCAAAAGTCAAAAGGATATAAATTTAATGAAGGTCGACTGTGAATAAATTAGTATATATATGAAATATTTCACCAAAGCACAACCACCTACAACTGTGGAAGGCATATTGGTTCCTAATGCTACTTGTCTCTCTAATTCATGTGATTTAGTCAAATACTATTGCATAAAAGTAGGGATGTCAATATGGGTGAAGCTGGCTGGCCGAATAACCGATAAAATTAGAGGTTAGGGTTGGATTTTATAACCGAAAAAATGTCAACCCGAATAGCCCGACAACCCGAGTGGGTTAGCCCGAACCCGAGCGGGTTGGCCCGATTGACATCCCTACAACTATACAAGAAATTTTAGAAGATATTCATAGTGTTGTTAAAAGTTACAAAAAAATAGTGAATTAGTTATTATGGAATATTAATATTCAGATATATTAAAAAAATAATTTAGTTGTGAGCATTATTTTCCAATTTTGATATTGTAATATATTTTAAATAGTATTATATTGAATTAACTTATTAAAATTTTTCTAGATATTAGTTTTAATTCCGCTATAATTGTATTATATTATTAGAGATCATTTAGTTATATGGAATGCGGACATTAAAACATAATAGAAAAAAAGAATTTAATTATGAGCACTATTTTTAATTTTTATTGTTTGCTATTCAAAGTTAGTATAATAAGATTAAAAAAGAACTTGTGGAATGTATTATATTTATTTTTCAGTTATTTGTTTTTACTCCAATGCTTTATATAAAATATTTGATATATATATATATATATATATATATATATATATATATATATTATCAATAATATATATATTTTTATTTTATTTTTAAGCTTACGGCGATGGGTTGCCCGAAACCCGAGAGTTTAGGGTTATGGTTGAATTTTTCTAACCGAAAAAATGTCAACCCGAATAACCCGAACCGAATAACCCGACAACCCGAGTGGGTTAGCCCGAACCCGAGCGGGTTGGCCCGATTGACATCCCTACATAAAAGTAATGAGGTGGTTTCTTGTATATCCGCCGTGCATACGGACTTTGATACTTTTCTTCGATGTAAATGATATTTGATATTTTTCTTCAATGTTAATGATACTTAAGTAAATGATATTTTTTATATAAATAATATTTTACTTTATAACAAATGATATTTTTGTCTGTCCACACGATACGAATAAATATACATAAGTTTTTGTGAAAATTAATTATTAGGATTTACTCAGACTCTCACATTGTCTGTAAACTTCTTTGGGAAAAGAGTTGTGATGTTTCGTTTAAAGTAAATGTATATTAATATTACTTCCAACTTCCAACTATAATTTTGCAGAAATTAAAATGAAAGCTTGCGATATTAATGAAAATAAAATTGTATTAATTGCGATATTTATTAGAAAGGAGATTCAAATCTTTCTCAGTAGCTATCTATGTATGGGGAATTAAAGACTGAAACGGTCTCTATATAACTGTTTTACGGGAAAAATAAATTATTCCCTCCATTTTCTTTATAAATGCCATATCCTGATTTTTTTTATTTTTTAATAAGTATAATAGTTCACAGTTTGAAAATAAACTTAGAACTTTTCCTATTTTATCTTTATTTAATATTTTTAGAATTTGATAATTAATAATGTGTATATATTTATTATGTTAATTAATAATATTATAAATATAATTTTTTTTATTTCCTAAATATGTGTAATGGAACTGCTAGAGATATTTGTAAGGAAACCGAAAAGAGTACAAGATATTTTCCCTAAAAAAATAAATAAATAAACTATTAGACATTTGACCATTAAGAGCGATACCACACCACACGCAATCCTTTTTAGACAAACCACAGAACTGAATGAATTTGGTAAGGAATAATTTTTAGGTCCAAATTTTTCCTTCCTATTTTTACAATTGAACCGATAACCAAATTCATCCATAATCAAATCGATTTGATCAATACCTATTAATCTGACTCGTATATATATATATATATATATATATATATATATATATATATATATATATATATATATATATATATATATATATTATTATGGTGAAGTTTCATTAATGTACGAAAATATGAATAATAGCAAATCTTTCATATTTGTATAAGACATGATAAAATTACTTATATTGCACGTGTTAGTTTAACACATATTTCATTAAGGGATGGTCTCACATGCAGTGCATGGTGAGACCACCCTTTAATTAATTAACTTTAATTAACTAATTAATCCTTAATCCTAATTAATTAATTAATTAATTTTAATTAAAATTAATTAATTTAATAAAATTTAATTGTAAATTAATAAATAATATTTTTGAATTAATATATCTTAATTTTGAATTAGTAAACTCTAATTGTGAAATAATAAATCCTAATCGTGAATTAATAAACCCTAATTTTGAATTAATAAACCCTAATTGAAAATAATAAACCCTAATTTTGAATAATAAACCCTAATGTGAATTAATAAACCCTAACTTTGAATTAATAAACCCTAATTTTGAATTAATAAACCCTAATTGAAAATAATAAACCCTAATTTTGAATAATAAACCCTAATTATGAATTAATAAACCCCAACTTTGAATAAATAAACCCTACTTGTGAATTAAAAAACCTTAATTATAAATTAATAAACCATGATTATGAATTAATAAATTCTAATTTTGAATTAAAATTATAATTAAAATTAATAAATTTAATTATACATTAACAAAATCTAATTATCCTTACTCATCATAATTAATATATAATTATTTTAACAAAAACAAGGTGAGCTCACGGTGGTGAGCTCACCCAAGTTTTTGTCTTTCATCAATTCGTAGACATATATCTAAATATATTAGTTTAAGACATCTTTCGTTCATAACAGAAGACAAGAAGAGTTCTAGTCTTTGACAATAATCCGCAGAAGACACAAAACACAAAGCTGTAAGACAATTCGAAAATTAAATCTCAACCATTGATATAGCAAATCAAAGGCTCAAATTCATTCATATTTCCTACCAAATTATCATTTCCTACCTGATTAATCTCCTATATATATATATATATATATATATATATTAGTTCCATTATGCTCACCTTTACACAAGACTACCTATATCAAACTAGTGTATGTCTAAATTAATCACCTATAAAATTATATAATACCAAAGAAATGTCGTAAAGCTTGGGTTTTTATGAACACTATTTTAAAATTATTTTTATAGCCAGTTAAACAATTTGCAACGGATGAAATAATATTATCTACATGATAAAAAAATATTATTTACACTAAAACTTTTGAAAGATATTATTCTTGACTTTGGATATGGCCCATTTATTCCCATTAATGGTAGCATTATATTTCCAGAAGACAGTGGGCACAAATAATTTAATACTGAACAGGAGTATAACTATTCAAACAGTACTCTTTGCATTCTTTGAGATTTAAATTGATTTGTAGAAGTCTCCATCGACAAGAAACAATCTCTGAAAATATAGCTGAGGAAATTATTTGATGATTTAATGTACTGATCCATTTGAATTTTTAGATCAAGCGGTTTCCGTTTACCCCGCATCAAATTTTTTAGAGGAAACGTATAACTTATTTGAGAGCTTAGAAATCTTAAAATTGAGTCCATAATGACAGCTTTTTTTCTTAACATCTTTTAATTTTAATTACTAAAAAAAGAGTTCTATATTATATTTTCTTGTAGGAAACTCATGCAATTAATTATCTGCTCGTTGCTCCCAAATTACCCAATGGATTTGGGTAGGACTGAAGAGATCCAGTTTTGGGTCCTCAGCTCTGACTATGTCGGAACATTTATATGTTATGGTTAGTTAGAAGTTGGAACTGAGCACAATTGCCAACATTTTCTTAATTATATTGTAAAGTTTATTACACATTAATGCCTTTTTATGAATACTCATGCAAATTACTCTCTCTTTGCACCCAATTAATCCATAGTATCGTTATGGTGATGGAGTATTTGGCTGATCACTCATCCTTACAAATGAGAGGAATAGTTTCACACTAAAGCTATTGTAATGTTACTAAATTACACCAAATATGATAATTCCGTTTGCAATAATATGTCAGATAAATTTATTTTGTGTGTCTAATTAATTTATCATAACTATTTGTATAGTTGATGTTTGCTAAAGAAATAATAATATTTTTTCTTAGAAAATGCGGTCAGATGTCTAACATTTGTCATTCCGTATTCCGGAAAAGTGTAGACATGGCCATGTTAGGTTAAACCATTAAAGGCTTTGCTTGCTGGGCTTTATGTATAAAGCTTGAAAAGTTGATATTACATGGAGTAATTGGACATTATATGGTCTGAAATGACCTTTTATTTTTTTATTGTACTTTCTTTATAGTATGCACTGACATTATTATTCAATGTTATTTCTATCAGAGGAGAAAAAGTTTCATAGTCTGTGATATTAAGTTTCCCTATTAATTTATAAAACAATATCATGTGAACCTTTTATTTTTCAAAAGTTTGATAACGAGTATAATGAAATTTGATAATTTATTTTTCTGAAAGATATGTATTTAAAAGGGTAAATATCAATTTAAACCCTAAACTATATATGTTTTATCAAAAATATCCTGAACTTTCAAAAATATTAATTTAAACCCCAAACTATCATATTTGTATAAAAAATGCACATATATTTAGGATAGTTTGGGGTTTAAATTGATACAAATATGATAGTTTGGGATTTAAATTAATATTTTTGAAAGTACGAGATATTTTTGATAAAACATGTATAGTTTAGGGTTTAAATTGATATTTATCCTATTTAAAAGTTGTATCGTTTGGAAATCATTCTACAAAAGAAAAAGTAATTAAGTATCCATTATGAGGTAAGTATAGTTATTGCCTAAATTTTAATTAAAAATTATTTGAAAATGCACTGTATCTAGGAAATCATTATGAAAATGAAAAGAGTTTAGTTATTGCCTAAATTTTGGAGCCTTTTTAACAACATGACCGTGAACTTTCATTTACTCATTTTGGAAAACCTCGTTACGCTGTCATCTCTCGCGACCCCTATTCTAATCAAAAGACTACAGATACCTACTGATACTGAAGACAGATTGCCAAATTACGACTCCTTTGGATCCTTTTGAAAGGCCTACCCTCACATTAGTATGTTGCTGTTACTGTCAAGCGTTTTCATACCTTGATCACAATTTTAGGTATTCATTTAATCTTGTTGGTAACCTAGACCAGCCCGCCCCTGACCTACTGGGTTGGGTGGTTGGGTTAGCACTCCTCATCACCTTTACACCCGAAACAGATGCATTGCGCTACTTCCCCTGTTGCTGCTGAATTGGATTCCCCAACCTTTGGTCCATGAAACTGGAGTAGGACTTCTTTCTTCTTCGAGTTGTACGGACGTTGCTTTCACGATTCATTCCTTCCGATGCAGGATAAAATTGATAGATTGTCTTGAAGAGAAAAATAATCGAATTCTTTTGTCGGCACAACTTCTTTGACTTTGATAGGATAAAGAGGGTGTTTGGCTGAGCTTATAAGCTCAGCCAAACACCCTCAAAGTGAACCTTGAGAAAGTGTCAATTTTTTTATGCTAACGAGAATTCGATATCAAAAAAGTAAATGTATACACAACGATAAAAGAAGATTGAACAAAAGAGAAAATTCATCTCTATATGATTAATATTTATGACCTTATATAATTTCTTTTTCGTTCTCACTTTTCATAATTAATATTAATGGCTAAAGTATAAAACATTCTATATGGATTATACAAGGTTAGGGAATTCAATTCAGATATATATCATATTTTATGTAAAATAATATATTCACACTTACCATTGTAAACCACAAAATAGACTCACCATCTTAAAATTATATAAATTACCCATTAGTACCGAATCGTCATTCATTCACTATTTTCTATAATTTTTACATTGCAGTTATTTAGAACAGCAACAAAATTAACCTCGAGATTCCATTACCCTAGAAGTGGATAAAGTTTATATATATTTATGTTTGCGAGTAATTTTTAAGTCTTTCATCGATAAAAATGGGTATTTTCAGTATACATTAAAGTGTTCTATGAATCTTAGGACGTGCAGAGTAGACGTAATGAGTAAAGGCTAAAAAATGTTCCAATAAATAAAGAAAAAGATATAATCTTTTTATTCTAAATTATTCTCATTTTATCACAAATATCTCGAATTATCAAAATGTCTACTAAAATCATGAACTACCGAGATTATCATGATCCTGAAATATTGACGTGGCTTGATGAATGCCACATTAGAATTATAATTAGTATGGAAAATATAACTGTCAACAAACCAAACATTGACTAAAATCATAAAAGTAATTCTTGCCCAAGATCAACAATGCAGGTGCCCCTTTCAGCTACTTAAAAGCCCTAGAAACACAGTTTGCAGAAAACAACACGACAATCAAATGCAGAAAAAAGCAAACTACTTCAAATCAAGCTTATTATGCAGCAAGCATTCAATTTCAACCCGACTCAACTTTCTTCCTCATCAAATAGTGAAACGGAGGGCTGCAGTAGCTCCCATTGAGAAAAGAATCCGTCATCAGCTTGTTCACTTCTTCGGTGAAGTGAGCTCCGTCCCAGTTGATGTACTTGGAAGGGTCGGCGCAGGAGGCGGAGGAAGAGGAGCCGCACGTGTTGAATACGTCGAAGTTGTAGGTGCCGCCGCCGTAGCCGCAGCAGGCCTTGTAGCGCTCCTTGAAGCCGTATTTTGCTGCATTCTTTAGAATCGTGAGGTGCGTGTTGTAGTAGTCGGCGTAGAGGATGACTGATTTAGGATTCTGCTTCCGGAGGGTGTTGAGTCGGGCTTGGAGGGCGGCGTTGTGGGCCGACATGAGGCGGTTCACAGTAGCGACGCAGCCCATCTCGTCTCGGTCGTCGGCGGAGGAGAGGGAGAAGGAGTAGGTTATGCAGCCGGATGGTGGAAGTCCTTGCACGACTATGTACTTTGCTCCCTTGTTGATTAATGCCTTGAAGAGAAGATACAAAAAACGAGTCATTGTGTATAAACGTATAAAAATAATTGAAATTGCACGTAGTTGTATATGGTTCAGTAAATTTGCCGATCTAGTGAACGAAGGTTGGTGTTTTTGACTTTCTCTTCCAATACTTTGGCCTATTATTAAATTTATTACAGTAATAATATTCATTATGGAAATAAAATTATTATAACATAATAAGAACCCTAGTTGCTTATTTGAAGCTTATAAAAATTATATATTTTAACCATGGAATAATACCCTATTGTTAAATAATAAATTAGAAAGTAAATGCTAAAAATTATAAACCAAATAATAAACTATAATTAATCATTTTGAAATCAAAAGTGAATACAAAAAAATCGTAATTGAAAAATAAAATAATAATAATAATAATAACTGGACACTAAAAAGTTGAATAAAAATCCCATGTGCGTGGAAAGAATGATATTGTAATGTGTTGAAAGATTAGGTTTTGACGTTTCTTTTTAGTAGCCAAAAAACATTCGTAACGTCCTTATACGAAGTTAGAATGACTATTTTGGGCCACATCGGAATATTGATGATCCAATTATGAAGTTTTCTGATGAAAATCATATTTATTATTCTTTATCTGCCCCAACCACTAACTTCGTGTGAACTATATAAATCTCATGTTCAAATGCAATAGCCTGCAAATCATAAAAGACGGATAAATTATATTTGAAAAACTAGATGTAATTACAAGTTCAGACCCGTAAAAATGTTAATAAAGATTCGAATGTGACTTTTTAACCATAAAAATCCACTTTACTATTCAACAGTCAAAAGACTCGTATTTACTATTCTTGAAATTAAAGTGCATGGATATATGACAACTAGTGTAGATTGAACTCGAGGAATTGAATTTTTATCCATTTCCGGTCATTTTCACCTGTAAGAAGCCAGTGACGCTATTTATGGCAAGAACTTGAATAGTTTTTCTAGAGAGAGAAGATCCAAGGCTACTGGTATAATCATTGGATCCAATTTCACCAACCCAAATCAAGGCATCACCTAGAGCAGCCTTGCACTCTCTAGGGGTAGTATGGTAATCCTTGCACCCTTCACTTTCCAAGATCTTGTTGAACCAAACAAGCTGAGTTTGGAGGGATTGAGGTACGAGGTTGAATGTGATGTTGTTTTTCAAAAAAAATCCGTGCCTAATCGCGGTGGCGCCGCCGACGGCAAAGTTAACGCCGTGGGACCGGTCAGCCTTAGGGTTGCGATAGGGCGGCAAGAATGGCAGGGATAGGGCTTCGGCCACAAAGTCGAGGACGATGCGGCCGTCGGAGTATCTATTTGTGGGGTGGTGGAAGAACGTGACGCCGTAAGGAGGGTTAGAGACGTAGTTGAAGGCGGTTGGGCCGGTGGAGGTCTTGGTGTTGCCGGTGTCGGTGTAGGAGTCGCCGAAGGCGTAGATTCTCTTGAAAGGGGAGGTGGAGGAGGAGGATGCATGGGGAGATGAGAGGAGGATGGTAATTAGGGCGATAAGGCTCATTTGAGAAGTGAAAATTTTGAACAAGATTTTGGGAGTAGGCATTTTTTATTATGATTTTTTGGGGGAGAGGAAGAAATGCTATGATGTATTAGGGTTCTGTTTGATGCTTATATAAGAAACAGGAAATGGGATTACATGCATGCTACAAGTTGCATGATCCTTGTTTCATGAAAGACGGACATATAGCAACTTGGTAGGGTGTCGTGTAGTTATAGTTCTAGGGCATGGTTGATATGTGTGACTAGTATTTAATTCAATTTTTCACCTACCATGCAGGGACTCCCATGCCTATATCTGGTAAATAAATAAGTTTTTGATTATTGGATCGTTCATTTATAATTTTCAATTAATCTTTTGTGTCTGTAATTTTTTTTTGTTTGGGCGGGGGGCATGTACGCACACGCCTGAGAAGAATACTCAAGATTCAATCAGCCTTAGAAGAGAGAGTCTAGCTAGGTGTAACAACCCCAAAAATAGGAAATTAGGTATAGGTTAATAAGTTAGTTAAACGAGACATGACCAATAGGAATCAAACCAATTGGCCTAGTAATTAATAGCTCTCAATGAGAAGAATCAATAGATGACATCCGAGATAATCCAAATCAAACTTCGTTCAACCTTCAAATAATTTTTGTAATTTTGAAATGATAATTGCGCATCAACATTACGGCTATAAAAGATCTCTTTACTGTTGGAAATCGTATATATATATATATATATATATATATATATATATATATATATATGGTCAAGTTTCCGGAAGCTACTTTGACCAATATTTTGAGTGACGTAACGTTTAATTTTGTGAAATTAAATGGCATAGGATCGATCTACGTTTCGAGTAGATGATCGTGGTGTATTCACATTCTCAAATCCGATTTCCGGTGAGTGAGAAATAGTGGATCAAAGTTGGTCACTTAAACATGGAGTTATGTACTTAAGGGGATAAGCATGGATTAATTAATCCTTATCCCACATTGATTAATGTACCTTCATTAATTGTCTATATAAGTGGTTCATTGAACACTTAGTATAACTATGTGCACAAGTGATGGGTGGAAAGCCTTGCGCCGACCTGTGTGCCGCCGCCCCGCCCGCCCGCTCGGGCGGTGCCCGGCGCCGTGCCGGCTCCGGTTCCGTGGTCCTTGGATCTTGGCAATTGGTCCTTGGGCTGTTCTTTGGGCCTATTCGTGGGCTTGCTTTGTGGGCTGGTTCCGTGGCCCATTGCCCGTATATTTTGGATTAATGTTTGATCGAGCCCAAAGATGGAGTTGGTCCGAGGCCCAAATCGTGTGGCCCAATCCGTTGAGCTTGTTGTGCACTTGAAGAGACGTCCAGATACATCCAATGAACCTGGACGCACACGTTGTCGATTCATCGAATCGCCGATAACGTTCGACATGATGACTGCGGAAACGTGCCCACGTTGTCTCGAAACCGTCGCGTAACCCTCTGCACTCAATGGAGGACATAACTCCGTAACACCCGACATCAATGCGGGTGTTGACTCCAGCATGCTCCCCATGAGGGACGACACCTATAAATAGGACATGTCTTCTCGGATTAGTCATCATCGCTAACTGCATTCCGGCATTCCAAGCACTCTCTGCATACATAGCTCGTGTCCAAGCTCATCCCCGCCTCCGTCCGATTCGCCGGATCTCGTTGGTCTGCGGTGCTGCCACCTTCGAGACGCTGTTGTTTTATCTTTGGGGACGATACGCCAGAACCGAGAGCACTACCGGGGCGTATCTCGTCTTGCGGAAAGAGGACTCCTCGACTCGGCATTAGTATACGGTTATTGTATTTATTTCTGTTTCAAGTTCTCTTTTAGTTTGATCTCATACTTTTCTGTTTTCGAGTTTGTAATACGCCTGCAAGTTCTATCTTTGCTCGCACACCTTTCCAACAATCACAAGACGAGATAGCACTTGCCAAGGTGTTCAGACTGTTAATTAACTTAAAAACTTTCGAAACTTAATACCTTTGCTTTGAGATGTCGACCGTACCTGCCACCGACTCCGCCTCCGCCTCCGCCTCCACTGCTGCTGCCTCTGCCTCTGCTGCTGCTGCCAATTCTGGAACAATGGCTTCGGTCATGTTTGGTTCGATGCCTTCGGGGTCAACCATTGGACCCTTTGGGTCGACTGTTGGTTCCACTTTTAGTGGTTCAACAATTGGTTCCACTTTTAGTGGTTCCATTGGTTCGATGACTGCACTTTTCAGTGGGTCGACTGTTGGATCCATGGGATCTAACACTGGTGGTTCTCATTCGAGTTCCATGTTCCAACACACTTCAAGTGGTGTTGGTGGATCCGGTTTTGGATCGATCTCGGCGCCTGTTCATACCGCGAGGATGATGCCACCCGCCGAGAAGCCGCCAAAGTTTGGAGGATCCGACTTCAAGAGATGGCAGCAAAAGATGTTGTTCTACCTCACGACGTTGGGCTTCGCCAACTTCTTGGTGGAAGATGAGCCCGCCGTTCGGTGGTGACGGACTTTCACGTCCGAGCAAAGATATGACAATCTGGCGCCTGGCGACTATCTTTGTAAAAACTTTATCTTGGGTAGTTTAGAAGATAGTTTGTATAGTGTATATGTCGTTGTAACGACATCCAAATGTATGTGGGACGCGCTAGAAAAGAAGTACCGTAGTGATGATGCAGGTACAAAGAAGTTCATTGTAGCCAAATATTTGGACTACAAGATGGTCGATTCTCGACCGATCATGGACCAAGTGCAAGAGTTTCAACTCATTGTACACGAGGTTCAAGCCGGGCGGCACCTTGTTCGGATGGCTTTGTCGTCGCTACAGTGATTGAGAAGCTACCCCCGGGGTGGAGAGACTTCAAGGTCTACCTTAAGCACAAGCGAAAGGATATGACACTTGAAGACTTGATCGTCAGACCGCGCATCGAGTCGGCGTGAAGAAGCGAGTTAAAGGCGAAAGGATTGATCGATGCTAGAGCCAACCTGTTGGAGAGAGGCGGTCCCTCCAACAAACGTGTTCGTCCCAATGCCAATGACAAAGGCAAAGGGAAGGTGGTTGCCCGTAAGTTTGACGGAGATTGTTACAATTGTGGCAAGCATGGCCACACGAGTAAGGACTGTCGTCAGCCAAAGAAGAAGAAGGTTAAACAAGTTGCCAACGTTGTCGAGAAGGACTTTGACAAATGGGACAAAGATGACTTGGCTGCTGTGGTGACCGAAGAAGTCAACCACGTCGAGAATTAAGGTGGATGGTTCATCGATACTGGCGCAACTGCGCACGTCTATGCCGAAGAGAGACGTTTCTCCACCTACAAGCCTGTTGAGGGGAGGAAGCTCAACATGGGGAACCAAGCTTCGTCCGAGGTTGCCGGAGTTGGTGATGTAGTGCTCAAGATATCGTCCGACATTGAGATCACGTTGAAGGATGTGCTGCATGTCCCGGACATTCGCAAGAATTTAGTGTCGGGCTCGATTCTAGTTAACAAGGGGTTTAGACTAGTTTTTGAGTCAGACAAGTTTGTCTTGACTAAGTTTGGGAAGTTCCTTGGTAGGGGTTATCTCACCGGGGGTCTTTTCAAATTGAATGTAATGGTTGTGCGCCGTGTACCCAAGATTGCTATGAATGAAAATGCATCTACTTCCTCTTACTTGACTGAGTGCTCTGATTTATGGCATTGTAGATTAGGACATGTTAATCTAAATGCAATAAAAAGATTAGTAAATTTAGATTTACTAAAGTTAAATGAAGTTAATACACAAACGAAATGTGAAGTTTGTGTGGAAGCGAAAACGGCTAAGTTACCGTTTCATTCGGTGAGGCAGAGCACTAAGCCTCTAGAACTTATTCACACTGATGTGTGTGATTTAAAGTTTGTACAAACTAGAGGTGGTAAAAAGTATTTCATCACGTTTATTGATGACTGTACAAGATATTGTTATCTTTACCTTCTAAAAAGTAAAGACGAGGCTATTGAAGCTTTTAAAACTTCAAGAACGGCCGAGAATCAACTAAATTGTCGAATTAAGACATGCTCGAGTGATGAGGGGAGAATATGTAGCTCCGTTTGAGGCATTATGCAACGAAAGTGGTATAATACATCAAACGACAACTCTTATTCACCTCGATCTAATGGCGTTCTCGAACGTAAAATCGAACACTTAAGGAGATGATGAATGCTTTGTTGATTAGTTCGAGGTTGCCCAGAACTTGTGGGGGAAGCGTTTTTTGACCAACTACATCTTGAACAAGATTCCATCAAGAGTAAGGATGTCACTCCTTACAAGTTGTGGAAAGGAAGAAAGCCATCGCTGAAATATCTCAAAGTGTGGGGTGTTTGGCGAAGGTTGAGGTGCCTCTTCCTAAACAAGTTACAATTGGACCTAAAACAGTCGATTGTATCTTTATTGGGTATGCACTGAACAACAACGCCTATCGTTTTCTGATCCACAGGTCAGAGGTACTGGATATGATTGTGGGGACGAAGATTGAGTCAAGGAATGCCATATTCTTTGAAAGTGTTTATCCCTGTAAAGACAAGGATAAAAGTGAAGCCAATTCTAGCAATAGAGCTGATGGTGAAGCTTCGAATTCTAAACCTTTGGAGGAAGAACCGATATCGCATAAGCGATCGAGGTCTGATCCAGAGGGGTCGAAACCGAGACGAGGCAGTAGAGTCAGAACGCCAAAGGATTTTGGTCCTGACTATATTGCGTTCATGTTGGACGAAGAACCAACTTTGATCAAAGTAGCCTATGCTCGGCGGATGGAATGCTCGCGAGAGGTCGCTCAAAGCGAGATTGATTCCATTCGCAAAACCACACTTGGGTCTTTGTTTGATTTGCGGAAGGTTGTAAGCCCTTAGGATGCAAGTGGATCATTAAAGAAAGTACAATGCGGATGGATCAATTGAAAAGTATAAGGCCGTTTGGTGGTCAAAGGGTTTAAACAAAAGGCGGTATGATTTCTTGATACTTATTCACCGTGGCGAGGATTACGTCTATTAGGTGCTTCTCGCAATTGTCGCTTTGCACAATCTTGAGATTCATCAAATGGACGTTAAGACTGTGTTTTTGAATGGTGATTGATAACTCTTGTAAAAGAGTTATTATAGGGCCTTTTTAATGATAAAAGCCTCGGTTGTTGTATGTTCTGCTCGCCTGTTTGTCCTTGTCTTGCGTGTGTTTGTCTTGTTTTCATGTGGGTGCGTGTAGGATTGAGTCAGTTGGGGATAAGAGGTATTTTGTGCGTTTATGCTTTATTTTATCAATTTGCAGTATGTAGCAGGAAGAGGGAAATAACAGCGAGGCAAAGTTAAGTTCCTTGGAGTCTTGCGAGCTCGTAAGCAAAAGCACGCGAGCTCGTGGCGAAATATCTTGCTCGTGGCGAGTGCACGCGAGCTCGGAAGCTAAGTGTTCGAACTCCTCGGCAAGGTTGACGGTGGAAGCGAGCTCGTGGCAGTCGAGCTCATGACGGAAGTTCAGCCCGCAAGTATGGATGAGCTCGCATTCATAAAGCAAGGTCGGACTCGTTAGCAATGTCAAGCCCGTAAGCAGAGCCGAGCTCGGGGTAAAGAGAAATCACGAAGCCGTGCTTACGGGAAGCTAGCGAAGTAGCATGGAAAGTCTGGGTTAACAACGAAGAAGAAATCAGCGGGACCACGGCCACGTGGCGGGCTACAAGACGGTGAAAAGAGACACGCTGCTCGCCTCGCCGAGCTAACCGAAAAGAGAAAGGATCAGGGAACGAAGGCGCTGGCAGGTGCACAGTCTGCACCTCTGAAAAAACGCCTGAGGTTGTTATTAAAAGGGAGTTGGCAACAATCAGATCAAGAATCGACAATTGGGAGTTGGAGAGGATAGAGAGAAAAAAGAAACATCTGGAGAAAAGGAAGAAGGTGCGAATTCTTGGAGAGGAAGTCATCGGAAGAGACGACGATCCAAGAGCTAGCACACGATTCCGACAACTAAATTCTTTATCATTTCTTTAAACCTTGTTAATTTGTTATGGCTGTTACTCGTTTCAATATTGTTGAACAGCTCGCTATGAGCTAAATCTTTATGACTTGATTTCTTGAAACCCATGCTCGTGTGACGATCTCGGTTCTACGCTTGTCTTGCTAAATCACTATTGCTTTGTTGGGATTGTTTTATCTTACTTGTGATTGATCACCATTAGTCGATCTTAGTTTTATAAATGCCGGAAAGTTATTATAGAATGGAAAACAATAGGCGACGTAAGAACATGATTTTAATGTTATGTGTGTGAATAGCATAGAATATGCATTTACCTTGCGTGGCAAATATGAATGAATTAGTAATGATATTCTAAGAGCAGATTCGATATAGGAATATATAGATCGGATCTATAGAATATAATCTTAGATTTGGAAAAATACTAAGAATCAAAGGAGTTCATGTCATAGTGATGATGCAAAGATAATGCTGTAGCATTATTAGAAGAGAGCATGGGTGGAATCGGGAGATCAAGTCTGTTTCTCTACCTTGATAACAGTAATCTCCTCGTTGTCTGTGTCATTGTTCACTTCGCGTGTCGAAGTCGCTTTAATTTCATTCACGGTGTTTTATTCTAATTGCGTGCCGGTTCGCACATCTCCTTATTTTGCAAAATTACAATCTATGTGATTTAAAAGTGCATTCACGTGGATTCGATCTCGAATACTTAGTGTATTACTTGTTGACTACGTGCACTTGCGTATATATTATATCATTGAACCGATTAGGAAATCAACAAGTTTTTGGCGCCGTTGCCGGGGAATGCCAATTATAAATTACGTGGATATTGCAATTTTGTGTTTCTTTGTGATACGTGACTCACTCTGGTTATTGCCTTTTGTGTGAACAGGGGTTCTGGGATTGTGGTTTATGCGCAAGGCAAAAGCGCAAGTGACCCACCAGTTAGATCCAGAGGTTGAACGCACCTTCAGAGGAAGGCGCCCGAACGAGTTCGCAGAGCGCAAGCCAAGATGGCAGCACCAGGAGGAGAGGCACATCATGGCGAAAATGCCATTGTTATTGCTGACGATCGAGAGAGGGGCATCCGTGATTATGCCAACCCCAGATTTAATGAGTTAAACCCGGGAATTACAAGACCCGAGGTGCAAGCGAACCGATTCGAGCTGAAGCGGTCATGTTTGAGATGCTCCAAACGGTGGGGCAATTTGGTGGTCAAGCCACGGAGGATCCACATCTCCACCTTCGTTCACCCCCGGAGACTCATTTAAGTTACCGGTGTTCGGCCGAGCTACCGAGACTTGGTTATTCCCTTTTCGCCACGAGATCGTGCAAAAGCATGGTCGAACGGCCTTCCATCAAATTCTATCACCTCATGGAGCGAGCTCGCGAATTTTTTGATGAAGTACTTCCGCCCACCAAGAACGCAGAAGATTAGGAATGACATCATGTCATTTCAGCAGAACGATGAAGAGTCGGTGTGCGAAGCTTGGGAGCGATATAAAGAAATGCTACGGAAATGCCCTCATCACGGCATCCTAACTCTACTCAATTAACGATTGACTTAGTGTTTGTCTATTTAACACTAATGGATCCAGTCCGCACTGCATTCAACTGGAGACCTTCTACAATGGTCTAAATGCGTCAACACGTTTGGTGCTTGATGCCTCTGCAAATGGAGCTATTCTCTCGAAGTCATACAATGAAGCATACGAGATCTTGGAAAGAATTGCAGATAACAATTGCCAATGGTCAAATTCTCGTGCACCAATAGGAAAGAAATCGGTCGCTGGTGTGTTGGAAGTTGATGCCCTGACGGCATTAACAGCCCAGGTAGCATCCATGAGTAACATGCTAAAAGGATTGCAAGTACCTAATCCAGCTGTGCAGCCGACGAGTGCTCCAATGGTCGTACCCACGATGCAAGTAAACGAGGTGTCATGTGTATCTTGTGGGGAAGGACACATTTGAGAGTTGTCCATCAAACCCGACTTGATATGTTACATAGGAAACCGAGCGGCCAAAGGAATAATCCTTACTCAAAATCATATAATCCGGGGTGGAGACAACGCCTAATTTCTCTTGGGAGGACAAGGTTGGAACAGTGGTGGTGGAAATTTTGAAAACCACATATCCACAAAATTTCCAACCAAAGCGACAACAAGTCGCCCACACACCCAAGACTATTGAAACCTTGATGAAGGAGTACATGGCGAGACAGATCTTTGTGTCTGAGGGCAATCCACTTCGCTACGGAATTTGGAAGTCCAGATCGGACAATTAGTGATGAGATTAAAACCGACCTCTTGAAATCGCAGTGACACGGAGAATCCACGAAAAGATAAAGAACAGGTCAAGGCTGTCACTTTACGAAGTGGAAAGCAGATGCAGGAACCGGAGCTGCTGGACCGAGAAGAGAAAGCTGAGTCCTCAACAAGTGACAACCAGGTCTCTACCACGGAAACTCCGAAGCAGCCTCGCAATGCCGAGGTGCTGCGGCAACAAATCCTTTACCGAACCTTACGGACGAGTGGTGTATCGTCCACCACCTCCTTTTCGAAAGGTTGAAGAAGAAGCAGGATACCCAGTTTGAAGATTCCTCGATGTTCAAGCAATTACATATCAACATTCCTTTGGTAGGCGTTGGAACAAATCTTTGAACTACGTAAAGTTCTTGAAGGACATCCCGACCAAGAAGAGGCGGTTGGGCGAGTTCAAAGCGTGGCATCGAAAGTAGTAGTAGTACGATGCTAAAGAGCAAGCTCCTCCGAAGTTGAAAGATCCGAGGAGCTTTACAATTCCATGCTCGATTGGAGGGCCGGACGTTGGTCGTGCGTTATGTGATCTCGGAGCCGGCATAATTTGATGCCGCTCTCGATATTTAAAAGCTCGGGATAGGAAGCGAGGCCCACAGCGGTGACCTTGCAATTGGCGGACCGATCTATGGCTCATCCAGGGAAAAATCAAGGATGTATTAGTAAAAGTGGACACATTCATCTTTCCGCGGACTTCATTATCTTGGATTATGAAGCGGATCACGAGTGCCAATCATTTTGGGACGTCATTTTACGCAACTGGAAGAACTCTAATTGATGTTCGGAAGGCAAGCTCACCATGAGGGTGAATGATCGAAGGTTACCTTCAATGTTTTCAATGCTATGAAGTATCCGGATGAAGTGGAGGAATGCTCGTAATCCGAGTCACGGAGCAGTCGTCACGGACTGTCTGAGATCACACCTCGCGATTCGGAGTTAATGATGAAGCTATGCGAACTCGTAGAGTTGGAGAAAGCGAGGAGTTGTGTCGGCATCTCTCGAAGAAAAATGTCGATTTCACTTGGCCGGCGAACTCGAGATCGCGGGACTCGTGATCGGGTAATCGGGCACCCAAACCATCAATCGACGAACCTCCGGTGTTAAACCTAAAGACTTTGCCGAACCATCTCAAATATGCATATCCGGGCGAGGAGGAAACCCTCGGTAATTATCTCTCGCTATTCTCAAGCCCGACCGGAAGAAGCTCGCTACGGTATGCGAAAATACAAGCGAGCTATTGGATGGTCAATTGCTGATATACTGAGGATCGGTCCATCCTGTGCATGCATAAAATATTCTTTGGAAGATTGCCAAGACTTCCATAGAGCATCGCCGACGTCTCAATCCGGCGATGAAAGAGTGCGAAGAAAGAAGTTATCAAATGGTCGGATGCGGAATCATATATCCAATTCGGATAGCTCTTGGGTGAGCCCAGTTCAATGTGTCCCTAAAAGGGCGAGTCACGGTGGTTTCAAGCGATCGATAGGAATTGATCCCAGCGAGTGATAACGAGATGGCGTGTCTGTGTTGACTCTGACTAAACGACAACGAAGGAAGGATCATTTCCTCTACCATTCATGGATCGAGATCTTTGGATAAACTAGCCGGTAAGGAGTTCTTCTGCTTCCTCGATGGTTATTCTGGTTATCACCAAATTGCCATTGCACCCAATGATCAACACAAAACCACCTTCACTTGTCCTTATGGCACTTTCGCATTTAGAAGAATGCCATTTGGGCTCTGTAATGCCCCTGCAACATTCCAGCGTTGCATGATGGCCATATTCTCGGATATGGTGGAGACGTCAGTAGAAATCTTCATGGATGACTTCTCCGTCTTCGGAGACACCTATGGGATATGCCTAAGTAATTTGGGGAAAGTCCTGGAGCATTGCGAAGCAACCCACTTGGTATTAAACTGGGAAAAGTGCCACTTCATGGTGCAAGAGGGCATCGTTTTAGGTCACCACATATCCAAAGAAGGGATCGAAGTGGACAAAGCAAAGATCGAAGTGATAGACAAACTTCCACCTCCCACTACTGTAAAAGGTGTGCGAAGCTTCTTGGGACATGCAGGCTTCTACGGAAGGTTTATAAATGATTTCTCAAAGATCGCTAAGCCCCATGTGCCTTCTTTGGAGCAAAATCGCCAGATTCGACTTCACTCATGAGTGTTCTAAGGCATTCAAGTCTTGAAGCGAGCTCTTGTAACAGCCCAAGAATTGTTGGGCGGGTGGACATCGCCTTCGGTGATGTGTGATGCAAGTGATATTGTTGTAGGGGCCGTGTTGGGCGGTAGCAGAGAATATATTCCACTCGATCTACTATGCAAGTAAGACCTGGTGGAAGCCGGATAAATTATACCACGACGAGAAAGGAGGCGCTTGCGTGGTATTTGCACTCGTGAAAGTTCGAGCCTACCTCCAGGAGCAAAAGTGATAATCTACACGGATCATGCGCATTATCGGTATCTTGTCGCGAAGAAGATCTGGCCACGATTAGTCGGTGGATCTTGCTCCTGCAAGAATTTGATCCGAAATAAAAGGCGGAAAGGAGCAGAAAATCAAGTAGCGGATCATTTGTCTCGATTACCGGCATCTGAAGGAGATACAACTCAAGCCCAGATTCAGGACATGTTCCCGGATGAGCAACTAATGAGCATGCATCATAGTAATACGCCATGGTATGCAGATTTTGTCAATTTTCTGGTATGTGGAATACTACACCCGAGTTCTCATCCCATCAAAGAAAAGATTCTTTGCAAGTCAAACATTACTTACAGGACGAGCCCTTCTTATATAAGCGTTGTCTTGATGGATTAATGAGGCCGTGTTCGCATGAAGAAATGGAATCAATTACGGAAGGGTGCCATGCCACTCCATATGGTGGTCATTTTATGGGCAAAGAACGGCGACTAAGGTGCTTGATCGGGTTATTTTGGCCGACCTTGTTTAAGGATGCACATGCTTTTGTGCAAAGATGTGATCGATGTCGTGAGTTGGAAACATATCCTCTCGAAATGAGATGCCAATGAATTTCATTTTAGAAATTGAACTCTTGATGTGTGGGCCTCGACTTCATGGGTCCTTTTCCACCCTCGTTCGGAAACCTCTACTATTGGTGGCGGTTGATTACGTGTCCAAATGGGTGGAAGCCGTAGCAAGTACCACGAATGATGCAAAGTGGTGATCAAGTTCTTGCAAAGAACATTTTCACACGGTTTGGTACTCTCGTGCGATCATTAGTGACGAGGGCACACTTTGTCAACAAGGCGATAAGTTACGTACTAGCGAAATACAATGTTAAGCCATAAGATCGCCACAAGACATACCATCCACGACAGATGGTCAGCGGAGCTCTCCAACGAGAGAGATAAAGGTATATTAGAAAGGTGGTGAATCCGGGCGTAAGTTGGTCCTTGTTGGATGATGCGGTATGGGCTTCTGAGCGACTTTCAAAACACCATTTGGGATGTCACCCTATCGCTTGGTATATGGAAAAGCTGTCATCTCCCTTTGGAGTGGAGCACCGAGCCTATTGGGCAATTAAGAAACTAAACTTTGATCATCCATTCCGGAGAAGCTCATTGTTGCGACTAAGTGAGATGGATGAGTTGGTTGGTTCGCCTTATGAGAATGCTAAGTTGTACAAGAGAGAACTAAAAGATGGCATGATAACAACATCTTGCGCGGGAGTTCTTACCGGGTCGGCGAGTGTTCTTGTTCAACTCGAGTTGAGGTTATTCCTAGGAAACTAAAATCAATATGGTGGGGCCTTTACAATTCTTCATGTAGCACCCGTGGTGCTATAACACTTCAAGATGGATAGTCGGTCGTGAGTTCCGGTCGATGGGCGTGGCGTCAAGCATTACTGTGGGGGCGAGGTCGTTCGCGAGAAGACCTCGACCACTTTGAAAGACGCCTGACCTCGGGTACCATGGGTCGCCATGGCGATCAGGCGCCTGGCGACCTGATTGTACATATTTGTTTATTCCCTGTTATCTTGTTTGTTTTGGGTTTTAAATAAATTGCTATAACTTGATTAAAAGGAACTAGGTTGTTTTTGGTAAATTGATATGCTGGAGTTTGGATTGCGGTGGTGCGGGGAGAAATTATGAGCACCGTGCTAATATGTGCTCAAAAGAGGATTTGACGGTAGATAAAGGGAAATTTTAGCGGGAATAGTGGTCCGAAAGGGCCGGAATTAATTCTTCACTATTTGGGTTAAAAAGTCGTTCCATATTCTTCACTTATATCCCACAACTACCCAACTTCCCTTTGCTCTTCCTTTGTTGCTGCGTTGCTCTTACTACCCACGTCTGTCTTCCAAAATCCTCATAGCGATCTCACTCTATCAATTCTCTCTCCGAAAATTTTCTTGCAACCATGGTCAATCTCGAGCGCAGTCGAAATCCGTGAAGGTTCCAAATAATGATCAAGCACACCATCCATCATATCGGACGAAGAATCATCACCGTGACCTCACAGATAGTAGTCGGTTATTTCATTTGTCCCCAAATCTTAGCGGACCTTGCACCTGCCTCATCAAAATGAAGGTTAGCGGAGGAGAAGGAAAAACTAAGGTTGCGAAGAGGCGAACACGAGGTCGCTCGCCCAAGAAAGCAAGGGTAGATAAACCCTCAAAATCTAAGGCCGATCAATCTATTCGAACATTCCTAAGTTCCGTGCGCTTGAGCGGTTTTGAATGATTCGATGTCGAAATCAAGAGCATTGTGGATGGAGAAGGGTTTCAGCGAGAATAAAGGAAACTCCTATGTTAGTCGTGGGTGACTTCTCTAAATGGATGGGCCAAGTTCACGGCGATTCGCGCCACCGATTCGCCCTAGTGAAAGAATTTTATGCTAATATCACTCCTCTGGCGGACAAGGAGAGATTATCAGCCGTGGTCAGGAGTAAGCCGGTAATCCTATCTCCTGAAACAATCAATGAGGTGTATAATCTGGATAACGCCGTGGATGATGAGTATTCGGCAATGTTACGAGAGCCCTCGGGTGATGATCTCGATGGCCTTGATGAGCTCTTGACGGTAGAAGGAACACAATGGGTTGTATCTCCGCAAGGACGTCGATCCATGAAGGCGTCGGCGTTAAAATTCGAAGCCCATGTGTGGCTCCATTTCATTAAGAGCCGCATCCTGTCCACTACCCATGACTCTTGATGTCGAGGAACGGATGCTGCTCATGTTGTGCATCTTCACGGGGAGATCGGTTAATGTAGGCGCGCTAATTTGGCGTGAGGTGGAAGCGTGCGGAAGAAGAAGAATGGAAGGTTATTTTCCTTCCCCGATATCGACTATGCATAAGGGCGGAGTCCCTATGATGATAATGAAGACCGTAGCGGAGAAAGCTTTCATAGACATCAAGGCCACGACTCATCGTCATGGTCGAGCCGACGACTTCTCTCGCCCACCGCAATCGCCGCTCTGCTGGACCATACGCTCGGTCAAGAACACCTTATCCAACAATAGCGGACATCTGAAATGTCTATTGGTGCAATTCAAGATTCTTATCTGCGTTCATTGCTTGCGAAAACGACATCAAGCGATTACGGGTGTCTTGCCGCAATGGGACCGTGCAATAAGGATTTCTTGGGATCGTCATCTTACGGACGAGATGCCCGCCTTTCCGGACTTCCCAAAGCGGTTGTTCACTCCATGGACAAATCCTGCGAGACCTTGATGAGGATTTCAAAGCGTACGAGAAGCGAAAGCGAGTTGGCGCAAACCCAAGCCGCAAAGAAGGCTGGTACTAGTGGAGCTCGGTCAAATGAGCCCGCATCTGCTGCCGCGTGATGAGGAAGTCCTCCTGCGAAAACTCCACTGCTCTCGCCTCTCCTCTCGCCTCGGGTCATCCCGTCGTGAGGCTAAGGCGTATCTCTCGACTCGATCCTTGGTTTTGTTTTGTTTGTTTGTTTGTTGTTTGTGTTGTGAGTCCTTGTTATGCATGTTGTGATGTTTATGATGTGACTAAGAGTGATGCACAGTTGCAAAGGAATTGTAATGATGATTATTTCTTATTTTGTTTTAAAAAAAGAAAAAAAAAGAAATCGTTCTTGACTCGTTGTTTATCTAAGTTTGATCCTTATTTTTGTAAGGAGCACCTCGATGGTTTGGATATTTGCATATTAGCTTTTATAAGAGTTAACCATTGCATAGGTAATCCTCGGTTGACCTACATTCTTGTATGAGTGCCTATCTTCCATTTTGGTTGGAAGTTCCTTGAACAATTTACATGAGTATGTTAATATGGATGGGACGTAGGCCATTTTGAATCGTTGTGCCTTTCTTAGCCTACATATATCATGATTTTCCTAGAGTCCCTTTTGAGCTTCAACTTTTCTTTGAACGACCATTTAAAATTCCTGCACTTCACATATATGTATCCATGATTCCCTTGACCTCGGGTAATTACTTAGAGTTCGACTTATCACCGTATCTTACAAAGTAGTCCATCTCCCAATTTTGTCATAATGTTCCAACATTGGGGACAATGTTGAGTTTAAGTTTGGGGTGGAGGTAACCTCTTAAGGATAAGGGACAATAATAGACCTCTTAAGGATAAGGGACAATAATAGCGTTTCTACGCTAAAAAATAAAAATAAAAATAAAAATAAGAAAAGTGGGAAAAGAGTCTTTGAGGTTATTGTATATGAGCGGAAAAGGAATTAACTAAGAAAAGGAGCAGTCTCCTATAGGAAAGAAGAAGGTAGTTATAAAGCATGTTGAAAAGAGAATGAGTAAGGATGCCGGGTGTTTGCGAGCTACATTATCCCAAATAATCCTACAAATCACCCAAGCCCAACGCTATAAGCTTTATAAAGACCTCTTGATTCATTATTGATATTACTCATGTTAAGCGAGAGAGGATGACTAAATTGAATTTGTGGAGACACATGTGCACTTGATAATCAAAATATGGTCATATTCGGAGAACAGAAGCATGGGAAGATTCTGTAAAGGCTAATGTGCTGAGTACCTGTTAATATTTGTAGCGTGATATCCTTGCAATATGAGGTGATTAATTAGATTTACAACGAGAATGAATGAATGATTCTTGTGCTTTGAATTTTTTTTTGGCTGAAAGCAGTATTCTTAGTTGATTAAGCCATCACCTCAGCTGTTGTTATGAGCATCTGTCTGTGTTCTGTTTGTTTTTGTGTGTCTTGTAGCAGAGCATCACTCGAGGACGAGTAATGAACTAAGTTTGGGGGTGTGATAACTCTTGTAAAGAGTTATTATAGAACCTTTAATGATAAAAGCCTCGGTTGTTGTATGTTACGCTTTCTTTGTTTGTCCTTGTCTTGCGTGTGTTTGTCTTGTTTTCGTGTGGGTGCGTGTAGGATTGAGTCGGTTGGGGATAAGAGGTATTTTGTGCGTTTATGCTTTATTTTATCAATTTGCGGTATGTAGCGAGGAAGAGGAAATAACAGTGAGGCAAAGTTAAGTTCCTTGGAGCGCGAGCTCGTAAGCAAAATGCACGCGAGCTCGTGGCGAAATCTGTGAGCTCGTGGCGAGGCACGCGAGCTCGGAAGCTAAGTGTTTGAACTCCTCAGCAAGGTTAAAGTGGAAGCAAGCTCGTGGCGAAGTCGAGCTCATGAGTTCGGCTGCAAGTATGGATGAGCTCGCATTCATAAAGCAAGGTCGGACTCGTTAGCAATGTCAAGCCCGTAAGCAGAGTGATTAGGCGTATTTTATACGCATATTTTGGATGATTTTGATGAGTTTAAATGCTTAATATCTACTTAATCATATTTTATAAAGCTAATTACATATTTTGTGGATTTCGTAGGTGTTGATATCATTTTGGGAGAAAAAGCAAGATTTTGGAAGGAATTTGAAGACAAATGATTGAATAAATATTATTGTGGGAGCTTATTATTATTTTGAAGCCTTTTATTATTAGTTTTTTGGCCTTGCACGGCCCATTTAGTTTTTAAGTTAGGTTTTTAAATATTAGTTAGTTGTTTGGAATTAGTCAACACTAATCCCACGCCTCCATTCCAGTGGACAGAAGCTTATTTTCACAAAAAAATCACATTGGAGGAGAATAGACGTGAATTGGACATTGGGAAGCTATCAACCATTTTTCTTTCTTCATTATTCCAGTAGCCGTGTTCTTCTTTGTTTTTATTTTAATTATTCTTTGTTTTTATTCAATATGAGTTCTAGCTAATCTCTTTTATTCTGGCAACGATTAAGGAAGTCCTAGCATGATTTTATGTGAGATCTAATATGTTATTTATCCTTTAATTCGTATGCAAGTATTTGTTGTTCTCTATTTTCTCTGTGATTTAATTGTTTCAATCCGCTAGGTAGTCGCGAATATTTAGTGAGTTGGAATTTATTAATAGCCAATTAAATCGGCCATACGTAATCGTGGTTTAGGTTTGATTAGTGGTAAATTGACATTCAGGTCAAGGGAATAACAATCTTAATTCGATAATCCTGCGTCAGAGTTTATTGGTTTTGAATCGGGTTTCTCTAGTTCTTAATGCTGTCGGCTCATTAAACCTATAGAGCGTCTCTTACGGTTGTCAGTCGATTAGAGAAGTAGTTAGTGAAGCGTCTTCCTAATTATCGAGAAGCTAAGGAGAGATAAGATCGCGTCAGAAGCATCTTCGGTGGTCATAACTGATTTATTTGCATGAGTTAAAGTTATCTTTGCATCGATGATCAAAATATCAAGCTAGGGTGGAATTAATTGGTTGCTGGAATATCTTCACGCATTTGTTACCTTTCTCAATATTACTCTTTTTAATCGTAATTCAATTCCTCTTTCTATTTATCGTTTATTTAATTATTCCTAGTTTCTTGTAATCCCAATTTATTCGTGGTTACGTTGTAGGTTGAAAGTTTAGGAGAATTCTCGCGATCCATTGGGAGACGATTTTGCTTACTGCTGTCTGCGCAGTTTGGGCATACCGACTGTCTCTCAGTCGATTATTTTGCTTACTGCTGTCTGTACGGTTTGGGCATACCGACTGTCTGTCAGGAATTCTCGCCGATCCCTTGGGAGACGATTTTGCTTACTGCTGTCTGCGCAGTTTGGGCATACCGACTGTCTCTCAGTCGATTATTTTGCTTACTGCTGTCTGTACGGTTTGGGCATACCGACTGTCTGTCATCGATTATTTTTAAAAGCGACGCACCAAATTTTGGCGCCATTGCCGGGATCGGTTTAAGCAGTGATTCTGTCTAATTTTCGGTTTGCCATTTTTATTTATGTTATTTTCTTTTAGTTTATGCCTCGTTCTTCAAATGCGGGTGAATTAATTTTTAATCCAGGAGATCGAGAAGATCGCATTTTGAGATTGAAAAAAGAACCAAGGAGTTAAAGAAGGGTGCTAGATCAAATTTACTAGACTCGAAGATGAACATATAGTTGAAGTTTCAATGGGTGACGAGAGGCACATTGTGAATCTTAATCCATGAAGAGCTCGGTGATAAAGGAATTAGGCGCCATAGGAGCAATCGCCCGTTGTGCATCGTTCGCCAACTATCAATGGAAATCTGAAATCGACTGGTTTCATTCAAGTGCTACCTAAGTTTGGGGATTTACCAGAGAGAGTGCACACAAGCACTTGGTGAGTTTGATTTAGTTTTTGACGTTACGTCTAATGGTTTTTCGAAGATAATTTGAAATTGCTTACTTTTTCTCACATTGCGGCAAAGCTCGAGATTGGCTTTTGTTCTTCCTCCTAGTTCGATTCGAACTTGGGATGATTGGAAGAGCAATTTTGAGAAATTCTTCCACGAATCAAGAGCGCAAATTTGAGAATGGCTATCGGTAGCATTAAGCGTAAGAAAAGCGAGAGCTTGTCGACTATTGAGGCGGTTTCGACAATTGTGTCGTAAATGCCACGATCATGGATTTTCGAATATCAATTGCTTACTAACTAGTTTTACCGTGGTATATCGCTCTTGATAGGAAGATTGTTGATCTTTGCGGGGAAGTTTAACAAACAAAACATTGGAGGAAGCCACACAACTCATTCTTGACATGGTTTCAATTGACAACAATATGAAGATGAGGATGATGACGTTCTGAGACCGGTTCACATGGCGAAAACTTCGGAGTGAGCGAGAAAATTGATGCTCTAACTTCCTTAGTTAGAGGCTTTGCCGTAGCTCAAACTCGAGAAGATGAAATATGAGATTTGTCTTGAAAATAATCATTATACTGATACTTATCCTACTTTGCGGAAAATCGCATCGAGCAAGCATGTATGGGATCTGGAGATGAGCAACATATGAATGCACAAAGGTATAGGAGAAACGATCCTTTCTACAACACATACAATCCAGGATGGAGAAACCATCCAAATTTCAGATGGAATCAGCAAGAGCCTGGAATTTATGCACGAAACCCACGCAAGCTGGTCAGTATGCCCATCCCGCCCGTGCAGAACCGAATATGGTGATATCATGAAGAGTCTCCCAGAGCGGTGAGATTGTTAAGAACTTGGTACAAAGTCAGCAGGCATTCCAGCAAGAGACGCAAGCCGCATTGGGAAGTATGGAAACACAGATCACTCAATTGGCCACTCAAATGAATCGGTTACAAAATAACCAAGGCAAACTTCCATCTCAAACGGAGTTGAATCCCAAGGAGAACGTGTCTTCTGTTATTCTAAGGAGTGGAAAGATGTTAGTTGAACCAGAGCCTAAAAAGAAAGATGAGGAAGTAAAACATGAAGAAGCTGAGAAAACCCAAGGCCATGAGGAGCTACAGACTTCCACAGAGATCAACTCCTCAAAGATAAGTGGAGAACCTAAAAGTTCAAATTCTCAATCATTGATTACACCTCCATTTCCTTCCAGGTTAACACGAAACAAGAAAGCAGATGATGACAAAGACATTTTGGAAGTTTTCAAGAAGGTAGAGATAAACTTGCCTCTGATTGATGCAATTAAACAAGTTCCCAGGTACGCAAAATTCTTGAAGGAGCTTTGCTCTAAAAAAATGAAGTTTGGGAATGATGCAAAAATTAGAGTAAGTGAGAATGTGTCTGCTGTTATTCAAAGAAAATTGCCGCAAAAGTGTAAGGATCCTGGTATGTTTACTATTCCATGCATAATTGGCAATCAGAGGATCGAGAAAGTCATGTTAGATCTAGGCGCATCAATAAATGTCATGCCATACTCTGTGTATAAGGACTTAAATTTAGGGCCTTTGAAGCAAACTGGTGTTGTCATTCAATTAGCAGATAGGTCTAATGCATATCCTGAAGGTGTTGTTGAGAATATTCTTGTGAAAGTAAATGATATGTATTTTCCGGCAGATTTTTATGTTGTTGATATGGATGATTCTGCTTCTTTAAGAAGATCTTTGATTTTATTAGGAAGACCATTCATGAAAACTGCTAGAGCAAAAATTGATGTAGATAAGGGTCTTTTGAGCCTCGAATATGATGGAGATATAGTCACTTTTAATGTATTTGAAGCCATGAAGCATGTTGAAGATCCTGAATCTGTTTTCATGATTGATATTATTGACCCTTTGGTTGATAACTTTGTTGAGAATTTCAGGGATGATGAACTAGAGCACGTTATTGTTAGTGCATTGAGTGAAGAAGATGGAAAACAGAGGAGAATGGCGCCATTAAAGAGATTATCGGCTGATGTACTGCGGAAGAAGTTTCAATTCGGCACTGTCGAGCGGGATGCTAATCCCGACCCGACAGAGCAGATTTTTCCATCGTTGAGAAACCACCAAAGCTGGAATTGAAAATGTTACCTCAACACTTGAAGTATGTGTTCTTGGGGGAGCACGACACACTACCGATCATAATAAGCAAAGACCTTCGTGAAGAACAAGAGGAGTTTGATTTGGAAATCAAGGATAAGAAGGGAGCCGAGAATTTAGTTGCTGATCATCTCAACAGACTGCAGAATGAGCCAGATGGTATGCCCATACCGCACGTTCCTCCAGATAGACAACAGTTTGCAATTGAAGAGATGAAGATAGTCGAGTTTCAAGAGATGAACTTGGCTACTTCCATAGTCAACTCCTGATCGTACCACCATGGTGTCTAGCCTTGGACCTTAAACAAAGGCGCTGCTTGGGAGCTTACCCAAGATTTCTTTTCTCACCTTTATCTTTATTTCATGTTTGTTTTTATTTTCAGTTTGTTAAAAAAAAAATTAAAAAAAATCGAAAAAAAGTGTGGCTGATTTGGATTTCGATTGGCAGGTTTTGCAGGAATAGGGGCATCCGTTAATTGCTGGAAAAGAAGGACCATATCGCTATGGATCGCCGCCTCATACATATGAACCAACGCCCTGACCATCTCCACCCACCACCTTCGACTGAGCATTGAGCACTTCAGGGAAGTCTCTTTTTGCTTTTGTTCTTCTTTTTCTTATCCTATTGCAGGTTTTTACACATTGAGGACAATGTGTAGTTTAAGTGTGGGGGGATTTTTGGAGTAGTATGTCTATCTGTGATATCTTTCGCTGGGTATGAGTTATTGTTCGTATTTTGGCCATTGTGAGAAAAATAACATGAATGGAATAGATTGGAATATTGTGATGTGATTCCTTGGTTGATTTCCTTGATGAAAATAATTTTGTGAAAGCCCTTATGTGTCTAAGGATGAGAAAATGTGCTGAATTGATCAAATTTTTGAAAACCTACTCAAATATGTGAGGATTGAGCTTATGACCAAAATTATGAAATGCTCCTTACTTCTTTGTTGAGAGGTTATGTATTCTTGATATCTTGATGTCTGGTTTGCCTTGTTGTCATAGTCCAACTTATGAAGTTGAATTCTTGCATGAAAATGATTTAGGCATTTGTTTTGAATTGATAATTGTTAACCATCTCATATTTCCTAGAGAGCCCACTGAGCTTTAACCTTTTCTTGATGAATGAAAGCCACAAAATAATGAACCATGGCATTTTAGCCTTCTTTGTCCCACCAACAATTTGCAAGTAGTTGAGGAATATGGAGTGATAAGTGACAGTGATTTGTTAAATTCTAGCTATTTGGGAAAGTTGGTGTATTTTGTTTCGTTGAAGGATAGCTGGGTTGTGAGATGATGAGATTAAGAGCAATTGATGTGGTGTGGTTACATATTGATAAATATGCTATTGCCAATTTTTTGGTTACTTGTTGGCTGCTGCTTCTAAGTATAAAAAAAAGAGTTAAAAAGAAAAAGAAAAAAAAAACGACAAAAGAAAAGAAAAGAAAAGAGTTGGTAGCAGAGAAGTCAATGAGGGAGAAAGAATTATGGGGAATGAAGTAGAATATTTGGGGTTTGTTTTGGGAGGACACATGTGGTGAACTGCTTGTACTTTGTTGGATTTAATAGCCATTTTCAATACTTTTGTTTCTCCTACCTATGCACCCTAGCCCCATTACAACCTATGGAAGTCATAATGATTTGTGCTTGAATTTCATTTCATTTTGTTAGAGATAGTGACATATTGGCAAACTTGTGATGGATAGAGTCAAGATGCTTTAGTGTGAATTTATCTTTCCTTGATTTTTGAGCGATCTTGAGTGAATCTTGTGAGGCTGGATTGATTGCACTATTTTGACTTTGACGAATGGTGTATACATGAGATTGTTGGAATCAAGGAATGGTTTGTGGTATGAATGGTGGTTATATTTTGATCTTGACTATGATTGTTGTTTCTTGATCAATGGCCAATTGGTGTTTCTTTTGAATCGAGTCCCTTCCTAGTTTGCTTATGCTCGAGGACGAGCATTATTCAAGTGTGGGGGGATTTGATTAGGCGTATTTTATACGCATATTTTGGATGATTTTGATGAGTTTAAATGCTTAATATCTACTAAATCATATTTTATAAAGCTAATTACATATTTTGTGGATTTCGTAGGTGTTGATATCATTTTGGGAGAAAAAGCAAGATTTTGGAAGGAATTTGAAGACAAATGATTGAATGAATATTATTGTGGGAGCTTATTATTATTTTGAAGCCTTTTATTATTAGTTTTTTGGCCTTGCACGACCCATTTAGTTTTTAAGTTAGGTTTTAAATATTAGTTAGTTGTTTGGAATTAGTCAACACTAATCCCACGCCCATTCCAGTGGGATGAAGCTTATTTTCACAAAAAATCACATTGGAGGAGAATAGACGTGAATTGGACATTGGGAAGCTATCAACCATTTTTCTTTCTTCATTATTCCAGTAGCCGTGTTCTTCTTTGTTTTTATTTTAATTATTCTTTGTTTTTATTCTATATGAGTTCTAGCTAATCTCTTTTATTCTGGCAACGATTAAGGAAGCCCTAGCATGATTTTATGTGAGATCTAATATGTTATTTATCCTTTAATTCGTATGCAAGTATTTGTTGTTCTTTATTTTCTCTGTGATTTAATTGTTTCAATCCGCTAGGTAGTCGCGAATATTTAGTGAGTTGGAATTTATTAATAGCCAATTAAATCGGCCATACGTAATCGTGGTTTAGGTTTGATTAGTGGTAAATTGACCTTGGTCGAGGAATAACAATCTTAATTCGATAATCTGCGTCAGAGTTTATTGGTTTTGAATCGGGTTTCTCTAGTTCTTAATGTTGTCGGCTCATTAAACCTATAGAGCGTCTCTTACGGTTGTCAGTCGATTAGAGAAGTAGTTAGTGAAGCGTCTTCCTAATTATCGAGAAGCTAAGGAGAGATAAGATCGCGTCAGAAGCGTCTTCGGTGGTCATAACTGATTTATTTGCATGAGTTAAAGTTATCTTTGCATCGATGATCAAAATATCAAGCTAGGGTGGAATTAATTGGTTGCCGGAATATCTTCACGCATTTGTTACCTTTCTCAATATTACTCTTTTTAATCGTAATTCAATTCCTCTTTCTATTTATCGTTTATTTAATTATTCCTAGTTTCTTGTAATCCCAATTTATTCGTGGTTACGTTGTAGGTCGAAAGTTTAGGAGAATTCTCGCCGATCCCTTGGGAGACGATTTTGCTTACTGCTGTCTGCGCAGTTTGGGCATACCGACTGTCTCTCAGTCGATTATTTTGCTTACTGCTGTCTGTACGGTTTGGGCATACCGACTGTCTGTCAGTCGATTATTTTTGGTGAAAAGCGACGCACCACAGAGCCGAGCTCGGGGTAAAGCGAAATCACGAAGCCGTGCTTACGGGAAGCTAGCGAAGTAGCATGGAAAGTCTGGGTTAACAACGAAGAAGAAATCAGCGGGACCACGGCCACGTGGCGGGCGCAAGAATGAAAAGAGACACGATTCGCCTCGTCGAGCTAAGCGAAAAAGAGAAAGGATCGAGGAGCGAATATGGCGGTGCAGTCTGCACCTCAAAAACGCCGAGGTTGTTATTAAAAGGGAGTTGACAACAATCAGATCAAGAATCGACAATTGGGAGTTGGAGAGGATAGAGAAAAAGAAACATCCGAAAAAATGAAGAAGGTGCGAATTCTTGGAGAGAAGTCATCGGAAGAGACGACGATCCAAGAGCTAGCACACGATTCAAACAACTAAATTCTTTATCATTTCTTTAAACCTTGTTAATTTGTTATAGTCATTACTCTTTTCAATATTGTTGAGCATTTCGCTATGAGCTAAATCTTTATGACTTGATTTCTTGAGAAACCCATGCTCGTGTGACGAGCTCGGTTCACGCTTGTCTTGCTAAATCACTATTGCTCTGTTGGGATTGTTTTATCTTACTTGTGATTGATCACCATTAGTCGATCTTAGTTTTATAAATCTTGGAAAGTTATTATAGAATGGAAAACAATAGAGCGACGTAAGAACATGATTTTAATGTTATGTGTGAATAGCATGGAATATGCATTTACCTTGCGTGGCAAATATGAATGAATTAGTAATGATATTCTAAGAGCGATTCGATATAGGAATATATGGATGGATCTATAGAATATAATCTTAGATTTGGAAAATACTAAGAATCAAAGGAGTTCATGTCATAGTGATGATGCAAAGATAATGCTTTAGCATTATTAGAAGAGAGCATGGGTGGAATCGGAGATCAAGTCTGCTTTCACCTTGATAATGAATCTCCTCGTTATGCGTGTCATTGTTCACTTACCGTGTCAAGTCGCTTTATTTCAGGTCATTTGGTGTTTTATTCTAATTCGTACCAGTTCGCACATCTCCCCTTATTTTGCAAAATTACAATCTACGTGATTTAAAAGTGCATTCCCTGTATTCGATCTCGGAATACTTCCGTGTATTACTTGTTGACTACGTGCACTTGCGTATATATTATATCATTGAACCGATTAGGAAATCAACAGTGACCTCGAGGATGAGGTATATATAGAGCAACCCGAAGGGTTTGTAGTACCTGGTCAAGAGGGCAAGATATGCAAACTCGTGAAGTCTCTATATGGTTTGAAACAAGCGTCGTTGCAATGGCACTTGAAATTTGACAATGTAATGTTGGCAAATGGTTTCAAGATCAACGAGTGTGATAAATGTGTCTACGTTAAGAACACTGATAATGGTTATGTTATAGTGTATCTGTATGTAGATGACATGTTGATCATGGGTAGCAATACTCAAGTCATTAATGACACAAAGCGCATGTTAAATAGAAATTTTGGCATGAAGGACATGGGATTAGCTGATGTAATTCTTGGAATCAAGATTTTAAGAAGATCAGACGGAATTGTCTTGACAAAATCTCACTACGTCGAGAAAGTGCTTAAGAAATTCAACGCGTTTGATAGTTTACTGCTAAGACCCATTGAAGCTCAATGTTCTCTTGAGTAAGAACATGGGTGAACCGTTGGCAAGAAGACTATGCTAAGGTCATCGGTGTTTGATGTATCTTACAAATTGCACCCGACGACATAGCTTGTGACGTGAATAAATTGAGTCATTATTACGAGCAATCCAAGCAAGGAGCATTGGAAGGCTCTAGTAAGAGTTTTGAGGTACTCAAGTATACTCAAAATCATGGGTGCATTTCACGAGATATCCCCGTACTTGAAGGGCACCGTGATGCCAATGGATATCGACACGAAGATTCACTTTCTACAAGTGGGTGCGTGTTCACGATTGGGGAGGTGCTGTTTCTTGAGATCCACAAAGCAGACGTGTATAGCCGATCCACCATGGAATCGTAATTCATAGCTTTGGATAAAGGCGGTGAGGAAGCGAGTGGCTCGTAATTTTCGGAAGATATTCCATGTTGGTCTAAACACATGCCACTAGTGATGATTCACCGTGATAGCCAAGCCGCTATGGAAGGGCCAAAAGTGGTTTGTATAATGGTAAGTCTCGGCATATCGTCGGCGACATAATACCGCTTGATCTCAAGTGGGGTTATCTCGGTTGACTATGTCAAGTCGATAGATAATCGGCGCATTCGTTAACGAAGGGTTGAACAGGGATCAAATGATCAAGTTGTTAAAGGAATGGGATTAAAATCCACATCTTAAGAACAATCATAGTGGTAACCCAACCATGATGACCTGAGATCCCAAGAACTTGGTTCAATGGGAGAACTAAGCTATAGGAGTTCGTGTGTAAACACTCAAGTTAGTATGTTCCTAGAAAGCAAACGAGTGTTGGAAAACTTGCTAGTGGTGAGGTTGAGTCGTTGACTCTTAATGATTCCTAAGATACCTCGAGGAGGTTGAGTATGGCAAGATACTCGGTAAAGAATCACCTATGTAAGTGCGAAGTGGGGCGCTTCAAACAAAACACTTATGAATCCAAAGTGGATGTCCATGGCCAAAATGGAATCAAACGTGAGAACGGATGAGGTTGAGGTGTTAAAGTGTTAATATCATTGTCTCGGCACGTTGTGGGGAATAGTTGGCATCGTGTCCACTAATCCGCTGTGTACTCAATGGTACTAACTATGGAAGGTTCAAGGCCATAAACCACCGTCCAAATATTTTAACATCTCTTGAGGATCGCGTGTGTCTCGCATACATGCATATGGCTATTTCCACTCATGTGAGGGATTGTTGCAAATCGTGTATATATATATATATTATATGGTCAAGTTTCCCGGAAGCTACTTTGACCAAGATTTTGAGTGACGTAACGTTTAATTTTGTGAAATTAAACGGTATAGGATCGATCTACGTTTCGAGTACATGATCGTGATGTATTCACATTCTCAAATCCGATTTCCGGTGAGTGAAATAGTGGATCAAAGTGGGTCACTTAAACATGGAGTCATGTACTTAAGGGGATAAGCATGGATTAATTAATCCTTATCCCACATTGATTAATGTACCTTCATTAATTGTCTATATAAGTGGTTCATTAAACACTTAGAATAATTATGTGCACAAGTGATGGGTGGAAAGCCCACGCCGCCGCCGCCGCCGCCGCCCGGCCGGGCGGTGCCCGGCGCCGCGCCCGCATAGCAGCGCCCGTGCCGTGCCGGCCCGGCCCGGCTCCGGCCCGGCCCGGTTCGATTCCGCTTCCGTGGTCCGTGGTCCGTGGATCTTGCAATTGGTCTTTGGGTGTTCTTTGGGCTGTTAGGTGGGCTTGCTTTGTGGGCTCGGTTCCGTGGCCCATCGCTCGTATATTTTGGATCAATGTTTGATCGAGCCCAAATATGGAGTTGGTCCGAGGCCCAACTCGTGGCCCAATCCGTTGGGCTGCTGTGCACTTGAAGAGACGTCCGGATCGTCCAATGAACACGGGACGCACGCGTTGTCGATTCGTAGAATCGCTTGTAACGTTCGGCATGATGGGTCTGCGGAAAGCGTGCCCACGTTGTCTCCGAAACCGCCGTAACCCTCTCGCACTCAATGGGGACATAACTCCGTAACACCCGACATCAATGCGGGTGTTGGCTCAAGATGCTCCCATGAGGAGGGCGACGCCTATAAATAGGACATGTCTCCTCAAAGATTAGTCACCTCGCCAATCTGCATTCCAAGATTCCAGCACTCTCTGCATACATAGCTCGTGTCCAAGCTCCGTCCTCGCCTCCGTCCAGTTCGCCGGAGCTCGTTGGTCTGCGGTGCTGCAACCTTCGAGACGCTGCCGTTTTATCTTTGGGGACGATACGCCAGAACCGAGAGCACTACCGGGGCGTATCTCGTCTTCATGGAAAGAGGACTCCTCGACTCGGCATTAGTATACTGGTTATTTTATTTATTTCGCATTTCAAGTTCTCTTTAGTTTGATCTCTACTTTTCTGCTTTCGAGTGTATCGCCCGACAAGTTCATCTTCGCTCGCACACCTTTTCCAACATTTACTTACCAGTTTGAGGAATTCCTCCCCTTTCCAATGAAGAGAGGAAGTTAGAAAATATAGTAAAAATATCCAAAACTTCGGGTCGGTGCCGGCGTGCCGCAGTCATAATATTTTCCCAGCCTCCATTTTTGTTCGATCAAATTTTACCATACCATACAGAACTGTTCGGCATACCGAAAATTGATGTACCGAAATTTTGATATATTTGGATCATATCATATACCAATCTTGTACCAAAATACGGTATATCGATATACCATTTCATGCCTATTGAGTGTTTATTTTTAAGATATATATACTTAATATATATATATGAGAGAGATCATATAGTACCCGAGCTTGAGGTAGTATGTAGTATTCAATCTCATCCGTTTTTTATATTACTGAATATTGCACATATTTCTTAATATATTGCACAAACATTTTTTATAATTAAGAAATATTGCACATATTTCTTAATTATAAAGAAATACATGCAATATATTTTATAATTTTTGATATATATTAAGAAATATATTTCGTAAAATCACTAAATTTTTTTACAACTCAAACTTTTGTCTAATGTTTGTGAAAAGTATTCTTAAACATTTGCTACATAAAGGAAAATTTGTGCGGTAACGTATGGAGAATTGTATAAATTATAAAGTGCTACATAATGTTAAATGTGTGCAACATAAAAAAATGTAAAAAACAAATATTAAAGAAAAATCTTAAAAAGTTCGTTTCATAATAATGGTGCAATCTTAATTACAATATGTGTTAAATAGTACAACACTTGTGCAACAAAAATTAGTGCTTTAACTAAGTTAAATTTACATGATGCAATAAATAAAAATAATATACGTGAAATATATGTTATAAAAATTTGCTACAGTTTTGCTATGTGGATTCGAAATCTGACAGTCTAAGGAGGTGAAAAGATTGAAGATTACAATTCCATTAATTATGGTAGGTGAAAGTATGAAAATAGATATTTTTTATAATTTTCAAATTTACCCTTCAACCATCAATGGTAATTAATATATGAATAATGATTTTTTTACATACTATGTATCTACATAATACCCTTAAAATATAATATTTTAAGCCTATGATTAATTTACTCTTCCTACATATTAGTAAGGAAAATAAATTATGGATTTCACTCCTTAATAATAGGCACAACTCGCTTAAAAATAGTTCCAAGCTAATCGTGGGCCTAATTTCAAGGAAAACTATGATTTTTTTTTTCAGTTTTTTATTTCCATTATTCAAGAATTTTATTATTCTTTAATTTTAGTTTTAATGGACTGAACATAATATGGATTTACGTATTGGAGGGAAAGACACTAATTCTATTCTTCTTGATAATAGTTCCAACTAAAGAAATTAGGAAAAACACATTTTTTTACAACTAATTGTGTTTTATTTTTTTCATTATTTTTTTCTTATCGTTTTCTCTTTATTTATTTCTTTCTAATAATTGGACAATATAATTTATAATAAAATATACAATATGCATCTTATATTAAAGATTGTGATAAGATCTTTAATTTTATATACAATTTGTAAAATTGAATTTAAAATATAAAGTCATAATCGTTTAAAGTTTGAGAGTGATTTATAAATAAAAATATTTTTTATTTTTCTGTACTCTAAATATTATTGTTTGAGTGATATTTCTCTTTCAATTTATTAAAACTAATTTAATTTTAATATATTATTAAATTCTATATTATTAAAAAAAATAATTAAATTTTAAACATTACAAAAATAAAATATATGCGACAAACGCACGACACTCGACAAGGTCCTGTACCGGTAAGGGGTGTACAATGTACGATTGCCGACACCAGACGCCCAATGCACGACACTCAATTATAAAATCATAAATTATTGATAATTAATTTAAATTAATACTAAGAATTGTGTAATGTATCACTATAATAATGTGAATATTGTAACATGGTGACAACATTGTTCACTTATTTCATATTAGTTTTGTATAGTATACAAATTATAAGATATTAGTGAAATTGATGTTAAAAAAATGATAGAAACACCTATAATTGTGATAATAATGTAACACGTTGACTATATTATTTGATTATTTCATAAAAGTATATTGTAGTACAAAAATTATAATATATTAGTGAAATTGACGTTAAAAATAGAAAATTGAAACAAACAACTAAAATTGTGAGAATAGTGTCACATGTTGACAACATTATTCGATTATTTCATAAAAATATATTGTAGTATAAAAATTATAAGATACTAGTGAACTTGATGCCAGAAATTAGAAAATTAAAAGAAACAATTATAATTATGTGAATAGTATCACACGTTGATAACATTGTTCGATTATTTTATCTAAGATTGATTGGAATGGTCTTTATCACTAGTTTAAATTAATAATTATTATACATTTAAAATGTTTGAAGGAATTAAAAAAATTGAAATTATAATAAAGAAAATTGAAAGAAATCACCATGATCGTGTGAATGCATCATATATGAAAAATCCTTACTCTTTAAAACTGAAACTCCTAAACTCATAAACCCTAAATCCGAAACCCTTAAACCCCTAAACCCAAACCTTTAAACCTCTAAATCCTTAGACAGCTAAATAATAATAATAATAATAATAATAATAATAATAATAATAATAATAATAATAATAATATAAAATGTGGATAATTATATCTCAATATCTATAATTATGTTAATAATATTACACAATGACCATATTGATGAAGCTTTTGTTTTCATTATAATCATCTTTATCTTCTAATATTTTAAATTAAAAATTACTAGCATGTACTTATTTCGATTCATTAATTATTTAATAATATCATTGAACTTCTTATTAATTTTGTTGATTAATTGGATATTCATTTAAGATCAAAATAATTAAACATAAGATCAAATATACACGAAAGTACAAAACCAAATTTGTTCAATAAGCTAATGCAATTGTCGTTGTTAGACAAAGTGGTAAAAGATTAAAAATTTGAAGGATAGGTCTCGTGTTCAAATCTTGTTGAACCCAATTCTATTATTTTTTTTGATTAATTGTAGATAATTTCGAAAATTAAGGGATTTCAATATCTTATATATCCGAAAATTGAGGGATTTGTAGATATTTATTCCTAAATTAATGATGAGGTTAAATATGTAAATTACAGATTCAAATAAATTAATTAATTACTGCAAATTCAGATTTATTAGAAAATGACCAAAAAATCCTCATTATGTACATATATAGTATGTAAATTTATGAGTACCCTTAATATATATGTTGATAATGTCATCAATTCTCGCAAAAATTAAGCATAAAATATGGTCCATAGATTACATCTTAATTAATGGTTGTGATTTATTCATATTTTTTATACAAAATAGTATTCTCACCATAACCACCATATATATATATATATATATATATATATATATATATATATATATATGTGTGTGTGTGTGTGTGTGTGTGTGTGTGTGTGTGTGTGTTTGAGTTATGATAAAAATCTATTTTTTCGTAAAAACCTAAAAACCAATGTATTTTATGTATAAAGTTAATGCACTTTATGTATAAAACTAATTCACACTTGAGTTTCGATAAAATATAACACTATTCATCACTATTTCATAGTGCATTAACTTTATACATAAAGTGCATTAATTTTGTACTTAAAATGCATTGGTTTTTAGGCTTTTACAAAAAATAGGTTTTTATTTGAACTCTTATATATATATATATATATATATATATATATATATATATATATATATATATATAGTTTTGGGAAAATTTTGTAAATTATTGAGAAATATTCTGTCATAACTGTGTTTTGATTAGATCCCAAAATCATCTAATGATTGTCCTGCTGATGTAACATAGTGTTGCTAAAATGTTATGGAGTTAGCCCATTTGGTTATATGTTCCAGAAGAAGAACTATCAGTTTGGATAAACCCAAGACTGATGGAGTTCAAGCAGTGCTGAAGTCAGTCGTACTGATAGGAGTATCAGTATTAGCGCTACTGAAGAGTGAGTCGAAGACTCAACAATGAAGATCAGAGACTGAACACTTAACGCTGCTGAAAGTGAAGAAGTCAGAAATATGACTAAATATCATACCAGTAGCTGGATAACCAAAGCTGAATGATGCAAGTCAAAGATGCTGACATGAAGTCAAAATTGGTGACTAAAAGTCAAAACTGGTTATATCTACGTCAAAGTTGAAGACGGAGTCCTAGCCTGCTGATAAAAGGCGGAGTCCAGCTTGCTGATAAAAGATGGAGCAGTCTCGATTGACCTAAACTGAAGTCAACGTACTGATAAAACACGATATTGAGTGTTTGACTAACCACATGTCGTAGCGTATTTGTAAAAGATCTTGACAAGTCAGATCATCTTTTCAAAGTTGTAGAACTACAGTGTACGATGATGCAGACCTTGATAACAACATACGAGGATTCAAACGGGAAGAATTCTAACGACAAATAGAATGGATGTGATTGGTGTTCCTTCAAATGACGTTATTTATCATCCACTTTATAAATATATACATAATCCAATCTTTGAAGGTTACCGAAACGCTGCATATTCGAATTGCCTAAATCGTTCAAAGATTTCAAAGAAAAGAGTTTACAGAGTTATCAAAAAACCTTCATAGCTCAAATATATTTATCAGCTTAAGATTTCAGCATACATTCCTTTAAGATCTAGGATACTATCTTGTATATCTCAAGCTTAGATATACTGAGTTTGTCGCCTGTGATAACTCATCTTTTAGTTGGAAAACGTTTTACTCAAAACCTCAGTTTAAGTAGAAGTTGAGCAAGTAGGCAACGAAATGTTAGTTGCTGAAAGATTGATTATATTGCACCTATAAGCAAGAGGTTAGGTCGACTGCAACCGTAAGTAGTCGGATGTTTCCTAACACCATTAAGCGTAGGAGGAATGCCCAGTTCGACGAGATAGAAAAGATGTTAAAGTATGTATCTAAGTTTATATATTGTGCTCATAAACTAGATCAAATCCTAGTTAGTGGATTGATTGGTCAGTCTATGGAAGTAAGAGCTGATATCTCCGAATCATGTAAAAATCAAGTATTGTTTACATTTAGTAACATATTTACTTTGTATGTTATTGAAATGAACATCACCAACATACACAGCACAACATTGTTTTAAAACACTCTATCAGTATCATTTTGATACTGAAGAGATTAACCGAAAACTAATTAAGCCAATATTCAACTAAGTATTTTACATCAGTTTGAGTTTTCAATAAAGAAGCAAACTTAACCACAACATTCCACATGTACATTAGTTATCAGTCAAACTGACCAGCTGTCTCAGCAGTCAATAGGTTTGCTAATTGGTATCACTCTGAACAAGACTTCAAATCAGACTGTCCAGAGCATCTTCAGCATCTACTTTCTAAGCGTCTATTGGTATTGTCTTTTGGCTCCCCTCATATTTGAACTGACTAACAGTACTGAATTGTCATCAATTAACTGACATCTACTGTCACAGTAGAAGGTCCAGTCTTGAGAAAAGAAAAAGTTTTAATTTACCTTAAAAGTTATATTTTTCATCTCATACACCAGTACGTACCTCTAGGGACCATCATATAGTGAATGTTTTCAATATGCGATTGAGGAAGGAGGATTGGGATAAGTATTTCTTTTTACTTTTATTATTTTATTTACTTAAGTTGGTGCTCCAGCTTGTTGATTTAAAGATTTAAAAAAGTTATATTATGGTACCTTAAATTGTAAAATCCAAAATCCAACTTCTTGCCGTCACATAAGCGTCACATTAATATTTAAAATTCATCAACTTCTTTCTATTTTTTTCTCCAACCATGAACTTAGAAAAAGAACTTTTATATGCACCTCATTATAATATATACATACTTATATATATTTAATTTTAAACTTATAAATTTTAACAATTTAATAAAAAACAATACCATAATTTAAACTAAAAGTAATAACATATTATATTAATAAAATTAAAATTACATAGTTAAGACTAAAATTATAAAAGTGAAACTAAAAAAACAATTATACAGTTAGAATACATATTACTTCACTACATCATTATATTGATGTATATTTCTACCAAGTATATATTTCTACCAACTCGATACATATATACATGAGAAAACTGAAAATTGAAAAGGTCCTTTAAAGTAGTATTTGGATATAATTAAGTAAAAAAATTTAATATGTAATTAAAGTAATACAAAAAAACTAACTATTTAAAGAAACATCCTAATCACAATTTTTATAATAATGAGCCGATAGAAGCTAACTTTTTTAATTGAAAACGCTAGCATTATTGGAGACAATCGTCACGGATAACTTCATCAATGTGATGTGACTTTTTTTTGTGACGTTAATGGATAGCAACAGAGATCTTTTTACCGGGAGCTAGGAGGCAGTAGCTATCCAAAATAGATCCCATGAGCTAAGGGTGTGTATTCGGATTTCGGTTCGGAATTTTGTCTAATTCGAATCGATCCGAAAATTTGAAATTTGAGAGGAAAACAATTCGATCCGAACCGAATATCCGAAAATCCGAAATCTAAAAATCCAAAAATTTTATAAAAATATCCGAATCAAACCGAAAAATCCGAAAGTTCGAAATCATTTTTTGTTAATTCTTATATATATTTATATTAGATTTAAAAATATTTAAATAAAATATTATTATTATATATAATTCGGATTTTCGGATTTTTTCGGATTAAAAAAATCCAATCCGATCCGAAAATCCGAAATTTTAAAAAATGTCAATCCGATCCGAATCGAAAATCCGAAAAATCCAAACCAAATTTTAAATTTCAGTTTGATTCGAATCGAATATTCAGATTTTGGGTATTTTGCTCACCCCTAAGGGTAATCATGATAGACCTCCCAAGAAAGTATTCAAGATAATTATGGCCAAATTTTTCTTTGGCTGCTGTTCATTAGAGAAGAGGTCGAAATAATTATATGTGTGTGTGTTAGGAACTGATCAAATAAGAACTATATTTTCTTTTAGAACTCTACGTACTATACATAAGAATACGTGTAAAGATGATGTATATGAAGATATAAAGTTGTGTATAATGAAAACTTTCTAAAATTGATTTACTATGCAATAATTTTAGAATATTTTCGTTATGCATAACTTTATAGATTTTATTCATTAACTCTATATATCTGTACATATTTCTCAAGTTCTCAAAAAGATGAGTTCTCACTGGATCCAACACCTCCCCCCCACACACACACACACACACATATATATATATATATATATATATATATATATATATATATATATATATAATGAATCATGTAAGAATGTAAATATTGATAAGAAATAAGAAAGTTACATCGAACATATAAAGTTGGTGCACTAAATGTATAAATTTATTACATCAAATTCGGTGCAATAATTTATGTTATGTGCTACAATTTATATGTTACTTTATGTTTAATGCTACACTTTATATATTGAATTTGGTACAATAAATTTATATATGTAGTCCAACAACTTTATATATTCAGTAATTGTTACACTTTATATGTTAAATTTGGTGCAACAAATTTACACATTTAGTGCAATAACTTTATAAATTTAGTGCAAGTTTCATATTTCTTATCAATATTTATATTCCTACGTGAACCACACATATATATATATATATAAGGGTTGACTTGAGAACCACTTTTATCCTAAGAATATGAGAACCAAAAAATAATGAATTCATTATGAAAGTTGATGAATCTGCTGGAAAAGTTAATGAATCCAAAAAAATGGAATTTTCACCCCCAATGAGATTCGAACCAGGGTAAAAAATTTTGAATTTTTAAATTCAATAACTTATCCAACGGATTCATCAACTTTCATATTAAATTCATTTGGTTCTTAATTTTTAGGATAAAATGGTTCTCATTTGAACCTAACCCTCTCTCTCTGTATATATAGAGAGAGAGAGGGAAAGAGAGAGAGAGAGAGATAGGGAGTTGGTTTAAAATAAAAAACTTTTTATCCTGAAAATTGTAAAATATAGTATTAGACATGTAAAGTAATTGCACCATGATAATATTAAATGTTCAGTGTATTATCGTAATGTGGTTACTTTATAGGTTCAGTACAATGTTCCCACTAATAAGAAGTTTTTATTTTAACTATTTCCTATATATATATAAACATATAATTAGCTGTTGAAACAATCAAAACTATGTTTAACGTATAATCATCAGATAATTTATTTATTTTGCAAGAGGCAGTTATTCAAGAATAACCAAGTATCTTAAGGAAAAAAAGAGTGAGAAAAATCATTGAAGATAATTATAACATTTACTATTAGCTGGTAATAAACATGGCAATATTCCATCATTATAAGGATTAAGGAATACGGAAGTTGTATGTCTTTTAAAAAACTATTAAAGTATCTTACTGATGGGATATGGTCCAACCACTGCGCCCAAGCGAAGTCGGGCCCCGACTTAATAACTACCACGCGGTTAAGTGAGGCCCAACCTCTAAACCCTAACCACCCCTAAACCCTAATCACCGCTACTCTACCTGTAGGCGAAGAGCCCCTACATGCGAGAGGAAAGGTCCCTACATGCGAGAGGAAGAGTCCCTACATGGGAGGGGATCGATCCCACTTAGGGGTCCCGAGATATGTATAAATAGGAGTTAGATCGAAGGTGGAAGGATTAGAACTTATTGAATACTAAGAACTTTAGCTACGCCACGTAATCAAATCATAGTGAAAGTATTGAGGAATCACTCCTCCGTGGACGTAGATCTTATTCTCGATCGAACCACGTAAAAGCCTTGGTGTTCTTTAATGCTTTACACAAATCTCGTATATTAACATACACTAGATTTATCACTTACAGAATTATAAAAAGACGAAATAGGACATAAAATCGTCATTGAGTAATATTTATTGATATGAGTTATATGATTTAGATTAATTTCCGAGTAACAGGAAAGGAAAAGTTCTGGTTTGATCTCAGGTTGCGTGCTATTGGACTTTGCACTTCGAACATATTTAAATGTTGACGAGTAAATACATTATCTATATTTCTTTTATAATTGGAATTCAAATCTTTTTTTTTCTGGCAATCTCCTCAGGTGAAATTTCCATCATTACTCAATCAAAATTGACGAATAATTTATCAAAACGTTTCTATTTTCAAGAATATCATAACCTATACAGTAATTGCATAAATTACATTATATTTTGGCATGAAAAAAATCTGGAAACGCAATTGTATGTTGCAACTCAATTTGTATGTCAGACAATCTCATTTGTTAGTTGTTTTCATCATTTGATTCGACCACAAGAATATCATCTCATGTGAGGTCGATCTTTCACCTCAATGAATTGACAAAAAAGAAGTCATATTGTCGAAAAACCAATATCACCAAATGCCAAATTCACCGCTAAATTTCAATTGCAGAAAAGGTAAGATTTTGTATTTAACTGCCAACTTTTAAAAATGATGCTAGAATTACAAAATGTATCATAGTTTACGATTTATTTAACCAATAATAAATGAAGACCTGGACCTTGTTGTACAGCTGACAAATTGAATTTGAATTGAACTGTCCCAACTATACATTTGCAGAGTAGCTAGGTGCAATGTGGGACTTCAATTTATTAGTGAAACCACAGGGACTGTCACCTCTTGAATTTTCTTAATTTGATCATTAATTACACGCGCAAGACTATTCCTTACAAGAATTTCCAACAACTCATTATACTCATTGAGATATGGTTATATGGTGTATTAAAGAGGAGACATTAAAACAAATTAGATCGAAGCATCAAAAGAACAAATTAATCGTTTGAATTTCTTTGAATCAAGAGGGTGTTCGGCTAAGCTTATTTCGTTGAGATGTTGGAGCTTATAAGATGTTTCATGAATATGTAAGATAAAATATTGGAGTTTACAAGATAAAATATTTCAAAAGCATATGTTATAAGTTGTCAAATGTTTGGATAATTAAACTTATAAGTTAGAGACTAGATTGTGAGTTTGAGAGAGATCTTGTTGCTTATAAAATCATGAGACAATAAGAAGGGCTTCATAAGGCAAAAATAAGAAAATGAGATTGATGAACTTTTTTTTTCTTGAGCTTATTTTTAGATTTTATAATTGTTTAGGATCTTATTCTGCAAGACATCTTTTAACAACTTTGTAAATTATTTTAAGAAGCATATAAATTGAGCCAAACATCCTCTAATCTAGAATAACATCAAAACACTTCCTTAAGAAAACGTTTAAGAAAATGGGAGCACAATTAAACGGTTAACTAGAATTGTTCAATATGAAGAAATCAGATCAACTTGTAGGTAACAGCTCGTCAATGGGTGCACCATTTGTTGTTAATGAACATTTGAATCTATATAATGGTATCCTTGATTATCAGCAATCACAATCTCAATGGTTCTTATTTTATCTCTCTCATTACAACTCTTTAATATTTGAGTAAATATCAAAAAGTTAATTGCTAATTAAATCACAATCTTTTCGTCTTGTTGCAAATTAGATCATTTTTTATGATATTGCAGTAATTTCTCAACATTTATTTTTATAGTGATTTCTTCCCCAAAATCTTCCGACAATCTAAAAATGACGTAGCAATAAGAAAAATTTAAATAAAATATAATATATATATATATATATAAGAAATAGTTAATTTTTGAAATTTAGATATACATTTTGCAAAATTTTATTATACGTTTGATTAAGCCTATATTAAGGTTATAAATGAGTCAAGCTACTTGGATGACAAAAGTTCGTTCCAACTCGTTAAGTGAAGCAAATTAACTAAATTAGTCGAGTTTAAATTTGAAATTATAGCTCGTTACTAAGCTTGTTAAGTAAACTAACTTGAAAATATATATAAAATTATTTAGGTATAATTAACTTAAAGTTTTATATTTTGATTAGTAAGAAATGTATTTAATCCCTAACCATCCTGATTTGTTATAAGAAAATGATGAAGTTATGTAAAAAAATAAAAAATTTGGAGAATAGTAATATATTTTTAAATAATAAAAAATAGCATGAGTTTTTAAATAACTTCGTTTAAGCAAATGAAATTCAATTAAAAAATACTGATGGGGGGTTGTATATAACTTTTTCTAATTTTTCTTTACTTGTGTTTTTTGTCACTCCTTTTATTTATTTATTTATTTCTTTGCCCGTTCGAACAGGAGGTGTACATCGTGCTAATGTATCTGTCTTAGATGATTGGGAGAGAGGGGAGATGTAAGAAAATTTACCAGCTTAAACTCTTAGTCCAAGAATCATATTTCATTATTTACTAAAAATCTTAACCAAAGGTATAGCATTCCCTAACGCTTAGCGCCAATGAAAAATTATTTTATTAGGAAGAAAAACGAAACAAACTATACGTTTGCTATATCAATTTTAAGTGATCAAGGCCGGTTGCTTTTTCTGTCCACATTGGTCGAGCTCAATGACTTTGTTTATCTAAATAAATTTTTGAAAGCTTGTTTATCTTCAATTAAACTCGAATAAGTTTGTAAGGTTAAAAGTATTCGATAAATAAAGCTCGAGCTCAAATCAATAGTAAACGAGTCAAATTTTGAATCTAACACTACTCAGTTCACTTCGACTCTATTACACATCTACTTATATTCATTTCTCAACTTATATCATAGTAGCAGTTACCGTGCGATGATATCCAGTTTAAACACGGTCAAGAACAGAAATAATATATTTACGAAATCGAGACATTAAAGTTTCTTATGTGCAATTCATATTATTCGGACAAACAAAATCTACACTTACAATTTCAGTAACTTCTCTATTATTTGTACCTTTAAAAACATACAAGCGATGATGTCAATCGAGTCAATTCACTCAAATTCGGATCAATCTACTTGAGTTGCCGGGTTATTCGATTTAGGTCATTATAGTTAACATTTTTTGGATTATAATTTTCAACCCTAACCCTAAATTTTTGAGTTTCGGGCTAACCCATCAGACTAATATGGCTAGAAATCTTAAGGAAAAAAAATAACTTATATATAATTTTCTTGATAATAATATATTATAACAAATATTTTGTATTAAACATTAGTGTGAAAAACAATGAAGTGAAATGATAACTTTCAAATATTAACTAAAACACATTTCCCAAATATTTGAGAAAAATCTTATTATGATAACTTTCAAAAATAAGTAATGAAGTTTGAAAATAAAAAAATTCACTTAATCGAATTAATCTACTCGATTTTTGAGCCAACTCATTCAGATTTTGACAATTTTTGGACCAACCCACTCGTATTATCAAGCTATTTTGTTCAGGTCATTTGAATTGATATTTTTTTCGAGTTAAAAATTTTCGACCCTAATCTATTGGATTATCAATCTATTTATGTCAACATATGAGTTTCAGACTAAATTAACATCCATACATCCAAGCAACAAACCTCTCGTGTGTAAAAGAGAGATCTAAAGCTCAATTCTCATAAATATTCGAAAATTTCTCGGATTCAGGCCAAACCATCATTAACTATTAAAATCACACAGCTTTTATGTACTGGGACTCGATTTATAATCATAACGCTAAGATTCAAGGTGCAAATTTATTTTGTTCATAGTAGAAGTCAGAAGCAAGATCAAATATGAAGCGTTGGGGTTCTCTACAAAACTGTATTGAGGAAGTAAAGTCAAGCAGAAGTTGCATGTCCAAAGTTTGATCTAGTTTAAGATGAAGCGAGTAAATAAATGAGACCTGACAAAAAGACAGGATAATTTTCTAAGTTAGGCTCAAGCTTCTAAGCTTATAAATCAGCTTTCATTTCCTTTCCCCAGCATTATAGACCCATCCATCATCTTTGGATTCGCGAAAGGTGGCTGATCAAAGGGGGTCGGCAAGATGGCAAAGTTCGATGGGTGATCATATTTACAAGCTGGTCCGTACTTGCAAATGCCATAGCGGTGATAGTGGGTGCAGATTGGCTGATCCTGCATAATCAAGAATTGCAATCAAAAGTAATTCAGATACAGATTATCAGCAAAATGGTTTTCTCATTTGGAGATTATGAGAAAGATGCTTCCAACAAAACCCAACTTCTATTTTTCATTTTGGATGATAGTTGTGAAAGGTACAATACAAGAAAGCTTTGGTTAGAGCATGTACTACCGGGAAGATTCAGTTGAACATAAAAGGTACCATTCAAGAAAGAGCGTTTATTAACACTGTAAAGGCAACATATATATATATATATAAGTCTGAGTGTGTATGTGTGCATGCCCGCGCGTTTGAGAAACAAATTAAAATCTTACAGGTCTAAGAGGCAAGCCTTTGTCGCTGAGAGTGTATGTGTTCGGTTTTCCCTTGAACATATGACTTTTTGGATGATGAAATTTGCAATTGGACCTGAATTTGCAGACGCCAGTTTTTAGGAAGAAACCGCATTCTGGTACACCAGGACGTTCTGGATATTCTTCGACTAGAATATCAGGCTGACGATGCATGGGGAAGTTTATCTCAGATGGTAGATTGTTCATGGCAAAGGCTGGGGGTGTTGGTAGGCCCTCAGATGCAGAGTAGGTTGCAGCCTCAAGCAAGTCAAAAATGAAAAGGAAGCAGATAAGACAGAGCTAAAGAAGCAGATAAAGATAAGCCATTAAACTTCAAAAAAAAAAAAAACACCGGCCACCATGCACAATCACAGACAACACAGACGAACACCATCAGTTGGTCAATAATCCTATTGCCTTCAAAGCAGAGACTAGGAGAGCAACATATACTATAACAATCGAATGGCATATTACTTGCTTACATGCACAGCTTTTAAAAAAACAATAGTTCACATTTTATCTAACAAATGGCTCTCTGCTTTACAATGACAAAATATAGCTTTAATCTTTTACCTAATTGTGGAGTATACTATTCAGTTAAGACCATTATTACAAATGGCAATGAATTTTACTGAAAGTCGGGTAACACAAGTAATTAGAATAATGAAAACTGACAGAATGTTTAAGTTTCAAACTCATTTAGTGAGAACCTTTACAATAGGCATGAGCTCAGCATTCACTGAGAACGCGAAAGACAACTAGTCTATATAGACTTCACCGATGAGAACTTCAGAAAGTTCTAATCCACCACAATAACTGTATCTCCACCAAATTGTATGTAAAAAACAGATTACATTGTTTTTCCCTTTTTGCTGACTATTAAATTCCAGCTACTCTAGGAAGAATTACTTAAGTAGAAATTTTCTAGAGCATATTCTACCAAACTAAGCATGTACTGTTAACAATCTTGTTTTACTTCAACAATTAGGAAATATTGCATACAGTTAAAGATCAAAGAATAAACCAAAATACGAAAATATGGACAGCAATTCTGGTTTGTGTGAACAAATTCTACTTTCCGTGAGAGATTGATATTATTTAATACTTTAACTTTGAGCATATTTCGTTACATTTTACACTTAATTTTTAATAAATAAAACCAATTATGACACATGAAACTAACTAGATAAACCAAACCGAGCCAAAGTAAAACTCTCATCGTTTCCATGCTAGCTAGACTTTAAGTTAGCGAAAAATTATAACAAATAATATAGATCAGACTTTTTTGTCTTGATGAATCCCTACTTCACTAGATACAGCAACTTCACCCTTTTAGGAGCTAAGTGAAGCTACTCATTTGCTAAGTTGAGCATTACCACACGACAATAGACACAAAAATAGATCAACCAGAATATGCATAACCAATGAGGAATGCAGGCAGCACAAAAAATTCCCATGTTTGACATGGACTACAGCTTACAAAAAGACATCAAAAGATTTAGACATTCGGATAATATTCCTACCTCCTTACTCTACCCACTTCCTGTTCCCGCATGATAAAACTTAACACGGGTGAAAAGGAAGAATACACTATGTACAGAACCCCTTAGTGAAAGAACTAGGTAACATCGGGGAGACTGAGGTGGTAAAATCTGTCCCACCTACCTCAAATGTTTCCAGCAATTTACCAAGGAGAAACAATGATATTCAATATGTGACTTCAACTATCCAAGCAACAGGGTTTCTTTTTAAAATAAATGAGTTCAGTTAAGAACCCAGAGGCACTTGTTTGATGAAAAAAAATATAAATTACTGAGTTTAAAGAACACATCCACAATACATACAGAAACAGAGAGTTTTACACTACCTAACCTTGACAAGAAAGGAAATGCAGATAAACATCTAAATATCTTACCGAATAATTGAAAAAAAAAAGTAGTATTAGGTAGATATATGAAATTGGTATCTGCACAAGGTTTGAAGAAAATAAAAGACTAATACCGAAATAATGAACCATACAGTAGCATGATAAGCAAAAATTACCTGATACCCATTCCAATCTTGGTTTGAAGTAGGAGCACCTTGGGATGGTGGAAACATAACTGGTACGAATGGAGAAGTCTCATTAAATGCTCTTGGTGAAGACCATGAAGAGGCAGATGATGAGGAAACAAATTGTGATGGAAAAGAACCCCCATTTCCATATCCAGAAGTGGAATCACCGGTAACAGTGACCGGGTCAGGATGATGAAATCTGCAATTTAGTCCATATTTGCAGGACCCAGTGCGCATGTAGTAGGGACACTCTTTTTCTCCCTGTGAAGATTATTATTACCAACTTAGGGGACACCAACAGATTAAGTTGAACCAAAATACACTATTCAAACTTTGCTTTGGATAGTCTTTAAAAGTTCTCGATTGTATGACGGATGCTAGGAATGACAATCAATTTTTTTCTAAGTGCACGCACCTACGTGAAACTAGTAGCTATTTACATAGGTATTCCAATTTTTTGAAGTGCCTAATTCAATGAAATTCAGCATTCGCAACTTTAGTTAGATGCGTCCCTATTGATTCTGAATATATATTTGGAGCTGATCAAATGCCACTAATTCATTTAATTGGGGATAATCAAACCAAAGCCTAGATCAAGGGGACAAAATCGAAATATTCATGAATAAGACTTCAAATTCTGCAGAAAAGCCATACAATTCGAATTGGCAACCCTAAGAAGTTGAACTCTGGCATTTGGCTTGTGGAGCTTCTGTCTGAACCATGAGAGTATTTACAGTCCTTTCCATATTTGCAACCCCCTGATGTTAGATAATACTGCATTACATACAAGTAAATTGCTGGATCAGATAAGAAAATCACAGGAAAAACTCAACCTGTATGTATATTGGAAGAGAAAAGAATATATCAGCAAAACGTTACGTCTCATGCATCAGGGAAGGAAATAGATAGAGAATGACCAAGAGAAAAAAATATGTGTCGGATGATAAATAAACCAAACCTGATGCAGGATATTATTCAAACAAGGACTTTGTCTTGTTAGCAAGATGAAAAGGCTCACAACTATCACACTATATCTATTGCCCAATTAGCAAGAAGTTATCGGGAGTCATATAAAAGAAAGTAAATTTTACATATGAAGAACTAAGATCACATCCGCATGTAAAGCAAATATATCTATGTTTCCCACAAAAAGAAAAAGAAAAAACTGTAATAACCTTGCATTCAGTCTGCCCTCCTCTCTCTGAGTTCTCGTCCTTGTGATTTGTTCTCTCCTTAACATTCTGCAAAAAGCAAACATTTTTTATGATTAAAACTAGTGATAATGAACAATATGATGAACTGTACATAAAACATTGTTGGCATAATCTAACCAACTACGCAAACAGACCTGGTTCTTTCTCCTAGGAGGGTGATTAAACTTGCAATTCGACCCAAATTTACACGACCCGAATTTCATGTAAAAGGCGCAATCCTCTGCATCAGGTCTCATGGGATAGTTAACCCTCCTTCGGCTATTGTTCTGATTGTATCTCCCAAACTTCGTTGCTCCATCGCCCGAATGATTAGCTACATTACCCTCCTTATCCTCATCACTTTCATCAATCTCATTCTCATCTTCGACGCTCTCCGAATCTTTGCCATCCTTTTGTTTTCCCAAATCATCCCCTTTCTCCTCATCAATGCTCACTAATCTCTCGCTGCCCCCCTCAATGTGGGCCTGCTGGATAGTAAGCTCATACAAGTCTCTCTCAATAGCATTTCGAAACCCCGTCTCTTCATCAGGGGCGGCGGCTTCGCCGACCACCTCTGCCATCACCGCCGTGGGCGGATCACTCTCTCCACCAGGGGCATTTTCGGGACTCTCGGGCTGGTGGATCTCAACAATCTCGGGCTCAGGTTTGATCGGACTGGACGGAGGCGTGTCGTCGAGCAAAAACCCTAACCCTACCTTCTCGACTTGGGGTTTTTCACAGGTTGGTGATGGTAATTCAGCCATGAAGGCTTCTCCGCATTTCAAACCCAAATAAAACCCTCGATCAAATCACTGTTGCTCCACGTTTACTGCTGTATTGCTCTAAAAGGTTAAAAACCGAGTGAGAATGTGTGGAATGGAAATATGTGTGTGGAGTCCGGTACTTACTGGCAGGGGACAGAGAGCTGAATGGAAGAGAGACACAAACTGCCACTTTTCTCTCTCTGCACATATATGGTATGGATACATGTCAACATACATGACTTTTGTGAGTGAAAAATAATCTTTTACTTTTCTTGGGTTTAGGCATATAAGAAAATACACTAGATTTTTCTAAAACTTTAGAAGATTATAGGTTTATGAGTTATTTATGAAGTTTGTGAGACATTAAATGTTAATGTCTTTGCTCCATAAAATGTTACACAAAAATACATTAAATTTACCTATTATCAAGTCAGTAGCTACCCATAAACTAAATAAAAAAAAATCCTAACTATTTGTTTAAGATCTATAGCAAATAACATTAACATTTCATAGATGTATTTTAATGTCTAAGCATAGTTAATATTTTATTCCATGTCAATCTCCTTATCATATTAGCTAAAAAAGCATTTTTGTTATCGAAATTGGCTAGTCTAATCATTCCCACTATATGTTATATGTTGTAAATGATTTAAGTGTTAATACATAAGACTAGCAAAGTAGATTATAAAAAGGTTTTATAGCCACTATGATAAAATGTGTAATTTTCTATGGGTGACTAAAGTCAAATCTTAATAGGAGAAAATCGATTTCTGAAAAAAGAACCGTGCCATGGAGAGAGTAAAAAAAAACCAGTGGGTTTCGAACTTCGATGAACTTCCTAATCAAAGTTTCTCTATTTGTTGTGAAGAAAAGAAAGAAAGATGATACATATCATTTTAACTATACTAAAATATAACTGGCGAATAATAATGATTATTTTTTATTTAGCAACAATGTCTTAATAAAATAAATAAATATATCAATTATCTTTAGAATGTTATGATTTTTCATTTTTAAAATACGCGAGTCATATTTTGCTACACTAATGTATTTAGAATGTTTTGATTTTTCATTTTTTACGCTCTTCCAGTCTTCCCTTTCATCAAGCCCTTCTCCTTCCTCATAGTCAACTGCTTCCTACTTCAAATTCCTCAACAATTCGGCTGCCGCGCCAAATTTTCTGAAACTGTGTATCGTTATATATATATATATATATATATTTTTTTTTTTATTGCAGCTTTTGGCGCATCTGACATTAGTTGTGAATCTGCACCGCTCAGTTTCCGGTGACGTGCCGTACGAATCCGTCGTCTCTTGAGGTCGAGGAATTTTAACTAGCACTTAGTTGAGCGCTGTATCTCTGTTCGTATCGATTCAGTATTTTCTTTCATTTTTTTAAGTTGTGTTTGTTAGTGAGAAAATGTGGAAAGAATTTATTAAATTTCTGATGGGCGATGTTTGGTTTCATGAAACCCGTGAATGTTTGAGTAACGAAAGTTTTTGGTAAAATTTACTAGTGTATTCTTCGTAGCATTCAAGTTGGTGTGGTTATTTAGGTGGTGATTCATTTCTAGAAGAAAATAGCTGAATAACTTCTTATTCTTTTTTTAATTCAACCTTCTTAATTCAACTGAGAAGCGCTGAAGAAGTTTTTAGATAACTGTACTTAAACTTTAAAAAAAAAAGTGGCTAATGAAGTATCTTGACCGAGATGTTTGAATATAATAAATGATGCTGGCGAATCACCCAGATAGATGGAATCATTAACATTTGAAGGAATATGTGATTTAGCTTGAACTTGACAGTCTAGAGGCTAAGAGCTAGTAAAAGTGGCTTCCTTTCAAACAAAGTATAGTTGTCCTGGAAAAACATAATCTCGCATGACTTATAAGAAACAATGTAGTATCGTGCAGCAGATTCCAATTTCTTAAACTTTTGGTAGAACTCGAGGCAAGTTAGAAAATTCTTGTTAATCACTAATCATAGGCAAACCCATAGTTCTGCTTAATAATTAAAATTGTATATTATTCAAAACTGACCTTCATTGATCAGTAAATTTTATTTGCCTAAGATACCAGTAGTTCAGTGAAATATAAAACACCAAGACAGATTGATGCTACATCAGGACTATTTAAATCTCAGGTCACAAAAGTGTGGGGAATGATATGAATTTGATGCTGAATCAAATTTCAGTATCTAAGTTTGTGATACCACACAAATTTATGATTGGAGAAAAAATAGAAGGGTTTCTATGTTAGTATGATAGACTCCCGTGGGAACTTGGTTTGACCATTTCGCAAAGTAAGATCAAAGACGAATTAGTTCTTTTCTTAAATCCCATTGTTAATAAGCACTTTGGGAGTCTGAAGTTTGTAATGTCCTATGAATCCGTATAGCTGACCTAAGGCTGTTGAGTTATATGTTATATTTAACCCTACTTTTTCATGCTTTACAAAGTTGATTATTTTATTATTTTATTGTTTATGTTACTTATGCTTTAGTTTCCTTTGGGTAATGATTAGTGAATCTATATAGCTGACCTAAGGCTGTAAAGTTGTATTGAGTCCTATCAGCCATGCTAATATTTTATTCTGCATCTTAATCATGGTTTACTAAGTTGATTATTATAATAGTTTATTATTTATGTACTTAAAGACTTATTTCATTTGTGGAGTTGACATGCTTTATAATTGTTTTCATGTTTTTCCTACAGCTTCATGGACAGCAAAGAGCATATTGAGAAGTTCAAGAAGTATGAGGCTGAATTCAAACAATATTTGATGTCAAAATACTTCTCAGACAAGACTATTTTTGGAGGTAAACAATGTTGCAAGTTTGCAACTAATACTACATAGAGGACTTGATTGTGAATGGAAGTATGCATAAGCTAGTTAGAAGTAGGAGAGGAAGCCACTTTGTGTTCTTTGTCACAATGGGCTGCTCTTAGAGACTTGGTCTTATCTGATAAGTCTCTTTTTCACATGATAAAAGGGGCGAAAAGTAGGGACTTCTACCACTACACTATCATGTCCTTCAGCTATAATTTTCTTGTTATTTTTGCTGCTTCTTGGTTACTTTTCCGCTACATGATTGTCTTCCCTTTTCGGTTAGTAAAACAAAAGCAGAAAGATAGGGTCAGCTTTGAAAGAAAACTTGAATGCAGAATTGTGGAAGAACCAATATATTATATATCCTATCTTAACTGGGTTCGTTCTGTAAATAATCTATTTCACTTCATAAATGGTATATTATTCGTGTCTGGTTCCTTTCAATACTATAATATAACAATGCCATTTTGGCTTAGGTAGCCACTATGAGTTGTTGGTTTAGTTCTCATGAAACTCCATCGGCCCCAGTATTTGTTGTATCAGACAGAGAATCATCTGCTTTCTTATGTGTACTTTTGTAAAGAACCTTAAAAAGTCCGAAAATAGTTTTATTATTGGATACTCAATGAGTATTAGTGTTATAATTAGTCACTACTATCTCTGCCATCCTTGCAGGCAATATTTTTGATGTGAAGATGAATATAGATGGACGACAAACTATTACTGCTAGCAGGTAGAAGGACCTTCTATCTCATTCCAATACATTCATTTGTGTCGATTTATGTGCTAAGTTTACTGTCTGTGGTGTAGGTTGCCTCCATACCAATCTTGTCTAGATCCAGCGACTTTTGGTGAAATGGTAAGCAAAGGGTCAAGTTCTTCAGCAGAAACCCCAACAACTAGTACTTAAAATGGGAAGCCCTCTGCCTAAGGTAACTTAGATATAAGTCCTTGTACCATGTGATTAATTTCAACTAGATATTGTGTTAATTGGGGATTCCATAATAGCAATGACCACCTGTTCTTTTTAAGTTTCTGATTTTCTTGTCATAAAATAGCAGTATATGTGGATCACAAATTCATAATTCTGTTCTGGTTGCTTATGCCAAGCTTCTTTTTTGAAGCAAACTTATGTGAAGCTTTGCTGATGTGTTTCAATGGTCTGCCACCTTTCACAGACAAGGGAATGGAAAGGGGGTTTGTGCACCGTATGCATACTAGGCTTCACGGAACATTTGTAATGAAGAAATATGATGCCTTGTGCATTTCTTTGACAAATATTCTGTAATATCCATCTTTCATCTGTAAATATTATTGAGATGCCTTCTTCTGTATGTAAGAAACTGGCTCATCAGAGCATAAATATCCTGACTTGGCAAAAGATCATGTTCAAGAGTCCATTCCCTAAAAAGTCGATCATTTTTTTCTTTCTTTCAAATAACTAGTTGTGACCATGAATCTTGGAAATCCTTGAGCTGGACATTGGAAGCCTTAATTTTAGGACATTCGACTTCATTATGGTATACATGTTCATAAATCTTATTTTCCTCATTTCTTGGTTGAGGTTTCAGCAAACAAACAGAAAATTAATGTCTTATTAGAAAAGTACAGGTCAGGAACTGAGATTACGATACAAGTTTTAGTTTAAGGCAGACTTACATCACTGAGTTCAAATCTTTAGAACCTCTCCGGTTTCTAATTGCAAGAAAATAAAAATAAAAATAAAATGAGTTTCTTAATTAAAAATGTGAAACAACCAAGATAGAATCGCCCACCTGATTTCACTAGGATATATAGATGAAACTTCAAATTGAATTTGCTCACCTTATTTCACTTATCTTCAGAAGGAAACTCTTGTTTCCCATCACTATAGGATCTGCAAAGCCATAACAGACATATTTTAGCATCTGAGACGGATAGTTCCCTCTTCAAGATATGAAAGCAGAGCAACCAAACTAAATAAACAAATATTTGACATATCCTGCCAAAAAAACATAAACAGATGAGTGGAAATGTATAAGATGAATTGTTTCAAGCAAAAATGAGATGTATACTACAGGTGGATCTTGTAACCGAAAGTCAGATACAGTTGTATTAGAATATGTGGTCCAGTAGTAGTTTGAAATTAATAATTAAAATATGCTTGGCGGATGTAAATGCTTAGAATTGACACTAAAAGAGATCATATTTTGAAATAGCTTTTGATATGGAGGAAGAAAATTCAAATTATAATACTGTATACAGGCACATGACTTGTCAATAGGCAGGGGACGCCCCCGGGACGGCCCGATGGTTAAGGTGGATTCGCATGGTCGAGAGGTCGCGAGTTGAACCCCACCAAACGCCTCTATGGGTTTGAGCACACACCTGGTTTCAAGTGTGGTTTACACTGTCTGTGTGGTTTGCGCTATTGCATGGGACCGTGGGTTTACCCAAGACGCACCTAAGAGTGGCGGTATCGGTTGGCCCCATAATATCAAAAAAAAAAAAAAAAAAAATAGGTAGGGATGAACTCAAAATTTGAGCTAGAGAGAAGTAACTTTTCAATATAATATTATAGAAGAAAACAATGATTAAATAACACTAATTGTAATCATATTTAATAAAAAGATTCAAAATTCCATTTTCACACGTCCTACCAAGTTGTTATTGGATGAAAAACACACACAGAGACACTAATAAGTCAATTTCATTAGTTTGAGGTCATATAAAAAATCCAAGTACATGATGATAAAGAGTGGTTACAAAAGAAGTTTGGGATATATGGAACGAGTATCATTCATCTCCAGACCCAATATTGAGCTTGAAGTTCATCCCTTTTAGCTCCTTGTTGATTGATAGGATACGACCCAACTATTAGGCCCAAGCATCAGGTCCAATATAAATGGGCCCCGACATTAAGCTCGGCCCATGTGAGTTCGGTCCAAGAAGACTCCTCGACCAACTACAACTCTAATCGCAATTGGAGACGTAGAAGATTCGGATGCATATCTAAAAGAATCCTTATGAGAGAAGACTTGGTATCAGAGTCAAACTCAACTTGGTATCAGAATCAGAGTCAAACTCAACTTGGTATCAGAGTCAGAGTCGAACTCAACTTGGAGATATATAAATAGAGGCTAGAATAGAAGAGAAAGATCATCTACTCTCAGATCGATCACTTGATCTACACTTCTTGTAATCACTCCTCATATTTTCAATACACGAATACTATCTCTCCCCGTGGACGTAGATCTTATTCATAGATCGAACCACGTAAATCCTTGGTGTTCTTGCGCATTTATTTCCCTTACGAAATTAAGATCGATCATCGGCGCCTGTGGGAGCGAAATTTTGTGTTTCGATCAACCATTGTTTACTGTGGAATCAATCACGACGATGTATACCGAAGTCATGCATCCGTAATCGCCACGGTAACAAAGAACAATGGCGGCAGACGCGCCGAGCTCGGCTTGGAAAAAGCCGGTCCTAGAATCGACCCCGGCGGCATGTCCAAAGCCTCGACGAGCAAGGTAATTCCATCCCGCATGAAGAAGAATACCAAAGCGAAGGAGATCGCGCAAGCAACAAAGGAGAACCTCCGACTCAGCGAGACGAACCTTGACGACGCCGTCGAGGGTTTCTGAGAAAAACAAGGAGAGCTTCCTCCAATACATCAGCCAAGCACAAGGGCGGCCGCATCCCGAAGAAAGGAATGCCGAAGCCTCGTCTAAACACGAGGCACCACTACGAGGTGGATCCCCCAGCATCCAAGTCATGGGCGCTCATACCTCTGCACGAGTTGGGGCCCAAACCAACCGCGTAAGGGACGAACAGCGTGGGAAAGGACGTCGTGACCGCCACGAGGTCGGTCCTGGTCATCAAAACGAGTTCGGACGACGAACTCCGCCCCACTCTCCAGAGGACGGCTTCGACGGGTACGGGAAGATAGTCACCCCGTTCCCAAACGAAATACTCGACACTCCACTTCCGAAAAATACGGGTGCCGAGCATCGCCCATATGACGGACTAAGGGACCCGCAAAACTTCCTCTCGGTTCAGACAACATGATCAATCAACGCCTCAACACCATCCACATGTGCAAGCTGTTCCCGAGCTACGATCGACAACGCCCCGGTGGTTCGGCGGTCTACCTCTGGCGAGATTGGATCTTACCGAGATCTAATGGAAGCCTTTCATCGAAGGTTCTTCCAAAAAGCCGAGTCCAAGACCACATCGGCTCATCTCCTCACTGTAAGCAAGACCGAGGTGAGTCCATCACGACTTCATGGCAAGGTTCAATAAGGAGAGCCTAAAAGTCGAGGATGTAGACGACCTCCTCATTATCTCGGCTTTCCAAAACGGCATCTTACCTGGGGCCCTATACAAGGAGATCGTCAAGTACGAGCCCCGCACTGCGTCGGAGCTATGGCGCATAGCAGATCGGTTCGCCAAGGCAGACGAAGCGGACAAGAGAAAGCTGGTCGACAAGGTGGAACCTCCGGCGAAAGAAGAAAGAGGATGATCGAGGAAACCGAGGCAGTAATCCCGGTAGAAATCGAAGAGAAGGGAGACCTCGCCTATATTAGAGAAGCTCGGTACAAAGTAGCTCGGTATTATAACCAGCGTGCCAAATCCCGACAATTCCAAGTAGGCGACCTCGTACTTCGGAGTTGAGGTACTTTTGTTACGTCGTTTTTCATGAATAAAATCTTTTTATTTACGTACTTGAGTTGAGCCTTGCATATTTCATTTGTCACTTATGCATCTGCGTCTCCCCAATATACTATACCCTACGGAGGATGAACTATACCTCTACGGAGGATGAACTATACCTTCTTCTGAGGATGAACTATACCCCTACGGAGGATGAACTATACCCCTACGGAGACCTAACTATACCTTCTTCGGAGGATGAACTATACCTTCCTGAGGATCTAATTATACCCTCTTGGAGGGCTAACTATACCTTCTTCTGAGGATGAACTATACCTTCTTGGAGGACTAATTATACCCTCTTGGAGGCTAACTATACCTTCTTCGGAGGATGAACTATACCCTCTTCGGAGGACGAACTATACCTTCTTTGGAGGACGAATTATACCCTCTTTGGAGGACGAACTATACCCTCTTCGGAGGACGAATTATACCTTCTACGGAGGATGAACAATACCCTCTTGAGGACTAACTATACCCTCTAATGAGGACGAAATACCCTCGACGGAGGACAGACTACCTTCGCTTAATACGAGGACGAACTCAACGCAGCATGGGGACCACCCCAGCGATAAAACTCGCCAAATAAGGAACCAATACCTCTGCTCACTTGGGAAGAGGGACCACCCGGCGATGACCTTGCCAAAACAGAAACCTATACCTCCGTTCACTTCGGGGAAGAGGGGACCACCCCGAGCGATGACCTTGCCAAAAAAGGAACCTATACCTCCGTTCACTTCGGGGAAGAGGGGATCACCCCTAGCAATACTTCTTGCCAAAAAAAAGGAACCCCTACCTTCGTTTAATACGAGGTCGACCTCGCCAGATTCGTCGCCTCCGCCTCGGCCTCCGCCGGCCGACCTCGGCCTCGCCACCTCGGCGCCGTCGAGCCCGGCCTCCTCTTGACCCTCCGTCGGCCGACCTCGCCTCGCCACCTCGGTGCCGCCGAGCCCCGCCCGTCTCGGCTTTCCGTAGGCCGACCTCGCCTCGGCCACGCCGCCTCCGTCTCGGCCTTCCACAGCCTCGCCTCGGCTTCGCCGCCGCCCGCCCGCCGCCGCGCGCCGCCTCGTCTCGGCCTTCCGCCGCCTCGCCTCGGCATTCGCCGCCTCCACCTCGCCCCTTAGTAGGCCTCACTCGGCCTCCACAGTCGACCGCCTCGGCCGCCGCCACCTCCGCCTTCGCCGCCTCGGCGCCGTCGAGCCCGGCATAATGCCTCGTCGGTGAAGCCACCAAATACCTCGGCATAACGCCTCGTCGGTGAAGTTAACGGAAGATCTCGGCATAACGCCCGTCGGTGAAGCCGGCCAAAGACCTCGGCATAACGCCTCGGCGGTGAAAGCTACCAAAGACCTCGGCATAACGCCTCGTCGGTGAAGCCGGCCGAAGACTTCGCATAACGCCGTCGGTGAAGCCGGCCTAAAAGACCCGGCATAACGCCTCGTCGGTGAAGCCACCAAAAGACCTCGGCATAACACCCGTCGGTGAAGTCGAGCACCAAGACTTCGACAAAACGCCCGGCAAGATATACAAACAAGAAGACATGACCTCGGCAGACGCTCTACGTGCAAAGCCGGCGACATACGACTTGACGAGCGCCTCGGCAGGGCGAAGCCAGCGACATACGACTTGGCGAACGCCTCAGCAGGACGGGCGAAGCAGCGACATACGACTTCGGAAGAACGCCTCGGCGGCGATGTCAGCGACATTCAACTTCAGCAGATCATGCGCCCACCTCGCCCGGACTACGAACCGGCGAGGCGGCGTCAACTCACTGTTCCCCTCCATCACGACCTCACTTCTACGTCTTTTTGGTGGGTATGATAGAATACGCCCAACTACTAGGCCCAATATAAATGGGCCCCGACATTAAGCTCGGCCCATGTGAGTTCGGTCCAAGAAGACTCCTCGACCAACTTCAACTCTAATCGCAATTGGAGACGTAGAAGATTTGGATGCATATCTAAAAGAATCCTTATGAGAGAAGACTTGGTATCAGAGTCAAACTCAACTTGGTATCAGAATCAGAGTCAAACTCAACTTGGTATCAGAGTCAGAGTCGAACTCAACTTGGAGATATATAAATAGAGGCTAGAATAGAAGAGAAAGATCATCTACTCTCAGATCGATCACTTGATCTACACTTCTTGTAATCACTCCTCATATTTTCAATACACGAATACTATCTCTCCCCGTGGACGTAGATCTTATTCATAGATCGAACCACGTAAATCCCTGGTGTTCTTGCGTGCATTTATTTCCCTTACGAAATTAAGATCGATCATTGATCTTGCATCTGTAGCTTCTCCATCTAGACTTCTTTATTGTGACATGTTCTATATCCAATACTTGATGGCTCATGCAATAGTTTCAAAGATCCAATCTCTCCATATAATTTGTCTTCAAGAGTGTGCACGAATTCCCAAGATCTTTAGCTTGGAGGCCCTTCTACAAATGTCTTCCGAAAAGCGTTGGGTTGACAATCTAGTGAAGATTCTCCCCAGCTTTACCTTTAGCTTTCGTCACCAAAAAAATAGTTTCCTTTGTCTTTAAATGCCTCAGGCTGGTAATCTTCCATATATATGCTTTGATTTCCAATGTCCGCGACATTGTTACAATCTAATAGTTTGTAAATTGCAGATGGCCCCAGGAAGAGCATTAAGATCATCACCTGACAAAGCAATGTACCTCAAATGGGCGATCTTAGATGGAATATTGGAGAGTTTTATAGGGTTCACATCTCAAACGTTTGAAGGCTTTGATGAGTGCTGAAACATACTCAGGTTGCGAAGTGATGTCTTCATTGGACATCAAAAGAAAAGATCGAACGAGGGGGACCTTTTGTGTGAAGCTACTACTATTCCTGCCTTTTTTCCTCTTAGACTTAATTGAGTTGATTCAACAGATTATTCATCTATTTCCCCAAAATAGCAGATTATTCATCTATACAATCGTAAATAATAATTTATTTACTAATTAAGAGTTAATTAAAGTTGGAGTTGGAGTTCTGGACTGCCTCAGAGGATCCTTCCCCTCATTTCCTAATTCCGATGTCTTGTGCTTAAGAACTGCGAGAGACTTGAAGAAATCCCACCTCAGCTGCCTCCAAATTTTGGACATTGAGCGTGTCACGAAATCTTTGTACAATTTGGCAAGAAAATGGAGGAGATTGCAGGTCAGCAAAGAGGCAACAGAGATGCATTTATTTCTCCTGGAGATGGACGTTAATCCGTTGATCAAACCCAAAGTTCTCTTGTAAGTACCTCATCTTGTCGTTGAGATGTTTTCGACATTGCATTCTGAATATCATAAGTTGCTTTGCCTTTTATTTGAATTGCTTGAGATTAGTTAAGAGTGATGGATCAATGAACCTAAACTTTGGATCTAAACAAAAACATGTAGTTTGGGGTTCCCATTTTTCAATTTGTAGTGTTGTAATGAAGAAAACAATTGAAAAGGGAAAAATATATTCAATGAGGTTTGGGTCTAATTTTAATATCTTGTAAATAAAAATACATGTACATTAGGCCCTGGTACAATTTGTAGAGTTTTAATGAAGAAAAGTAAGCAAAAAATTGGGAAATTAAAAGAAATCAAAGTCTTTAGTCTTATATCTATATATACAAGGTATGCATTTTTGGGACCCCAGTACAATATGAAGATTTGTAATGAAGATAACAAGCTGAAAAAGGAAATATAAATTCAATAAGATTTTGGTCTAAATTTAATATCCAAAAATATAAAAATGTGCATTTTTTTCTCGGGAAGTGGACTTTCTATAATTTGTAGCTGTAACAAAAAAAAAGAAAAAGAAAAAATTCAAAGTCTTATATCCAAAAATACAAAAAGAAAAATATACACCAACTTGGGCCAGTTTTTGGGCCTTTATATCATAAGAAAGACAAATAAACAAAAATGAAGAAAAAAAATTCAAAGTCATATATCTAAAAATACAAAAATTAAAAATATAAAAATGTGTGATTTTTGGGCCCTTATAGAATTATAAGGAAGACAAATAAGTAAAAAATGAAGGAATTTTTTTTTTGCACTGCCTCAAGGATTCAAACATAGGACCTCTATGATAAACTCTAACCAACTAATTAATTGACTAACTTTCATTTTGAAAGAAATCACATTTAAAAACTTGTATTTATGGCCTCCCTCGTATTTTAAGCCCTGAAGCGATCGATGTACATGCCATCCGCTTTCAGGGCCGGGCCTGATAATCCAAAGACTTGGTTGTGGTCAATGGCGTGCCAGACCCCAAGAATAGGGTGGGAAATAAAATATGTAGAACAATTAAAATAATTTTTATAAAAACATAAAAAATTTCAACTATTTGCTATTATTATTCATATTCTAAAATTTGGTGACAAATGGCGCAATTTTGTTTTATGCAATTACCATCATCGTCTTACTTTTTTTTCTTTTCATTTTCAAAGTCAGCTTCAATTTCACCAAAAAGTGAAATTAAGATAAAAGAACCAAATAATAAGAATTTTTTGTATTTAAGAACAAATTTTGAAAATCATCTGCAAAATTAAAATTAGTACAAAGTTTGTATTTCGTAAACTAATTAACCTTATTTTATTTTCTACAACGAGCAATCAACTGTGCATTGGCTGAGACCCTTTATTACCAACATTTTGTAGGAGTTGACTCATAATTCAAAGAAAACTAGCTTCGATATTATCAACATGATAATAATTTATTACTAACAATTTGTAGGAGTTAATTCATAATTCGAAGAAAGCTACCTTCGATATTATAAACAAGATAATAATTTATTACTATCATTTTGTAGGAGTTGGAAGACTTGCTTTTGGTCTTGGTCGTTGTCTGTCTTTGAGTTGAGAAATTTCGTGGAAGTAGGTATGTGCATATTTAATAATTCTCTACGCGCTACAAACACGTATGAGGTAAAGTCATATTCATTTCTTGTAAAAGAAATATTTAATATGTTCGTGTGTTGACACGTGCTAGAGTTATTAATGCTTGAAATCAGAAGTTTTGGATTCAAATCTACTGTGATACTATCTTTAAAAAAATTTATATTAATTAATCAAAATTAAAATAGAATAGATAATCATTTTTACCTTAGCTAGAAAAAATAAAGTTTTGAGTTAGAATAAAAGATTAAAAAGAAAAAGGAAATCATTCGACAACTAAATCAAATTTTATAGTTCCTCATTCCCACAAAATAACATAACAAAGATGACTGTTTTTGCGCATAGATGCCTATGACTTAGGGGTGTTTGGTTTAGGGGTGGATCGGTACGGTATATCGAAAAAAATTCATTGTATCGTATACCGTATCGAAAAACACGGTATGTAAAATTTCATACCGATACCGTACCGAACCGTTCGGTATATCGAAAAATACGGTATGAAAAATTTTCATACCGATACCATGCCGATTTTCCAACCATACCGAAAATACCGAACTTATTGAAAATAGTTATAGGAAAAAGATAAAGATGCATCACAATAGTTATAGGAAAAAGATGCTTTTCAGTCCGTCAATTTGAAGCATTCAATTATTGCAGCCAATTAGTGGGTTAATTCCATGGTGAGGGGGGTGCAGTGCATAATGAATAGTGAGAGGGGGATGCACTGCAACCCTCACCATGGAATTAACCCAATTAGTGTGAAGAAGATGAATAGTTATAGTATAATGCTTTTCAGCTCTTAGTGGAATAGTTGCATGTGATAATAAAAATTATTCAGTTTATTAAGCCTGGCGACTTAAACGACAATTAAGACAGTATAATATCTAAAATACACTTTCAGAAATCAATGCCACTGAAGCAAAGCTCATGCACCATCAACTGGAAAATGTCACTTGCGAAAACTGCAGCTAGGATGAACTAAAGTAAAAATAGAAATGAAATAAGCAGCTAATGCAAAGAAAGCAATTTGAATATACAATCCTTAAAATGAATCCTACGGTTTACTCATCAAACAAAACCCCATTGATTTTCAATACGTATTTTAAATTACGAATCCTCATTAATCAACTCAAACTCCAACCATATACTTTGTCCAAAATGAAAATTTACAATTAAAGCCTCATTTTACTAATAAATTCCAGATAGTCAACTTGCAAATAACAGAATAAATTTCACACAAATGCTCCAAACAGCTAGCTCAATGACAGTAGAACTGTCAAAACTAGAAATTCTTTTGGCCCCAATTTTAAGAGCAATACGCTCGAAGAACAGGAAATCCACCGAGAATATATGACAATAATCCAAGTTTCAGCACCAATCACACTAAAAAACAGAAAGATAACGAAACCTAACTTCGTTAGCCGGCAACATTTCCTCCACCAATAGCGTAACAACAAACCATCAGAATGGTCGAATCTTCCACAACGATCATTTCCATTTCCTCCAAAAGGGAGCAAAAACAGCACCATGAAAATGATTTGAGTAAGGGTGAACAAAAACAGCATATAGTGGCTAAATTAACATGTGCCCTAACTATTATCCGAGTAATGATAGTGTGTATCGCGGACTACCGGAGAAACACAAGTGAGATGATCTTGCCTCTCTGATCCGAGAATCACGTGGGTTGAGAGTCTGGTGAACGATGCTTGTTGTCTTTCTGACTTAGTTGTGGTGTGCCATTCAATGTTTTCACTGTAAGTTGGCGAGAAGGCGCGACAGTGGCGGCGATCGACGAGGAGGGCGACGTTGGTGGCAACTGCTAGGAGGCCGAGATGGGCAGCCGACAGCCCTGTTTTCCCCAAATTGTATACCGTTGTATCACTAAAATCGATAACAAAATCGTACCGAAATTTTTCGGTGCGGTACCATACCGTGCCGATTTTTCGGTATATCGATGATTTCGATATTTTCGATAATTTTTCTGTACGATAAGCGCGGTATATCAAATTTTCGGTATATTTTTCCACCCCTAGTTTGGCTAAGCTTATTTTAGAGAGCTTATAAACTCCAAGAGCTTATAAGATGTTTCAAGAGCTTATAAGAGGTAATGTCTCAAGTGCTTATAAGTTGTTAAAGTGTTTGGATAATTGATCTTATAAGCTAGAGAAAGAATCGTGAGTTAGAGAGATAAAATCGACGAGATGTGAAACTGATAGTATATGTGTAGGAAATAACGAACTATAATAACGTTATTTTGGTAAATTCATTATTGCTTATAAGTTTATGAAAAAATAAGTTAGGGTTGACCAATTTATTTTTAGGGTAGCTTATAACCTGTTGGAGCTTATTTTCACAGCTTATAAGCTCCTAAACAGCTTAGAAGTTATTTTAAAGAGCTTATAAGCTAAGCAAAGGGCTGACAATTTTCAACACGACACGAACACGCACGAAATTAACGGGTTAGTGTTCAGCCTTATCATGTTCGTGTCCTTATCGTGTCGGCACGATAAGGACACAATAATTTCGTGTCGGATCCGTGTCGTGTTCGTGTAACCCGATAATTTTCATGTTGCATTCGTGTTTGTGTCGGTTCGTGTCGTTTTCGTATAATTCGATAATATTTTTATATTTTTAATATTAATTTAATTATATGTTTTATATTTTTATTTCTTTTATTTATTTATTTTTTAATTTTGATTTAAATTTATCTTTTCGTGTCGTGTCGTTATCGTGTCGTGTCAACACGAAAAAAATCGTGTCGTCGTCGGTATCAGATCAAGATATTTCGTGGTCGTGTTCGTGTTCGTGTTCGTGTCGGACGGATCCTTAACGGTCGTGTTCGTGTTTGGCTTATCGCGTCGGTGTCGTTATCGTGTCGACACAATAACGACCCGACACACACGAATTGTCAGTCCCAGCCAAACACCCTCTTATTCAATTAAATTTATTTGTCTAAATAAATATGTTTTTTTAACTTGTCCAAAACCAAAACTTAATTCATCTCCATCGACATAAAGTAGAGCATTACTCTACTATACATGATGAGCTTGTGGAATCTTCCAACTTAACTCTACGCGTCTACAATGTTATTTTTTTCGAACAATTTAACAATTTCTACGCAATTGAAATTTCACAAAGTCGACCCTATCTAAGGTTGGATATTCTCGCAGGTCGATCTGGCATAATGTGTCATTGTGTATTGTGAATAGATATATGACTTGCTATAAATAAATATATCACTTACTCATATGTTTCACTTATTGTGAATAAATATATCATTTATTCTAAATAAATGTGTCATTGTGTCACTTGTTGTGATTAAATATATTATTTTGTCGAGAATAAATGGATTATTTTATATCACTTGCTGTGAATACATGTATCACCTATTTCAAATAAATATATCATTTGTTCTGAATAAATATATCATTTACGAATTAGGACACCAACATTAACAACTCAAAATTCGGGCCAGATCGGACCCATAGGAGTGTCTCCCATTTAATATTTAACCCGATCCTCAATGTTACATAGGCATAATATCCATTAGAAAGGAATGAGAGTGGTATCTGCTACTAGTATATCAAAGTGACCCATTCTTCCCAAAAAAACTCTCATCTTTTTGTGAAAATGGCGGAAGCGGCAGTGACATTCCTGCTGGAGAACGTGAAGAAGCTGATGATGGAGCAGGCGAATCTGATGTCTGGAGCGGAGAAGAATCTGAAGCAGCTGCAGAGCGAGCTCGAGCTCATGAAGGCTTGGCTCGTGGAATACGGGAACCAGCGGGAGAAGGGGCAAGTGTTCATACAATTAGAAAGGCAGATAAGGGAGGCGGTGTACGAGGCCGAGGACACGCTCGACGACTGCCTCACCAAAAGGGCCAAATCTGCAGGCGGCGTTTTCAGCGGCGTGAGTATTGACCTGGCCAAGAAGGTCAGAGAGCTGAACCTCGAGCTGCGTCCCAAGTTTGACCGGGCCCGGCGTGAGTTGAATGCACTTCCCGCCGTCGATGTATCCACGACCGGGTCTGGAAGATCCGACGATAAACTCAAGAAGGTATCTATTTTTTCTTTTTTCTGTTTTAATGAATTTTTGTCATCTATGATATGATCTTGGTGAGTATGTTGTGTGGTTAACGCCGATTCATCATTCATTTACATCTATGATGTTCGGTTTCATCATAATTTTTTGGAGTTTGACTAATTCGGGCATAAGCACGACCAATCAATCCATCTTTGCTTGAAAGGCTGTTTCGTTTTTCCCATTCTAGGTACCAAAACCAACTTGTTGAAATATTATTTTTGTCCATTTATTTGGTGTTCAAACATGTATTCAGCCTTATTTGCTATACTCACATACCCTACATAGTACTAACAATTTATAGGTATCATAATTTATATTCATGAATGTATGTAGTCTATGAAAATCAATATATTTAAATGTGACTCATCTAATTCTCATTGGAACTTTGAATGTTCGTAACTCTTAGAATACATGAAATCGAATGAGTAGTAGTATATGACGGAAAAGATAGTTGAGTTTCTAATGTTTCTAAACATTTGTGTGTTGAAGTTTCAAGAGAAAGTACCAAATCCGGACTATCATTGAACAATATGGAAATGATGATGGATGGCGAAAATCCCTGACTGATCAAACATTGATGGATATTAGGTCCACCTCGGTGAGCCAATCGAAAACTAATTGGGCACCCACCCGGTGATATAGCCCAAATTTATTTCGGACTAAGCCCTTTTGCCTTAAGCCACCATTTTATTTGGTGGTTTCAACGTGATTTCAAAATTCGGACATTTTTGAAGATAAAAAAATATACTTAAGTGACATCATTAAATAATACCTCGTAGAATTAATTTAACAGTTTTCATTGTCTACGGATGCTAAAAGTGATCCATTACATGAGTTTCTAAGTTGATGGTTATTGGTTTGTATCACAGACACTATTGTCGAGAGAAGACAATGTAGTCGGTTTCAGAGACGAGGAAGCCACTCTAATAAAATATCTGAATCAAAAAACAGAGGAGCTTGATGTTATCTCCATCGTGGGCATGCCTGGTCTTGGGAAGACCACTCTTGCCTGGAAAATCTTTCGAGACCAGAGCATCCAATATGAATTCCCGAAGATGATTTGGGTGTATGTTTCTCAAGAGCTCAACGCGAAAGAGGTATTTCTCACCATTCTCAAGACGTACACTGACGAAGACATGTCCAGCAAGGCAGATTGGGAATTGATCCAATTAGTTCAGTATCATCTTAACAAGGGAAGATTCTTGATATTCATGGATGATGTCTGGACTGTCGCAGACTGGCAACAGATCCAAGTTGCACTGCCAAAGGACAACAAATTGGGAAAAGTTGTTATAACAAGTCGTGACGAGGGCGTAGCTATCGCAACAAACCGCAAAAGGATGCCACACAAGCTGCGTTTCTTGAGGTTCGAGGAGAGCTGGGAGCTTCTCCAGTTGGAGGTGTTTGGTAAGAACAACACTTGTCCACCGGAGTTGGAGGGCCTCGGGAAGGGTATAGCCAAGCAATGCGGGGGTGCCACTTGCAGTTGTTGTCATCGGAGGGATTCTTGTCGAGAAACGTGTCGACAGAAAAGATTTTTGGAAGAAGGTATCGGATAGCGTGAAGGCGTATATCCAAAATGATGAGCAGAGACGCACTGAGAATATTATCTCACTGAGCTACAACAAACTGCGTCACGACTTGAGAGATTGCTTTCTTTATTTAGGGATGTTCCCCGAGGACTCTGAGATCCCCGCATGGAAGCTGACGCGACTGTGGATTGCAGAAGGATTCATACAGCAGAACCAGGGGAGGAACCTGGAGGAAGTGGCGGAGGACAATCTCAACGACCTCGTAGCCAGGAACTTGGTCATGGTCGGAAGACCAAGGCCAATGGCGACGTCAAGACATGTCGTGTTCATGACATGATCCGGGACTTCTGCCAGAACGAAGCGGCCTTCGCGAATAAGAATCTGTTTCAGGAGGTGAAGAAAACTAGGCACGGGGTGTTTGACCCTCCGATTACGGAGATGGTGAAGCGTCGACGCCTGTGTATTCATTCCAATATGATTGAATTCCTCCACAAGAAACCTAAGGGTCCCGGAGTCCGCTCATTTGTTTGTTTCTCCAAGGAAACGGTCGCCCTGCCCACGGAGTACACTTCCTCGATCCCCGACGCCTTCGACTTGCTCCGGGTTATAGACGCCACTCCTCTCAAGTTCACCAAATTCCCTCCAAAACTCACCAGACTGATACACTTGAGGTACATCGCTCTCTCCGGCAACGAGTTCAGGGCTCTCCCCGAAGCTGTCTCCAAGCTCTGGAATCTGCAGACCGTCAAGATCGACACCGCCTCGCGTTATTTCGAGATCAAAGTGGATATCTCGAAGATGATGCAGCTAAGGCATTTGAAGACGAAAGCAGCTATTTCTCTGAATGAGAAAATGAAAGGTGGAGGTGGAGAGAATCTTCAGACACTGAGCAGATTAAGTGCCGACTGCTGCAAAGAGGAGCTGTTCAAGAGGGCCTCTAACCTCAAGAATCTAGGGATTCGAGGGGACTTAAACAAACTCGTGGACGCAGACTACTTGGGGAAATTGCAACTTCTCGAGAAGCTGAAGCTAGTGCACGACTTACTCCCACACACGGTGGAAAACCCGTTGCATCGCGTTCCTCTCACGCACAGGTTCCCGCCGAAGCTAAGGATGCTGACGCTGTCGTCTACCTACTTGAATTGGACGGAGATGACGACCTTGGGAAGCCTGCACAATCTGGAGGAGCTCAAGCTCAAGGAAATGGCGTTCAGGGGACGTTGTGGGAAGCGCAAGGCGGCGGCTTTCCGCTTCTTGAGACCTTGCACATTGTGCGGACTGATTTGGAAATATGGACTGCTGCTTCAGCTGATCCCTTTCCCAAACTCAAAAATCTCATACTTAAGAACTGCGAGAGACTTCAAGAGATCCCATCTCTAGTGAGGAAGGGGAAAAGCCTTCAGTTCGTGGAGATTGAACGTGTCTCGCCAGCGCTAGTTGATTCTGCCAAGAAAATCGAGCACGAAAAACAAGAAATGCAAGGTGACGTCAGAGCGATAAGGGGTGGATTTAAGCTCAAAATTTCTCCAGGGGATGCATCAGCATCAACATCAACCCCAAATTAGGTATCTTAATAATTATCATTTTCGGAATCTTATCGCTTTTATCCTTTGGGGTGATTTACCAAGAATTTTATTTGTGCTCATTATGCAGAGTAGAGAAAGAGGAAGGCATAAAGAGAGATCTAATTATCAATTTGCATGGCACAAAGCGACTGAAATACTGCTTTTATTTCTTCTTTTTTAACTCCAGTTTTAATTTCCTGTCTTCTTGAAACTCTCGTGTGTTTAAAACTTTTGCTTTATTATTGGTAATCTATTCTTATGGCTTTGCTTGAACTCAGCTGTCAGCCTGTAATTCACTATCACGCTTCATTTTCATGCAAGAAATATGACAAAAAATAGTTATTCTGGATATGGAAATTAAAATTTTAAAGAAAAATGAAGCGAAAGGTAGTTATAATATAATCTCTCACGGCCACTATTAGACAATTATATCACCAAGTACTGATTTGATCTCTCACAACCAAAAAGAATTACTGTTTTTAAGGTAATAGATGTGAACCGATATTAATGATTATGATATTTACTGAGATTTTGATAGGATTATATTAAAAAACGATAACAATATGGTTAAATTTCATATTTAAGATTGCTATATCAGACATAGTGAATTAGTGATCAAGACCACTTGTTCTTTCAAGAAATTTCCCAAGCTGTGATCGCCGAATTAATACAAATGCTCAAGAAAAATTTGCAACTTAAAATATGCGCAGCTTCAGAACTGCTCCTTCCAGTATCATTTGAAACAAAGCCACAGTGATCAAAATTATATATATATATATATATATATATATATATATATAGGGTTGTGTTATAATACAAACCCCTTAAAATAAGAAATAAGAATTCATCTTGATCATCCATTTACCATTAATCAATGGTTAAAGATTAAGTTATCACATTCCCTATAATTAAGGACGGTTATTTTCGTAATATTCGTAATTACTATTATACCCTAATTGATTTAATCCAACCACACATCTTCAAAAATCAATGGTTCAAAAATTTCTTATTTTGAATATGTTTTTATTGAACCCAATCATCTATATATATATATATATATATATATATATATATATATATATATATTATAAAACTCAAAATCTAGAAAATTAAACTTAAAAACACTCAACATCTAGAAAATTAACCTTAAAACAATCTCATTACCATGAAGGTATATATTTCAGTTTTGATTTCGGTATATGATTTTGGAAGTTAGATTTAATTCAGATTGTTGAATGTCGATTTAATTGGTGATATATATATATATATATATATATATATATATATATATATATATATATAAAGGAATCTTGAAAAAAGACCATCGGGCATGACAGTAAAGGAAATCAAAGCGCAACAAAAATAAAATAAAATTTAAAACAAAATTTCAGAAAATAGTGGAGAAAAGAAAATTTGAAAATTTCGGAGCACATTAGTGCACGAACCGCACGAACAGCACGCGCAAGCATATGATGCTCCAGATATCTCGGCAACACTAAGGGCTGATGAATTCATCGATTCTTAAACGCATCAGTGAAAACAACAATTGCCTTCTCCATTCTAAAAATATTTCCCGCAAATATTTGGTAAAAGCAAAAACAGAATGATCCGAAAGGAATATAAACGAACGTAAATATGTCTGCAGCTCCGCTTACGCTGGTAAGGTGAGGACTGAAGAATCAGGATTGGGGATACGTAGGGGAGATATGAAAGAGTCTGTTTATGTAGCTGAGATCTGAGGCATTAATGAAATGGAGCCCTAATTTTGTAGTGGGCTTTAGATTTCTGGGTATTTGATCCCGGGTTTACTGTTCGGCCCGTTTAAATATATTTTATATTTATTTCTAAAAAAATTAACCCCTTCTTGTACTTTATTTTATAAATAAATTAGGACCCGTATACGGAATGACATTTTAAACTCTATAATTCCAACATTAATGGTAATTAAAATTATTAAATAATAATTTTTTTACAATAGTAAAATAAAGTTAATACGTACTAAAAAATATATTCCCTCCGTCTACCAAAGATGGTATGTATTCCTTTTTGGACAATGACATCCAAGATGACATGTTTTATTTTTCGGAAATAATTATTTTTTCAAAAGTTGTGGGATATGCCTATTTTTTTATCATTTTAATCACTTTATATCATTCTCCTAAATAAATGTGTCGAAAAAATGGACCGTCTTGGGTGGAACGAAGGGAGTAATATTTAGGTATTGTACTGTAAAGATTTTCACCATGGTGTAAGTTTTTTAACAATCTAAACAAAATTAATAACTTTATATAACTTATTTGAGTAATTACTTGTTTTATAATTTACAAAAGTACTATTTTATTAAGGGTAAATAGCAGTTTATGTCCTAACGTTTTGCGATTTTTTACTTAATATCCCAATGTAAGAATATTATTATTTTGATCCCTAACGTTTCAAAGAATTTCATTTAATGTCCCGCCGATCAATTTTTCGCATAGAAATGCTTACGTGACTGCCAGAATTTCATGCTTGACTCAACGTCAATATAAAAATTAAATAAAAACGTGAAAAAACTCCTCCAAAATGACGTTGTTCCATTTCTTTTCCATGCAAATATAAGGAAGAAATAGAACGACGTCATTTTGGAATAGTTTTTTCACGTTTTTATTTCATTTTTATAATGATGTGCAGTCCAACATGAAATTCTGGTAGCCACGTAAGTATCTGTACGTCGAAAATTGATCGACGGGATATTAAGTGAAATTTTCTGAAACGTTAGGAACCAAAATAACCATATGCTTACGTTGGGACATTAAGTAAAAAATCACGAAACTTTGAGACATAAACTGATATTTATCATTTTAGTAATATACATAACTAATAAGAGGTAAATTATGCAATATGTCATTAGTTGGATCAAAATTATTCCACAAATTAAAATAATTTTGTTTTCTTGTCGATGAATTGAAACTCCCTTTAAAAATGACCCTTTAGTTTTGCATATGTAAAAAATGACATCAATAGTATTATTTAATAAATTAAGGTACGGATCTAACAAATTTTTAGCAAAGAAACTGAAAACATAATACTATATTCAAATAATATTAAAGCTAGCAACTTAAAAAATATTTTATAAATATTGAAAATTATATTACAAGTGACGCACTAAATACATGAAAAATAAAAGGTAAATGCACTTTATTCCACATAATCTAAAGTCAAAAGGTAAATTCCGTTTGTTGGAAAAATTCTTAAGTGTGGAATCAGTCTATCTTAATTATATGTTTTGATTAGATTCCAAAACCTCTTATGATTACATTGTTGATGTAACTAATGGCACTAACTTGTTTTGGAGTTAGGCGTTTGTGTTATAGGTTTTAGAAGTAGAACTACTAGCTTGGATATGCCCAAGACTAAATGAGTTTGAGCAAGATCAAGCTAGCTTTCTTCGATAGAGTATCGATGTCGTAAACCGATAGAAGCTCAGCTTAAGGATCGTGTACTGAAAATTGTGGTTGAAGGAAGGATAATTGATGTCTGAAGACGGAAGTACAAAGCGATGATGATGAACATAGCTACTAGAGTAAAGTCGAATATTGAAGTCTGAAGATTGGAGACTGAAGACTCAACGCTGAAGAGATAAAGAAGTTAAGATATGACCAAGTGTCACACCAGCAGTTGACTACCATACTGGGGAGTTAAAGCTGGCTACTAGAAGTCAAAGCAAATATCCAGGTTTCAAAGCTGCTGAGCCATAGTCAAAGGTGATGATAAGTAGTCAATGCTGGCTATAATAAGAGGGTGTTTGGCTGAGCTTGCTTATAAGCTCAGCAAAACACCCTCTAAGTTAAAGCTGGTTGATGAAAGGTCAAAGCTAACTATAACTACAAGTTGTAAGCATCAACTTACTCTGATTTTCGAAGCTGACAAAAGACAAGAGTCCATCTTGCTGACAAAAGACAGAGCAGAATCGACTGGCCTAACCTTAAGTCAACGTGTTGATAAAACATGGAGTCAACTCAGATGAAAAATACGGAACAAATTAAACCTTGAGTGTTTGACTCAACACATGTGATAGCATATCTGCAGAAGATCATGATATGTCAAAAGACCTTTTTCAGAGTTGCGAGCTACAGTGTACGATGATGTAGACCCTGGCAACGATGATTTTCAACGGGAAGAATTCAAACGAAAAATAGAAGGACTTGAATAGTGGTCCCTTCAACGACTCTATTCTTATTCCTTTCTATATATATGCATAGAATCCAACATTTGAAGGTTACTGAAACGCTGCGAAATTGAATACTCAAAGCATTCAAACTCAAACCTCAAGCCAATCAAACAATAATTTTGAAGAAAAAAGTTCACAGTGGTATCAGTAAATCGCAAGAACTCACATATACTTATTAGCTCGAGATTCAGTATACACTTCATTACATCTAGGATATTCATCTTATATATCTTAAGCCTAAGCATACTGAGTTTATAGTCTATGATAACTCAGATCCATAGTTGGAAAACCCCCTCCAAAGTTTTGTATAAGTTTTGGATAACCAATGAAGTGTCAGTTACTGAAAGCTCGGTTATCTAGCACCTGTAAGCTAGAGGTTAGGTCGATTGCACCTGTAAGCAGTCCAAGGTTTCCTAGCACCTGTAAACGTATGAGGAACACCAAGTAAGATGGGATATTGTAAAGTAAATTCAGTATCTAGGTTTATATCTTGTACCCGGAAACAATACCAAATTCCAAGTTAGTGGATGACTGAGCAATCAGTCCGTGGACATAGCAGCTGATCTTTTCGAACCACGTAAAACTCAAAATGTTATTTACTTTCAGTATCGTAATTTACATTGCATGTTATTGAACTGTCTTCACTAGCACACAATAGCACAACATAGTTTTGAAATCATCTATCAGTATCAGCTTGATACTGAAGAGATATAAACTGAAAACTGACTAAACAATACTTGGCTAAGTGTTTCAAATTGATTTCAAGTTTTTAGTAAGTAAATACAGTAGCCACCACATTCCACACATACACCAGTTATCAGTTCAACTGACTTGCTTCTCAGCAGTCAGTAGGGTTGCTAACTGATATCACTCAGTACAAGACGTCCCTTATCTGAACTGACCAACAATATTGGACTGTTAGTTATACGACTAGCTACTGCCTATAGCATGTCAATCTTGTTGAATGAATTTTTTTTAAAATTTTCTTAGCTGGTGTATCCATCTCCCCATACACCAGTGCGTACCCTGCGGGATCCATCATTGTTTATTTCACATATTGTCTAACCTAAATGCAGTATAACACATATCGCATGTACATATGTCATATGCAATAAAAAATATTATGAGAAATATTTTATATTTATTTTTGGATTATTATTTTTAATTAGCAGAAACATGCATTCAAATTATGAAAACACGATTAAATAAATAATAAAATAATAAAATATATTATTCAGATTATAGACCACGGGAAATGTGAGTGGTCTATAATGTCATAGACAACGGGAAATGTCGTGGTTCATCTTGGTGGCCCGTTGTCTATAACATGATAGACCACGGGGATTTACCCGTGGTCTATATTGTGATGACCACGGGGATTTCCCCGTGGTCTATAGCCTCACATAATAGACCATACCTTGATAGACCACGGGGTTTTCTGTAATAGACCATGGACATTCCCCGTGGTCTATAACCAAAATTCTTGTAGTGAATATTCGATATTCATTCCTTAATTGTTACATCTATACCCAACAAATATATAATTGAATATCAAATTAAATATAAATGTATATGAGAGAATCATATAATACCCAATTTTTAGGTAGTATGTATCACTTAATCTTATTTGTTTAATTTGTTTATCCAATGGTTGATATTTTGTGCATTTTCTGTAAGCTTTAAATGGATTTTGGTTAGTAAGAAGGGTAAAAGCATATTCTTTCACTCTTGATGTTAAACACATACAAAATACATGTATATTGTTAAATAGAAATATGTATTAAATATTGATTGTTCCAAATTTTTTTCTCTAACTCACAGATTTTCCTATTATCTCATCTTCCTCTGCCACCATATGACAAGAAGATTTCTACCGTTCAAATCATGATTTTATGCAATTCTTTTTGTGGTGGCATCTACTTCTACTTGTTGGTGGTATGGTGAAAGGAGATAGTTGATCAGTCATAGTTGCACCAAATGGTTGAGATAATTTTATTGGAAAAAATTTGATGATTTTCACATTTACCTTAGTAATAAGTTGTGATTGAAGCAAGTAAATTATCCTGCGTGATAAACTGAATTTTTTTTCTAGAAATTAAAACAAGTAAGTTATCTTGCCTGATAGACTGGAAGCTATGTTGAAGAGGTCTAGTACTTCATTTCTAAGTCTAGCTCTCAAATTGACCGAATAATGATCTTGCTACTATACACAAGTTAATCACAAGTTAGGTGATTATCAACCGATTTAGTAAGGGAACAAGGAACGTAGGAGTTTGTAAAATACCCCAGATCAATTTTAAAATACCGTGTTCTTATTACTTATATTGAGAACTCATACACACTTCATATCACGAAATCTCTTATAAGTATTTGACAAAATTCAGGTCAAGATTGTACCTACTCGAAGCTGCATTAATACTACTTGCACTAGCCTGAACATGTTTTCTTAAGTATCAACAAAGTTTTTAAAATATGTACATATAAACTAGGACTCACACTTATGCACCCGACCCGAGATAGTGATCCAACTGATTATCTATATAGCAGTCAGTAGGAATATTATCTCAATTGACTCGTCCATTTCAGGAGAAGTCAATATGAATATGAAGGTTTCAAATTACGTTTTAAGATAACCTGACTTATTGTTGAAAAGGCCGAAAGATTTGGACTCAGATGTATTATCCCACCCCATACATCTGATAAGACTTGTTGCTAGACCAACAATATATACCGGAGAATGTTCAAATGAGAACCTTATTTAAAATAAGAACGTAAAAATCATTTTAGACCTCCGACAGTGAAGATATATAGTGAATACATCACACTGCTGGATGAATCCCATGAAGAACGAAAACTTCATTTTTTGAATGTATTAACTTTCGTAGCGAATGCATCAAATTTCACAGTTTGTAGTTTTTACTATGAAGGAGGTTTTTATATATATATATAGGGGGTGGTTGTGGTGAGAAAACTCCTTAGTGTAGGAAATAGGAATAACAACACATCTTTCATATTTGTGTAGCACAATCAGAGTTACTATGTTGCATATATTAGTTTAGCACATATTTAATCCATTCGTAGCACATATACTAAATATATTAGTTTAGCACATCTTTCATTGCAGAGTAGCACAAGAAGGGTTCTAGTGCTGCACAGTAATCCACGTAGCACACAAAACACAAAACTATAGCACACCCAAAAATTAAATCTCAACCATTGATATAGCAAATCAAAGACCCGGATTCATTCTTATTTCCTACCAAATTATCCTTTACTACCTGATCCATCTAGTATATATAATCAAAAGCTTTTGATTGATCAATAAATGTGAGTTTTATTCTCTCTTCATTAGCTCTTGAATTTTCTTGTGTTTGCCAAGGAATTCAATTATCGACGTATCAACGAGACATTCATCCCTCGTTCATGTGTCATTCATCGTCCCTGAGTTGCTGCGTCAACTATCTAGTTGGGGTATAGGCGAAATACTGACCTATATCACTTCGAGGGTTAGATTCAGAGGTTTTGGGATATTCCATCTTGTTCGTTCTTCCTAAGATGGATCAGGTAGGAAAGGATAATTTGGTAGGAAATAAGAATGAATCCGGGTCTTTGATTTGCTATATCAATGGTTGAGATTTAATTTTCGGGTGTGCTATATTTTTGTGTGCTACGTGGATTATTGTGCAGCACTAGAGTCTAGAACCCTTCTTGTGCTACGCTACAATGAAAGATGTGCTACTATTCCTATTTTCGTACATTAAGGAGCTTTCTCACCATAACCAACATATATCGTACATTAAGGAGCTTTCTGCCATAACCAACATATATATATATATATAGGGAGTTGATCAATGAGAACACATCTTTTGCGAACTCTGCGAACCATGCATAAGACGTTGAAGATGATGTTCGGGGATATTCCATCTTGTTCGCTCTTCCTAAGATGGATCGGGTAGGAAAGGATAATTTGGTAGGAAATAAGAATGAATCAGGGTCTTTGATTTGCTATATCAATGGTTGAGAAAAGGGATTATTATAAAAGACTAGAGTCTAGAACCCTTCTTGTGCTACGCTACAATGAAAGATGTGACGAAACCAACATATACTTCGCCATATATATATATATATATTGATGAACACATCTTTTTGTAAGCGTTGAAGATGACACAAAGGGTATAAAGCTGTGAATGCGAAAACTTTATAAAATTATTTTGTTGTGCAACAATTTTAGAAAGTTTTATCCTAAACCCGATGCCCATCGACGATCGACTAATGAGCAGCGCCGAGTCAATGTACTTTGGAATAAGTCAAACAATATGGCTAAATGCTATATGACGACTACTATGTCCAAAGGTTTGCACAGCAAAGACGGGTCAATGGTATGCGACCGATATTTTCTTGGAATCAAGTCTCGAGAGTAAGTTTGGGCAATGGATCGACAATCCGCCTCCACACAATGAGAGAAATCTTATGCGTAAGATGGAAGAAGGAAGTTCGGTCCATGAACATGTCTCCCACATGACTATCTCATGGATAGTCTTGACGCTAGAGTGAGGTATCGACGCACGGCCAAGGTCTCATATCATCCTCAATACACCGCCCAAGTCTTTGAGAACTACAGTGAATCGCGATCATGAGCAAGACCGAGTTTACACGTCGTCGGGCTGCTTAATGATCTCGCTGGCTGGCGGAAAAGGAAAGGAAAGACATGTGCTCTAGCACATCTAAGGGCCCAAAATTTTCGCTGTAAAATGGAAATAGAAAAGGGTACCAAAGGTGGTAGAGGCAAAGGAAGTAGCGGGAGAATGGAGCAAGAACATGGTTGCCACCGAGGCTTGAAGAAGCCAAAGGAGAAGCGGCAAGTGCTTCTGCGTGTAAGATCGAGCATCGAAGGCCAAGTGCCCTATGCTCGCGCTCAAGGTACGCTGCTTGCTTTAGTAACGGAACATGTTTAGCGACTTGTTCTACCCATTCGGGTAGTAGATACGGGCTTAACCGATCATGTTTGTTACACCTGCGTGGGTTCCTCGCGACAAGGGAGCTATTTGATGGCGAGATAACGATCTCCATGGGAAACGCGACAAAAGTCGAGGCCGTTGCATTTAGAGATGTTATTTTATGTTTTGAGAAAACAATTTTAGTTTTAAAAGACGCTTTTATATGCCGGATTTTTCGCGGAACCTTGTTTCTGCTTCAAATTATTTACTCATGGATATTCTCGTTGTTTTTGATAGTGGTGTTTCTATCATAGAAAATGACGAAGTTATCTCGTGTCGACACGCCATATAATTCGCCTTATACTATTTACGCCAAACATAATACCTATAACTATGTCGCATCTTCATCAAACCCAAAAGAGAGTTTTTCAGAAGATGACACCACTTTTCTCTCGGCATCTTAGATTAGGTCACATCAATCTAAATAGGATCCAAAGACCGCTAAGAATGGAGTCGTTGGGTAATCTCACTGCCCTCGCTCCCAACCGCGAATCATGTATAGAAGGTAAGATGTCGCACTGCAGACTTCAAAGCGAAGGGTTATAGAGCCAAAGAAATGTTGGAGTTAGTCCATTTCGACCGTGTGGACCGATGTCCACACAAGCTCGTGGAGAATACGAGTATTTTGTCACTTCATCGACGATTACTAAGGTACGGATACGATACCGCTTCACCGTAAGTCTGAATGCTTTGAGAAATTCAAAGAGTTTAAGGCGGAAGTGGAGACGAAGCTAGGTAAAGTATCAAGTCATCAAGCGCTCGATCATGGCGAATACCTCAAGAACGAGTTTATGGACTATCTAGTGAAGTGTGTGATTACCTCCCAACAAGACTTCACCGAAAGCACACCACAAAGAAATGGCATGTCGGAGCCAAGAAATAGGACTCTTTTAGAAATGGTTAGATCAATGATGAGCTATGCAACATTGCTTATTTCGCTCGGCGGTACGGCTTAGAGACGCAAGCATACTTGCTAAATCTAGTACCGCCCAAGTCGATCGAAAAGACCCTTTCGAGTTGTGGTTTGGGCGCAAGCCTAGTTTAAGCCACATAAGGATATGGGGCCCAAAGACATTTGTCAACAAGAAGGCCGACAAGTTGGAGGCTAGATCGACGCAAGGTCGCTTATTGGCTATCCTAGAGGAACGAAGGTGGTTTATTCTATAGTCCTAGGATCGGAAGGTCATTATTAAGACTAATGCCCGATTTTAGAAGAGGATTATATGAAAATCATAAGTCCAAAGTTGATATCATTCTTCAAGAATTAGAAGATGATCGATTCCACCACCGCTAGGCCGAAGGTACGAGATGTCGAGTCAGTCAGTGGGAGGATCGACACCGTATACTTCAAGAAATTGAAGTGGGTCGAGTTCCACTAGAGATACCGACCGCATAAGTGGTTCCTACCAAAGAAGTTGTGCAAAATAGAGAACCACAGTTTACGCACCCATCGCTTGCCATTGTGCGCCAGAACTCGTCGTAGTGGGAGGTGGTTGTTCGTCAACCCGAGCGATTTATGTTCGTGGGTGAATCTTCGATTTAGTCCCGTGAAACGAACATGCAATAATCGCACCCATGGACATACAAGGAGGCGGCGATACAAGATATTGATGCAAGATCATGGCACACCGCTATGGACTTAGAAATGGAGTCCATAACCGCCATGGATGTATATGAAAAGACACCTACGCGGATGGCAGGAAGCCATAGGTAGTAAGTGGATATACAAGAGGAAGAGAGATTCATGGAGAGGTTTCGACTTTCAAATCCGAGCTTGCAAGCGAAAGGTGGCACTTAGATCGAGGGCATCGATTTCGACGAGACCTTTTCACCGTAACAATGCTCAAGTCCATCGTAATTCTTCTAGCCATAGCGTACCCACTTGAACCTAGAGGTTTGGCAATGGATGTTAAAACCGCTTAAACGGTTACCTTGAGGAAGGTAGAGACATCTATATGCAACAACCTCAAGGTTATGTGGTAAAGGGTAAGAGCGTCTAGTATGGAAGCTTAAGAAGTCCATTTATGGACTTAAGCAGCTCCCGATCATGGAACTTACGCTTTGACGAGGTAGTAAAGTCCTATGGATTTACCTACTGCCTAGCGAGTTGTGAGTATCGGTTAGATGTCAACGGTGATGTAGTATTTTGCACTTTATGTAGATGACATTCTTCTAGTTGGCAACAACGTGAAGTCGCTATCGACGTGAAAGAGTTGGTTATCCGATCGCCAAATGAAAGACCTAGTAGATGCATGCGTACATTCTTGGGATCAAGGTTTACCGAGATCGTGAAGAAGAAAATGTTGAGCTTATCTCAAAGCGCCTTACATCGATATCGTGATTACCGTTTTAGTATGCGCACCGCCAAGAAAGGATTGCTACCTTCGCACATGGCGCCTTTGTTCAAGACGCAAGCCACCCATGACCGCAAAGGAGATAGAGGAAATGAGACAAGTTCCTTACGCCGCCGTAGGAAATCTCATGCAACGCAATGCTATGCACGAGGCGGAATATCTCGCTATGCGGTAGCATAGTAGCTAGATATCGCCTAACCTCGGACAAGCTCATTGGATCGCAAGAAGCATATACTCAAGTACCCTAAAAGGACTCGAGATTATAGGCTAGTTTACCATGCGGAATAGTCTAATGCCTTTGGGTTATATGCACTGATTTCCAAGTCGACCGTGATGAGAAAAAAGTCAACCTCGGCTATGTGTTTACCTTGGGAGCTGGAGCCGATCCTCTGGCGGAGTGCAAAGCAATGATGCATTGCGGACTCTACCATGGAAGCCGAATATGTAGTTTGGGAGGCTTCTAAAGAGGTCAGATGGTTCAAGAACTACCTCATGGATCTAGATGTGGTACCGGTTTGCCCAAGAGTATCATAGCCATCGTGATAACTCGTGTGCAAAGGGCAAACTCGAAGGAACCACGGACCCACAAGGCGACCAAACACATAGAGAGAAAATACCATGTCATACGAGAAATCGTTAGACGAGGTGACGTGGTCGATTGAAAAGATTGATACGACGAAAATCTAGCGGATCCATTCACGAAGAGCTGCAAAAAGTCTACGATGGACACGTTAGAGGACTCGGATTGCGCTGATGGCACCCACTTAGAAAGGAAACTTTTGTATAAGTGGGAGAAGCAAAGTGATGGTTGTTTGTAATAGCTAGTAGAGAGACACATCAGTATACTAAAAGTTTGCTTTAGTATAAGTGGAGATTGTTGATTTGTATAATCGAAAGCAGCTTGTTGAGCTTGTATACAATGTTTCCTATTACCACTATTACAATCTCCTATCCGAATCGAATACTTGATTGCATATATACGTGTCCCCTTATCTCATAAATAAGTTAGATCATAGCAGTGGTCACGTATTCGTTATGCACCACTTTATACCGCTTTTGTGCATTATCTTCAACGCCTTATGCATGGTTCTCAAGTTCTCAAAAGATGAGTTCTCACCGATCCAACCCATATATATATATATATATATATATATATATATATATATATATATGGTTGGGTTTCGTAGTACCCGGTCCCCGGATAGTATGTAGTACTCAATCTAGACCACACATTTTGAATATGGGCGCACCTACAAGTCGACACTGAAGTATGCATCTCGAGTTCCACTAGAGATACCGACCGCATAAGTGGTTCCTACCCGCAAGTTGTGCAAAATAGAGACCACAAGTTTTCGCACCCATCGCCGCCATTGTGCTCAGAGAACCTCGTCAGAGCGGTGGTTGTTCGTCAACCCGAGCGATTTATGTTCGTGGGTGAATCTTCGATTTAGTCCCGTGAAACGAACATGCAATAATCGACCCATGGACATACAAGGAGGCGGCGATACAAGATATTGATGCAAGATTCATGGCACACCGCTATGGACTTAGAAATGGAGTCCATAACGGCCATGGATGTATATGAAGACACGATGCCAGAGCAAGCTTATAGGTAGTAAGTGGATATACAAGAGGAAGAGAGATCTGGAGAGGTTTCGCCAAATCCGTGCCAGGCGAAAGGGGTACACTTAGATCGAGGGCATCGATTTGAGACCTTTTCACCGTAACAATGCTCAAGTCCATCGTAATTCTTCTAACCAAGTGAGTGGTACTACTTATGAAATGAAGTTATTAATCGCTTTAAGCGGTCGATTGCTATAAATGATTAATGGACGCTCGATATCTTAAATGCGGGATTCGTAATGTCTAAGTGCAAGCCCGACTCAACTTCGGTAATAAAGGGTAAGTCAACATTTATTCTCTAGTGGCATGAATAAATGTTTATAATTAATTTATGTTCGGTGAACATAAGATAATTAATTTATTTGAGGCCCATCTTTATTCCTCATTTGATCTCGGGCGGCCCATCCAGAGCCCGTAGCAAGAGGAAAATCGCGCCTTGATGCTCAATTGGCAAGATTTTATTCTCTTTATCCCACAAGGATATTATTATATTTATGGTATATGCATAGATCCTTTCCATATAAGATTATGGTAATAATCCTGAGAGTATGGAAATAATCCTGAGAGTATGGAAATAATCCTGAGATTATGGTATTTTTCCATATAGGATTATGGTAATTTCCATATAGGATTATGGTAATTTCCATATGGGATTAAGGTAGTGCATTATAAATATAAGGTATGAGATAAAGTCTAGGTTAATGCTCACATATCGACTCCAGAATTTTCGCCCCTTCATAGCATTCTCGAGAGTTATCGAAAATTGGGAAGTGAGAGCAAGGGTGATTTTTCGAAGCATTCTCCATAGATCGTCCTCACCGACGTTGGAGATTGGGCAATCGGATACAGTCCCGATGGTCAAAGCACGAGTCCGATCCGCTCGATCCATTCATCTCGTTCCATCGACCTCTTCAGATCCAAAGGTAAACACGAGAAAACCCCTACGTGTTGCAATTAATTATATAGACGCATGCTAGGTATATAATCAATGTATGGTGAATTAAATATCCAAGATAGATCCTCGGGGCGAGGGCTAAACATATGTTTTCCTACAAGACGTCCATGCATTGATCAAAACATGTCAATGCATTGAACAAAACGTAAAATGCAGCCAACGGGCGCCGAGCGAAGGCCGGTCGCGTGCGAGCACGCAGCGCACAGGCGGTGGTGGCAAGACGCCAGGCACGCCCGCTACCGGACGTGAGCTTCCAATCGCATGCATTATTGTGTTCAACTGCATGCATTTTTGTTCATTGAATGCATTATTCGATTCAACTAAATGCATAGTTTGTTTTCGCAATCACATAACAAACCAAATTACTAATCTACCCTTAATGAAGCGAAAATCAAATTTAGCTTAAAAATCCGAAAAATCTCAACCATAGGATTTATGAGATGAATGGATGAGATTGAGTATTACATACTATCTCTGGCTTGGGTACAACATGATCTATCCTCATATATATATATATATATATATAGGGTTGGGTGTAGTACCCGGTCCCGATAGTATATAATACTCAATCTAGACCACACATTTTGAATATGTGGACGCACCATGTCGACACGTGGCAATCCTCTTTATTTATTTATCTTTTAATTTTCGCAGGGTAATATTGGGCAAAATAAAACTTAGTCTTCTTCTTCTTCTTCTTCTTCTCTTCTTCCTCCGATTTTCTTCATCTTCGAATTTCTTTACGGCGCGGTGATGACGAGCAATGGTGGTTGATGTGATAGCACGACGGTGGCAAAGACGACATCAACGGGGTGAAGCATAAGACAACGGATTTGAAAGATAAAAGAGAGGAAAATAAGATTTTGAGAAGAAATTTGAGAGATTTTGTGAAAAAATGAGATGTGGATTTTGAAGGATTGAGAGACATGGTGGTTATTGCGGTAGTTTACGTGAAGTTCGTCGGTGAATCGGAGAAAGAAGCGCAAAACCACGGAGAAGGATAATGAGGAATTTTGTCGTCGAAAATGAAGTATGCATCGCATAACGTAAAATGCATACCACAAAACGTCAACATGCATTCTTTAAAACGTAGACATGCATACTAAAAAATATAAGCCTGTATATTTTCTAACAAAAATATGCATATTATAAAACAATAACATGCATACGACTAAACACAAACATGCATGCTTTAAAAAAGAAAATCATAGGTTTCTCATTCACGATATCTCTCTTTATATCTCCTCCAATATACACAAACACTTATCTTATTGATCCTTTGTTTTCTTTATTGTTAATCATATGTTTTCTTTGGAATTACTAAGTTAGAAGTAATAGATCTAAACTTGAGAATAAATTTGAGAGAAATCAATCTCATATGCATTTTGTGTTCAATATTATGCAGTTTTATGTTCAATCGTATGCAGTTTTCTATATAACAATATGCATGTAGTTTCTGGAGAAACGAATCTCATGCATTTTTTTGTTAACACGTATGCAGTTTTATGTTCAAACATATGTAGTTCAAACATATGGTTTAAAACATGCATGATTTGTTTTCGCAATCACATAACAAATCAAATTACTAACCTACCCTTACTTTTGCGAAAATCACCAAATTAAGCTTAAAAGTCCGAAAAATCTCAACCATAGGATCTATGAGATGAGTGGATGAGATTGAGTACTACATACTATCTCGGGTTCGGGCACTATTTGATCCTCCTATATATATATATATATATATATATATATATATAGGAGTGGATCAATGAAACCACATCTTTTTATGAACTCTGCGAACCATGCATAAGACGTTGAAGATGATGCACAAAACGGTATAAAGTTGTGCATAACGAAAACTTTCTAAAATTATTTTGTTGTGCAATAATTTTAGAAAGTTTTCATTATGCATAACTTTATCTTTTTTGTGCATTATCTTCAATATCTTATGCATGATTCTCAAGTTCTCAAAGATGAGTTTCATGGATCCAACCCTATATATATATATATATATATATATATATATATATATATATATATATATGGGATGGTTCTGTGAGAATGAAAATAAGTATAGGAAATAGGAATAGATATGTCTAGCATATCTTTCATATTTGTGTAGCACAATCAGAATTACTATGTTGCACATGTTAGTTTAACACATATTAATTTCATCTCTTCGTAGCACATATGCTAAATATATTAGCTTAACACATCTTTTATTGCAGCGTAGCACAAGAAGGGTTCTAGTGTTGCACAGTAATCCGCGTAGCACACAAAACACAAAACTGTAGCACAACCGAAATTAAATCTCAACCATTGATCTAGCGAATCAAAGACTCAGATTCATTCTCATTTCATACCAAATTATCCTTCATATCTGATCCATCTCATATATATATATATGGTTATGGTGAGAAAGCTCCTTAATGTACGAAAATAAGAATAGTAGCACATCTTTTATATTGTGTAGCACAATCAGAATTACTATATTGCACATGTTTGTTTAGCACATATTTCATCCATTCGTAGACATATGATAAATATATTAGTTTAGACATCTTTATTCAGTAACAGAAGACAAGAAGAGTTATATTGTTGCACAATAATCCGCAGAAGACACAAAACACAAAATCAGAAGACAGAAAATTAAATCTCAACCATTGATATAGCAAATCAAAGGCCAGGATTCATTCATATTTCCTACCAAATTATCCATTCATACCTGATCCATCTCTATATATATATATATATATATATATATATATATATATATAATTGAAGCAATTGCTGTCCGCGTGGACCCAGCAAGATTCTTCAAATCAAAGTTGTATTCACGCAGAGAAATCCAAACAAAGTAAGTTAATGACTTCATAACTGAGAACCAATGGGGGTTGATTCATTCGAATACTTGGTTTCGGTCTTGGTCGTCGTCTCTGTCTTTTAGTTAAGAAATTTCGTCCAAGTATTTACGATATCTAATAATTCTCCAAGCGCTACAAACGCGTAATAAGAGGTCAACTCATCTTCATTTTTGAGCTTCTTGTGGAGTTTTTATTTCAAAATTCCGCATAAACAATTCTATTTTCCAACATTGTAAAGTTGAGCTGACAAAGTATATAGTGAAGTGTTGTGTATGATCTAAGCATATAATAATATATACATCCATCCGCGATTAAACCTAATTATCGTATCTACAGTGAAAAATGGCGGAGGCTGCAATAACGTTCCTGCTGGAGAACGTGAAGAACCAATTGGTGGAGTATGCGAATCTGTCATCGGGGGCGGAGAAGGAGCGCAAGCATCTGCAGAGCGAGCTGGAGATGATGAATGCTTTCTTGATCGAATATGGCAACAAGGGAGAGAAGAGAGAAGTGTTCAGACAGATTGAGAGGCAGATCAGAGAGGCTGTGGACGAGGCGGAAGACACACTCGACGCCTGCCTCACGCAGAAGGCCAAAGCTCCTAGCCTTCTCAGCCCCAACATTAATATCGACTTGGCCAAGAAGGTGAAAGACCTGAGGCTAGAGCTCCAGCCTATATTTAAGCGGGCCATGAAGGGCTTGAAAGCGCTGCCAATCGCTGATGGTTCTGCTACAAGGCCAGCAACATCGGATAACTATAAACTCCAAAAGGTATTTCTGTTCTTATCATCTTGGTGCGTATGTTGTGTTTGTGTGGTCAACGCCAATTCATCATTCATTTTCATATCAACATTTGCTTTCCTCATATTAACTGCGGATCGGAAGAAAATTGTAACCAATTAATCTTTTTTTTAAAAGCTTTAGAGGCTGTTTCGTTTTATTTTCAATCCAGACACCTAACTATTTTTTTCAGTCAAAGTTGAAAGAAGTCTCTCTTATTCTCTTATGTCCGATGATTTGGTTTTCAGACATAAATAGGGAATACCATTCAAAATCAGGCCTATCAGTCTCGTAGGATCACGTTAATTAAGGTTGTTTTATCTATATATTACTAATTCATACCACCAAAATCGATATACAAATTAATTCCAACCTCAGAATGTCAACCAGTATCAAATATTCAAATATATATCAGTTTGTCTACATTTTATAATTATCATAATTTCTATATATTTATAAATGTATATATATATATATAACACAAAATATTGCTCTTAATGAAAATCAATCTATGAAAATCAATCTATGACCTTTGGCCTCTAAGATTATACTTATGTATACTTATTATAAAAGAACATTGTTTTATAAAGTTTGTTTTGCCTATTATATCCCTCCCTCCTATATATTTAACTTAAGGGTAATAGCGTAATTATATATGTATTATACTTATATATAAGAAATCTAAACATAATTATCTAAGTAGTAGATGCCATTAGAATTCTTCATCCACATATAAATTACTTCTTTTTGTATAGTAAATTTAATTAGGGGTTACACTTATATATTAATTATATTAGATTTTTTTTTCAGAATTCTTGGTAAAATTATGTGTACTTTAACCTCACATAAATATTGGTCTTTTTTTTCTATGGTGACAAACATAGATGACTCTTAATATATTAAATTAAATTAAATTATTATTATTATTATTATTATTATTATTATTATTATTATTATTATTATTTATTGTTTATATAGATGAGTTCTTTTCAAATTTATGAGTTTTCTAGAATTACTTTTTTAAAATTTATCCAAAGTTGATTAAGAAAATATATTAGAGTAATAAATATATATAACTATAAAAATGAAATTTAAATTGTACACATCAAAATTTAACTATCAAATTGATTCCTTTTATGTGCGAATGCATGTCATATTTTGCTACCTTAAATGTGGCTCCACTATCTTGATTTATAACTTTCAACATTCATAAATCTTAGGATACTTGAAAGCTGAGATACTGGAAATCTGAGAATGAGTATCATATGGTTGGAGACATATGAGTTAGTTTTCGAATAAACCTGATCCTTTATGGGTTGAAATTTAGTTTCTTACAATAGATGTCCTATTTTGTATCCCATTTTTTATTTTCATAGTATTTTCTCATTTTTTTACTTCAATTTTGATTTTGCATGTTTTAGTTAAATAATATAAAATTATTTTTTATCATTTAATTTTATTGTTATTAGTTAATAATTCATTATTAGGTTTGATAAATCCAAAGTTATGGTATATAATTTTTTAAAAAATTAACTCTTTAGTTAAATATGACTCATAATAATTATAGTAAATTTTATTTTATAAAAAAATATTATTAAAATAATAGATATAATAGTATGATATAGTGCTCACACAAAATTGTGGAGCACTACATCTCATCCCATCATTTACGTATTAGAACTTTCTAGAGAAAGTTATGGTTGAAAGTGTTATTTCGCTTAAACACGGAACTATTGTGTAGATTGTTATCTACTCACAGAGTAAAACAACGGAATAAAAAGTTTAAAGAACACTAAAGTTGAAACTTTTCTATATATTAAAATTATAATCCGTAGATGTCAATCTATGGAGAAATTTTCCAGTATAAGTATACAGTGTAAGTTACAAAAATCACTACTTTATCACATGATACTATCCAATTTGAGGTCATGATCTTATAGAGCACAGAATGGAGACAGGTCAGGCTTTCACTGGATAGTGGGTTTTTCCATTTTCATATCGTTCCTCATGGTACTCGTGTTATCATATCATAATCATCAACAGACACATCATTGATTAATTCATCCAAACCAAACTCCGCATTGATCTCACATGTTGTAATGTGAAAGATCATTCGTCTAAAGTAAACTTTACAGTACTTGTTAGATGTACAGTCACCAAAAGACTTGTCCATATTTGCATAGATATGACGAACTATACTTTTTGCATAAGGGAAAATGGTTGTAACAGTTCTAAGTAGTCATCGTACCTCAAGGAATTCAATGAGACTGTGTTGAGCAAATGATGCCTCGTCGATTTTCCACTCATTTAGGCACTTCAGGTGCTTAAACTGTTGCCACCTCTTCTGTATTTACTTGGAGTAAAAGTTGCTGGAGATGGCCCTTTTGACATCAATGTCTGAATCCGCGAACATTGAGGCATTCTTGGAGTTGGAGTCCTAGCTTTTCTGTTCTGAATATGGGCTTGGTAGTGCCAGCAAGGCTGTGTCAGGAACTGATTTCCCAACAACGTCTGGAATAGCAGTCTTAGCATCTGGTATGGTTATTTTTAGGGTGTTGCCTGTGTTTTCCTTCCTTTATGGATGTCTTCTCCATTCTCTCGAGAACATCACCCAGAGGTACATCCTCATCGCTTGATCTTAATAGTTGCTGGTCTAGCTCATCCTTCAATTGGTGTCAGATGTGTTGTCTTGAGAGTTCGATGAGTCATCGTGAGACTCTAAAACAAGACCCTTTAACTCTGAGGATGACTTTGACGTTGTCACTCTCTCAACGAAGGCATCAACCTCGGCAGTAGATTGTAAACCCTTCCCTACACAAGAGATGTTGTTTTTTCTTTGGAGATCTTTGACGGGAGAGACCTCTTTGGTGATTCATCTGTAATTTCCATGTGTACTGACGACTTTGGCCCTCCGAGATGTGGTTGCCTCGGGATTTGCTCGGACCTGATTGTGGCCTTCGTAGGTCGTTTTTGTTTCTCTCCTACATTCTTTTTCGGTGAAGCCCTAGGTTAAGAAAGCTCAACCTCGTCTAGATAAATGACTTAGAGAGGAGTTGGTTGTAGGGACGCTTCCTAGATGGCTATTGATTTTTCTGGTACTATCGTCAGTGTGGTCTCCAATGTTGGTTCATCTGTTAAACCACCAGTTGGTTTCTGTGTTGACTTCATTGCTTCTTGGAGTCGGGGTGAGCTTTAAGGGTGGAAATCGGTTCGGTTTCGGTTAATCGAACCGAAATTTTTGGTTAACCAAAACCAAACTACAAGAAATGTTGATACCAAATACCGAACCAGGCGGTTAACCGATTAACCAATCAGTTAAACCGGTCGATTTATCGGTTAACCGATTAACCATTTCATTTTAAAAAAAAACTCAATTATGCTCCAAGTAAGGATCGAACTCACGACCTCAGTGAAAATACAGGCACCTACCAAACTAAGCTGCGATAGTTTCTTGTTATATATTCATTTTAACTATATTTATAATTAATCCGTTATCATAAAAATAAAAATGTTGGCTTTCGCTGGATTCGAACACGGGCGAAAGGCTTAGGCTTACGCCCAAGCCAACTAATCTACAATAGAATTTGATAGAATAATATTTTGTAATACATATATATATACAGTAGTTTCAGTTTATTCAATATACCCATTCGGTTATCGGGTATACCGATAACCGATTTTTCTAAAATTTTGATACCAAATACCGAATCGATACAATTTTTTTGGTTATTCGGTTAACCGATAACCGAAAATTCGATTCGGTTATACAAATAACCGAATATTCAATACCAAACTTCCACCCTTAGTGAGCTTTTAAAATTTTTGGCTAAACCTACGAGAAGAGTTGATGTGGCTGGATCCAGCTCAAACAAAGGTTTAAAATACAAATTATTTGAGAGAGAGAGAGAAGCTGAAATGTTTTAGTTTTTGTAATAAGTAGAAAAAAACTGTAATCAGCATAGTGATATGATTTGTGTCAGATGCATAGCTTTATAGGCACGTCTCCAGATTTTCAGATAGGCATGAAGCAGATTTGATTTTCAAAAATAAATACATCTCATATAATACCCTAATTTCAACCATATCACAAACGAACAATGAGATATATATATATATAACTGCGAAAATAAGAGATAAAGATAGTTGTTGAGTTATATATAACTTTCGATGATATCTCCACAAAAATAGGGGATAGAAACAACTAGATCGAAAAATATGGGATTTAATCACAAATTTTTGGGGAATATTTTTCAGAATGTTATCTTGACATCTCCATAAACATAGGCCCAACTTATCAAAATAGCACATATAAATATAATCTCATGTAAAATTCGATTGCCCTTGTTGACAAAGGTGCATCACCGTAGTGTATATTGTGCCTCGAGTCTAGGCTTTCGAAAGCAATCATGGCTGCATCGTTTAGTAAGGTAGCATCATAGCCGCGAACGTCGTGTACCCAAACTACTTTGGTAATTTTTATATTACTAAATATTCTTCATCATGTTGAGCTGCCTTTTCAAAGAATATGTTAGATAATAATTCAGAACACATTAAGTGTTAACCACACACAAAGTAAAACATCGGAATTTAAGATTTAAATAACACTGAAGTTGAAACTTTTCTATAGATTAAAATTATAATCTGTAGATGACAATCTATGGCGAAAATTTTCAATATAAGTATACAGTGAAAGTTACAAAAACTCACTACTTCGGATACTTTGAGTCGAAAGCGAACTATAAAAACACAAAATACTTCCTCACAACACTCGTGTATAAACAACTGACACACTTTAAACAGTTAGAAGTTAAAAACACTCGTGTTATCGAAAATATTATGAAAATAGACTCAAAGAAAAGAACATATTTTTAGTAATATCTTCAAGGATTACGTGTCTGACTGCTGCCGATATACCTCTCTTATATAGAAGTTGAGAGGCTTTCTTTTGTACGTCTTGGACCATGTTTTTGGTCCACTATGATTGAGTTGGTCGTGGTAGTTAACAACTCCAACTAGCTCCTGAAAAATAGGAACCGAACAGCTGATTCCTTCATCCTTATCTCCTATGATCCGATTCTCATGTTTTTCGGTGTATTAACATAGCATCCAACTTAACATTCGTAACCAGCACACACCAAAGTGAAGAAATGACAAAACTCTAAACTAACTAATTTCATACAATGAGAAGACTTATTCAGAGTTAAACTAACATTGATTAATGCAACGTCCAGTCTTATGAGCCAACCTAACGGTCCATCCCGAATCTATTTTTTTGAAATTCACCTATATTTTCTTGGTCCATTCGTATTGATCAACCGACTTCAAACCGGATTTACATGCATTCCTATGTACCTCCTTAACTCTTATCACCAAAAAAAAAGTACTCATTTTCCAATGGGTGGTCTGCTGTGCGCGCCGTGCGCGCGGTGAGACCACTAATTAATTATTAAATTAATTTTAATTAAAAATTAATTAATTTAATAAATCTTAATTATAAATTAATAAATAATAATTTTAAATTAAAAACTCTAATTATGAATTAATAAATTTTAATTTTAAATTAATAAAATTTAATTGGAATTAATAACCATAATTATGAATTAATAAACTCTAATTATGAATTAATAAATCTTAATTTTGAATTAATAAATCCTAATTGGAATTAATAATAATTGTGAATTAATAAACCCTAATTTTGAATAATAAACCCTAATTTTGAATAATAAACCCTAGTCTTGAATTAATAAATCCTAATGAATTAATAAATCCTAATTTGAATAATATGTCCTAATTTTGAATTAATAAATCCTAAGTTTGAATTATAAACCCTAATTATAAATTAATAAACCCTAATTATGAATTAATAAACCCTAATTTTGAATGATAAACCCTAATTTTGAATTAATAAACTTTAATTATGAATTAATAAACCTTAATTGTGAATTAATAAATCTTAATTATAAATTAATAAACCCTAATTATGAATTAATAAAGCATTGGTGCACTAAGTTTTTATAGTGTATATTTAGTGTTGGTGAGTCATATGAATTAGGTTGACCTAGTGATTGTGAATAGAGAACTAAGTAGATTCAACAGTTTAAATGATTAAAAATAAAAATAAAACACTTTATTTTTAGATATTCTGTTTAATGACATTTAGTTTATACCACTGGAGTCGAAAAAGCTTTTATTGCAAAAAAGTATACAATTTTAGTGCAGTACAAATTTTTTAAGTTTGCCTAATTTCCATTTGACATTCCTTTTATCACTATTCAAATATCATATGGTTGATCAATGATTATTTTAATTTTGGCTGCACATTTTCTCATATTATGACACGTAACGGTACTTGACTTCACAGTGAAGATTTGAATATGGTTTTATTTTGGCAACATGCATTTTCGGGCTCTTTTAACCATTTATTTATGGGTTATTGGTGCATAAATACATCAATTTTATATCAATTTTGATTTTTTTACGTAATTTAAAAATTGTCACAAAAACTTTAGTTTTTTTATCACGATTTCAAATTCAGGCCAAATTATATCTAACTTGACATCTCAAAAATTTACTATGGACTAAACGATTAATGATATAAACGATATCGTAGAGAGAAGATATAAAACATCATTGTTCCATCAAAATAAATCAGATTTTTTTATTTCTATTATTCATCGCATCAACCTTCATTACAAAAATCAAGTTTTCTCGTTTGTTTCATCTTCTGGTTCTAGTTGGGATCGAAATAATCGATATCCTCTCTCTACGATGTTGTTTATATCATTGATGGTTTTATCTATGGTAAATTTTCGAGATGTCAAGTCAGATATAATTTGACTTAAATTTGAAATCATGGTAAATTCACTAAAGTCGTTAAATTTATATATTTTGTGACAATTTTTAAAGTTCGTGGGAAAAATCAAAATTGACCAAAAGTTGATATATTTATGCATCAATAACCCTTTATTTATTTGTAGTATTGAGTCTTCTTTTCTTTTTTTCTTTCTTTTTTTCAATTGCGTAACATCGAGTCGTTAACTCTTTTAGGAATTGAAAAACATTAACTAAAAAGTTATCTAGATAAAGGCTCTCATATATATAATTTGTTCGTCCAATTAATATGTTGCTCAACACACTATTGGCAAATTGAGTGTAGTGCAAGAACAAGCCATCAAGATAGCTTTTGATAGGATACGGCCCAACTACTAGGCACAAGCATCAGGCCCAATATAAATGGACCCGACATTAAGCTCGGCCCATGTGAGTTCGGCCCAAGAAGACTCATCGGCCAACTAAAACTCTAATCGTAATTGGAGACGTAGAAGATTCGGATGCATATCTAAAAGAATCCTTATGAAAGAAGACTTGGTATCAGAGTCAGAGTCAAACTCAACTTGGTATCAGAGTCAGAGTCGAACTCAACTTGATGGTTTATAAATAGAGGCTAGAATAGAAGAGAAAGATCATCTACTCTCAGATCGATCACTTGATCTACAATCCTCGTAATCACTCCTCATATTATCAATACACGAATACTCTCTCTCTCCCCGTGGACGTAGATCTTATTCATAGATCGAACCACGTAAATCCTCGTGTTCTTACTGCATTTATTACCCTGCTAAATTTAGATCGATCATTGCGCAAATGCGTGGGAAAGCGAAATTTTGTGTTTTCGATCAACCATCGTTTATGTGGAATCAATCACGACAATGCATACCGAAGTCACGATCCAGTCGCCGCCGGCAACAACGATGGCGGGCACGCCGAGCTCACTCGGGAAAAACCGGTCGAGAACTAACCTCGAAGGTCATGTCCAAACGATGATTTAACGGGCAATCCAATCTTGCATGAAGCGAGGATATCAAAGCGAAGCGAAATCGCAATAGTAACCAAGGAGCACCTCCGGCTCCACGGATAAACCTTGACGACGCCGTCAAGGGGTTCCTTGAGAAAAACAAGGAGAGTTTTCTCCAATACCTCAGCCACGCACAAGGTCGGCCGTTTCCCGAAGAGAGGAGCGCCGAGGCCTCGTCTAAACACAAGGCACCGCGACGAGGTGGATCCCCCAGCATTCAAGTCATGAGCGCTCATACCTCTGCACGCGTTGGAGCACAAACCAATCGTGCAAGGGACGAACAGCGCGGAAGAGGACGTCGCGATCGCCGCGAGCCCGGTCCTGGTTACCAAAACGAGTTCGGTCGACGAACTCTGCCCCACTCTCCAGAGGGCGGTTTCGACGGGTACGGGAGGATAGTCACCCCGTCCTCAAACGAAATACTCGACACCCCACTCCCAGACAAATATCGGGTGCCGAGCATCACCCCCTATGACGGACTAAGGGACCCGCAGAACTTTCTCTCGCAGTTCCAGTACAATATGATCAACCAACGCCTCGACACAATTCATATGTGCAAGCTCTTCCGGAGTTACTAGTCGACAACGCCACGGTGGTTCGACGATCTACCTCCCGGAGCATTGGTTCTACCGCGATCGATGAAGGCCTTCCATCGAAGGTTCTTCCGAAGGTCGAGTCAAAATGACTTCAGCACATCTCCTCACCGCGAGGCAAGACCGAACGAATCCATCAGCGATTTTATGACCGGGTTCAATAAGGAGGCACGAAGGTCGCAGACGTGAACGATCTCCTCATGATCTCGACCTTCGAGCGGCATCCCGCCGGGGCCTTATACAAAGAGATCGTGGCACGAACCTCGATCTGATGACAGAACTATGGCGCATAGCCGACCGGTTCGCCAAGGCGGACGAGGCCGACGAATGAAGCAAGCGAGAAGGCGAGCCCTCCGAAAAGGGAGAAGAGGCGAAGGACGAGGGAGACGGCCAAGGCCGAAGTGTGCTGGAGAGGATACGCCGCCTATAGAGTCCGAGCTCGGACCGCTGGCACCCTGAAAGACCTCAATACACCTTCGACGAAGCCAAGGGCGTAAATCTACTAACTCCACATGGATAAGTTCGAGAAGCCTCGACCAATGACGGAGGGGTCAAACGTCGAACTAAGGACAAGTCTTGTTCTTTCCATGAGGATTATGGACATGATATGAGGAGTGCCGAGACCTCATGGAAGATATCGAGATACTAGTACAAGACGGGTCCTGAAAAATACAAAGGGCGGGACCGACGAGTGGTTAATCTGAAGCCCCTCATCGAGGCCAGAAAAAGAGGAAACAGGCGAGAAGAGGGAATTGTGCCCCTCACAAGAAGACGAAGCACAACGAAGCCGAGGAAGGAGATGAAGACCCCCAGTACGACGGGTCATCTCTACCATCACGGTCTCCCCATGAGTTACGAAGTCCTTCACCAAGGCCGAGGTCCAAGTCCCCATACCAGTGAGCTGTCAACAAGAGGTTCGGGAGGACGAGGCAATTACCTTCTCCGAGGATGATCCAGCACTGCGGTGGTGCCCCACCAGACGCTACTGGTGATCCAGCGGTGATCGCCAACAAGTTGGTAAGATGCGTTTATATCGATAGTGGCGCAAGAAGCATCCTCTTCAAAGAATGCTTTGACAAGTTAGGAGTAGAGGCGGCGCCTCGCACAGCCCCGCTACCACTCGCAGCTTCAGATAAGAAGAGACACGCCCAGACGGGGTGATCGACCTGCCGTCACGGTAGGTAAGGCACCCACGAGCTCTACCAAAGTGGTACAGTTCGTGGTCGTGCCCATTCGCCATACAACGTTATACTTGGGCGAGGCGGCTAACGCAGAAGAGCGGTGTGCTCAACCTACCACCGACAATGAAAATTCCCACAAAGGGGATAGCCGTGATCCGGGAGACTGTATAGCTAAAGAATGCATGCAGTCGCCACGAGAGGTCTGAGGACTTCGTCCAAGACAACGCAAGCATAGCAATCAAAGAAACCCGAGGAGTTGGAACCGGAGAGGACGTCGTCGGCTCCAGAGAACTCAGTAGAGGAGGTCGCATTGTATGAAGACGAGCCATTCAAGGTCGTAAAAGTTAGCTCTACCGGTGTACCTCAACTAAGGAAACAGATCATCCAACTCCTAAGGGAATTCAGAGACGTGTTCGCTTGGTCACCCCTTGATATGACCGGGGTTTCACCATCTATCATCACACACCTTCTCAACATTGACAACAGCGTAAAACCAGTTCAGCAAAAGCAACGGATTTTTGCAGCCGAGCGGAATCAAGTCATCCACGACGAGGTGAAACAATTACTAAAGGCACGCATACTGTTCGAAGTCAAGTATCCGACCTCGATAGCCAACCCAATAATGGTGAAGAAAGGCGGAGGAGGGTGGCGAATGTGCATCGATTATACCGATCTCAACAAACATTGCCCTAAAGACTGTTACCCCCTTCCCAACATCGACAAGAAAGTTGACGCGTTGGTCGGGTACGAAGTCTTCAACTTCCTAGACATGTACAAGGGATATCACCAGGTCCTGATGGATGACGAAGATGCGGCCAAAACAACCTTCATTACAGATTTCGGAGTCTTCGCATACAAGAAGATGCCGTTCGGACTCAAGAATGCAGGGGCCACCTATCAAAGGATGGTAGACAAAATATTCCAGCCCTACATAGGACGGAATGTGGAAGTGTACGTGGATGACATCGTCGTCAAGAGCATTGAGGAGGCCGCATGTGTTGCCGACCTCAGGATCGTCCTCGGCCTACTCAGAAAAGTCAACCTAAAGTGAACCCCGTAAATGCACGTTTGCGATTCGGTCAGGAAAATTTCGGGATGTTGGGTTTCAAGAAGGTTTGAAAGCCAATCCATCCAAGGTTCAAACCATTGTGGAGATGAAGATGCCAAAACAATCCACGACGTACACAAATTGACAGTCGCATTGTCGCGCTCGGCCGTTTTCTTCGAAGTCGCAGATAAGCGCCTACCCTTCTTCAAAATACTCAAAAGGCTCGGAGTTCTCACGGAATGACATACACGAGTCCGCCTTTGAAGACCTCAAGAACTACCTCACCAAACCGCCCACACTATCCGTCCCAAAAGAATGAGAGGTCCTTTCCTATACCTCCGCCTCGGACGAAACCATAAGTGCAGATCTTGCACGAGAGGAAGGACGCCAACTCCCGTGTATTTCATCACCGAGCATTAAAATGACCGAAACAAGGTATCAACATTTGGAGAAGCTTCATCACCGGCATTAATAAATCTTTGCAAGAAGATTACGCCATACTTCCATGCACATCCCATACAAGTCCTCATCGATCACTTACTTGGCAAGTATTGACGGCCGTAAGCCTCGTGGAGAATCGCGAAGTGGGCAATTGAATTAGGCGAACACGACATATCTTTTTGCCCTCGTCAAGCCATCAAGGGTCAAGCTCTAGCAGACTTCCTTGTCGAGGCTAACTTCGCCGAGATACCGAAGCCCAACGAGTCCGTATCAGACAATGCCGAAGCCGAACCAATAGATAAAACTCCAGAGGATTGCTGGCAAGTCTACGTCGACGGGGCTTCGGGGAAGACAGGTAGCGGAGCGGGTATCCTACTCTTAGGACCAGATGGACAGGAGATCACCTATGCACTTCGGTTCGCGTTCAAAAATACAAACAACGAAGCGGAGTACGAAGCTTTAATTGCGGGACTTCTCCTAGCTCAAAGCCTCCAAGTACGAGCCGTGCAAGTTCACAGTGACTCTCAAGTCATAGTAAGTCACATGTTGGGAAGGTACGAGGCAAAAGGCAACAGGCAACAGGATGAAGAAATACCTTGAAAAAGCCAAAAACCTACAACAAGCTTTCTCATACTTCCAGTTAGTTCGCGTCCCAAGGGAGCAAAACAATCGAGCTGACGTACTAAGCAAACTAGCCTCGGCGTCGACGAACTCGCCAGTCGAAGAAATCCGGAGCAGGAGTATAAGAGATGACGACGATTGCACGACCGAGGTCAACATAGTATCTGACGACGAACCTAATCGGATGACTCCCATTCAAGAATACCTGGAAAAGGGCGAGCTACCCCATGACAAGCTCGAGGCCAGGAAGATCTTGAGCAAATCTCTGCGATATACGCTTGAACATGGAATTCTCTATAGAAAATCATATCTCCAGCCTCTCCTAAGGTGCCTAGGTCCGAACCGAGCTAACTACGTACTACGAGAAGTACATGAAGGATCGTGTGGAAGTCACATCGGACCCCGCGCCTATCGAAGAAAGTCGTGTGATGGGGTACTATTGGCCGACAATGTTCCGGACTCAATCGATCTCTTGAAGAAATGTCGAAGTGCGAATCCATGGAAGCGTGCGAGGCTACCTCAAACCGACCTCGCCAAAGATGCAAAGTCCTTGGCCATTTATGCGATGGGGATCGACATCGTAGGCCCTTCGCAAAGCTCCGGGCGCTTCAATTCCTAATTGTCGCAATCGACTATTTTACGAAGTGGGTGGAAGTTCAACCCTTGGTAAGGATCACAAGCAAAACGCCTCAACCGTGCGGAAGAACATCGCTTGTCGCTTGGCATCCTCATGTCCTTATTTTTATAATGGGACACGGTTCACGGATAAAGTATTCAAAGAATGGTGTCAAGAGCTTGGATCCAGTGAGTTCACTTGGTAGCTCATCCTCAAGCAAATGGTCAAACCAAAGTCACCAACCGGACAATCGTGAAAGGACTCAAGACTCGCCTTGACCAAGTAAAGGGCGATTGGGTGGAAAATTTACCGCAAGTCCTATGGTCGTATCGTACAACACCTCGGACATCAAACGGAGAAACACCCTACAGCTTGGTATATGGGACCGAAGCAGTGATCCCTGCAGAGATCGGTATGCCGAGCCCCCGTACCATTCACTTCTCCGCTGAAGCCAACAATGACAATCTACGATCTGCTCTAGATTTACTCGAAGAAAAAAGAGACCTCGCCTATATCAGAGAAGCTCGGTATAAGCAACAAGTAGCTCGGTATTACAACCAGCGTGTCAAATACCGACAATTCCAAGTAGGCAACCTCGTACTTCGAAATAATGATGTCAGTAAAGCCGCCAAGCTCGGTAGACTGGAAGCCACATGGGAAGGACCGCACAGTGTCAAGTCCCGGAAAAGGGTCATACAAGCTCGCTCATATATCCGGGCAGCAAATACCCAGTATGTGGCACATCATTCATCTGAAGAAATATTTTGCATAAGTGTCAAAACTTGAGTCTGTCGTGTCATTGAGTCTGTTCGGTCGTGGGTCTTGTTCTTTTTGTACGTCGGTCTTCGTTAATAAAATCTTTTCTTTATTTATTTTGTTTGTCTTGCATGTTTAATTTGCCACTTATGCATACTATATCTTCTCCATTTTACTATACCCTCGACGGAGGATAGACTACCTTCGTTTAATACGAGGACGAACTAAACGCGCGTGAGGGGACCACCCCTAGCGATAAAACTTGCCAAATAAGGAACCAATACCTCCGTTTATTTCGGGGAAGAGGGGACCACCCCGAGCGATAAAACTTTCCAAAACAGGAACCAATACCTCCGTTTATTTCGGGGAAGCGGGGACCACCCCGAGCAATATTTCTTGCCAAAACAGGAACCAATACCTCCGTTTATTTCGGGGAAGCGGGGACCACCCCGAGCAATATTTCTTGCCAAAACAGGAACCCATACCTTCGTTTATTTCGAGGATGAATACCTTCGTTTATTACGAGGACGAACTACCTTTGTACGAGGACGAGCTACCTTCGTCTAAACAAGGACGACCTATCTTCTTATTGGTTACGGTAAGAAAAGGCGGTGTTCTCGAGGAGTTAACACGAAGCAAATAAAATAATTTTATTTCAAAGTATCTGGTTTATACATTACGAGGACGAAGAGGCCCGGGAGGCCGGAAAAGTGAGCCAATCCCAGAAAATCGGGATTCAACAGAGCATCTATACTAATCCTACCTCTACCTCGTCCTCGATCTACGCTAAGAGCCTGCCAGATCGACCTCGGCCACCGACGACGCAGCTCGCTAGATCGACCTCGGCCGCTCGATGACGCCCGACCTCGGCCCCGAGGGCTTTCGCCTCCTCGGCAATGAAACGCCTCTCGAGCTAGCCACCCGAGAAGACATATCCGGAAAAAGAAGAAGTCCTAGCAGATGGAGAAGCTTCAAGCAGATGCTCGAGCGGAAGAAGGCTCGATGGTCGAATGAAGCACGCGTCGAGGAAGGGACGACGTGCCGCTACAATCTCAGATAAGTCAATCTTCTTCAAATCGTCATATTGCTCTCAAAATTGCCGTGAGTCCCGCCATACCTTCTCTTATACTCCGGCACCGCACTTTGAGGTCGAAGACCTTAGCCCGGCCTCGAGATGGTCATTCCACCTTGTCGGTGAATAAATGCCTCGTACTCGGCGTGTCTCTAAGATCGGTTTCGCCTTATCCTCCGCAATCTCGAGCTTCTCCTCACTTTCCAAAATCCGAGCATGAAGTTCATCCAATTTCTCAGGATGCCCTAAGCTCGACTTCGCCTCCTCCCGCACACGACCGAGCTTGTTTTCTAAACGAAGGACTTCGCCTCCTTATCTTCGAGAGCCCACGTCAAGACTTCGATTCGACCACCTGGAAGCATCGTGCATATCGAGAAGATCGAACACAAAGACGAAATCATTCAACTGAACGACGGATTTTATTAAAGCCTTTAAGGCAAATCAAAAGCGACATCCTAATGATGACGTATTTACAAGTTTGATCTACAGAAAAAAAAGGGGGGAGGATCAATTGACCCATCCAGAAGCCTCCAGGACACGCTCAGCCTCAGCCTCCCCCTTCTACGGGATCCCCTGAGCCCCGGCGCCCTCCGCCGTCGTGGCCGCCGTCTCCCCAGAACCCTTCGTAAGGTCGGCCATCAAGGCTTCGATCATGGGATCGCGATCCACCGGAAAAGCACGGACGGACTCCGCGGTCAGCAAAACGGAGGACGAGGTCAAGCTCTGCAGCACGGGCAAATCCTTCAGGCCGCGACCCAGGACCTCGGCATACGCTCGAACCAGGGCGTCGTCCTCTGTCGCCTCATACCCATACTTGGACTTATCCAACTCTGGGTAATCCTCGGCGAATTCATCGATGACATCCGCCATCGCTACTGCTCAAAGACCGCACCACATCGGCAATCATCCTGCAGAAGCCCCAGGAGAATAGCCTCCGCAGCGCACGAGCATCTGTCCTCGCGAGGTCGCCACCGACCTCCGTCGCCGCTTCCTCTACTCGCCCTCAAACAATCGCGGCCACCTCCGCCGCTAGGGCTGTGCATCAGTCGGTCGGTTCGACCGACCGACCAAAATTTCAAAAACCGAAAACCGAACCGAATTGAACTTTTCCGAACCGAACCGACCGATCAGAATTGTCGGACCGACCGAAAACCGAACCGAAAAAATCGATCGGTTTCGGTCGGACCGATAAACCGACCGAACTATGTATATATATCACATGAGCTAGTTCAAGAAATTCACAGAACCATGCCTTTGAAAGTAACAATAATAATTTATTAAAAAAAAGGTGAAGTTTACCAATTGCAGTCTGCAGAGGACAAAAAAAAGCTTAGCTTTTCATTGAATTTGAAAACCACAAAGATAACCTTTTGCACACAAAAACGAAAAGGTATACACAAACAGAAAAGGTATAAACCATTAGCCCGGTCTTACCATCGCCTCCACTCCATTCAAACCCATAATTCCATTCTCACGCATAAACATTCCGGAGGATGAAAACAACTAGATTTTTAATTTAGATCAACGTGGAATCATACTTGATAGGGATTGAAGACTCACTACTCGAACAAAGATATACGCAATAATTGCATCATGAATCACTTCATGGAATAACTAACTCTCTTAAGATATTGGAAAACAAATGCTTTTGTAAGTAAGTTTAACACTGTCACCCAAATGCCCATCATATATAGCGAATAGCCCCAGCTCCCGACCTCGATCGTACAAATTTGGCGACATGGTAATCCTCCATAGGATGATTGGCCTTCCCTTTACTAAACTGAAACCATACTGCGGTCCCTCGATGGCTCCTTCCCGCCAAAGCCACCCGATCGAAGAGAATGAGAAAATCAAATTAAAAATGGGAACAAACTGTGTTGGATTGTAGAGTGATAAAATAACCATGATAAAAAATGAAACATGAGTAAGTTACCTCTAATCAACGATCTTTGGAAAGGCAGAAGGAGGAGGCGTCGAGGCGGTAGGATCGTGGGAGGAGGCGGTGGACGGCGTCACGGCGATGGAGGAAACCGTGAGGACTGAGGAGACGGTAGGAAGGCGGCGACGCGGCTTTGAGGGAGTGAAATGAGAGGAGGAGGCGTTAGGGAGGCGGCGGCGCCGACTGGAGTGGCGGTGGGAGGAGGCGGCGGACGGGTGGGAGGATGAGGCGGCGGACGACTTGATTGAGAAGCAGAATGGGGGACTGGTGGGAGGGACGGGAATGGGATACACATTAGGGTTTATTTCAGTTTTTTTAATTAAGTATATGTATATTAATGTTAAATAAATAAATATATATATATTAATAGTTTCGGTTCGATTCGGTTACCGACCGAACCAAAACCCGTAACCTGTAATCAACCGAAACCGATTTCACCAAACTTTATAAACCGAACCGCCAACCGAATATTTAAAATCGAATCGAACCGACCAAAACCGATCGGTTCGGTCGGTTTTTCGGTCCGGTTCGGTTCTCTTGACATGCCCTATCCGCCGCCGCCCTTGCCGCTCCGCCGCCCGCCGCCACAACCGCTTCCTCCGGATCGCATCCCGAGCCCGGGCTTCGGCCTCAGAAACCTCATGGACGAGAAGAGTCTTTTCCTCCTCCATCTCCTGCGCGTAACGAGACACTCCGTCGAACTGGGCAACGGCGCCTCTCAAATACTCCATCACGAGAGTAGACGCTCCGGTCACGAAGGCAGACGCCTTAGCCAGTTCGGCAGATACGGCCTCGATCCCCTGTATAATGACCAACCGAGTCAGAAGATACCATAATTATGCTATCTAAATATGCATACGAACGAATACGTCACCTCAGGGAAAGCGCGGGGTGCAGGTTGAGAACCAATGATCTCGACCTCGGGATCGGAAGCAGTCGGGACATCGGTAATCGTGCGCTTGAGCCTCTTCAAACGCCTCAAAGGCTGAGGCGAGGAGGATTTCTCAGAGTCTCCACCCCTCTCAGAGGTTTCCTGGACGACATCCTTCATCTTCAAGGATGGCACCCCAGAGCTCGGCCCTTTCCCCGCCTCAGAGCTCGGCCCTTTCCCCGCCTCAGAGCTCGGCCCCTTTCTCTTCTTCTTCCTGTCGGCGACCAAATTCACTACAATGAGGAAAACAATACGTAAATACATAAACGGAAAAACATCCAAGCAACAAAAATGGAAGAGAAAGAGGGGCCTCACCCCTCGCCGACTCCACTGCAGCAGTAGGGTCATAAGGGCTCAGCCCCGCATCCGCAAGCTCGGCCTCGGAAAAGACTTCGTCCACAAGGCCAATCATGTCTAAGGATTGCTCAAAGCTACCGAAGTCATAGTCCGTAGCCATATCTCGACAGCCGCGGTTCCGTGCAAACCGAGGCGACCAGGAAACGACAAAAGAAAAATTTCTGGTGCCAGTTGGAAACTTTGGACTTCGTTTTTAATTTAAAATTACGACGAGGTGTCAGGTAATACCACCCCCCGCTGAACTTCAACTGAAAATACCTAAGGACGAGTCCTAAGGTCAAAGGAAATTGGTGGCGATGAGCAAAGACGCCTAGGCCAGTCAAATGACGAAAGGAGTTCGGCGTCAACTGAGCTAAAGGAATGGCGAACAGTTGCTTTAACTCAACATATATAGGAGGATAAGGAAGACGAAGGCCATTTTTAAGCTATCCTCATATACCGCGACGTAACTGTCGGAGGAGCACAAGCCCTATCCTCCTTCTGGGAGCAATAAAACCAAGGATTCGGGATATGAAAAGTAGACGCGAGTTCTAGTCTAACTGAGGCATCTAAAATTGAAGAAATCAAAGAAACTCTACCAGCATCTACCAAAAATGGAAAACACACTTTACGTATGAAGGGGGGGAGGTCAGCAAAAGTATAAACATCCCTATCCACAGAATCGTGTGACGAATACTCGATTAAAGCACGGTTACCCTCGCCGTGAGATTCAGAAGAAGACGAAGAAGAGGAAGCCATAGCTTACTGGTTTTTAAGATCGAGGATGATAGCGTTGAACCTCGCGCAAACGGTAATGGCGGAAAGGAACTTTTAGACTACGTAAAGTTTCGTAGAATTTGAAATTAGAAATGTGCAAAGTGATAGGCGAAAAGGCGTATCAGGGAAGTTATTCCCCCAATATGCACTTTATCGAGAATCCAACCGCTGCCGCATTAAATGCTAACAAGGCGTCCCGTGTGCAACTTCGCATAACGCCTCGTCGGTGAAGTCGATCAAGACTTCGCATAACGCCCGTCGTGAAGCCGATCGAAGACTTCGTATAACGCCGTCGGTGAAGTCGATCAAGACTTCGCATAACGCCGTCGTGAAAGCTACCAAAGACCTCGGCATAACGCCGTCGGTGAAGTTACCAAAGACATCGGCATAACGCCGTCGGTGAAGCCACCAAGACTTCAGCATAACGCCGTCGGTGAAGCCGCTAGAAGACCTCGGCATAACGCCCGTCGGTTACCAAAGACCTCGGCATAACGCCTCGACAGTGAAAGCTACCAAAGACCTCGGCATAACGCCGTCAGGTGAAGCCGGCCGAAGACTTCGCATAACGCCTTCTGTGAAAGCTAACCCAAAGACCTCGGCATAACGCCTCGTCGGTGAAGCCGGCCAAAGACCTCGGCATAACGCGCCGTCGGTGAAGCGGTTACCAAGACTTAGGCATAACGCCCGTCGGTGAAGCCACCAAAGACTCGCATAACGCCTCGTCGGTGAAGCCACCAAAGACTTCGACATAACGCCGTCGGTGAAGCGGCCAAAGACTCGACATAACACCTCGTCGGTGAAGTCGAGCACCAAGACTTCGCAAAACGATCGGCAAGATATACAAACAACAAGACATGACCTCGGCAGACGCTTCTACAGTGGCCACGACATACGATTTTGGCGGAATGCCTCACACGGGGACAAGCCAGCGACATACGACTGGAGAACGCCGGCAGGGTAAAGCAGCGACATTCAACTCGGCAGATCAGACAGACGCCCACCCGCCAGACTACGAATTCCGGCGAGGCGATCGCCAACCACCGCTCCTCCATCACAACCTCACTTCTACGCCTTTTGGGGATATGATAGGATACGCCCAACTACTAGGCCCAAGCATCGTGCCCAATATAAATGAGCCCGACATTAAGCTCGGCCCATGTGAGTTCGGCCCAAGAAGACTCCTCGACCAACTACAACTCTAATCGTAATTGGAGACTTAGAAGATTCGGATGCATATCTAAAAGAATCCTTATGAAAGAAGACTTGGTATCAGAGTCAGAGTCAAACTCAACTTGGTATCAGAGTCAGAGTCGAACTCAACTTGATGGTTTATAAATAGAGGCTAGAATATAAGAGAAAGATCATCTACTCTCAGATCGATCACTTGATCTATAATCCTTGTAATCACTCATCATATTATCAATACACGAATACTCTCTCTCCCCGTGGACGTAGATCTTATTTATAGATCGAACCACGTAAATCCTCATGTTCTTACTGCATTTATTACCCTGCTAAATTTAGATCGATCAGCTTTATATACACACATAGCACAATATCATTATTGGAATTAGTTAGAATCTGTTAGGACAAATGTAAGAAAGATATATTAAAAACAACAAATACAAACACAAGAATTACGTGGTTCACTAACGTTGTGTTAGCTACATCCACGGACGAAAAAGAGGAATTATATTGATCGGAGATTACAGAATTACAGAGCAGACGTATGATAATTGATATCTAATTTTCTCTCTAGACGGCTAAGGAGGAGACTATATATTCTTAACCTACTTGGCTTAACAGACTGGGCTCAGAAAATAGGCCCAAAACTGAAAACTGATGCAGGCATCCAAACAGAATCAAACTCGCACAAGTTTAACCAACGTACATGATTGACGATGTTAGCATAAATCGTAAGGTAGGATTACTTTTGCTGCATTTGAGTTCATGTGGCCACTTGAGACCAAAATTAAATTATTGATTTCCAAGAATAGTTATTACTGATTTAACACTTATCCATGTCTAGGAATGCAAAAACTGCCCATTAGCTGAGTATCTAACCTCCTAATTTGTACGCAGACACATGTTTTGAGAGAAGACAATGTAGTTGGTTTCGCAGACGAGGAAGCCACTCTGATGAAATATTTGGATCAAAAAACAGAGGATCTTGATGTTATCTCCATCGTGGGCATGCCTGGTCTTGGGAAGACCACTCTTGCCAGGAAGATCTATCGACACCAAAATCCAATTTGAATTCCCAACGGTGATTTGGGTGAATGTTTCTCAAGAGCTCAACGCGAGAGAGGTGTTCCTCACCATCCTCAAGAAGTACACTGGCGAAAACATGTGGAGCAAGGAAGACTGGGTGTTGCCCGGTTTAGTTCGTCAGCATCTTGAGAGGGAAAGATTCATAATTTTCTTGGATGATGTCTGGACTGTCGCAGACTGGCGGCGGATCGAAGTCGCCCTGCCAAAGAACAATAAATTGGGAAAAGTTGTTATAACAAGTCGCCATGTGAGAGTGGGTTCCTGCAACAGACAGCCCCACAAGCTGCGTTTCTTGAGTTTGGACGAAAGCTGGGAGCTTTTCCAGCTGGAAGTATTTGGTAAGAATAATTCTTGTCCACCGGAGTTGGAGGGGCTCGGAAAGGGTATAGCCGAGCAGTGTGGAGGAGTGCCTCTTGCTGTAGTTGTGATTGCAGGAATTCTTGTTGAAAATTGTGGTGAGAGGAGAGATTTATGGGAGAAGGTATTCGATAGTTTAAGGGCGTATCTCCAAGTTGATAAAATGAGACGCACTGAATACATTATTTCACTGAGTTACGACAAATTGCGTCATGACTTGAGAGATTGCTTTCTGTATCTAGGGATGTTTCCCCAGGACACTGATATCCCCGCATGGAACCTGATACGATTGTGGATTGCAGAAGGATTCATACAAGAAAATCGGGGGAGGGACTTGGAGGAGGTGGCTGAGGACAATCTGAATGATCTTGTAGCCAGGAACTTAGTCATGGTTGAAAAAACCAAGGCCAACGGCGATATCAAAACATGTCGTGTTCACAACATGATTCGAAATTTCTGCCAGAAGGAAGCAGCATGTGCAAATAAGAATCTGTTTCAAGAGGTGACGAAGACGAGGGACGGTGTATTTGAGCCTGAGATAGTGAACCATCGCCGCCTGTGTATTCATTCCAATGTGATGGAATTCCTCCACAAGAAACCAAAGGGTCCTGGAGTCCGCTCATTTGTTTGTTTCTCCAAGGAAACGATCCTCTTGCCAACAGAGTACAGTGCCTTAATCTCTGACGCCTTTGATTTGCTCCGGGTTTTAGACTCCACTCCTCTCAGATTCACCAAATTCCCCCGGAAACTCCCCAACCTAATACATTTGAGGTATATTACTCTCTCCGCCACCGAATGCAGATCTCTCCCTCAAGCTGTCTCCAAGCTCAAGAACCTACAGACCATCAAGATTGACACCATGAGTCGTGAGATCAAAGTGGATATCTCGAAGATGACGAAGCTAAGGCATTTGAAGACCAAAGCAGCTATTTGTTTGAATGAGAAAGGTGGAGGTGGAGAGAATCTTCAGACACTAAGTAGATTATTGATTGAATATTGCAGTGATGAGTTGTTCGATAGGACCCCAAACCTAAAGAACTTGGGGATTCGGGGGGACATAACCGAACTCGTGTACGCAAACTACTTGGAAATCTTGGAACGTCTTGAAAAGTTGAAGCTAGTGCACGACTTATTCCCACACGCGGCGAAAAAGCCGTTGCATCGCCTTCCTCACACGACAGGTTCCCGCCTAAGCTAAGGATGCTGACGCTGTCGTCTACGTACTTGGATTGGACGGAGATGACGACCTTGGGAAGCCTGCAAAATCTGGAGGAGCTCAAGCTCAAGGAAATGGCGTTCAGGGGGACGTTGTGGGAAGCGCAAGGCGGCGGCTTTCCTCTTCTTGAGACCTTGCACATTGCGCGGACTGATTTGGAAATATGGACTGCAGCTTCAGCTGATCCCTTCCCCAAACTCAAAAATCTCATACTTAAGAACTGCGAGAGACTTCAAGAGATCCCATCTCTAGTGAGGAAGGCGAAAAGCCTTCAGTTCGTGGAGATTGAACGTGTCACGCAAGCGCTAGTTGATTCTGCCAAGAAAATCGAGGAGGAAAAGCAACAAATGCAAGATGGCGATGTAAGAGCTGAAAGTAAATGTAAGCTCAAAATTTCTCCTGAGGATCGATCATCAAGCCAAGGGTGGCAATGCGTCTGAATTTAAAGAAAAAAAAGGATTAAATAATATTGTTAGTTCCATTTGGGACAGAGCCGTACATTCAAAATAAAAAAATTGCTCAAGAAAAAGTTGCTACTTCAGAAATGCACCTTTCAGTTCCATTTTGTTATAGATCCACAATGTAAATTGAAAATACAAAATTCAAGTGAAACAAGCTTACATAAGATTGGGCAAAAAGTAGAAATACAAGTTTTGAACAAAATTTAAAATCGGTAAATCAATTTCAAAAGCAGTTCCAAAATCAATAAAGCAAACCCAAAAAAAGCATCTTAAAAAAAGACCATCGGACATTCATAGGAAAGGAAAACAAAGACCATCAAAACTATGATGAAAGAATAAATTTCAGAAAAAACAGTGGAAAGAAATGGAGAGAATAAAAATTTAAAATATAGAAGTGTTGAAAAAATATGATTTCTCATATGAATTTATTTAATAGAGGTGGTTAAAAACAATTAGAAGTAGTTACTACACATATTTTCACATGAAAAAGCATTGTACATCTTCACGAAAAGACATTTTCTTCTCTATAAACCCATTTGGAAGACATTCAAAATTTATTTATCAAATTAATTCCTTTTACGTGCGAATGCATGCACGTCATCTTTCGCTACCTTAAATGTGCCCCCTATCTTCAAATATAACTTCCAACATTCATAACTCTTAGAAGTTAGAATACTTGCAATCTGAGAATGAGTGTCATATAGTTGGAAAGATATGAGTTAGTTTTTCAATGCCTCTGACCATTTATGTATTCGAGCTTTGTAGAGAAAGCTATGGTCAAAACATTGATTAATTTAACGTCCATTCAAGTGAGCCAATCCAATGGTTTATTCTTGTTCTATATCTGTTAGCTATCTATCCTGAATCTATTTGAGGTTGTAGATATTTTACCAAAACCCATCTTTTTCTTGTTATATTCATATTAATCCACCAATTTCAAGCCGAATGGACATGCATTCCTATTTACCTCCTTGACTCCATCACCAAAACACAAAGTACTCACTTCCAAATATGTAATCATATATGGTTGATTTATTTTAATTTTGGCTGCACGACCTCAATATTATGAGAGCTCTAACACGATGAGACGCACGACGGTACTTGCATGACTTAATTGTGAAGATGTAAATATGATTTTAGTTTGGCAATATGCATTTGCTGGCTCTTTTAACAATTTATTTTCTGTAGTATCGAATCGTTAACTCGTTTTAGGAATTGAAAAACTATTAGTAAAAGTTTATCTAGATAAAGGCTCTCATATCATATATATAATTTCTTCGTCCAATTAATATGTTGCTCAACACACATAGCATTATATCATTATTGGGTTCAAAGTCGCACACGTTTGACCAACGTACAGGATTGACGATGATAACATAAATGGTATGGCCACTGAGACCATAACTAAATTATTGAGTTTAGAATTTCCAAAATAGTTGTATTACCGATTTAACACTTTTCCATGTCTAGGAATACAAAGATTCTGAGTATCTAACCACCTAATTTGTACGCAGACACATTTGTTGAGAGAAGACAATGTAGTTGGTTTGGCAGACGAGGACGCTACTCTGATGAAATATTTGAATCAAAAAACAGAGAAGCTTGACGTTATCTCCATCGTGGGCATGCCTGGTCTTGGGAAGACCACTCTTGCCTGGAAGATCTATCGACACCCAAATATCCAATTTGAATTCCCAACGGTGATTTGGGTGTATGTTTCTCAAGAGCTCAACGCGAGAGATGTGTTCCTCACCATTCTCAAGAAGTTCACTCGCGAAGACATGTCGGGCAAGGGCGATATGGAATTGATCTGATTAGTTCGGTCTCATCTTAACAAGGGAAGATTCTTGATATTCATCGATGATGTCTGGACTGTCCAAGACTGGCAACTAATCGAAGCTGTACTGCCAAACAACAACAGATTGGGAAAAGTCGTTATAACAAGTCGCCATGTGAGAGTGGGTTCCTCCAAGAGGATGTTCTAAGGTCACAATTGATGACAAACATCAATATTCCATTAACTCTTAACATCAAGAGTTGGAAATGAAAAGCCAAAGGCCATGAACCTCATTACTAGCAATTCCACTCACAACCCATTAACTTCCAACATCTCCATCGTGGGCATGCCTGGTCTTGGGAAGACCACTCTTGCCTGGAAGATCTATCGACACCCAAATATCCAATTTGAATTCCCAACGGTGATTTGGGTGTATGTTTCTCAAGAGCTCAACGCGAGAGATGTGTTCCTCACCATTCTCAAGAAGTTCACTCGCGAAGACATGTCGGGCAAGGGCGATATGGAATTGATCTGATTAGTTCGGTCTCATCTTAACAAGGGAAGATTCTTGATATTCATCGATGATGTCTGGAAGCTGTACTGCCAAACAACAACAGATTGGGAAAAGTCGTTATAACAAGTCGCCATGTGAGAGTGGGTTCCGGCAAAAGACAGCCCCACAAGCTGCGTTTCTTGAGTTTGGACGAAAGCTGGGAGCTTCTCCAGCTGAAAGTATGGTAAGAATAATACTTGTCCACCGGAGTTGGAGGGCTTCGGAAAGCCTTCGGCTCCTGGAAATTGAACGTGTGTCGAGAAAACTAGTTCAATCCGCCAAGAAAATCGAGCGGATAAACCAAGATATGTAAGATGGCGATGTCAGAGCTGAAAGGGGAGGATTTAAGCTCAAAATTTCTCCTGAGGATGCATCATCAAGCCAAATGGACGGCAATGGATCTGATTCCCCATCACACCTTGAGGAACATAATTGGGCAGTAAACCTACTAGTATCCATTGCCATCCCTTATCTAGCCCAAACTAATAGATCAGAAGGTACATTAATTCTTATCAGTCTAGGATTTTCAGATCATATAGGCCTAAGCCGCATAATGATCACATAATGCTCTATTTTTATTTGTGATCATTATGCAGGGTACAAAGATCAAGATTAAAAAAAAAAAAAAGAGAGAGAACAGATTTTCAATTTGGTTGGAGCCACAATCTAATCAAAAGATGAAGACAATAAAGAGAAAACAAATAATCAATTTGGGTGGAGCCACAAGCTAAGCTCTCTCCTGGCACAATGTGGCTAGAATGCTGGATCGATCGCTTGCAAACTGCTGCATTTCTTTTCTTCGATTTTTCATATATGTATTTTCAGTTATTTTCGTGCGAACTCTTGCTTGCAATGGCAATCAGTTCGTAAGGCTTTGCTTGAAATCAGTTGCAAGTCTGCAATTTACGATCACGCTTTATTTTCATGTACAAGTACGCAAGAGAAAAGTGAAATTTACTATTTAATACCCAAATCCTGTAACACGACCCCTTCCAAATCCAAGTGCGTGGCCTGCATATCTCCTCCATGGATGATTGTCCAAGCTTCAAGAAGTTCTGTTGTGTTATAATGTATCACAATATTATTTTCGCTACAATTTAGCTCATATATATGAGCCGGGAGCTGGAGCTGAGGGTTCGCATTTGATACCGAAAAATAATTGTACAATTCAAGAATTTTTTAGATCCACACCAATTAACTACACTGTACAACTCTTCAAACTAGCACTCGTTAAAGGGAATGAATGAATTAATCAAATACAAACCACAAAATTGTACCATTTACAAGCGAAGGCGAGATAAGCTGATAATAGTAAACGACCCACACCAGAAAGAAAATGAAAAAATCGAAGGAATCACAAATGGGCAAAGAATTTCAAGCAACAATCAAAATCTTATCTCAGAAGAAGCTACAAAGACGCAGACTCAGCGTGTACTGTACTCTGCAAGGCCAGAAGAAGCGGATGTCCTCCAAGCACAAACAGCAATTTGGAAGATACCAAACTCCAGCCACAACGCGAAAACTTGAAAAACCAAAAGAAGTCACCTACACAGCAACTGTAAGTAAATAAGGTACCATGCATTTAAACATTTCTACAAACTAATGATTTTTTTAATAGAGCACGTGAACATAAGATTCAGCCCGATACACCCCAGCCACCCATAGAAATAATGAGAAAGACGGGTAGTTCGCGAATGAACTAAGTAAAACCCATGTTAGAATGGTTTTAGAACTTTCAAGAGCACAAGGTGGGATTTAATTAAGTTTAAACTAATTAGATAAGCATCTTGTATGACATAATGCAGGTCAGTCTCCAAATCCCACGATATATACAATTATTTGGCAACATTTCGAGCTCCATAAACACGTATGATGTTATTGGGGGTGCAGGATAACATCATCAAGAACAATCTTAACTTTAGTAAATAGTCACGTCTCAAGCACATAGAGTTGAACAGAATAGCATCTCATGATTAAGCTTTCTACAGAATCCTTTTATCTTATAGGGATCGAGATTGAAGAATTTGTAAGCTGTATCACAAGTGAATACAATAGTTCTGTGCCACTTTTTGTCTTTGAGGCCTAATCGTGTTAAAGTTGAAAAGTACTTTCCACCATTTAAGTGCTTTCGTTCCGGTTAATGCATGTCTCCGAGCAATATCGTTCTTGCACCAATGAAGGCATTAGCATAATCCATCTTGGATTACTTCCAATGAACCACTTTTTCAAATTTTGCAGTTGTGGTCGATTTGCTGTGTTGTTTCCAATAATCAACTTTATCATCTACTGATATACTAGAGAAATGGAGTTCCCAAATAATTTCCCATATGGTTTTGATCAGCATTAAAAGAACTGAATACTTCGCTGTTATCACTCCTCATCTAGGATAAGGACTACCAGCAAACAACTAGATAATATAGGAACTACAATATGATAATTTAAAATTTACGATAATTATTATTTGGCTTACTTAACTCTTCAATAACTTGTACAAATATGGCTAGTTGGCTACTTCATGCAATTTCCAATTGACTTTGGTATCACATTATAAGATTCTAACAAAGAGCACAATGATTTAATCTTTGAACCTACATGCTGCAGTAAAGAAAATTTTCAGTATGCCCCACAACAATATATTTCCACAAATAAATAAAAGAAAAGGCAGACCAATCTCATACTACATAACAGCTAAAGAGTAGAAGGGCATAACTAGTTAAGGTACCTTGTCAGATAGCAAGCATTTTGACCTGCAGGACTAGCAGCCAGAGCAATCCAGTAATTCAATAGGTAGGATGAATTCTCTTGATCTCCAAGTACAACAGATATGTTGCATGGGCACCCATACATCCCAACAAAAAAACAGATGCTCCTAGAAAAGCAGCAGGCATCCAGCAACGAGAATGCAAATCTGAAGTAACAAATTAAGAACTAGAAGCCCTAGTTCCAGAGAATCCTCATTCCTCTCCACATCTCTAAGCCTGTGACAAGTACCATTTCTGATTAAAATGGTTTTAGAAGTTTAGATGGTTACATTGCATGTACTGTCCAGAAGTACAGCGAGAACATGGATCAGACTTGCACATAACGCGCAGAAGTACAACCCCCAGCCCCACCCCACCCCCCACCCAAAATAAGAAGCAAAATTCAGATTAATATAGGTCCAAATACAACCATCTTTCCGTTAATTTCATTCGTTGAACTCAAGATCTAGTTCCCTTGTTATACTTGTTTCTAGCCAGACTGGATTTCCACAGCTCAAAGCCCAATAGATTTATTGGTCACTTCCGCAGGTTTCTACATGATCACCTGACCTCTTTGATGAGTCAGAATCAACACGTACATCCTCCTCCTCAGGTAAGGAAATCATCCTTCTACTGGGTTTCCTTCTGCGTCTGTTCTTCTCCAACCAACCAGTATTCCCCTTAAAAAATTCTAAACTTTCATCATCTTGTAAATCATCTAAAGACCTACCACTGCCAGGAAGGGCAGTTTCCAACTCTCTACCATTGGTGTAAGCAGAATTCCCTTGAGTGTGAGAAATTGACATATCGGTCCCATTTTGTTTTGCATCATCTTCAGATGAAGCTGTAAAGAACTTCTCATTACTCCTTTCAGATGAACTCTCGATGACAGAATGATCAATATGAGAGACTGAAGGGCAGAATTGGGCAGAATCATGGTCACTACTTGTATTACTATCAGATGATGCCACTGAGAATGATTCAGCAGACAGCTGTAGAAATTCTTCTTCTAAGTTGTGTCGTCGATGTAAAATATCCTCCTGGTAATGAGGTGGAGATGCTGGGCAAGCTGAGGAAGAATGGGTCCCCATTATATTATTTATTGCAGTTGTTGAAGGGACAAACACGTTTTCTGCACTAAAATTATCCCCTCTGGGCATTTCAAGGAAATTAAACTGTAAGTAGACGGCATCTACAGGCATACTCCCTTCATCGTTCATGTATCTCAGCTCTTCCTGACTCTCACTAAAATTCTTGAAAACAGATCTGTCCCCTCCAGAATGCCCCATGAACAACCTAGAAGATGCTTCACCAATTCGATCAAAATACTGTTGAGCACTGACAACGGATGTATCTGCAAAGGACGTCTCGGATCCTAGAATGATTGTGCTGCTCTCATCTCCAGAAAACTGAAAAGAGTTGGAGATGTATCTTGAGTGCTCGGCATGGTCAGCATCCTCTGTCTCGCTCTTCAAACACATCTCTTTATTACTCTGTGATATAGGACTCCTAAATCTGTTATCATCAGCAACAGTTTCTGATGTTTGATTCATCCATTCTTGAAATTCCTCCAACCATACAGCAGAACGATCCTTCTTCAAATTTTCAATTCTTTTAATCAAACCTTCAATTTCAGTTTCTTCTTCTGTATGTGCAGTTTCTCCTTTGCTCTCAATCTCATTATCACATGACACTGAATCTGGGGCAGCAATATATATGCTGCGCTCATCATTCTCAATATATGCAAGACGTGAATGCCTCTGAAAATCATCAAAACAAAATAATTACTTATTGTTACCAAATTTCACAGCTCAGTAAATGGTTGCTAATAATATTTTCATGAATCATGACATTAATAATGATAGCTTCTAGTAGTTTCTTACCTTCTTTGTATGTGCACCTTCTTCTATATCAGCATCGTAACAGATTGGTGAATAAAATCCAAAGCTTGCAGGCTGCTTCTGCCTGCCTGAAGTTATTATTTTCCGCTTCCAATCCTCGAAAGCAGATATTTTCTTCTCGTCCAGCTTAAGCTAAAGCACATGCCAACATATCATATATTAAAGTGAATAAAAGTGAAAGAATAGTTGAAATAAGTGCTCCAATAAATCAGAAGAACGTTTACTTCATAAATATGTTACTGAGTAATAACAACCTGAAAATGGTGACTAACAACTTACTATGTATGGATGAGAAAAAAGGCTGAAAACTTTAGCTCGGAACCATCGGGAATAGCAAAGAGGATTTCCTTCTAACCATAAGTTCTCAAGAGATGGGATACCAGCAAGAACCTCTATCTCAGAGAAGTTAGAAATAATATTGTATGAAACATCAAGCCCTTGAAGTGATTTGAGATTTTCAATGCCGTGCAATGAAGTTAAAGCATTGTTCCTCAGCACAAGCTTAACAATCCGACAGGGGACCTGCACAAATCAGCAGTTAAAGTGGCTCTGCTACCAATTCCCTAGATAAAAATATTGATACTGTTGGAAGATGATATGTTACATCATACAACATATGGTTCGCCTTAGAGCATCTCAAAATTCACTGGGAAAACATGTAAATCAGATGATAGAGGGCATTTTATTATTTTCAGATTTCCTTTCTTCTGTTTCTCCTAGGTCAAGTTAAAAGAACTGTAAGAGTTGAAGTATCTAATAGCATATTCACAAATTTGTGGCGAAACACTGAAATTAAGATGACATTATTTATAAAACCTTACATAACTCGTGATGCTGCCCAATAGTTGAACACAATAAGGCTAATGATTAATACAGTCAAGAAGTGAATTTGAAAGAGAAACGAACAGCTTAAAAAAAATATAAAAAAATTAACTTGAGGCTAGAGAAGGCTGGAAGTCCCCTTTTCAGGTAAAAAAACAAAAAACGAAAAAATAAGGAAAAAGAAAACATACGAACTCCATCAGCAGGTGTGGCAGTCTCAAGAAATCTATACTCTATACATTAGAATCATATATGCACTTAAGTTTATGGACCCACTTGTTAGATATAATATAAAACATTTTGTGAAACCATTTCTGTAAGATTCTTATATTTCTAGAAAATGGGATCGCATTAAGATGCTGAGTTGCAATGTCTAACCAACTGAGATGATAATATGATTTCAAAGTTCTATTTTGAAAGGAGATACTGGATTTGTTTACTTTACTCAGTTACTGTATAAAGCAAAAAGGATCTTTCAAAATATAGACCCTTTTTCCCGACTTGAAGCTATACAACTTGACTATCTAAGGTGTATATTTGAAAGTAGGTTTGTACTTTGAATATATTTTATTGATTGCCATAACCTCAGTTGAGCCCTGCTAAATGATTGTATCCACAAGTTGGTAACTATTATTATCACTAAGAAATATCTTCAACTCAACACTAGAACATCTTCTTTGGCTAGGTTACTAGGCATCTGATTTCATAAAATTACCTCAATTAATGATGCAATACTTCTTAGGTTATTAAATCCCAAATCCACATGCTTCAATTTGGTGCACTTCTTGAGATTATCCACCTTCGCGAACTTGTTCCTACTCAGATCAAGGGTTTCAACCAGAGGAAGAAGCTGCAAAGACTCATCCATTAGTATAAAGTCATTACACGCACATGAAACGAAAGACAACCGGTTCCATTGGGGTGAATTCTTTATGTCCGCAATTCTGCTCGCAAATATGTGCCGCAATGCATCCTAAGAATTTCCATGAACAAAATACAAAAGGTCAACAAGATAATGTATCGAACATTGTAGCTAGCAGAACTGATCAATACTTGATTGGTGTGCATTGTGCTGAATCATAAACAATGATTTCATTGGAAGTTGACCTAAGAACTATTAAGTGCCAACACATTCTCCATGCATTAATAAATATCTAAATCCTCCCACTGCAAAATGCAAAATAATAAAATATACAGCATTATCTCCAACATTTTTAAACTACAGCATCATATCCCACAGCGAAACATATAATATCCCACAGCGAAACATGACCAACAGAAGAAAGAAAAAATTCATTAAAGTTAATCTCATACACCACACCCAAAGCAAATTCTCGTCTCTCTTCCAGGAGTTTTTGACTCAAGGAGCTACAGAACCCCATACATATTCTTCGATAATCAAACAAGAATTCAAGGTGATCAACGTTGTAAGCACAAAAATATTAGGCAACCTCTATAAGAAAATCAGCACTCACAGTTGAGTTATGGCATATCAATTTCTCAAGCGTGAACCTCAACTCAAGCAACCCTTTCGCTGCAGACTTCGACAAATCACATCCACGGAGCTCCAAAACCTTCAAACTGCCGAATGGAAGCAGGAACAGCGGCGTCGGATCCCTGCGGAGCGGCGGCAGCAGAGAAACCACCTTTAACGACGGAAGCAGGCGAAGAATTCTCCGCAGCTGCTCGAGTGCGCGGTGGTCGCCCAAATCCGACACATACGCGCGCAAATAATCGACCGGAGCTCCGGCCAACAAGTTCTCCAGCTCCCCCAATGCCTCCAGCCTCGATTGCACGTACCGCAAACCCACCGGATTCAATTTCAATACCAGAGTACCTTCTATCAATTTCTCCGCCTGACTTTCGACGAATTTCACGAGTGATTCGAGATATCTATCGCCGGTAACGATCGCCATGGCATGAAACTAGGGTTAGAGATTTTAGATTGTTAAAATGGGTGCGGGAAGGGGGGTTTGGGCGGGATCAACGGAATAGAAGAGAGAGCCATACTACTGTGTATTGTGTGTGAAAATGTGGGGGTTCATGATTGATAGGGTCAGAGACGGGGCTTAATGATTGGGGTTAGAGTAGACTAATAGGGAAGATGAAAGAGACACGTGGCTGACAGGGATCTCTTTCGGTGGATTGGATCTGCAACATTTTATATTTCCAATCATTTTCTCCTTACGTATGTAAATTCTATATTGCTCTCTCCTTCATCCTTATTATTTTCCAAATATCAATATATAATAGGATTTAGGGGTGGGAAACTGTTCGGGTTCGGTTAATCGCACTGATTTTTTCGATTAATCGAATCGAAATTTTATAAATTTAATAATCGAAAACGAACCATTTATTAAATTCGGTTAACCAAAAACCGCATCGGTTAGTGCGGTTCGGTTTTCGGTTAACCGAAAAACAGAAAAATTGCTTGGAGATTACATGAATTTATAAGAAACGACATGTCATAAGATACAACTTTGCAATCAGATGTGTAAACTTTTCAAATTTTAATGTCCATAAAAAAATTCATCCAACGTCCAATAAATCAATAAATCAAAGCAATCAACATCAATCCATCAACAAACTATCATGTTCATGCAATGATAATTTGATACATTAGAGTAATTTGATACCTTAGAGTAATAGGGTTTAACTTTAATTAATATTAGTAATTAGTTTTTATAGATTTATAAAAAATTAAAATAATTAATAAATAGAAAAGATTTTCGGTTTTTCGGTTAATAACCGTTCGGTTATCGGTTAACCGAAAATCGAAAAAAATTAAAATATTATACCGCAAACCGAATCGCAAACCGAATATGCGGTATACGGTTAACCGAACATGTCACGATTTCGGTTCGGTTCGGTATTAACCGATAACCGAAAACCGTTTCCCCAGCCCTAATAGGATTAGTAAAATTTAGTGTCACCTCATCTTTATATCCTATGTGGTACCATTATATTTTTGCATTCTTATTTATCTAAATTCTCTATTTAATGTCTTTTAAATTCTAATCATACTAAAATTATCTTATCCCACATTGATTTCTAATCATACTCCACCAATTAAAAAAACTTATATATATACTTAGAATCAATGCATATTTTTTTCATTCTACAATTTGGATAATTAATTAATAAGGTATCCAAATAAATAGTTATATATTTTTATTTATCTAAACTATCTATTTAATATCTTTTAAATTCTAATTACAATAATATTCAAATATTTTATCCCACATTGATTTATAATCAAACTCTACCAATTGAACAACTTATACATATACTTAGAATCAATGCATATTCTTTCATCCTACATTATTTAACACCACTAATTTAATTTAGCTAATTAATTAATTAGACGGTCAAATAAATAGTTATATATTTTTATTTATCTATTTTCTATTTAATGTCTTTTAAATTCTAATTCTAATCATATTAAAATATCTTATCCCACATTGATTTCTAATTATACTCCACCAATTGAACAACTTATACATATACTTAGAATCAATGCATATTTTTTTCATCCCACAATTATTTTACACCACTAATTTAATTTGCTTGATTAATTAATTAGATGACCAAATAAATTGTTATATATTTTGCAATAGTTATATTTTTTTTAAAATTTTAAACAATCCATTTAATGCCACCTTATAGTTGAATATATTATATATTTTTAATTAATTATAAAATTAGCACAAAATTGAATTTGTTCTTTTTGTTTAATATTATAGGTTATAAGAATATTTTAAGAGAGTACTTTTTGATTGCACTTCTCTATTTAGTTTATAAATAGAGATTGAATATGTTGTCGAGATAATTAATATTTGAAATTAGTTATATAAGATATAACAAAAAGAACAAATTCAATTTCGTACTAATTTTGTAATTAATTAAAATAATATAATATATTCATCCATAAGGTGGCATTAAATTGATAGTTTAAAATTTAAAAATATAGCTATTGTAAAATGTATAACAATTTATATGGTCATCTAATTAATTAATTAATAATATATTTGCACAACTAATTTAATTTGGCTAATTAATTAATTAGATGGCCAAATAAATAATTATATTTTTAAATTTTAAACTATCCATTTAATGTCACCTTATCAATTGAACAACTTATATGTCACCTTACATAAATATCTATAATATATTTTTTTTGGATAATTAATTAATAAGGTGTCCAAATAGTAGTTATATATTTTATTTATCTAAACTATCTATTTAATATCATCCCACAATTATTTTACACCACTAATTTAATTTGCTTAATTAATTAATTAGATGACCAAATAAATTGTTATATATTTTATAATAGTTATATTTTTTAAAATTTTAAATTATCTATTTAATGCCACCTTATAGTTGAATATATTATATTTTTTTAATTAATTACAAAATTAGCACGAAATTGAATTTGTTCTTTTTGTTTAATATTATAGGTTATAAGAATATTTTAAGAGAGTACTTTTTTATTGCACTTCTCTATTTAGTTTATAAATAGAGATTGAATATGTTGTCGAGATAATTAATATTTGAAATTAGTTATATAAGATATAACATTTAATACTTTTTAAAAAAAATTAATTTTAATAGTAAAATTAATCATCACATCACATCAATATATAATAGGATTAGTGAAATTTAGTGCCACATCATTCTCATATCCTATGTGGCACCATTATATATTCCTCTATTCTTATTTATCTAAATTCTCTATTTAATGTCTTTTAAATTATAATCATACTAAAATTATATTATCCCACATTGATTTCTAATCATACTAACATGTATATGCTAGACATGTTCTTTATTTTTAAATCTTTCGTTATTTATATATTAATTTTTATTTTATAATGTTCAAATCATTACCGAGACAGATAAATAATTACTGTAACTACTTATATTTATAAATATAAATATATTTCGGTAGTTAGCACTTATTTTTGGGACAAAAACGATTAATAAAATTATTTTTCAATCAGATTTTGGATACGAGCATATAAATTCGAACCACTATAACAACTTATATTTATAAATTTAAATAAATTTGAGTAATTAATCGATTTAAGGCAGTGCATGTATATATATATATATATATATATATATATATATATATATATATATATATATATATATATATATATATATATATATATATCATAGATGGGTACAAACATCTATCAACATGCTTACGATGTTTAAAGTGATTACGACCATTAATCTTCAAGCCTACGTTTAATTTTCATCATATTTAAAATGTTTAGTTATTTTCACCATTTTTAATATTTTCACAATTAGTGGTGCTCGATTTTTTTAATATTATGTCCTATTACTGTTTACTTTATAATATTTAGATATTATTATACGGGTTTTGATAATTAGTATGTATTTTTTACATAAATATTTTATTTCTTATAACCATAAACACAAAATAATGTAATTTTTCGTCGAATTTCGACGGTTGGGACAAGAACGATTAATAAAATTATTTTTAAATCAGATTTTGGATACAAGCATATAAATTCCAATCACTATAACAACTTATATTCATAAATTTAAATGAGTTTGGGTAATTAATCAGATTTAAGACGAGTGCATGTATATATATTATAGACGAGTACGAACATCTATCAACATGCTTACAAATGTTTAAAGTGATTGCGACCATTAATCTTCAAGCCTACGTTTAATTTTCATCATATTTTAAATGTTTAGTTATTTTCACCATTTTAATATTTTCACAATTAGTGGTGCTCGATTTTTTTAATACTATGTACTATTAATGTTTACTTTATAATATTTGGATATTATTATACGGGTTTTGATAACTAACATGTATTTTATACGTAAATATTTTATTTCTTATAATCATAGACACAAAGTAATGTAAATATTATCGACTGTTAATGTATATCTTCTAAATTTTATCAACGGAAATTTTAGCCGTCATATATGATCGTTATAATTCAATGTGTGAATGGTGGCCCCAAATGTTAACATACCTACTTAATTTAACTCATATACTAACATACTACTCTTTTTACCCATTTCTAATCAAAATTATATAAATATCCTTCATTTGTAAAAAAAAACAGACGAAGGAAATGGGGGGGACATTTGTCGCTGAGAATCAGATTGGAAGGGAGGGGAGGTTGGCCGCCAGGAAAAGGAGGAAGGAGGGACGTTGACCGCCGACAGATGAGAGGGAGGGATGGTTGGCCGCCGGGAAAGAGGAAGGAAGGGAGAGTGGGCCACCGGGAAAAGAGAGAGGGAGGGAGGTTGGCCACCGGGAAAGATGATTGGCCGCTGGGAGGGTTGGCCGCTGGGGAGGGTTGGCCGCTGGAAGGGTTGGCCACCGCTAGGAAGGGTTGGCCGCTGGGATGGATGGTCGGGGTACAGAGAGGGTTGAATCTGTATGAATCATGTTTTTTTTTTTTTTTTATGTTTTAAAGGATAAAATTGTATAATTGGTTAAAAAGAGTAAAAACTTAACATATGGGATAAAAAGAATATCAAACTTAACATATGAGTTATATAAAATTTTCGCCCTAATTCAATACATATATGATCATTATTATTTTTTATATATGAATAGATACCGATATCGATCTACTTATTTTTTTAATTGTTTTAATTTATATATGTTTATAATATATATAATAGAAAATAAGTTAAAATTTCAATTATAAGACATCTATGAATTTTTTATAATACTAATTGTACAAAACTAACAAAAATTAATGTCACATTTAATTTCTCTATATAATGATATATAGTCATTAACTCGTCTATTATATGATGTTATTACAACTCAATATTATTAATACTTAATTATTTATGTGTTTTTAGTATTATGCAATATTATGAAATATTATTTGATTATATAATATAGTACATGGTATCACAATATATTATTATAAGTTATTATTGTATTATATACAATAACAAGGTGAACTAAATTAAGATGTGATAAAGAGACTATGGAGATCTTGTTTATTAAGATTCACATCAATGAAGATCTTGAAAATTTGTGATTCACATCATGAGAATAATTTACTAAAATTTCTAGTGATTGGGATGTTATTTATTAAAATCCTCATTGATGGTGGTATTGTTTATTTTGATCCCTATTGGTGGAGATGTTGTTTATTAAGATTTTTATTGGTATGAATCTTGAAAACTTGATATCTCTATCGATAAGGATGTTGTTTATTAAGATCCATATCGATGTGGATGTTGTTTAATAAAATCTTCATCGATAGGAATCTTGAAAATTTTGAGATCCCCATCGTAAGGATGTTTTTACTAAAACCCTATTAATATGGATGTTATTTATTAAAATCTTTATCGATGAGGATGTTGTTTATTATGATCCCTATTGTTATTTATTAAGATCAACATCATTAGGAATCTTGAAAACTTAAGACCCCCATAAATTGAGATGTTGTTTATAAGATCTTTGTTGATGAGATGTTATTTATTAAGATCCCATCAGTGGGGATATTATTTATGATAGGTAGGATTAATATATAATGTTATTACAACTAAATATTATTGATACTTATTGATTTATGCATTTTTTTAATTATGTCATATCTCTTATTATCAATTAAACATTATAAAATAATATTATAACAACCTATTTTATGGATTATTTTTAACTTATTTTATATAGTACAGTGTAAAATTTATTATTTTTATTATATCATTATGTTTTGTGGCAATTCATCGAATATTAATTTTATGATGACTCGTCAGTAATAAGTCAATGAAAATATTAATTTTTATATCTTAAGAGATATTGATCTGCTTATTTTTTTAGTTATTTTAATTTATATATGTTTATAATATATATAATAAAAATAATTTAAAATTTCAATTATATAAGACATCTATGATTTCTCATTATATTAATTGTAAAAAAGCTAATTAAATTTAATGCCACACTTAATTTCTCTATCTAATGCTATATATGCATTAACATATTTTTTATAGGATGTTATTACAACTCAATATTATTGATACTTATTAAATCGTGTATTTTTAGTAAAACGTCATAACTCAATATTATGAAATATTATTTGGTTATATAATATAGTATATGGTTATATAATATTATTATTATAAGTTATTATTGTATTACGTGTAATAAAAAGGTGGAGTAAATTAAGATTGTGATAAAAAGACGATGGGGTTATTGTTTATTAAGATTAACATCAGTGGGGATCTTGAAAAGTTGAGATCCTCATTGGTAGTGATCTTGAAAATTTGAGATCCCCATTGGTAGTGATCTTAAAAGTTTGAGATCCTCATTGTGAGATTGTTGTTTATTAAAACCCTATTGGTGGTTATCACGATCGGACTTTGTTAAGGATATCTAAGTTGAAAAATCATGACCAATGATGGAAAAGTAGGATAGGGGATAGAATGTGGTTATACCTGCTTAACTAAAAGATGAACTGATAATTGTAATTAAAATATAATCAAGCATTTTGTAGCAAAAAAACATAGCTAAGATACACGTATGAAGACATATATCTCGGGGCATTCTTTAACTAAACTCAATAAAAGCTCAGATCTGCACTTCACCATTCACATCACATCCCAATCTGCACATTTAGAAATTTATGCAGTGCTGAGTGCAAAAGCACTCAGTGGTCACATGTCGAAAGATACATACATGCTTGTATAAACTGTAAATTGTTATGTCATCTCAACAGTAACGTAATGGATTTTATCTAGAAAAGGTTTAAGCATACTAAATTCTTTTGTGAAGCTAAAGTCTGTCTGCGCATACTAAGTTCGCTTGTGATCACAATAGTTGTAACTGTTGTGACAAGGAAGTGGTCACTTCCCATGGTCATTTGTAATATTGTGTCGGGAAGGTGGCCACCTTCCACGGACACCTGACTGACCAACCCCGCTAAGATGACTCACAGTCCTTGTGTACACTAGTCCCAACGGGGAAACAGGCCCGCACATGACCCGAATTCGATTACTTATAGAGTTTACACTATCAACACATATAGGTATCATATATAAATCTCAGAACATTTATGACAAGACAATATTTGATAGTTTTTCAGTTCAAAGTTTTTGAAAGAAGAAATAACTATTTGAATGAAATATTTAATTTTGTTTATGTATAAGAGATGCCCACCTATTAGCGTGTGTTGCTTACAGGATTACAATCTTTTCTGGTGCTTCTTGGTCACTCTGATGCCCGACCTTTACTGTAAAAATAGAAATAATAAGTCCGAAAAGAAGGATAAATCTTATTGAAAGAAATTTGCGATTTTACTCAATAAGATTTTATTAGGAATTAGAAGTCCAATTAAATTAAATCAGAACCTACACATAAAGCCCAATAATTAGTTTACTTAAAAGACACATTCTAGTTTTAATTAAAGGTCTAAACTCAATTAAATTAATAGGCAACTTATCAATTTAATACTTTAATTGGGCCCAAGCAGTTATCTTAAATTTAGCCCAAGTATTTAATCTCTGCAGCCCAAAGCAAAGAAAAGATACACATAAAAGAAAGTAAGGCTCAACCCAACCGTTTAAATTCGAATGGGCTCAATCAATTATTTTATGCTCAAGTAAATTAATTTATCTAATCCAAATGAGTAATAAATTCTAGCCCACTGATTAAGTTTAATAAATACAGGCCCAACTATTTTATTATCTCATAACCAACTGATTTATTTATCTCAAGGTAGCCCAACCAATTTAATGTGATTAGGCCAAGAATCAACCAGTACTTCAGTCCAAAACCATTTTTATTTAAATTACCGGCCCATTCTTCTTAAGCCCCCCAACAAAAAAACGGATAACTAGGAACCTCTCTCTCTCTCGTCTCTCTCTCCCACTCACACAAATGCATCTCTCCCCCTTCATCCTACCGTCGCCGTCTTCCTCATCTCCGGGGATCATTTCGACCGACGACACTAGGGCCGACACGCCGCCCTTCGCCTAGCCTCTTCTCTCCCTCTCTCGCCTCACTTGACTCACATAGAGACACACCTCTCTCCTTTCGTTCGCCGTCGCCGCCACCTTTATTTCCGATGGTACGTCGTCAGTGACTGCGGTGCCATAGCCGCGAGCTTCTCTGTTTTTCTCTTCCCTCTCGGCTTCCTATAAACGTATACACCAGCAACCTTCTTTCTCTCTCTCTTTCTCTTCATCCTCATCATCGTCTCACCCCGTCGCCGTGATCGCCTCCTGCCATCGCGTCATAAGTGGCGCGATTACTTTCCTTCTCGCACACACACAACACTCATACACGACACCTCACAGTTTCTCCTTCAAAATTTAGATCTGCCGCCGTCTTTCCAGATTTCGATGAACAGCAGTAGTCAACAGACCATTGTCGCCGTCAATTAGTGTAGTTGCCACAAGCTCACCGCTGACAGCACTCACAACCACCGCCACCCTCTCGCTCAATCCGACGAACAACAACAACTAATCACCGCCATAATCACCTCACCGCTTTCTCCCTCTGAGTCACCACCGACAGTAGTTACATCCTCCACGCCGTCCTCCACTGCTCGACTCTCGGCCTTACGATAGCAGTAAAGCTGCCCTCGTCTTTTGCCCGAACAATAGCAACACGTCTCTGTAGCTGAGCCGAGTCGTTGCTATTTCTCAATCAACTCCTAAGCCCTATGCATACACGATAGCAACTAGATTCACGAAATAACCCTTCTCTATTCTTAAGATTCTAGTTTTACTACTATTTTTTTGATGTTTCTAATTCACAGAACAATATTGTATGGTTCTTATCATTTATCAAATTGTTATGATACGTATAGTGTTAACTTGGTGTTGCTATGGGAATCAATTACGTTAAGTTTTTATGCTTCCATTGTTTTTCATGAAATAAGATATGCAAGAATCGAATTAGGATGAGTTGAATTCATGTGAAACCTGTATAGTATAGAAGTTCCTTGCTGCTTGTTTATTTTTGAATGGTTGAGAGGAGAACAAGTGCTGGAAATTACAAGTATTATAAACTTGCTGGTAAACGTCAAAAGACTACAATGAGAGGAAAGGAAATGAGATTACCGTTTGTTATAAAAAGCTCACTTTCTTCTTCCCTTTGTTTGAGGAATGGATTATCCTAATTAAGAAGAGAATTTATATGTGAAAGTTATATTTTTTGCAAAAGTTTTCTCTAGGATACTTGGCTAGTAGGAGTCACGATAGTGTTGGAAAAGTAGGAGATATGTGAGTGATGATAAGTGTTGGAAAAAGTACACGAAATTAAGGAGGAAAAATATGGTAGTGTTAAAAGTTGATGCGACAATTATCTAGTGATATTCGTATGGCTAGTTTATCCTTCTGTATTAAATCTCTTACTTTCAATTAACACTTTCTCATTCAATTTGATTTCTGCAATCAATTTATTAATGTCAGAATTTAATTCACGATGAACTATCAACGAGCACGCAAAATTTATAATTAATTAATCTTAACAGTTTTTAAAATTCCGGGGTATCACAGTGGTGCTGTTTATTAAGAGCCGTACAGGTGGTAATCTTAAAAACTCGAGATCTCAATCGATGGGGATGTTGTTTATTATGGTCCTTATCGATGGGGATGTCATTTATGATAGATAAGATTAACATATAATGTTATTACAACTCAATATTATTGATACTTATTGATTTATGTATTTTTTTTATTATGCCATATCTCTTATTATTAGTTATTATTAATTTAAATATTATAAAATAATATTATAACCTATTATTATTGATTATTTTTAACTTATATTTTATAGTAAAATTAGTACTATTTTTATTATATTATGATGTCTTATGACAATCAGTCGATTATTAATTTTATCATGACTTATTAATAATAAGTCAATGAAAATATTTAATTTTCTTTTATTTTATGAAATATCGATTTATTTATTTATTTAATTTGTTTTTATTTATATATTTATAAAATATATAATAGAAATTTATAATTTAAATTTTAAAAGACATCTAATATGTCTTATAATATTAATTGTAAAAATTTAATAAAATTTAATGTTACACTTAATTTCTTTCTAATATCACAGATGAGAGAGAGTGAGTTAAAATGGAGGAATGACTAGTTTTTTTGGGATGAGAGTAACATTTTGATTGCCGCATGTCAAACATTTAAACAATCAGAAGACATCCGGGGGAAGATTAAAGAAAGGTGCCAATGTATCCTCATGTAGGCAATCTATCGACCTCTTTGTTTGGTAACGACACATCCGGCAGTTTGATTAGTACTGAAATTCGGGAAGTGCATTTGATGAAACTAATACTCCCTCATTTTTTTGAACTTGGTCCTTATTCCGTTTTAGGGTTATTCCGCCCAACTTAGCCTATTTTTTTAAGAAAAAATCATATCTTCAAAATGTGTGGGCGCTACATATTTTTATCCTTTTAATTACTTTATATTCTTCTCATAAATCACCGTACCAATAAGAAATCAGTCGTGTTCGACGGAAGGGGGGAGTAGGTTGGTGAAGTTGATGCTACAAGCCTACAGCCATATCCATTGCATAAAAAGTGGAAGGTTCCAATCGATTGAGATCAAAGAACTATGGATCTCAATCAATTAAGATCAAGTAAACTTTACACATGTAATCATCTTAGATAAAACTGTAATGAATAAGATTGTAGCATCAATTATACCCTAATAGGTTCTTACCAAATGGTGAATCTCTCCCCCTCAAGCCTCACATCCCCATCTCATAAAAACGTGAAGAGTTTAAATTTAAATTTGAGATTATGTTAGGGCGGTGATATTGATTGCATGTTCAGACTATTCAAATTTAATATTATTGCCATAGCGTAATTGAACTCATTATCTGTTAAAGAAATTCAGAAAAAATTATATATAGACAATCTTAAATTGAGGTTATATTATACTCTATCCGTCCCATCCAATATAACATGTATTCCTTTTTTGGGTTGTCTCATCCAAGATGATATGTTTTCTTTTTAGGAATAATTATCTCTTTAAAAGTTGTGGGATATATCTACTTTTTATCACTTTATACATTTATCCTAAATAACCATACCCAAAAGAAATGGATTATCTTGATGGGACGGAGGGAGTATATGGCAGGGGTTTGTTATACTAAATCTCCTTAGATAAGAATTCATTTCTATTTTTCATTTTTTTATAAATTAATAGTTCATTATCCATCTATAATTATGTAGATTTTACCAAATTAAATATATTTTCTATCTCTTCTCTCATTTTCCTTATTTCATACACATGTGTTTTCTCTCTTCTTTCCTATTTCCTACACCAATGCAATTTCATGGAATAAGTTTGCATCTTTCCACCTCAATTTGTAATTCGAATAAACTCTTTTTATAATAAATCACATCTATTTGCAACAACTTGATGGTTTCCATTTTACTAGTCAAATATTTACAATTGATAAGTGTACTGTTTGCAGCAAACAATGAAACGAGTACTTGCAAGTTGGTGTTGCAAAATTTTGATTTCCAAACGATCCACTTGAAGTTGTTGCAAATAGAATATTATTGTATTGCAAAGTTCGTGTCGTGCTACTTTTGGACTAATAAACCTTAAATGGAATTGGTGAACTATAAACCTTAAAATCATATACCTCGTAATCCCAAATCCTAAATACCATAACCCCAACTTTTAATCTAAACCCTAAATCTTGAACCTTAAACATGAATAGCTGCAAATAATACACCTATTAATTGCAAAAATTTGAGTTTTAAAATTGAAACCTGGAAATTGTTGCAAATTTATGAGTTTTTATTGCAAACGGAGTTTCTTCGAATTGCAAACAGATGTGGAGATGCAAACTTATTACGTCAAAAATTGCAAACATCTACGTTAAAATTACAAATATCTACGAAAGAGGAAAAATGAAAGTGAAAATAGAAGAGATGAGAGGGAATAAATGCGTGAAAAATAAGCAATATGAAATAGGAGTGAGAAAATCAAATTTAATATGATTAAAGTTGTAGACAATTAAACATTGTTAGCAAATTATATTACGGCATGTGTAAATCACGAATTAAATAATTGATTATATTTCTATTTTATTAATGGAATTTATTCCAAAATTAAATAGATATGTGATTAATATTTAATTTTATCGACAAATAAGATAATGACATGTGGCAATCGGAGAAGAATAATCACTCAAATTGTGCCAAATGAGCCATAAAAGGCCTATAAGCTCAAGCCCATAAGCTCAAGCCCAAGCTCATGGCTTGATGGTCCAAAAGACCCATAAGCCCACAAGCTCACTAGCCTAACTCTATAAATAGGGGTTTTGGGACTTCATAAAAAAAGAGGTGAAGTGAAGTGAAGAAGGTGAATAATCGAAGAGCTCAAGACACTCGAAGAATCCTCGGCGAAGTCTTCAAGAAGCTTCAAAATCTTCTTCAACATTCAAGGCGTTCTTCGTGCAAATCACCACGTTCTTCGTCAAGATCATCCTCCAAATCAAATCAAAGATGGCATTCAATTCGAAATATGGTGAAAACCCTCCACGTTAACGCTCAAACTTGAAGATCTTCAAACGTTCTTCAACAAATCAAATCAAATCCAACAGTCGATCTGAAAACAAGGCCAAGGTCCTTCAGATCAACATCGTCAAGTCCAAACTTCAATTTCAAGGAGATCAAGGAACTACATCCCCTCCAAACAACTCGAAGAACATTCAAGATCGTTCAAGAATCCACATTGAAGAGAAGAATCAGAGGATAAATAGAAGATCGAATCCACTCAAATACATCAAATCCAAATTACATTGATTTTGTATACAATTTTGTATTTATAAAATTTAAGTTCTTCCAAATCTTATGTTGTTACAAGCATACCATTACTCATTCAAAATAATAATAAACAAACTAAAATTCCATATAATCTATACCATATATCTTGATAATTAAATGAATTAAATTTGTTATTGTTTCTTATTTATTTAAAATTTTGTATTTGAACAATGACTATATTGTATATATATAAATGATATCTATCAAAATATGCATAATGAAGATGAATTGTTGTTTATTATATCTCAATGAATATGATGTTATGAAAAAAGGGATGAAGAAATTGATGATTATAAATATTTTTCAATAATGTAAATATAGGCTGAGTATAGGTCAGTATCAAATAGCGTAGATAATTTAAACACATATATGTGGTGGGCTCTTATAGATAAGAACACGAAAGATTGCCCATTTTGGTGATAGTCCAAAGTTAGAAATTTATATAAGTTTGACTACATCTGTAATAATTGAATAAGTCTTGTTTTCATGGGTTGTGTTGGGAAGGAATTTATGAACCGTTGTACAAGTCTCGCCAGAATTTTTATTTTTTTCTTAATAGTATTTGTATAATTTTACATTTTCAAGCACATTAACAAAGGAACTAAGGAAGTATACAAATCTATCACAATCAATTATTTTCCTAGACCCAGGAATTAAATAAATATTAATTATTTTAGGTTTTCGTTTTTTCCTATAGCCTGTCACTACTTAAAAATCCACACTCCTACCCTTTTCCATATTTTTTTTATAAAAAAAGTTGTAAACAAAATGATTTTTCTGTTCTTTTTTAAGCATAACAATCAAAGCGCTAGTTGAACTCCAGTGCGGCCGGTACCAGTGTTGATCAATAATAATCCTATGATGGAAGACTTGTTGAGCAGATATTTTTACTCCAGATGACCGTCGGGAAGTAAATAATATCCAATCTGGATCCTACTCTACTCTAAAATCTCGAATTCGGATCTGGATTTTAATTTTTGAGATCTAAATCCGGCCCGTAGACCCGGTTCAATATATTACATATTTTAATTTTAATTAAATATTAGTTAATCCTAAATCTAATTCTTGTATTTTCTTTCCTGGTCTTCTTCCAATTCCAAACATCAGCCCCCTACCTCCCCATTTTACTTCGACGAAACTTCTTCCAAAAATCTGCTCCTTGCCTTTCCGTTTTACTTCGGCTTCACCTTTTCATTTTATTTTATTCATTTATAATTTAATCAAAAATTTATGACAACACTCTTGATTTCCTAGATCAGAAAGGTTTTAGCAGTTGGAGCAGTTATAAATCCTCAAATTTGGACTCTGTTTGTGTGAGTGATACTGTTTGCAGTTTCCTTCGTCTTTTGTGATACAATTTGATTTTATATTTATAATATTGATTTTATTTGATTATGAAGGCACAAGACACAATTTCATTTGAAAAAACTCAGAAATATGGGAGATATCCTTGAAACCAAACAAACATGATTGAGATCAAATCAACTCAAGAATTGGTGGAATATTTGAGGAATGCTGGTGATAGATTGGTTGTTCTCAACTTTTTCTCTCCTGGTTGTGGAGATTGTAAAGCTTTGTCTCCCAGGGTCGGTACTGACAAATAATGGGCCTTGGACGAAACAACAAAAATATGTCATTTTTCACTATGAAGATACAACTGAATATATCTAAAAAGATGCACAATATATCATTTATAAAAGAATTATTATTTTTTTACAAAATTTGGGCCCCCAAAAATTTATAACAAAATTTTGGCTAATTGAATATTTTATTTTTTGAATGAATATTTATATTAATATAAGAGGATATATAAAATTTTTGGGTCCCAAAAATGATGGGCCCTGGGCGATCGCCCATGCTCGTCCGTCCTCAGGGACGACCTTGTTGTATCCAAATGTAAGAAATTTGGGGATTTTATTTTATTTTATTCATTTATGATTTAATCAAGATTAAATATGTAATCTATTTTCTTCATTTATTTCCAAAGATGTGATTGATTGAGAATTATTAGTATTAGCTACAATAGTTCTCGTAATATATTTATAATATAAAATATATAGAGAAGCAAATCTTTTGTTATCTCCTCGTGTATAGTTTTTAGAGATTTATGACATATAGAATAAATACATCTATGTAGTTCTTACCTGTTTGTTTGATGGATACTTCAGTTTATGACTTGTTTTTAACGATTATAGGAACTCTATATAATTATTATGATGTTATTGTGTATTTGAATTATTATTATGATATAATTATATTATTGTGAATTTTCGTTAATTTAATATTTATGTTAGAAGATAAAATATATGGATCCGGATCTAGACCCTGGACCATATAGATCCAATGGATCTGGATCTCAATTTTTTGGATCCAATGAATCTGGAATGATTAGGATCTAAGCAAAATAAAATAAAAATGGATCTAAATCTAGCCAGATCCTGTCCAAATCTGGTTCATTGTCATCCCTACTCATACCTGACCCATTGGATCCGTTGCTACCTACCGGACTCAATTAGTAATAAAAGAAAGTTTCATTTGCTTTCTATAAAAATATTCATTTACTTCTTAGAAAAAAAATTCATTCGTTAATATATTTATTGTATCATTTGTAGTAAATAAATATCTCATTTGTTTTAAGCAAAGTCTGATCTATAAATATATATCGAGATCGGTTTAAATTAACATTTATTATATTACTTGAGGTAAATAAAAGTTTTATTTACTTTTAAGAAATATCTGATTTGCTTTTAAGAAAAGTCTCATTCACGAATATAATTATATTATCTACTATAACTAATATTTTAAGTGATGAAATTCACTTGTATCACTTATTATAAATAAATATCTCATTTACTTCTAAGCGAAATCTCATTTTTCAATAAATATTAGTTTAGATTATGTATATAAAAATTTCATTTACTTTGTATCACTTATTCAAAATAATTTTTTATTTATCATTAAAAAAGTCTCATTTGATTTTAAACAAAGTCTCGTTTATATAATATAACTAATATGTTAAGGCGACGACGGATCTGAGTGAGTCATGACAGTCGAATTTAGGCATGGATGATGGAGCTCCATGTGCATACATACCGACCTATGCACTAAAGACCGTCTCCGGCAAATAAAGTGGCAAAATGAGAAAAGAAGAGAAAATGTTGGAGCAATATGTAACACCCAACAATAGAGATGGTAGTGGATCCTAGACCCGATCCAGATCCATTTTTCAGGATCTAGATCTTCAAAAATAAGATTCAACAGATTTGGATCGAATCCGTATCATTCCTTTAAAATCTGGATCTGGATCTTGATTTCTGAGATCTAGATCCGATCCAGATCCAACTCATGGATCCATATATATATATATATATATATATTTTATTTTATTTATAAGTATATTATATTATTTTTCTTTCTAGTCGAAGTTGGATACATTAGATCATAGAATTGGATGGTAGGTCAATAACTTTAGAAAATTGTACCTTGAATTTGAAAAAAAATTGTATATGAATTAGATATGAGTGATCTATTTGCTAAGATATGTGTGCTACTTCTATTTCTATTGTAATATTATTTGATGACATGAAAACAAAATTAAATTTGTAACTAGCATCTTCTTGTATAGTGATGATTGTAGAAAGTCTAATAATTATGTAGTGTTATTGTATATTTAGATTATTACTATGGTGTTACTGCGAATTATAGATGATTTATGATTTATTTTATAAGAAAAATATATGGATCCGGGTCTAGAACTTAGACCATGCGGATCTCATCGATATAGGTATTGATCTAATTTTTTTGGACCTAATGGATCTGGATCGGATCCGAATTCAAGTAAAAAAATTTCAAATCTAGATCTGAACCTAACAAGATCTGATCCAGATTTGATCCATTGTCATCCCTATCCAACATCAACATCCCGCCAGTAAATTTCTGCACTAGGAACCTTATAGTGAAACAAATAGCTTTTTTTTATCAACATTTCATTCGATAAGTGATTCATTTATGCTATTTAATATGATTGTCATGTCCTGATTCTAAATTTCTAACTCGATCAAAAGTATTAATTACCTACTGTCACCATGTATATATCTTTGTTTATTTTCAAAAAACCGAACAAGAAATTAAGTACATAGTTAGATCAGTTTAAGAGGGTGTTTGGCTGAGCTTATATGATTCTCAAAATAACTTATAAGTTATTTAAAAGTTTATAAATTTTTTAGAAGAGTTTGGTCAAATAAACTCTTAAACAGCTTATAAGCTGTGGATATAAACTCCTAAAAAAAGTATTTCAATCCTAACTTATTTTTTCATCAGCTTATTATGAACACTGAATTTAAGAAAACAATCTTACTTTGATTTATTATTTCCAACATATACTCTATCAACTCCACATCTCTTCAATTTTCTCTCTCTAACTAATGATTATATTCATAGCTTATAAGCTCAATTATCTAAACTCATTGACAACATATACATTTTTAAGATATTACATCTTATTAGTTATTGAAATTTATAAACTCTCTGAAATAAACTTAGTCAAACACCCTCCAACTAAATTCAAGCTCACTTTATATAGGCCTAATTAATTTCTAGGCTTCATTTTCTTCTCCCCTCTGGCGATCAGCAAGTGGCTGTGCAGGGGATGACTAGGAAAATCAGAAACCAATGGTGCCAAGAAAATTACTAAGTTCTTCTCTACGTGTAGACATCAAATATGTTAACTATTTTTACCAAAGCATGCAAGAAAATAGTACGTCTAACGTCTATGATGCCTTGCCCTTTTCTCTCTGAATCAAAACGTTGGATTATTATTCAAATATTTTTAAAATTGAAATAATGGTTATATAAATCACGAACCCGAATGTGTGTTTGGGATATCCCATGAGTAGAATACACGTGACCTCAAAGCCATGGAGAATGTGACTTTTAATTCAGTTTGCAATGTGAACTTTAATTTTAAAATGTAGCAAACAAAAATCCAAATTTTCTTCTTTTCTTTTTTGCATGTTTTTGGCAATCCAAAATTTCAAATTTCCATTGTCCGAGATCTTGATTTGAAAATCAAAGTATGGGCTTTGACGACCTCGAGGAAATGGACATTTTGGCATATACGGGCATTGAGTCTGGCGACAATTGTTGAGATTTGTTTTGGCAAAATTTGTGGCCTTCAATAAGTATTGGACGTTGACCCATATGTCAAAATGTTAATCTCACCGAGTCCGTCAAAACCCATACTTTAATTTCTCAAATCAAGATCTCAAACAATGAAGAATTTGAAATTTTGGATCGCCAACAAATTTGGGGGAGTTTTACTTGTAACAAATTAAAAGATTGCATACATTTTAAAAATCAGGCTGAAATTATGGATCAAGTCAAAGTTCCTGATTCAAATGGCAATAGTCTCTTCAAATTATATTGAAATTACAAATTTGTTTAAATATATCATGAATTTCTTACACTTGATCCTAATAAAAAGGACAAAGTTATTAATTATTCGATCTAATTCTCATGCATTCTTAAATGATAACATCCTCATAAAAGATCATCTCGTAAAAAATAGCGTGTTGCTATGTTCTGGTAGCTACTTGAGTTAGCCCAAAAAACTAACAAAGGCACCAACATGGTTACACTACATAGGACTAGGCTGTAAACAAACCAAACCGCTCGTGAGCTACTCGGAGCTCGGTTCAAAAAGCTCGCTCGAAATTGATCGTTTTGTAACGAGCCGAACTCGAGCCTCGAATCGAGCTCGATAAGTTTATCGAGCCAACTCGAGCTTAGAGATGTTCGCTCGTAGGCTCGCGAACATGTTTGGTTCGAACTCAAACGAGCCGTTCGCGAACTCTTATTCGAACATGTTCACGAACCTTGATTCAACATGTTCGCGAACCTTAATTCGAACATGTTCACGAACATGTTCATGAACGTATAAAATAATAGATTATTTATACATATTTAAATAATTAAATGAATAATAAATTATAAAATATATGTTAATTATAATTATTTAGCAACAAATAAGCATATATATCAAGATCTCGAGCTCGAATCGAGTTCGATCTCGAATAACACATTATCAAACCAATTGAGCTCGAGTTCGAACTCAAAACGAGCAAAGTCGAACACGAAAGCGAGTTCGAACTCGAGTTCGAATATATCTCATAAACGCAGTAGTTATCGAACCGATTCGAGTAGCTCATGAGCTCAAAATTTTATAACGAACCGAGCTCGAGCTCAATTTAAAGCTCGAATTCAACTCGAGCCAACTCGAGCGAATAAAATTTAAACAGTCGAGCTCGAGCATGTTGTTCGGCTCGGTTCGTATACACCTACATAGGACCACATTTAATTATTCCTTCATGCGTGCAATCGCTAGTAAAGCTATTTCACCAATTATATTTAGATTGCTAATCAACAAATAGTTTCCAATTTATAAATTAAACACAATCAAATTATTTGTTCAAAGATGGTCACCACTATTTTAAATTTCCAACATCAAAGGTTGCAGATTAGACTGAAAGCATCTGGATTTTAGACCAAAAAGAAAAGTAGTGATCTGGATGAAAACTGTGAATTATTTCCGTTTGTGAATAAATTATTGACTGGAAATATCAAAGTATACGTCAAGAAGAGTACTATTACAGACACATCATATAACTTCGAATTTGGCCATTCCCATGGATGCGACCATTAGTTTTTAAACAAAATTAGATATGGTCATTACAGTCCTCTACCTGTTAATTAATCATCCAACAACCTACTTCAACATGAATTGAGTACTCTTGACTTTTCTATTAAGTAGATAATAATTGTTTTTCTTATTTGTCTTTTTCTGGCACCGAGTGAATAATCATTTAAATTATACCTCTTATCACTATTAAACTTGATTGAAACACATAAGAATCTTTGTTAATAAAAGATTTATATAATAAGTTCAGTGCAACTTTAGTTTTCCTCAACCCTCTCTCTATGCATATACACGGATGAGTTCAAGAAACCATCCGAATTCAAGGAATTATAAATTAATCTAGTCTACAGATTTTATTAGTGGGTAGTCAAGATTGACTTTCATATAAAATAATATTTTAATTTTATAATAACTATAAATCACACAAAGATTAATGATACAAATTAATCTTTACTTATTAGAATAAGAGAAGTTTTTATTTGATCCACATTCTACACATATAGACCTAGAGGTAAATATATTCAATATTAGAATAAGAAAAGTTTATATTTGATCCACCTTCTACACATATAGATCTATACATATAAATATATTCAATAATCGAGCCATAATTTTTGTTTATAGGCCCAAATAATATGGTAACATAAAACAAATAATGTATACAAGTTGTATATATGTCACGTTTGTATTTTAGCATTCAAGAATCGATAGTATGATGGAATTATCTTAAAACATGTTACTTATACTTTTCATGCTCTGAAATTGTTACATATACTACTTACCAAAATTCGCAAAATAAATAAAGTAAAACTAAATGAGTAGATACTCTCTAACGCCTGACATGATCTTTTTAAAAATAAAAAAATAACATAATAATGTGCAAGCTATCTTTGTGAATTTAACTTAGTCAAGACATAAACTAGTTACAGTTGAAATCCAAAAGTTCAAAAACTAAAATATATACAATGTAAGAAACTGAACTAAGTGTGTAAAATAAAATTTAGGAATATCCAAATTAACCGTGAAGACCTTCTCTGCAAATAGAGATGTTTAGTAATCAAAAACCACTGCTCCCATTTCGTCAAGTCAAAAAAAGAAAAAGAAAAAGAAACTGAACTAAGTTTAGAATCAAAAGATTTTTCTTTTAAATTAAATATCCTTTTCATGAGAAAAAGAATCAACCTTAAACAGTTAAACCTAAAGGCTAAAACGGATCGAATGAACAAAAACAATATTCAAGATGACAAAAATTTGGGTGAGCTCACCCTTGTTTTTTGTTAAAATAATTATATATTTATTATGGTGAGTAAGGATAATTAGATTTGTTAATTTATAATTAAATTTATTAATTTTTAATTCAAAATTAGAATTCATAATTAAGGTTTATTAATTCATAATTATGGTTTATTAATTCAAAGTTATGGTTTATTAATTCATAATTATGGTTTATTATTCAAAATTAAGGTTTATTAATTCCAACTAGGGTTTATTAATTCATAATTATGGTTTATTATTCAAAATTAGGGTTTGTTAATTCCTATTAGGGTTTATTAATTCAAAATTAGGGTTTATTAATTCAAAGGAGGGTTTATTAATTCAAAATTAGGGTTTATTAATTTATAATTAGGGTTTATTAATTCAAATTAGAGTTTATTAATTTACGATTATAGTTTATTAATTCAGCATTAGAGTTTGTTAATTCAAAATTAAGATATATTAATTCAAAATTATTATTTATTAATTCATAATTATGATTTATTAAACTAATTAATTTTAATTAGAATTAGTTAAATTAATTAATTAATTAATTAATTAGGGGTGGCACTGTGCGCGCGTACAGGAGACCACCCCATTCAAGATTAATTGGATATAGAGAATATATATACTTACACAAAACTTACATCAGGTCAAGTATAAGGTGAGCCTATTAATAAACTTCCACTCAATTTTGATCAAGAAAGAAAAGTGCAATTAAATTTTAGGTATTAAAAAATTCATTTATGTAACAACATAGTAAATAAAATTAAATAATGAATAAGGTTAAGCTAGTAATTGCGATGTACCCTAAACCTAAACGTAGTTTAAAAGAAATAAAATATAACATTACTTTCGCAATAAAATTTATTACAAAACTTTGATGATTTTTTTTTACCGGAAAGTGTGTGAACTAATGAATTATATGTATATTTAACTGACACACTGTCGTTTAGCGTTCAAAATAAATTTATAACCTATTGCCCATCACAGGCGTAACCAGCAATAAGTAAAGGGTCGATCCCACGAGGAGTTGGTGTAGCAATCTCTGATGTCACGATGTCACTGAAAAGGAATGAGAGTGGTGTAATGATCTTGATCACTATAGATATGGCTAAAGTAACCTGAAACAAACTCAAAGGGAATATCAAATAAAAAGACGAGTCTGGCTTGGGCAACAACTTCGTGAAGACGATTAACACTCGATCATAGGTGCAAAGGTTTTCACTACATGACATGCATCAACCGGTTATAAGAGACATACGTCGTGACCCGTTGTCACACGTCACGCCCACGACGCACCCCTCCAAATCTATCCTTTCTGTAAAGAAGTGCGAGGACACCCTATGCAAACTATCTAACTGTAATGCCCACGCACGAGGACACCTCAAGACATGCAAGCTCACTTGCAAGTTATGACCTAGATGGACCGGTATTGGCAAAGGCAAATGCTAGGACTACTCCAACTCGCCCACTTCATCAGATTATTTGGGGTGCGGGACACCCGACACCTTAATCCAATTATTACTTGCAACCCTCCCTTACCCACTATGTTATTTGCAACTAACACACCGAGTTTGGTTAAGTTATATATTGCTCAGGACCTAGTGCTTCGGGAACACACGCATGCAGATCGTAATGCCCTACTTAGACCTCTCGAGTTATATTAATCATGCTTCACTTAGTCATGCCCAAACCAGAATAAAGACTTAGCTAGACATAAAATAAACAAACATGCAACAGTTAATTGAGACCATCATAAAACGGAAACAACTTACTATTACTTGAATGAAATAAACGGCGAGCCCAAAGTGCCGCCGCAAAACATACGCAAAATAATAATTAAAGTGTTTGCCCCGAAGGGACTTAATGTATGTGATGGCGATGGTGATTATGCTGAAAGTACCGATGCCGGATAAATCAGGGAGAGGCGCACAAGTCGCGCATTCATCCCGTATATATAGACCAAGAGAGGCTGACGATGGTGTTGGCCCATGGGCTGGACAATCTGGTAGGGTTTCCTTGTTGATCGGCGTCTTTCCTCGCCTGACGGATCTGGGATGATCTCCTCCTGATTTCAGGATTTGGCTCACAACATCCTTTCCGGATTTAGCGAGATTCACCCCGATCTCGCACTTGCCCATCACCTCTCTCTGTCCTCTCTCGCCTCCTTCTTCCTCTTGGTCTCGCCGCTTCTTCACTCCGCTTGCCCATTAGCCTACCCTTCCGAGATTGAACTTGTGCGGTTTGTAAGGAGGTCACGCCGTGTAACGAACAGACTACGGGGTTTGATGCCTGGCCGTGAGCGAAGCTCCTGTGCCCTCGGGGTATAGTCGATCTCGATCATCCGCCATGCAGTTACCACCCGCCTTGCCCATATCCGCCTCGCTTTGCCCTGCTGACCAGTGTGTCCTCCGGACACAAAACACAACAAGAAAGACACAAAAGACTCGATCTGACCTAGACAAGACACGTAAAAGAGCACAAAACTTGGGCTCGAAACACACACTTTAAACATGCTTGTCCTCAAGCATGCACGCGTAATTGCCCAAGACAATGTAAGAAAGAAAAGACAAAAAGAAAAAAAAACACAAAAGGTTAGCACATCTCTACCAGCAGGTTATCTCGACCAATATAAGCTCATTGGAACAAGCCAGTGATTCAAGAGAATTCAATTCAATCAACGACCATCAAACAAGTCAAAATACAAATTTGAGCATATTGGGCATTTTCCTCACCAACACTGCACTCTTTGTATAAAGCTAGTGTACGCCAGACAACCGTCATTTCGACTATGCTATAGCTTCATGTGTCTCTACCATCTCCACCGTTAAGACAAAGCTTTTAAACATTCATCCTTAGGTCTTTCATTTGGCTGTAATGAGGCTTAAGACATAGGTGGGAGATTTTTGGAACGAGGCTAGGGTCATCATGGACTTAGGATTGAGGAAATTGTTTTGACCTTCATGGATTTCCTTTCGCCTTCTTCTTACGGGCCTCAGCACAAATATCTTAGGACTTCATCAATATATATTCTTTTATTTTAAGTCCTTCATTTTTCTTTCAATTCTGGGTACCTTCTTTATATTGGGCATTTTGCCCATTTCTTTGAAATTCTGGTAACCCCCCCCTTTTTTTTTCTTGCCCATCACGATGTTACTGTTCTTCCCTTTTTGTTCACCTTTTTCTTCTATTAGCCCCTAAGTCCAATTGACCGGGTATGCTTCTATTTCCAGGCTAATTTAAGTGAGTGAAAGAAATTATTAAGCTCAAGGGGGCTGAACGAGGGATTAACAATAGGTAAGACATTTTTGGCTCAGTGGGTTGTTTGAAAGAAAAAATGCCTATGTCATCTAAATGTTTTAGCTAAGTCAATAAGTTCTCGACATAAGAGTGCACGCAAGTTCTAGCAAAAGCCTAGTGAAGATGTCAATCATCACACAAGAAAGGAAACTGTGTTGATCAAGATACAACAGTTTAGGCTCAAAACTCACCATGTGTGCTCAAATTCAATTCGTCATCCTTATTTACATACGGTCATGCTCAAAACAGAATTCCTAAAACCACTAACTTCATTCAAAACAAAACAAATACAGGCCAATCAAACCCACCAATTTTAATATGCCAACCGACACACACAAACGAAAACCCCTCCCCACTCATACACTTTGCGTTGAGCAAAGTGGGTAAACAAGGAGGGAACACAAACACAAAACAACGAAATGAAATGAGCAAGGTAGGCAGTCCCCCCACTCACACACTTTGCCTTGGGCAAAGTGGGTCGATGGGACCAACTCTCTTAACTCGCACAAAACAAAAGCAGACGCAATTCCTCCATCACACTTTGCCTTGGGCAAAGTGGGTGAAAAGGTTGACCATCAACAACAAACAAAACAAAACACAAAAACAAAAACAAAACAAATGAAAAAGGGAGGACAAAAGGTGGGGGAAGTCGGATACCGAATCCGGTGATGGGCAAAAAGTAAAGGCAGGCATCATGGGTCGCGGCAGGGGTTTCTGAGGGGGTCGCCATCTCCGTTTCGAGCTTGGTGGTTTTCTTTGGCTCGGGGAATCGAGAATTTTTGTGGTGTTTTGGCTCGGGTTTTACGGGTGCTCATTTTGAAAACGGAAGAGGGTTCCTTCTTAAGGGTCAAAGAGAGAGAGAAGTTACTGAGTTGAGGCGACGTGGGAGGGGTGTTAATGATGGAGTGGCGGATATAGGGACGCACGTCCTTTCTTCTCGACAACCGCCGCAACTTGTTCCGAACTTACCCTCTGCCCACGAGAAAGTATAGCGTCTCATCTTGCCTCTTCGATCATGATCACAACTGCATTCTCGTAGATTTACCAACACAACACCACAGTAAAAACGGGCAAAGCCAACAAAAAAAAAAAAAAACAACAAAGAAAGCAAATAAAATACCGTGTTGCCTTCCAGTCGGTCGCTTTGGTTATCGTCGTGGCTCGACCAGACTTCTTCATTATTCTACCCGTCGGGGCTTGCATGATGCGGTTCCCCGGATCTATCTCGTGATGCCCATAGTAAGCCTTCGACGTCCATCGACCTGAAGGTCTTTTCGCCTTTAGGTCTGCGACCTCGCGACCCATTCGAAATTGAGTTTTGACTTTATATGGTCCGCACCACTTGCTTGTTAACTTACCCGACATCAACTTGAATCGAGACTGGTATAAAAGCACCAATTGCCTTTGCTCGAATGCCTTGGCTTTGATAAGACGGTCGTGTGTCTTCTTTAATCTTTCTTTGTACAGAACAACATTGTCATAGGCCTCTAGCCTTATCTCCTCTAGCTCTTGAAGTTGAAGTTTTCTAGCTTGGCCATCACGGTCCCAATCAAAGTTGAGCTTGTTCACTGCCCAAAATGCCTTGTGCTCTAGTTCCACTGGTAAGTGACACATCTTGCCAAACACAATTCGGTACGGTGACATGCCCAAGGGGTCTTGTATGCAGCTCAGATGCCTATAGCGTCGTCAAGACGAGTGCTCGATCCTCACCGTAGGTCCCACTACCTTCCTCAATATGGTCTTAATGATTCGTTGACAACTCGCTTGCCCATTGGCTGCGGATGGTAGCCGTGGTCACCCGATGGGTTACACCGCACTTTTCAATAATTTTGCAATAGTGGTGTTGCGTAATCGTTCCTCGATCACCGATAATTGCCTTGGGCACACCGAACTGTTGAATATATTAGCTTTGAGAAAAGTGAAACCACCTTTAGTCATTGGTGGCACTTGCCTTGGCCTCAACCTATTTCGAAACATAGTCCACTGCAAGCAAGATGTACGCTGCTTTCCTCGAGCTCTGTGAATGGTCCCATAAAGTCCATCCCCCATGTAGGGAAAAAACATATGTTAAGCCCTCGCCCCGAGGATCTATCTTGGATATTTAATTCACCATACATTGATTATATTCCTAGCATGCGTCTAAATAATTAATTGCAACACGTAGGGGTTTTCTCGTGTTTACCTTTGGATCTGTCGAGGTGGATCGAACGGGATGAACGGATCGGTCGGAACGGAATGATCGACTCGTGCTTTGACCTTCTGGACTGTATCCCGGTTGCCCAATCTCCAACGTCGAGTGAGGACGATCTATGGAGAATGCTTCGGAAAAATCACCCAATGCTCTTGGCACAATTTTCGAGAGCCTCTCGCACCAGGAGGGATGCAAATTTCTAGGTTTAGATGAATGATCATTAACCTAGACTTTATCTCATACCTTATATTTATAATGCACTACTTTAATCCCATATGGAAACTACCATAATCCTATATGGAAATTACCATAATCCTATATGGAAATTGCCATACCCACAGGATTATTACCATACTCGTGATTATTACCATAATCTTATATGGAAAAGATCTATGCATATACCATAAATATAATTATATCCTTGTGGGATAAAGAGAATAAAATCTTGCCAATGGGAGCATCATGGGGCGCCGATTTTCCTCCAGCTAACGGGCCTGGATGGGCCAGCCCAGGGATCAAATGCAAAGAATAAAGATGGGCCTCAAATAAATTAATTATCTTATGTTCAGCCCAGAACATAAATTAATTTATAAACATTTATTCATGTCACTAGAGAATAAATGCTGACTTACCCCTTTATTACCGAAGTTGAGTCGGGCTTGCACTTAGACATTACGAATCCCCGTATTTAAGATATCGAACGTCCATTAATCATTTATAGCAATCTGACTGCTTAAAACGATTAATAACTTCATTTCTTAAGTAGTACCACTCAACCTTATTATTGTACTTGAGCTAACTCAACTGCGGGGTTTAGTACAATAAACCTTTGAGCTCCTTAAGGGACGCCATCATCCTTAACGGATGTGGTGACTGACATGATAACTAGCGTGACATACAAGATCGCCACCACCCAAGATGCGGAGAATCTTGGGTTAGAAACATATAACCCTCACCCATAACAAGTCAAAGTGATGGTCGAACTCATACTCATCTAATACCTTATCGAGGTTTAGATCATCGTAAGTCACCGAGATCTTGGTTCTTCACGACGGTCGAAAGAAGAACACATCTCACCGTGATCCTTCAATACGTCGAGACGCATCAGCATAGACAAGCAACTAAGTCAAGTCACTTCTTATCTATATCATGACCTAAACCGACAACTCGTCCTTAAGTTGTCTCGGTGTGAAACTTTTATATCTCATTGCTTCGACCAATCATACTGCACTTCGTGATCTTCTACACATCGTATGATCTAACTTATATGAGATAAGGGACATGATATATGCAATCAAGTATTCAAATCGATAGGAGATTGTAATAGTGGTAGCAGAAACATTGTATACAAGCTCAACCAAACGCTTTCAAGATACAAACCAACAATCTCCCACTTATACTAAAGCAAACTTTTAGTATACAAGTGTCTCTCTACTAGCTATTACAAACAACCATCACTTTGCTTCTCCCACTTATACAAAAGTTTCCTTTCTAAGTGGGTGCCATCAAGCGCAATCCAAGTCCTCTAACGTGTCCATCGTAGAGTTTTTTATGTGCTCTTTGTGAATGGATCCGCTAGATTTTCCGTCAGATCAATCTTTTCAATCAACATGTCACCGCCTAACGATTTCTTGTATGACATGGTACTTTCTCTATGTGTTTGGTCGCCTTGTGGGTCCGTGGTTCCTTCGAGTTTGCATCGCACCGAAAGTTATCACAAGAAACTATGATACTCTTGGGCAAACCAGTACCACATCTAGATCCATGAGGTAGTTCTTGAACCATACAGCCTCCTTAGAAGCCTCCGCGGCTACATATTCGCTTCCATGGTAGAGTCCGTAATGCATCGCCGCTTTGCACTCCGCCGCATCACGGCTCCACCTCCCAAGGTAAACACATAGCCCGAGGTCGACTTTTTCTCATCACGGTCGACTTGGAAACCGAGTGCAGATAACCCAAAGGCATTAGACTATCCGCATGGTAAACCAGCCTATAATCTCGAGTCCTTTCGGTATTTGAGTATATGCTTTATCGCAGTCCAATGAGCTTGTCCAGATTAGATCGATATCTAGCTACTATGCCTACCGCATAGCGATATCGGCCTCGTGCATTGCATTGCAGACATGAGACTTCCTACGGCGGAAGCGTAGGAACTTATCTCATTCCTCTATCTCCTTTGCAAATAGGTGATCTGCGTCTTAGATAAAGGAACGCCATGTCCGAAAGGTAGCAATCCTTTCTTGGCGGTCCGCATACTAAAACGAGTAATCACAAGATCGATGTAAGGCGCCGAGATAAGCTCAACATTTTCTTCTTGCGATCTCGGTAAACCTTGATCCCAAGAATGTACACGCATCTCCTAGGTCTTTCATTTGAAACGATCGGATAACCAACTCTTTACGTCGATAATGACTTCATGTTGTTGCCAACTAGAAGAATGTCATCTACATAAAGTGCAAGAAATACCACATCACCGTTGACATCTAACCGATACACACAACTCTCGCTAGGCAACTGGGTAAATCCATGGGACTTTACTACCTCGTCAAAGCGTAAGTTCCATGATCGAGGCTTGCTTAAGTCCATAAATGGACTTCTTAAGCTTTCATACTAGATGCTTTTCACCCTTTACCACATAACCTTCGTGTTGTCGCATATAGATGTCTCTACCTTCCTCAAGGTAACCGCTTAGAAAAGCGGTTTTAACATCCATTTGCCAAACCTCTAGGTTCAAGTGGGTGCTATGGCTAGAAGAATTCGATGGACTTGAGCATTGCTACAAAGTAAAAGGTCTCATCGAAATCGATGCCCTCAACTGAGTGTACCCTTTCACCACAAGCCCGGCTTTGAAAGTCAAACCTCTCCATCGAATCTCTTCCTCAGATATCCACTTACTACCTATGGCTTCCTTGCCATCTGGTAGATGTGTCTTTTCATATACATCCATAGCCGTTATGGACTCCATTTCTAAGTCCATAGCGGTGTGCCATGATCTTGCATCAATATCTTGTATCGCCTCCTTGTATGTCCATGGGTCGATTATTGCTGCTCGTTTTCGGGACTAAACCAAGATTCACCCACGAACATAAATCGCTCGGGTTGACGAACAACCCTCCCACTACGACGAGGTTCTACAGGCACAATGGCAACGGTGGGTGCAGAAACTTGTGGTTCTCTATTTTGCACAACTTGCTGGGTAGGTACCACTTGTACGATCGGTATCTCTAGTGGAACTCGACCCACTTCAATTTCTTGAAGTATCTGGTGTCGATCCCTCCCACTAGACTCGACATCTCGTACCTTTGGCCTAATCGGTGGTGGAATACGATCATCTTCTAATTCTTGAAGAATGATTTCAACTTTGGACTTATGATTTTCATATAATCCTCTTCTAAGAATCGGGCATTAGTGCTAATAATGACCTTCCGATCCTTAGACTATAGAATAAACCACCTTCGTTCCTCTAGGATAGCCAATAAACACCTTGCGCCGATCTAGCCTCCAACTTGTCGCCTTCTTGTTCAAAGACATGTGCCGGATCGCCCATATCCTTATGTGGCTTAAACCAGCTTGCGCCCAAACCACAACTCGAAATGGGTCTTTCGATCGACTTGACGGTACTAGATTTAGCAAGTATGCCGCCTCTAATGCATACCCCGTAACGAAATAGGCAATGTTGCATAGCTCATCATTGATCTAACCATTTCTAAAAGAGTCCTATTTCTTCGCTCGACACACCATTTTGTTGTGGTGTGCCCGGTGAAGCGCCGGGAGGTAATCCCACACTTCACTAGATAGTCCATAAATTCACATCGAGGTATTCGCCACCGCGATCGAACGCAGATGACTTGATACTTTACCTAGCTTCGCTCCACTTCCGCCTTAAACTCTTTGAATTTCTCAAAGCATTCGACTTGCGGTGAAGCGGTATACGTATCCGCACCTCGAGTAATCGTCAATGAAAGTGACAAAGTACTGCATTCTCCACGAGCTTGTGTGGACATCGGTCCACACAGTCGAATGGACTAACTCCAACATTTCTTTGGCTCTATAACCCTTCGCTTTGAAGGGTCCGGTCGACATCTTACCTTCTATACAGATTCGCAGATCGGGAATGGAGTAATCTGTTAGATTACCCAACGCCCATTCTTAGCCGCTTTGGATCCTATTTAGATTGATATGACCTAATCTAAGATGCCAGAGAAAAGTGGTGTCATCTTGCTAAGAAAACTTTCTCTTTTAGGGTTTGATGAAGATGCAACATAGTTATAGGTATTATGTTTGGCGTAAATAGTATAAAGCTTAATTATATAACGTACAACACGTATAACTTCGTCATTTCTTATGATAGAAACACCACTATCAAAAATAATGTAATATCCATGAGTAAATAATTTCAAACAGAAACAAGGTTCACGAAAATCCGCACATATAAAACGCCTTTTAAAACTAAAACTGTTTTCTCAAAACATAAAGTAACATCTCCGATCGCAACGGCCTCGACTTTCGCCGCTTCCCATGGAGATCGTTATCTCGCCATCACTCGCCTCCTTGTCCGCAGGAACCCCGCAAGGTGTAACAAACATGATCATCGCACCCGTGTCTACTACCCAAGAATGGGTAGAACAAGTTGCTAAACATGTTTCACATTAAAGCAACGGCGACTTGAGCCTTGAGCATAGGGCACTTAGCCTTCCAATGCCCGGCCCCACCGCACTTGAAGCACTTGCCTTCTCCTTCGCTTCTTCAAACCTCCGTGGCAACCACGTTCTTGTTCCCATTACTCCCACTATTTGCCTCGCCTCTTCCACCTTTGGTACCCCTTTTCTTTTCCATTTTGCAATGAAAATTTTGGGCCCTTAGATGTGCTAGCAAGAGCATGTGCTCCTTTTCCCATAACTCCTTCCGCAGCAACGAGATCATTAAGCAACTGACTAAGTGTAAACTCGGTCTTGCTCATGATCGCATTCACACGAAAGTTCTCAAAAGACTTGGGCAGTGTATTGAGGATGATATCGACCTTGGCTTCGCCGTCAATACCTCCTCCCAACTGATCAAGACTATCCATGAGATGAGTCATGTGGGAGACATGTTCATGGACCGAACTTCCTTCTTCCATCTTACACGCCAAGATTTCTCTCATTGTGTGGAAGCGGACTGTCCGATCCGACTGCCCAAACTTACTCTCGAGACTTGACCAAATATCGATCGGCTCACCATCGATCGATGTTAAATGCAAGCCTTTGGACATAGTAGTCATCATATAGCATTTAGCCATATTGTTCGACTTATTCCAAAGTCCGCTTGACTCTCCTGCTCATTATTCGACGCGTCGATAAGGGCATCGGGTTTAGGAGTAGTGAGAACAAACATGTGTTCTTCAACGATAAGAACATATTCCATGTTTCGTTTCCACTCGATAAAATTTGGACCGGATAACGGATTTTGTGCGAGCACATTGATTATCGGCGTAAGAGACATATCTGAAACGATAATGTAAACACATAAGCATACGATCGCATATAATTCGTAATAATAATATTGTAACCTTTTGATAAAACAATATTAATTGAAACCTCCAATCGCCCAAGGAATCCCACATGCAAGCCACGCTTGTGGACGCTATATGAACCCCCGACCGGACTAAAATATACCTTTTAGTCGCTTAATTTCAATCCATGTCAACTTATCCTTATGGCAAATGAAATTAACGATTGGACCTTACTAGACCACATCACTATCGCAAGAAGGACTTGGCGGAAGTTGTACTTGAGGTGATGTCTAAGCAATGACCACATTTTTAACAATGAGAAATGAATTCTTAGAATTGGCATACTCACTAGGACCATACCGCCCAATTCAAATTCTTTTGTTATCTTATTTTATATCTATCTCTAGAGAACTTATGAAAATCGCACATGCAAGCCACGCGTGTGGACGCGTTTACATGAAACTCCCACTTCTCAATAGATTTAAAATATTTTATTTAGAAATCTCATCTAACAAACTTATGATAAGCAAGGCAAGCAAGCCACGCAGTGGACGTTTACTCACAGTGCGTCTCACTTTGTTTAGAGATCAAAAGGTGGAGGTCTTGACATTTTAATTTGAAAAATTAATTTATCGGGTTTGCTTGCTTAGTCTTTTTATTCAAAAGGTTTGTCCATGCAGATCACGTAATCCTAGCATGCTTTTCTATAGAACTCAACATGAAAAACATGCTCGCAGAATTCTAAAATATGCTTGATAAACGCGATAAACCTAGCATGCTTACTATGCGCATCAAATTACGTAAAACACTTAAAGGTTTGTCAACGTAATATAAACATACATAGCATGCTACTGCATAATTTAAACATCCACGACATGCATATGAACGATAAAATAAAATAAAACGCTCATCGCGCCTGATCGTGAAACCCGCACTTTCTGCCTAATCTATTACATAGATTTGCAAAGCACGTAATTAAACTTCAAAACGGGCCTCGTGCACGCGCACGGACCGGATTCAACAATGGGCCTCGCGTGCACGGGCACGGACCGAAAACTGGGTTCAATGAAAAACGGTCCGGGCCGGGTCGGCCCAATCAGGCTGGGTCTGCGCACTAGGGCAAAGCCCGCCGCGCGCCCACCGAAGCGCTTTGCCCGCTGCTCTCGCGGGCTTCCTCGCGTCGCTAAAGGCGATCGCGACCCGACGAGCACACGTTCGCGGCCTTCCGCCGAGCGCCGAACATCCGCCGAGATGTCGCCGCCCGCCGTCAAACACGCGATCATGAGTCCGCCGCTGGCGTCGGGTTTCGCAGGCGAACGCGCGCCTGCCGCCCGCTAGCTCGCCGCATGCGCGTTGCTCGCGGCCGAATCGCGACCACTCGCCGCCGCGTGGCGCCAGGATCTCGTGGCGCGAACGCACGCCCGCCGCCCGCCCCTCGCGATAGCCCTCGCGACCGCGAGGCTCGGCCGCGAAACCGCCCCAGAGACACCCGTGAGACTGTTTTCCCCATCGCCTCGCTTTTCATGCTTTCGTCTTCGTTTTTCATTTCTACGATAAGATTTACGTAAAATAAATCTAATCTAAAAACGGATTTTCTCGTGGTGAAAAACAAAACCCAACAAAAACAAAAACGAGCCACGATGAACGACAGAACCACAATTAATTAAACGCACGTAATAATCAAACGTGAATTAATCCAACAGAGCCAAGATTCTGAACCTCGCTCTGATACCAATTGTAGGAAAAACATATGTTAAGCCCTCGCCCCGAGGATCTATCTTGGATATTTAATTCACCATACATTGATTATATTCCTAGCATGCGTCTAAATAATTAATTGCAACACGTAGGGGTTTTCTCGTTTACCTTTGGATCCGTCGAGGTGGATCGAACGGATGAACGGATCGGTCGGAACGGAATGATCGACTCGTGCTTTGACCTTCTGGACTGTATCCCGGTTGCCCAATCTCCAACGTCGAGTGAGGACGATCTATGGAGAATGCTTCGAAAAATCACCCAATGCTCTTGGCACAATTTTCGAGAGCCTCTCTTGCACTAGGAGGGACGAAAATTTCTAAGTTTAGATGAATGATCATTAACCTAGACTTTATCTCATACCTTATATTTATAATGCACTACTTTAATCCCATATGGAAACTACCATAATCCTATATGGAAATTACCATAATCCTATATGGAAATTGCCATACTCCTAGGATTATTACCATACTCTTATATGGAAAAGATCTATGCATATACCATAAATATAATTATATCCTTGTGGGATAAAGAGAATAAAATCTTGCCAATGGGAGCATCATGGGGCGCCGATTTTCCTCCAGCTAACGGGCCTGGATGGGCCAGCCCAGGGATCAAATGCAAGGAATAAAGATGGGCCTCAAATAAATTAATTATCTTATGTTCAGCCTAGAACATAAATTAATTTATAAACATTTATTCATGCCACTAGAGAATAAATGCTGACTTACCCCTTTATTACCGAAGTTGAGTCGGGCTTGCACTTAGACATTACGAATCCCCGTATTTAAGATATCGAACGTCCATTAATCATTTATAGCAATCTGACTGCTTAAAATAATTAATATCTTCATTTCCTTAAGTAGTATCACTCAACCTTATTATTGTACTTGAGCTAACTCAACCTGCATGGTTTAGTACAATAAACCTTTTGAGCTCCTTAAGGGGACGTCATCATCCTAAACGGATACTTGACTGACACAGATAACTAGCGTGACATACAAGCACCGCCACCACTCAAAATGCGGAGAATCTTGGGTTAGAACATATAACCTCACCCATAACAAGTCAAAGTGATGGTCAAGAACTCATACTCATCTAATACCTTATCGAGGTTTAGATCATCGAAGTCACCGAGATCTTGGTTCTTCACGACGGTCGAAAGAAGAACACATCTCATCGTGATCCTTCAATACGTCGAGACGCGTAAAGATAGACAAGCAACTAAGTCAAGTCACTTATCTATATCTGCACTTAAACCGACAACTCGTCCTTAAGTTGTCTCATTGTGAAACTTTTATATCTCATTAAGCTCGACCAATCATACGGACTTTCGTGATCTTCTACACACCGTATGATCTAACTTATATATGAGATAAGGGACACAAATATATGCAATCAAGTATTCAAATCGATAGGAGATTATAATAGTGGTAATAGGAAACATTGTATACAAGCTCAACCAAACTGCTTTCAGTATACAAATCCAACACCCCATACATCAAAGATTTCGATGGGAGGATAGGTATCATGGGCATCTCATTCCTCCTCGTGATATTTCCTTCCGCTGACACTCTTTGCATTGCTTACATGACTCATAAGCATCCTTGAATATCGTGGGCGGAAGAATCACTGCCTAACACCTTCCTCACCGTTCTCTTGGCTCAAAGTGACCTCCACATTCTTTGGAGTGGCAATGATTCAGATGTCTTTGATCTCGCCGCACACACCGTCATAGGACTTGGTCAAGACACTTCTCCATAAGTAGGGATCATCCCATATGTAAGTGCGACGATACCGCTTTGATCTTATTTCTTTGATACGTAGTGAGCCCAATGGGAGTTCTCCGGTGGTTTTGTAATTCACCAAGTCTCGCATACCATGGTTCGTCGTCGTGTCTCGAATGAAGTATGATGTTCTTTGTGGAAGGTCTCGCAATGGGCACCGGTCTTCCCTTCAATATCCTACTCAGTGGTCGGCCACAAGGTTTTGTGCTCCACTCTTGTAATACCCCGATTCTTATAGCTCGCTAAGCGCTAAATACGTAATTAATTAGAAATTAATTACGTGAGTGACTAGGACAATGCATCCTCGCATTAGATTTTATAAGATTTCGATAAGATTTCTGATTAGATTTCAATAAAGTATTTCGGATAAGATTTTCGTAGTTTTAACTCAAAGATTTAAATTAGAATTTTTCAGTCGATTGAGTGAACAATAAATCTTTATTTATTTTTTTATTTCCATATTTTATTTTGGAAAAGAATGATTTACGAGATTTCAACTCGTTAGAAATTTCTATATTTCTATTAGATTTATTATTTTCAAGAGAGATAATTTATATTCTTATTTCGTTGAGCCCTATTTTAGAAAATCGTTTATGTTCGTTAAAGACCTAACATTTTTAATACTTTGGGCCTAGTATTAAATGTGGTTGTGAGCCCAATTGTTTTATTAAGCCCATTAAAGACCAAAGAACTCTAGAATTCATATAGCTTCCTTAGAAGCTTAGAATTTTCTAGATTTCATTAGCTTATTCAAGAAGCTTTACTTGTTCCTATGATATATATATATATATATATATATATATATATATATATATAACTTAGCTTCCAAGTTCATTCTTTTACACAAATTTTCCTCTCCACCCTCTAAAAAAAAAAAAAACACTCACACACACTCGAAACTTTCATCTTCAAACGCGAGATTCAGACCTTCGATCCTTCTTCAACGTTGTAGATCAACATCCTACGAAGGTTTCTAAGATTTGAGCTAGAAAAGATGAAAATCCTCCCCTTTGCCCATAACTCTCGCCATTTTGGCCATTTGTATGTGTGTTCCGCTCTTTCGATTTCTAGTCTATATATGCGTAGATCTACATGCTAGGGATGATATTATGCTAAGAGATCAAAGAAAAACTCACCCTATGAGCTTCCATATGTCTCGGTCATGCTAGAGCTTTTACATCCATGTTTTGATCTTCGATTTTTAGTACATGTATACATAGATCTACGATATCGAGTGTTATTGTGTTGAGAAATCAAATAAAATCCCTTTTCAAGCCCCTATATTTTCGGTCATCATGATATTGTTCCAAGGAATTTTGTTCTTCGATCTATAGTTTATATATGTTTAGATCTATCCTAGTAAAAGAGTTTTATGCTTGATCTATGGTTTAATTTATTCAATTTGAGAAAAACCAAATTTAATTTGAAACCCTAATTTCTATTTTGAAATTATGTTATGGGTTTTATAAATTGAGCTTGTATTTATGCAATTAGGGTGTTTGAGCATGATTGAGTCGAGTTTGAAAACACAAATTGAGCCCTTCGATTTTTCCTATGAGGACCGAAAAGTGTGGCTTTGATTTCAAGATGATTCGGCTTTGATTTGTTTAAATTAAGCTAGTATATATGTTGTTGTGTATATATGATTAAGTTTGGCAAAAGAAATCGGAGTTAAATCCTACTCGCTGAAAAGCCCCAATTTAGTATGTTTATGGAAAATCGAGAACTTATTATTTTGATTTTATTTGATTAGTTTGATTGCAAAAGAATAATATAGTATATAAAATTAGCCTATTTTGAATTATTGAGAATTTTCTATGCTAGTTTGTAAAAGTTCGATTTCGTTAGTTTACGTATTTTCAAAGGACTTTATGTCTATGATTTGAAAGATGAATGTTCTTGTGAAATAATTTCATAATGATTCAAGTAGTTTAGTTTAGGTGCATTGACCTAGCAGTTTAGTTTAATCATAGAGTATCGAGAGAGTTTAATAGAAGCTCAAGAGTTAGAAACTCTTAGTTCCTCTTTCCGTATTTACTCCTCTTATCTCTTTTAAGGAGCAAGTGGGCGAGTTAAAGATCAAGAAAGGAAAAGTCGAAAGTGTTGAGTAAGCCAATTATCCGGTGGGCTTTCTAAACTAAAATATGTGCACAAGTTTATGATGATAAGCATGAGTTATTTTGAAAAGCTAAATTGACTACTGCTTTTTGAGCATATTGCATATTACCTATCTACGAGAGATTTACGATATCGGCCCTATGCTAGACGAATTGCTAGTAAGGGTTTGGTATACGGTGGCCTTTGGCCAAGGTGTTTGAGAAGGAGGCCTACTTCTCAACACAAGAATCTGCGTAGATATGGTGTTTATTTAAGATTTGTCTGCAGACATGTTATGATTAGAATTGTTAGCACGTGCATTGATCATGAAGTAAGTGATTTCGTAAAGTATGATTCATAGGTTATTTCTTAAAACCCCGTGAATCTAAGAAAGTGTCAAGTCGATTGTATAGCTCTAAGAGCATGTTTTAAATTGTTTTCGCAATGCCCATCGAGTGCATCAGTACTCACGCCCGCATGTATTTCTAAATATGCAGGTTGTGTTAGAGATGATGACGGAGAAGAATCCGAGCGAAGACGTTTTGAGTTATGTTATAAGTTTGCCCTGTGTTTATGTCTTCATACATAAACTCAACCATTCTTTTTGCCGATCAAGCTTACGCTTGTAAATTGTCGTGTGTCCGTAATATTATGGGTTAGACATATGATTTAAACTTTGAACTCATGTCAAGGATTATGGTATCGTTTGTTAAACAGTTAATTATTAATGTTCATCCTTGATCGCCTTATCAATCACAAAGTTAATGACTTGTCTTTCGTTGAAAATATAATCATTAAAATGTCGAGTCTCTCACAATAGTTAGTCGTTTTCCCTTTGTTCCACCAGTCGCACTCCGGTTAGCAGTGAGTACAGAGTTAGATAGGCCGGGGTGTGACAAATCATGTCTTTGATTTCTACATCGAACTCTTGGAGAAGCAAGATCCATCGATCGATCGTGGCTTTGACTCTTCGCCATCGGTATCTCGGGCGATGTGATCGGTGTAGACGATTGTCTTGGCCCGATTAGGTATGATCGAAATTTTTCAAAGGCAAAGACGACCACCAAGAGCTCTTTCTCGGTTGTGCTGTAGTTGCATTGGGCGGTATTGAGAGTTCTCGAGGCATAGTATATGGCATGACTTTCGCTTCCCTTCGTTGTCCCAAGACGGCTCCAACAGCACCGCCAGCATCGCACATAACTTCAAACGGCATGCCCCAACTCAAATTTGGATGATTGCGTCCGAGATTAAGTTATTCTTCGAGTATCAAAAGCCATCTTACACTCTTCATTGAATTCCCATGGTACATCATTCGGAGTAGTCGTGTCATGGGTGGGCGATCTTCGCAAAGTCCTTCACAAATCTTCAGAAATCCAAGTGCCCAAGGAAACCTCAAGACTTGCTTTTTATCGGTCGGATAGGCAATTTGACGATGATCTCTACTTTAGCTCTATCCACTTCTATCCCTCTTTCAGATACTACTTGCCCAAGAACAATCCCTTCTTGTACCATGAAATGACATTTCTCATGATTTAGGATCAAATTCTTTTCGACACATCTCTGTAGGACTACCTCCAAATTCGTCAGGCACTCTTCGAATGATTCCCCGTAGACGGTAAAGTCGTCCATAAAGACCTCGATGCATTTCTCCAATAGGTCCGAGAAGATGCTCATCATACATCGTTGAAATATCTCGGGGCATTACATGCCGAAAGACATTCTTACGTAGGCAAATGTCCCGAATGGGCATGTGAAAGTGGTTTTATCACGATCGCCTTGGGCAACCCGGATCTGCATGTGGCCGAGTATCCGTCTAAAAACAAAAGAATTTGTTTCCGCCTAACCTTTCCAAAGATCTCGTCAATGAAAGGTAATGGAAGTGAACTTTTGGGTTACCGTGTTGAGCTCGATAGTCAATACTCATTCTCTAACTTTGTTTGGAGTCTCGTTGGGATCGACTCTCCTTTCTCGTTTTCACTACCGAATGCTCGACTTCTTGGGCACGACATGTCTTGGGTGACCCATTTATCGTCTCGACACGGGTATATGATGCCCAAGTCGAGAAGCTTCAAGATCTCCTTCATGACTACCTTCTTCATAGCTGGGTTCAACTTCCTTTGTTGATCGCGTACCGGTTTGGCTTCTTCTTCCATTAGAATATTGTGAACGCATATAGATGGGCTGATGCCCTTGATGTCTGCCAATGTCCATCCAATAGCTTCCTTGTATTGCCCAATAACATTCTTCACAGCTTCCTCTTGATTCGGACTAAGTTTAGCATTGATGATCACGGGCAAGGTGTCGTCCTTCCCTAAAAATATGTACTTCAGGTGGTGAGGAAGAGTCTTTAGCTCGAGTTTGGGTGCTCTCATAAGGGATGGAACGAGCTTTTCTTCTTCCTTCAGCTTGGGCATGTTCTGGTATATTGACCACTTGAGTCCCTCGGGCTCGCTCCGCAAATAAAGCAGGGCCTCCCGACATTGTCCATAAGCTGTTTCTTCGTGAGCGTCTTCCTCCTTAAGCCCACTTTGAATGGCTGCATCCAGAGGATCTTGCAAACCTATCTCGGGCAAGATGTCTCCCACCATGGGTTCAATGTGATCGATGAATTCCACCACTTCAATATCAATCGGATGCTCCATGGCCTTGAAGATGTTGAAGGTCACCGTCTCGCCGTCGAATTCACATGATAACTTGCCCGTGTCGCAATCAATCCTGGTTCTGGCTGTCTTCATGAATGGTCGGCCCAATAACATAACTGAGGATTTGTTACCCATCGTGCCCATATCCAGAACGTAGAAGTCCGCTGGAAATATGAGTTCCTCCACTTTGACCAATACGTCTTCGATGATTCCTTCTGGATAGACGTTGGACCTGTCTGCTAATTGGATAACCACTCGTGTTGGCTTCAGGGTTCCCACTTTTAACTCGTTAAACATTGACAAGGGCATGACGTTTATAGACGCCCCCAAATCCAGCATGGCCCTTTCGATCCTCGTATTTCTTATTACGCAAGGAATGAAAAACATCCCTGGATCTCCACACTTCTCGGGTAATTTCGCTGCAGGACTGTGGATACATTTTCTCCCACTTGAATTTTGCATCATCTTTGTATTTCACCTTTCCCACGCACAATTCTTTCATGAACTTTGCCCACTTCGGCATCGTGCCCAGAGCAGTGATGAGCGGTATATTAATTTCCACCTTCTGAAACACGCGATACATCTCACTCATTTCTTCCTCTCTCCGGTTCTTGGCCAATCTGCTTGGAAAGGGAGGTAAAACCTTAGGATTAGGTTTGACATAGGTTGGCTCAATGATTGTCTCTTCTTTTTCCGTCTTTTCCTTGGGCAGTTCCACATGATTATCGTCGTCTTGACCAATGTGTTCTGTGAGATCTTCCACTTCAGGTATGGCTGCATCGTCTTTAGGCATGAAAACTTTTACGGCGGTTTCTTCCGCTTCTCGTGGCTCTCGTTCGGTTGGGCTAGCTCGTTTACCTCTACTTGAGGAGGTAAATTTCCTTGCTTCTTCTCAAGACGCGTTACGACGGCCGTCATTTGGGAAACTTGGTTCCCAAGGCTCTGGAGGGCTCCCCTTGTCTCGACCTTGAATTTCTCGTTCTCTTATTGAGCCTTCACATTCTCTCGTGCCATAGTATGCACAAGTTCGGCCAACGATGGCCCACCGCTTTGGTCACGCTGATTATTCCTGTATTGTTGTTGTTGTCCTGCCCCTTCGTACTGCTGTTGTTGTTGTCCTGCCCCTTGTTGGTTGTTAGACCATCTAAAATTTTCATGGTTCCTACTTCCTGGGTTGTAGGTCTGGGAGTTTGGATCATATCTCCTCTGCTCGTATTGCCCATTACCATTTTGACCCACTGCATTGACTTCTTCTTCTTCAAATAGTGTGGGACATTGATCCGTGTGATGTGTCACGGCGGCGCAAATTTGGCAAACTTTAGCTTTCTTTTGCCCTGGCCCCGTGTTGGTTATGAACTTGTCGAACAGGTTGCAAAGTTTATCCAGCTTGGTCTCCACGGTTGAAGAAGTAGCGGCTTGCCTCGTAACTTCTCCTCCTTCGTCTGTTTTCTTGCCATCTCGCCCAACAATCTAAAGGCCTCACTGGGAACTTTATTCATTATTGATCCTCCACAAGCTGCATTCACCCAAATTTTCTCACCGCCTTAACCCGCCATGAAATATTGGATTAGATCATGGTGCGGAATTTGATGTTGAGGGCATTTCTCCCGTATTGCTTAAATCTTCCCGAGAATCATAAAGGTTTCCCACCCATTTTGATCTTGCTTATCCTTTTCTCATGTTACGAATACGGCGGCGGAAAGTACTTCTCGAGGAACTTCTGGTGCAGTTGTGCCCAAGTGGTCACACTTCCTGTGGGCAAGGTGTAGAGCCATTCTCTTGCTTCATCATGCAGAGAGAAGGGGAATGATACTAATCTCACATATTCTCCAAGGTTTTTATTGGCACGGATAGTTCCACACGCCATCTCGAAGTCTTGTAAATGTCTTTGTGGATCCTTCCCGGGCATGTCACTAAATCGGGGGAGGATCTGGATGAAGGAATGCTTCATCTCCCAGTGGCCATTGATCGCGGGCAAAGTGATGCCCGTTGGTCTCAGGTTCTGGTTGTTAGTGAACACCATTTCCCTCAATGTCCGCTCTACTTGCGGTTGTTCACCCATTGTATTGCCCTCTGGGTTTTCTTCTGGGTTAGCAGCCCTCGCTGCTTGTCGTGCCCTCCGTATTGCTGCTCTCCTCTGCCTTGCGTGCTTCTCGATCTCAGGATCGTACAAAAGTTCTCCGTTCTCTCCTGCAAGGTTAGGTCGTAGCATATAATAAAGAAAGCAATATAAACTCAAGAAATAGAGATACTACTGGAATGCGCAACTCCCCGGCAACGGCGCCAATTCTGACACGCTGTCGTTTAGCGTTCAAAATAAATTTATAACCTATTGCCCATCACAGGCGTAGCCAACGATAAGTATAGGGTCGATCCCACGAGGAGTTGATGTAGCAATCTCTGATGTCACGATGTCACTTAAAAGGAATGAGAGTGGTGTAATGATCTTGATCACTATAGATATGGCTAAAGTAACCTGAAACAAACTCAAAGGGAATATCAAATAAAAAGACGAGTCTGGCTTGGGCAACAACTTCGTGAAGACGATTAACACTCGGTCATAGGTGCAAAGGTTTTCACTACATGACATGCATCAACCGGTTATAAGAGACATACGTCGTGACCCCGTTGTCACGCGTCACGCCCACGACGCACCCCTCCAAATCTATCCTTTCTGTGTAAAGAAGTGCAAGGGACACCCTATGCAAACTATCTAACCTGTAATGCCCACGCACGAGGACACCTCAAGACATGCAAGCCTCTTGGCGTAAGTATGACCTAGATGGACCCGGTATTGGCAAAGGGCTGCTAGGACTACTCCAACTCGCCCACTCGGTCAGATTATTTGGGGTGCGGGACACCGACACCTTAATCCAATTATTACTTGCAACCCTCCCTTACCCACTATGTTATTTGCAACTAACACACCGAGTTTGGTTAAGTTATATATTGCTCAGGACCTAGTGCTTGAGAACACACGCATGCAGATCGTAATGCCCTACTTAGACCTCTCGAGTTATATTAATCATGCTTCACTTAGTCATGCCCAAACCGTAATAAAGACTTAGCTAGACATAAAATAAAAAACATGCAACAGCTTAATTGAGACCATCATAAACGGAAACAACTTACTATTACTTGAATGAAATAAACGGCGAGCCCAAAGTGCCGCCGCAAAACATACGCAAAATAATAATAAAAGTGTTTGCCCAGAAGGGACTTAATGTATGTGATGGTGATGGTGATTATGCTGAAAGTACCGATGCCAGATAAATCAGGGAGAGGCGCACAAGTCGCGCATTCATCCCATATATATAGACCGAGAGAGGCTGACGATGGTGTTGGCCCATGGGCTGGACAATCTGGTAGGGTTTCCTTGTTGATCGGCGTATTTCCTTGCCCAGACGGATCAGGGATGATCTCCTCCTGGTTCGTGGGATTTGGCTGCAAGCATCCTTTTCGGTTAGCGAGATTCACCCCGATCTCGCGTACCTTGCCCATCACCTCCTCTCTCTTCTCTCTTGCCTCCTGCCTTCCTCTTGGTCTCGCTTGCCTTCTTCACTTCCGCTTGCCCATTAACCTACCCTTCGGAGATTGAACTTGTGCGGTTTGTAAGCGAGGTCACGCCTGTAATGTAGCGCCCACGGGGTTTGATGCCGGGCGTGAGCGAAGCTCCTTGTGCCCTCGGGGTATAGTCGTATCTCAGAACATCCGCCATGTAAGTTACCACTCCGTCTTGCCCATATCTGCTACTGCTTTGCCCTGGCGACCAAAGTGTGTCCTCCCAGACGCAAAACACAACAAGAAAGACACAAAAGACTCGATCTAGACCTAGACAAGACACAGAAAAGAGCACAAAACTTGGGCTCGTCATTAACATTAATAGATAAAACTACTAAAATACCCCTGAACAATTTTTTGTTAATACAAAAGATTAAGAGAGTCCTTTTGAGATGGCCTAGTGGTAAAGTGGATTCTTGTGGTCAAAATATCACAGGTTCGAGTCTCACCAATGCCTATATATATAGGTCTGAGTTTGTCACACCTGATTTTCTAAGTAAGTTTGAGTCTATCATACTTGATAATCCAAGTGCAATTTATCCGTCATGTGTGGTTTACATGCTATTATAAATTTACCTACCGAGTCTGTCACACCTAATAATTATATTTTATAGTTAATATGCAATTTTTAGTTAATAATTGTTTATTATAGCTGTTTGTTCCATAAATAATTTTTTAATGTTCATTTTAGTAAAAGAATATTAGGATTCATTATATAATACTTATTTTTAGATTTACAATAAATATTGATAGTGAAATTAATAGTGTAACACGACAAGAAATTGGGATAGATAATTTGAACTAGGCAAAGTAAACTAATTCCTCAATTAAAGAAAATCATATTTCTTATGTAACTACTAACTAGAAATCATATTCCTAAAAATATGCTTGTATTCATTTCCCACGCAATCACATCTAGAAATCATATCCTCCAAAGAAGTTTTATTTTTAGTCAACCAAACGAGTTCTTTAAATTGGCTGTACATGTAACACGGCTAAAGTTGTAACAAAAATTCTCTTAAATAAAAAAAATGAAGATACAATATGAAACTTTTCAAAAAAAAAAACACAAAATACTTTCCTCTTGTTTTTTTTCAGGTTAGAAAGGGACTTGAAAATAGTCTCATTGGTCAATATATATACTAAATTACTATAAATGCATGCAAAATAATTTTCACGAAAGATTTTTTTTTTTTTTGGACGGATTCACGAAAGATTGTTAAAATGGTAAAATTAAAGTATTATATGTCCTTGTATCTATCAAGGGTGTTTGGCTAAGCTTATTTTAGAGCTTATAAGCTCCAAGAGCTTATAAGAGGTAATGTCTCTAGTGCTTATAAGTTGTTAAAGTGTTTGGATAATTGATCTAATTATAATTGCTAGAGAAAGAATCATGAGTTAGATAGATAAAATTGACGAGAGGTGAAGTTGATAGTGTATGTGTAGGAAATAACGAACTATAATAACGTTATTTTGGTAAATTCGTGATTGCTTATAAGTTTATGAAAAAATAAATTAGGGTTAACCAACATATTTTTAGGGGAGCTTATAAGCTGTTGGAGCTTATTTTGCCAAACACTTTACAACAACTTATAAGCCCCTAAACAACTTATAAGCTGTTTTAAAGAGCTTATGAACTCAGCCAAACACCCTCTAAATCTCCTAAAAGAAAGAAAAAGAACAACACAATAGTTTAAAATAGGTTAGAACATAGAAGTAATAAGCATTTAAAGCCGTAGTATATCTGATATATAATATAGGTGAATTTGTTGAGAATTGATCTTGATAGTGACTTCCTACCAATGGATGGTAAGATATTGACAAATTCATTAACATAATATCCTAATAATAAGCAATTCAGATTCCCTCTTCAACAGACAACAGCTCGTCAAAATTAACAGACAACAGCTCGTCAAAATTTTCATGATTATGACTTCCTCTCAAATAATTTCTTATGAATGTAGTTAGGGGATTGTTAATTAGGGAAGTAAATCAAGTTTATGAGTAGACAAATAGAAAAGTAACAGAGAAATAAGTGATACCATCACCTATCATTGGTTTGGTGTTGTCCTTATGTGACTTGTGGTATAGAGCTAATGTGTTGCTCCATGCCTTACCATGTGCTTGCAGGAATATATTAATCTAACCACTTTCAGCCAATGATTTCAATTTAGAATCATATCACATATGCTCTCACATATATACTAAAAATCCCCTAATAAATTAGAAGATTATGTGATACTTTTTAACGAAATAACATCAATATTTTGTATAAGTACTATTTTCTTGCATTCAAAGTATTGTTATGACTAGGATTAAGAATAGTTTATGGTCTAGCTTTGTTGTCTTTTTGAAGAATGACGTAAACTTTCCTTTATTTTAAAAGATACTGAATTTGCTGAAAATTTAATTTTAGCTCAAACGATCAAAAATTGGTATCATAAAACTGAATCAGTTCGTCAGATTCTTGTGTGGAATATACAATAAATGAGGTAAAAAATTTTACCACCTCATACCAGATTCTTGTCGCAACGGCGTGCAGTATAATCTCGAGATCCCTTAGTGGTTGATTGTTTGGAAGGGTTTTCGCTAAGCAAACAGTATATTTAGTGACACAGCACAACTTATACATATTGAAGCGGACAAACCCGAATTATTTTCAAAAGGTTCCAATTGAAATACCTCAAATATGCATGATGGGACCAGATAGCACAACGAACCTTAAGCATGAAACCATTGATTTGCGAAAAAATAATCGAACATATGAACATACTAACATGCATTTTTAGAAACTAGTCATAATTTCTATTTACATTGAAAAAGATACAACTTTCTATGTTCATGACTTCAAAGTCCAATTTAATTACTAGAATTGAGGACACTTATGCTAATTTGTCCATACCAATCCTCCAAACCATCTGCATTGGTTGCACCAATACTTTATACAAAACCTACCTAACTAATAATGTTCTTCATTTTATATTCCTAAAGCTTCCTGTCAATAGCTAAAGGATTATCTCATTTAATGCAGCTTGCCAAAACACTACCTTAAATAATAATATATACTCTCGAAATAAATCTTATATAACCAAACAATACAGTTTAACAATTTTTATCCCTTGTCTTTTCCCTCCCTTTGACAACCACCATCACACAAACTAAATCACAATTCTTCACACACTTCATATTCATATCATCCATTTCGCACTCATGTTCTACCCTTCAAATTTTAAAATCTTAATCTTAACATAATAAATAGTAAATACATGTAAATTCTAATACAAATTTTCATAAATGTGTCAGAACTGTCAAAACCTTATATAAACACCCTTTCCTCCCCTCCCCCTCCCCCCTCCTTAAAAAAAACCCAAAATGGGCAATGTTGCAATGTGTGCTCCTTCAATAATCTCCAACAATGAAGTAAAGATCCTCTGCAGCGACGGCAGATTGCTGGTCTACACAAGGTCACCAATCAAAGCAGCAGAGATCATGCTCGAATTCCCCGGACAGTTTTTGTGCGAATCCGGCCACCTGAAAGTCGGGCAGCGAGTTCCCGGCGTTTGCGCAGAGGAAGAGCTGGAGCGCGGGCAGGTGTACTTCCTCCTGCCCATGGAAATGCTCTACTCCGTGCTCACAGACGAAGAACTCAAGTTTCTCACGCACAAAACAACCAAAGGAATGAAGCATGCAGCAGCAACCTTAAATTTCTCCAAGATTTTTCCTGAATTTAATTGTCTGTTTCCGAATGGTTCAGACGCCAATGCTGTGGAGGAACTTGACGTGGTCGGCGGTAGTAATTCGTTGCAGCAAGTTGGGACGTTTTCAAGGCAAAGATCATGGCAACCTGCATTGGAAACCATTGTTGAAACTCCCCCTCATTCTTAGATCTCTCTCTCTCTCTCTCAAAAGATTAATTATTTTCTTTTGTTTTTGGGTTTTTTTTTTAAACATAACTTTCTTTCTTTTTGCCTTTTTCTTTTGTGATGGGAACATTAGCATATGATGAAATTATGTATTATAGACGAACTGATCATTGAGAGTTCATTTAATTATCAAAGGATATCATTTTATTTGATTTTGTATTGAGTTGTGGAGTTTAGCAGGGGATTTGTTTTATTATATTTCACGAGTATTTTGAGTTTTTTAGAAAATCTGTAAAATATAGAAGAATATTGTTTATTTACGTTATAATAATCAGGTCTAGTCAGGATTAGATTAATTAAATGATATTAGAGTACTTGATTCACTTGTATATTCAAGTTAACTGCTGTTCTTATAAGGCTTAATAAATATACATTATTATTATTATTATTATTGTAGAAGATTTTTTTTTGGGGGGTTTTAATTAAATAATCTAAACGAAAACATGCTTCGACCATTCAGAAGCTCCAACGTTTTAATGATTAAGTAAGGTCAGTGCAATTATTGGTCATCACAGCACAATTGAAGCAAACAACGCAATCTTCGCTGATTTTTCAAACGATAAATTATTTTTTCCTTGTACTAAGAGGGTGTTTGGCTGAGCTTATAAGCTCAGTCGAAAAGTTTATAAACTGTTTAGGAGCTTATAAGTTGTTGCAAAATGTTTGGCAAAATAAGCTCCTAAACAACTTATAAGCTGTGAAAATAAGCTCCAACAGCTTATAAGCTCCCCTAAAAATAAGTTGGTCAACTCTAACTTATTTTTTCATAAACTTATAAGCAATCATGGAATTTACCAAAATAACTTTATTATAGTTCGTTATTTTCTACACATACACTATCAGCTTCACCTCTCGTCAATTTTATCTCTCTAACTCACGATTCTTTCTTTAGCTTATAAAATCAATTATTCAAACACTTTAACAACTTATAAGCACTTGAGACATTACCTCTTATAAGCTCTTTAAACATCTTATAAGCTCTTGGAGCTTATAAGCTCTCTAAAATAAGCTTAGCCAAACACCCCCTAAATCTACTAACTCATTGAGTTAAGTCCAAAGGGGCATAACTATTTTTCTGTATTACATATGATGTGTGGGTCAAGGCATATCCTTTAATATTGTGAATCCGAAGCATTATTCCACTCTAATATCGTAAGGCTAATTACCTTCTTTGTATAACATTTCTTGTGCTGATAATCTTTGAAATTGATTGTTAGATCAATCGATATTTTTCTAGTCCATGAACTTTTTTTATAATCCAGCAATGATAGCAGAAAGGATAATTATAACTAGAGAGATAAAAAATCGTGATGGAGAGGAAAAGGGTGAAATGCATTTATAATCCCATTGGGTAGTATTTTTAGTTCCGTTCGTAGCTAAAAGAGTGATAAAATTAGCTTTAAAAGCTTTCAAAAATGTGTAATTTTGGTTTTTCTTGTCTAGTTTTGCAGCTATAAAATTAAAAGTAATTTAAGGGGGTGTTTGGCTAAGCTTATTTTAAAGAGCTTATAAGATGTTTGAAGAGCTTATAAGAGGTAATGTCTCAAAAGCTTATAAGTTATTAAGTGTTTGGATAATTGATCTTATAAGCTAGAGAAAGAATGTGAGTTAGAGAGAAAAAATCATAGTTAGAGCGATAAAATTGATTAAATATAAAGTTGGCAGTGTATATATGTAGGAAATAACGAACTATAATAATGTTATTTTGGTAAATTCATGGTTGCTTATAAGTTTATGATAAAATAAGTTGAGGTTGAGCAATTTATTTTAGGGAGCTTATAAGTTGTTGGAGCTTATTTTCACAACTCATAAGCTGTTTAGGAGCTTATTTTGCCAAACACTCTACAATAACTTATAAATTCCTAAACTACTTAAAAATTGTTTTAAAAAGCTTATAAGCTCAGCCAAACTCCCTCTAAATCGTTTCGAGGAAGGGCGATGGAAAAAAAAATTAATGTTTAAATAATATTGAAGTGGATGAACCTTGAGAAGAAGGTGAATTAAGATCTTCCCAATGAACATCGAGTCAGCCATCTAATGAAATACATAGCTGAAGAATTTTAGGTCTCGCGCGGCTATCTAGTGACTAGTGGATAGGATATTGTGGGGAAAAATATATTATTCAGATGTATGATGCATTCTTCATAAAAATAAATTTTAATTGAAGTTTGATAAATTTTAATTGAAGATTAGTGAATCCTAATTGAGGTGGATGGACACAATAGTTTTCATTTTTGACTTTCGAAGCCTTCTGACTTGAGAATATCCCGTTGATTGTTTTCATCTAATTATTTTATTTTAAATGCACACAAATTTTGCAATCAAACAACTATTCCAATTCTAGAGCCTTCAGAATTGAGTTGTATTCATTTATTTTTTTATGTATCGTAAATCACACTTAAAACACTTAAAAATTAAATATGACAACGCTTTATAGTTTATACCTATAAAAGTGTTGAGGGAATTCGAACCTAAAACACCACTAAATCATTCCCAGAAGGACTAACTCATATATATTGTCCATCTTATTATTTTATTTTATTTTATTTTTGTGTTAGAAAAGGGAACCACTGGGGATTTAAGTTAAACCTCTCTGCTAACCGAAAGGTTTTCACCACTTAAATTTCTCGAAAAGGATAATACCTATTGTCTAATTGCCGGTGCGCTTCATTTGAGCATGAAATACACAGACACTACAATCCAAATAAATAAAGTTATGTCAATACATTTATGTCATTTTTAATTGAAAATATACTATTTCAAACAAATAAATATTTTCATAAATATACCAATAAATAACTATATATAAAATAATACTTGTTAAATTAAGAAAGTCTCCAAATATAACACGAGATGAACTTTTCGATGTTAATAAATTTAATTTGCAACCGGATTCGCGCATGACAATTTGCTCAAATAAAACTAAACATGTGTGTGCATGTAGTAGCTTTATGGTGAGTATTTAATGTTTGAGGTCAAATGTCTCAAATTCGAGTATATCATCATGTGTTCTTTAAAATATTAATTGACCAAAAAAAATTAAAAATACATGTAAAATTAGGGATTTACATCACCAACCCTAATTCGTCAACCCCCAATGTGTATGATGGGATATGACCCAACCGCTAAGGCCCACTGACAGCCCAAACAGTGGGCTCGACATTATGGATGACCCATGCGGTTAAGCCAAGGGCCCATCCTCCAAACCCTAACCAGCCTCCAAACCCTAATCAGCCTCCACCCTACATGGAAGGCGAGGGATCCCTACACGGAAGGCGAGGGATCCCTACATGCGAGAGGAAGAGTCCCTACATGGGAGGGGATCAGACCCCGCCAATGAGGGGATGGGGCACGTCTTTAGGGGTCCTCAGATATGTATAAATAGGGGTTAGATCGACGGTAAAAGGGTTAACAACTTATTGAATACTAGAGCTTTAGCTACACTCACTGTAATCGAATCATAGTGAAAGTATTGAGGAACCATTCCTCCGTGGACGTAGATCTTATTCTCGATCGAACCATGTAAAAGCCTTGATGTTCTTAACTGCTTTACACAAATCTCGTATATTAACATACACTAGATTTATCATTGGCGTCGTCTGTGGGAACAACTGAACAAAAAAGCTTCATTTTTTCTACAATTTAATGGCGAGAACACGTGCAAACGCTAGCACCGCCGCCGATGCTGGCAACAACCGCGTGGATGACGATCAGGTGGTCACACAGCGTCGTGGAAAGGGGATCGCGGACGCCACCAGCGGCAACACGCCTGAGGGTTACATGGAGAACATTCCCATACACCCTCAGGATCGCCGCCCTAACGAGGAAGAAGATGCCGACCTCAACGCCAGTGAACAGGAGGTTCACCGGTCTCACGAAGTCCTTGGCCGAGCCGTGTCTGAGTTCCTCAATGTCAATCTCGGCCAATTCCAAAATTTCCTTCACCAGAGGACGAACGGAGCGAGCACCTCTCGAGTGCCCGAACTAGTGATTACAGGCGCCCGAGGTCGTTCGCCCCACTGAAGTGGTCAACGCTCACCTCGGCACAATAGCCGAGAACACGTACATCAACCCGCCGCCAGAAGTCAATCATCTCGCCGAGATGGTCGCAACCATTCACCACCACATCGCCCGCGAAGTTGCTCCCCACCTCGGCATGCCGCCCAGAGAGCCGAGCAAGATAGAAGAGAGGAGAGGCGGAGCCGAACTCCCCCTCAGAGAGACGACAGACGCCGTCACCGGTCTCCCAACGATCTCCCTGGGTTCGACCGGTATGGAAGAATCATCTCTCCTTTCTCTAGAGAGATTCTGGACACGCCCTTGCCCCAGCGATACAGGGCACCCAACATCGCTGCCTACGATGGCCTTGGGGACCCCTCCGACTTCCTTTTCGCCTACACTACCAACATGACGAATCAAGAAATGGAAGATTTTCATATGTGCAAAATCTTCCCCGAGGTGCTGATCTCCAACGCCCGAGCTGGTTCACCTCGCTCCGCCAAAACAGTATACACTGCTTTCAAGATCTCATGGATCAGTTCAAGTGGCGCTTCTATCAAAAGATGCCACGTCAGCAGCCTTCGTCCGACCTGCTCACTATCCGCCAAGGGCGGGACGAGACGATCTCGAACTTCATCTCGAGGTTCATCAAGGAGTCCCTCAAAATTGATGAGAGTAACGATCTCTACATCATCAATGCGTTCAAGAACGGGATCCGACCCGGTGCACTGAATAAAGAGATCACCCGTGAAAAGCCGAAGACGGCTAGTCGCCTTTGGACCCTGGTTGACAACTTCGTCAAAGGAGACGAGTCAGATCGGAAGAAGAGAGAGATCTGGGATGAGCAGAGGGCTGAAAGAAAGAAGCCAGATGACCGAGGTCGAGGCGCTGATCGCCGAAGTGCCTTCGAGAGAATCAAGAAGGGCCCGATGGAGTCTAGGCTCGAACCTCGGCCAAACCCTAGCGGTAACGCGCCTCGTCTGCTCAAATCGAGGGCGGAGATATTTGAGCTCCATGCCGAGCTCTTCCCGAAACCCCCTCCTATGAAAGGAGGATCTAAGAAGAGGTCGACGGAGAAGTATTGTGACTATCACCAAGGGTATGGTCACGATACCGAAGATTGCAGAAACTTGGGCTCGCAGATTGACGAGCTCGTCAAAGGAGGAGCGCTCAAGAAATACCTCGGCCGACCTGGGCCGGGGAATAAGAAGCGCAGAGGAAAGAATGGAGGTGGCAACAACTGCGGGCCGACCTCGACGACGACCCAACCTGAGGACGACGAGGACGAAGGTCCCAATGCTATGGAGCAGGTCTATGCCATTACCGGACTGCCCATAGGAACGACGAGGTCGTCGTTAAAGAATGAAGCTCGGAGGCCGGCCCCCGAGGAGCCGAAAAACAAGCGACTCCGGGATGGTGAGAACATCAAGTTCTCCAAAGATGACCTGGTGTCCAAAATCATGCCCTACCAAGACGCCATCACGATACAAGCCGTGGTGGGCAACAAGAACGTCCACCGGGTCTACATCGATATCGGTGCCTCCGTAAGCATTATCTTCCAGAGCTGTCTGGATAAACTTGAGGTCGGAGGTACATCCCGCACCATCCCAGTTGCGGAGCTTCACTCAGGAGGCGGTTCAGCCCGAAGGTGTAATAACCATTCCGGTTACCATAGGACGTGTTCCCAGGTCGATCACAAAGTCCATTCAATTTTTCCTGGTACGAGCTCCCTCTCCGTACAACATCATCCTGGGCAGAGATTGGCTATTGATAAACGCGCATTTTACACGCTTATAGTTGATATTTGAAGATGAGTTTAGCTCGCTTAATGTGCCACGATCGATTCCTAATGTTTTATCTATTTTTAGAAGACATCGCTCTTGGGTGTTCCTTTGGTGTTGTGTAGGTCTATATGTTGAAAATCAAGCAAGGAACGACGCACGAGCCAAACACACAATGGCGTGTTTCTAGCGACCACCTAGCGGTCGCCAGGCGGCCGCTAGGAAACACGCGAGAACCCAAAGATACCGCGATCACGAATCGTGCTCGCGAAGCGAAGCCGTCGAGAAAGCCACCGGACGATTTCGCGACGGATCGACTTCCTAGCGACCGCTAGACATGGTCGCGAACCAACCAAGCGGGCGAAGAGGCAGCGGGCGAGAAGGCACATGAGAATTACCTCGCGACCACACCTAGCGACCGCGAAGGGTGGTCGCGAGGCGGCGCCAGCGATGAAAATTAGGGTTTGGGGTGTGCCTATATATATGGCAACACCCCGCGCCAAGTTCGCACCTCGATTCCGAGCCTCTTTCTCGCTTTTTTCATAAGTTTTTCGAGTTTTAGATTTAGGTTCCATATATTTTCATTCTAGAGTTGTTTTACGGATTGTTCTTCGTTAGTTTACGTTTTGTTTACGATCCGGAACGCTTCGTCCGGACGATCTCGCATTTTTCCGTTTTCACCGAGGTTGGGATTCAAGCCCAACGTGTTCATCCAACGCCACATCACGGGTTTTATATATTTAATTTCCGCCTTTATGGTTAAATCGTATTTCATTTCGCTTATTATGTCTCGCTAGTTTTTCGCTCTAATCCTAGGGTTTGCATGATTCGATCCTATATGTTGTGATTCTGTTATCGTTATTTACCGTCCATGCATTGATTCATGATTCGATTGTGCTTATTTATATGTGTTGGTTTCGATCAATCTCGATGCATATTTAGTTGTCGGTTAATTACGTAATTGTGTTAATTGTCAATCGATATCGAATGCATGATACGAATGAGCCTTGAGTCGTGGCGAGATAGGATATTCGTAGGAAGCATATTCTTTGTGATCCGTTTGGAGTTACTTGTTTTCACCTAGAGACGTATGAAGAATAGGAAAACTAGTAATCTGACCGTTGGTCGTAATGTAAACATCGGTTATATATGTGATCTTCCATCTTATGCGGATTAAAAATTGGTTAATAGGAGCAGGATAATCATACGTTGTGGATAGGATTAATGCAGCCCTGTGGTTAGTCGTCTTTATCTGCTTTTAAACATCCGAGTGTTTATTGTTTTAATTTATTTTCTGTTTTGTTACCTTTGCTTTGGATTGAGTTCCGAAGCCCTAAAATCTCACAAAACCATTTTTGTTGCTTGGATAATAATGAATCCTTGTTGAGTTAGCTTCTGTATTTTCGCATTACAATCCCTGTGGATACGATACTTCGCTTACCCTATATTTACACCTTTTCGTGTTAGAAAATTAAGCGATCAGCTATACGCCACCAAGGCCGTCTGCTCGGTGTACCACCTCACAATCAAGATACCCACCCTGGTGGGGGTACTAAGCATCCAGGGTGACAAAACAACAACCAAAGAATGCCTGCGAGTCTCAACCCAGGATGTGGCCTTATCTCAGGCCTAGCAATTACAGAATCCCCAGAAGCTGCCTCCTCAGGACGACCTGACTGAAAGCCTTTAGCTATACGACGACGACCCCTTCAAAGTTGTCAAGGTCGGCGTCCAGGGCCCAACTGATATTCGACAGCATGTCATGCATCTTCTGAGGGAATACCGGGACGTGTTCGCATGGTCCCCACTCGACATGACCGGAGTGTCACCCGAGCTCATAACTCATCGCCTCAACATCGACCCGGCTACTAAACCAGTTCGGCAAAAGAAAAGAGGGTTTGCGGCAGAACGTAGCCAGGTCATAAGAGACGAGGTGACACAACTCCAGAAGGCCAAAATCCTGTTTGAGATTAAGTACCCGACCTGGATGGCTAATCCAGTCGTGGTTCGAAAGCCAGGGGTGGGTGGCGCATGTGTGTCGACTACACCGACCTCAACAAACAATGTCCGAAAGATTGTTACCCCCTTCCCGACATTGACAAGAAGGTGGAGGCACTGGTAGGCCACGAGGTCTTCAGTTTCCTGGATCTGTACAAAGGGTACCACCAAATCCTAATGAGCCCGGAGGACGCCCCAAAGATAGCGTTCATCACCGACTTCGGTGTCTTCGCGTACCGGAAGATGCCTTCGTGCGAAGAAGGCCGGAGCTACCTACCAGAGGATGGTGGACGCAATATTCAAAGACCACATAGGGGAGATTGTCGAGGTCACGTCGACGATATCGTAGTCAAAAGTCAAAAACGAAGAGCTGCGCCGACGACCTCTAACTATCCTCCGCCTCCTCGTGTCGGCCAACCTCAAGCTCAACCCCAGTGTACATTCATGGTGAAGACGGGTAAATTCACGGGATCTTTGGGTTTCTCAAGAAGGCTCAAGGCAAATCCCACTAAGGTGAAAACAAGGCTCGACATGCGGTGCCAAAGACCATCCGTGAGATCCACAAACTCACTCGGTGCCTAGCCTCCTCTCAGATTCTTATCTCGGCCGCCAGAAGCGCCTTCCTTCTTCAAGATCTTGAGGAGAGCTCCGGACTTCGCCTGGCAGGAAGAACACCAGGTCGCCTTCGCACAACTGAAAGAGTATCTCGCCGACCTGCCGACCCTGTCCGCCCCGAAAGAAGGCGAGCTCCTTTCTTTATATCTAGCCGCCTCGGACGAGGCAATCAGCGCGGTATTGGTACGAGATGAGGTGGGACGACAACTCCCCATCTACTTTATTAGCCGGGCTCTCAAAGGACCGGAGACGAGGTACACCAGCCTCGAAAAGGTAGCACTGGCTCTAGTGAACGCCAAGCGACGCCTCCGACCTTACTTCCAAGCCCATTCCGTCCAGGTGCTGACTGACTTACCCTTGAGACAAGTCTTGTCAAAGCCAGAGTCATCCGGACGTATAGCCAAGTGGGCACTGGAGCTCGGCGAGCACGACATTTCATACTCCCTGTGCCGCCATAAAGGCAAGCTCGCTGACTTCCTGGTGGAGGCCAAATTCACCGAGGTCGACCCTACCAGCGAGGTCACTCCAACTCCCGCCCCCACAGCGGAGGAATCTGTCCTTAACCCGCCTGATGGTTGCTGGCAGATGTACGTGGACGGGGCTTCATGCAAAACAGGCAATGAGCGTGCATCCTCCTCCTCGCCCTGATAAACAAGAAGTGACCTATGCACTCGGCTAACCTTCCCGACCACAAACAACAAGGTGGAGTACGGTTACCGATCTCGGGACTCCGCCGCGCAAAGGAATTGAAAGTGGACAAGATCCAGATCTTTGGAGATTCCCAGGTCATGGTAAACCAGGTCTTAGGCAAATACGAGGCCAAGGAGGATCGAATGAAGCAATACCTTGAGAAGGCAAAGAAGATGCTGACCTCATTCAGGTACTTCAGTATTCATCGCATCCCACGAGGGAAAAACAGCCGAGCTGATATCCTCAGTAAGTTAGCTGCGTCATCAATAGATCCACCAGTGGAGGAAGTTCATTCCAGAAGTATTGTGGAGTCCCACATCGGCATCATCACCGAGATAGAGCCGAACTGGATGTCACCCATAAAAGCCTACCTAGAAGAAGGAGCGCTACCTCAAGATCGGCTCGAAGCTAAAAAGATGGTGGTGAAATCCTAAAAGTACCTCACACATGAGGGCACTCTCTACAGGAAGTCGTACCTTCAACCCCTCCTGAGGAGCCTCGGACCAGAAGAAGCCGACTACGTACTCAATGAGATTCACAGAGGGTCTTGTGGGAGTCACATCGGGTCGCGAGCTCTCTCAAAGAAGACGCTGAGGTCGATATTACCGCCCACCCTCATCCTAGATTCGCCGAGCTCGTCAAAAAGTGTCCGAAGTGCCGGCCCACTCACCAAGAAGCTACCCTGCACCGATCTAAGCGACTACGTAGTCCGTGGCCTTTCATGCGGTGGGGATCGACATCGCTGGTCCGCTTGACCGAGCACCGTGTCGCCTTCGATACTTAGTCGTAGTCAGAGACTACTTCACAAACGGGTCAAGCCGAGCCACTTTCGAGCCTCACAAGGAGGATTCGCACTTCGTGTGGAAAAACATAGTTTGCCGTCGCCATACCGCATATTTTGGTCTCGGACAACCGGCACTCGGTTAAATCGACAAAACTTTCAAGGAATGGTGTGAAGAGCTCCAGATCGGGCAACTTTCACCTCGGTCGCACACCCGCAGATGAATGGTCAGATCGAGGTGATGAACCGCACGATCGTACAAGGATTGAAAAGGAGGTTAGACCGAGCTAAGGGTGATTGGCGAGCCCAAGTTTTGTGCTTTTTTACGTGTTTTGTCTAGGTCTAGATCGAGTCTTTTGTGTCTTTCTTGTTGTGTTTTGTGTCTGGGAGGACACATTGGTCTCAGGAGGAACAAGGCATGGCGAAATGGGCAAGAAGGAGTGGAACTTGCTTGGCGGGTGAATAGAGATACGATGCACCTCGAGGGCACAAGGAGCTTAGCTCACGGCACCGGGCTTCAAACTCCAAGAGTTCCGTTTCACGGCGTGACCTCCTTACAGACCGCACAAGTTCAATCTCCAGAAGGGTAGGCTAATGGGCAAGCGGAAGTGAAGAAGACGAGCAGAGACCAAGAAGAAGAAGGAGGGCAAGAGAAGGCAGAGGGAGAGCTAATGGGCAAGATACGCGAGATCCGGGCGAATCTCGCTAAATCCAGGAAAGGATCACGACACCGAATCTCATGATATCCAGGAGGAGATCGCCTCGGATCCGTCTGGGCAAGGAAAGAGCGCCGATTAACAAGGAAAACCTACAGATTATCCGCCCATGGGCCAACACCATCGTCGATATCCCTAGGCTATATATATGGATGAAGGCGCGACTTGTGCGCCTCTTCCGCTTCTTCCGCTCCAACTCTCACTCTTATTATCAAATTCACCATCACCATCACATACATTAAGTTCCTTGGGCAAACACTTTTATTTACTTTGTCAGATGTTTTGCCGGGTGCACTTTGGGCTCGCCGTTTCTATTTCGCTCAATTAATAGTAAGTTGGTTCCGTTTGATTATGGTTTCAATTAACTGTTGATGTTTATTTATTTTATGTCTAGCTAAGTCTTTATTACGGTTTGGGCGTGACTAAGTGGAGCATGATTAATATAACTCGAGAGGTCTAAGTAGGGCATTACGATGCATGCGTGTGTTCCCAAGACTAGGTCCCGGCATTATATAACTTAACCAAGCTCGGTGTGTTAGTTGCAAATAACATAGTGGGTAAGGAATGTTGCAAGTAATAATTGGATTAAGGTGTCGGGTGTCCGCACCCCAAATAATACGATGGTGTGGGCGAGTTGGAGTAGTCATAGCACCGCCTTTGCCAATACCGGTCCATCTAGATCATAACGCTCTGTAGGTTTACATGTACCGAGGTGTCCTCGTGCGTGGGCATTACGGGTTAGATAGTTTGCATAGGGTGTCCCTCGCCTTCTTTACACGAAAGGATAGATTTGGAGGGGTGCGTCGTGGGCGTGGACGTGACAACGGGTCACGACGATGTCTCTTATAACCGTTGATGCATGTCATGTAGAAAACCTTTGCACCTAGGACCGAGTATTAATCGTCTTCACGAAGTTGTTGCCCAAGCCAGACTCGTCTTATTATTTGATATTCCGTTGAGATTGTTTCAGGTTACTTTAGTCATACCTATAGTGATCAAGATAATTACACCACTCTCATCCTTTTTAAGTGACATCGTGACATCAGAGATTGCTACACCAACTCCTCGTGGGATCGACCCTATACTTATCGCTGGCTACGCCTGTGATGGGCAATAGGTTATAAATTTATTTTGAACGCTAAACGACGATGTCGAATTGGCGCCGTTGTCGGGAGTTGCGCATTCCAAGAGTATCTCTATTTCTTGAATTTATATTGCTTTCTTTATTGTATGCTACGACCTAACCTTGCGTAAGAGAACGGAGGACTTTGTACGATCCCGAGATCGAAAAGCACGCAAGGCGGAGGAGAGCGTAATACGGAGGGCACGACAAGTCATGCGAGGCGGCTAATCCGTAAGAGAACCCGAGGGCAATACGATGGGTGAACAACCACAAGTAGAGCGAACATTGAGGGAAATGGTGTTCCCAACAACCGTAACTCGAGGCCAACGGGCATCACTTTGCCCGCGATCAATGGCAAGCGGGAGATGAAGCATTCTTCATCCAAATCCTCCCCGATTCAAATGACATGCCCGGGAGGATCCACAAAAGGCATTTACAAGATTTTGAGATGGCGTGTGGGACTATCCGCGCCAATGAAAATCTTGGAGAGTATGTGAGATTAGTGTCATTCCCCTTCTCTCGCATGATGGGGCAAGAGAATGGTTTCACACTCGCCGTTGGAAGTGTGACCACGTGGGCACAACTTCACCGAAGTTCCTCGAGAAGTATTTTCCGCCGCCCGTATTCGTAACATGAGGAAAGGATAGCGAGATCAAAATGGGCACGGAGAGACCTTTATGATTCTTGGGGAAGGTTTAAACAACAGAGCGGTTAAATGCCTCAACATCAAATTCCGGATCATGATCCGATCCAATATTTCATGGCGGGTTGAGGGCAACAGAGAAAATTTGGGTGAATGCGACTTGTGGAGGATCAATCTTGAATAAAGTTCCCAGTGAGGCCTTTAGACTGTTGGGTGAGATGGTCAAGAAAGCAGAGACGAAGGAGGAGAAGTTCTAGCAAGCCGCCGCTACTTCTTCAACCGTGGAGACCAAGTCGATAAACTCAGAACTGCTCGACAAGTTCATAACCAACACAGACCGGGACCGTGACCGTGACCGTGGCAAGGGCAAAAGAAAGCTAAAGTTTACAAATATGCCGCCGTGACACATCACACGGATCAATGCCCTTTGTTTGAAGAAGAAGAAGTCAATGCGGTGGGTTAGAATGGTAACGGGCAACACGAAAGCTGACGGAGATATGATCCAAACTCTCAGACCTACAACCCAGGATGGAGGAACCACGAAAACTTTAGGTGGTCTAACAACCGTGAAGAAGGGGACAACAACAAGAAGAAGACGGAGGCGTGACAACAACAGCCATACAGAAATAATCAGCGTGATCAAAGCGGTGGGCCATCGTTGGCCGAACTTGTGCACACTATGGCACGAGAAAATGTGAAGGCTCAACAAGAGAACGAGAAATTCAAGGTCGAGACAAGAGGAGCCCTCCAGAGCCTTGGGAACCAAGTTTCCCAATTGACGGCCGCCGTAACTCGTCTTGAGAAGAAGCAAGGAAATTTACCTCCTCAAGTGGAGGTAAATGAGTTAGCCCAACTGAATGCTGTAGCCCTAAGAAGTGGGAAGAAACTGCCAGAGAAAGTTTTCATGCCTAAGGACGACGCAGACACGCCTGAAGTGGAAGATCTCACAGAACACAATGGTCAAGATGACAATGATCAAGAGGAACTGCCCAAGGAAAAGACAGAAAAAGAAGAGGCAATCATTGAGCCAACCTATGTCAAACCTAATCCTAAGGTTTTACCTCCCTTTCCAGGCAGATTGGCCAAGAACAGGAGAGAGGAAGAAATGAGCGAGATGTATCGCGTGTTTCAGAAGGTGGAAATTAATATACCGCTCATCACTGCTCTGGGCACGATGCCAAAATGGGCAAAGTTCATGAAAGAATTATGCACGAGAAAGGTGAAATACAAAGATGATGCAAAATTCCAAGTGGGAGAAAATGTATCCGCAGTCTTGCAGCGGAAATTGCCCGAGAAGTGTGGAGATCCAGGGATGTTTTTCATTCCCTGCGTAATAGGCAATACGAGGATCGAAAGGGCCATGCTTTGATTTAGGGCATCTATAAACGCCATGCCCTTGTCAATGTTCAATGAATTAAAGGTGGGAACCACAAGCCAACACAGTGGTTATCCAATTAGCGCACGTGTCCAACGCTTATCCGAAGGAATCATCAAGACGATTGGTCAAAGTGGAGGAACTCATATTTCCAGCGGACTTCTACGCTCGGATATGGGCACGATGGGTAACAAATCCTCGATTATGCTCTTGGGTCGACCATTCATGAAGACGCGGCGTAACTAGGATTGATTGCGACACGGCAAGTTATCATGTGAATTCGACGGTGAGGCGGTGACCTTCAACATCTTCAAGGCCATGGAGCATCCTATTGATATTGAGGTCGTGGAATTCATTGATCACATTGAACCCATGGTGGGAGACATCCCGCCCGAGATAGGTTTACAAGATCCATTTGGATGCAGAATTCAAAGTGGCCTTAAGGAGGATGACGCCCACGAAGAAGCGACTTATGGGCAATGTCGGGAGGCCTGCTTATTTGCGGAGCTAACCCGAGGGACTCAGTGGTCAATATACCGAACATGCCCAAGCTAAAGGAAGAAGAAAAGCTCGCTCCATCCCTTATGAGAGCACCGAAACTCGAGCTAAAGACGCTCTCACCACCAAGTACATCTTTCTAGGGAAGGACGACACCTCGCCCGTGATCATCAATGCTAAACTCGTTCGAGTCGGGAGGCGTGAGAAGTGTTGTTAGGCAATCTGAGGAAGCGATTGGATGGACGTTGGCGACATCAAGGGCATTAGCCCTTCCATATGCGTTCATAATATTACGATGGAAGAAGAAGCCAGCCGATCTGCGATCAACAAAGGAAGTTGAACCCAACTATGAAGGAGGTAGTCATGAAGGAGATCTTGAAGCTTCTCGACTTGGGCATCATATATCCCGTGTCGACGGTAAAATGGTCACCCAAGACATGTCGTGCCCAAGAAGTCGGTATTCGGGTAGTGAAAAGCGAGAAAGGAGAATCGGTCCCAACAAGGCTCCAAACAGGTTGGAGGATGTGTATCGACTATCGAAAGCTCAACACGGTGACCGAAAGATCACTTCCATTACCTTTCATTGACGAAATCTCGGAGAGGTTAGGCTGAAACAAATTCTTTTGTTTTTAGGCGGATACTCGGGCTACATGCGAGATATGGGTTGCCCAGGTGATCGAGGATAAAACTACTTTCACATGCCCATTCGGGACATTTGCCTACTGAGAGGATGCCTTTCGACATGTAATGCCCTGGGACATTTCGATGCATGATGAGCATCTTCTCGGACCTATTGGAGAAATGCATCGAGGTCTTTATGGACGACTTTCTGATCACGGGAATCATTTGAAGAGTGCTTGGCTAATTTGGAGGTAGTCCCACGAGATGTGTCGAAAAGAATTTGATCCTCAATTATGAAATGTCATTTCATGGTACAAGAAGGATTGTTCTTGGGCACGTTGTATCTGAAAGAGGATAGAAGTGGATAAAGCTAAAGTAGAGATCATCGCCAAATTACCTATCCGACGATTAAAGCAAGTGCGAGGTTTTCTTGGGCACAGCTGGGTTCTGAGAAGATTTGTGAAGGACTTCGAAGATCGTGACCCATGACACGACTACTCCGAATGATGTACCATGGGAATTCGATGAAGAGTGTAAGATAGCTTTTGAAACTCGAAGAATAACTTAATTTCGGCACCAATCATTCAACCCCGATTGGGGCATGCCGTTTGAAGTTATGTGCGATCTGCAAGCGGATATGCCGTAGGAGCCGTCTTGGGACAACGAAGAGAAAGGAAAGTCATGCTATATACCATGCCTCAAGAACTCTAAATGCAACCCAATGCAACTCTGACGACCGAGAAAGAGCTCTTGGCGGTCGTCTTTTGCTGAAAAATTTCGATCATATCTCATGGGGCCAAGACCATCGTTTACACCGATCATCGCCTCGAGATACCGATGGCCAAGAAGGAGTCAAAGCCACGACTAATCGGATGGATCTTACTTCTCCAAGAGTTCGATGTGAAATCAAAGACAGAGTGGGGCACAAAACCTGTGGCCGACCACTGAGTAGGATATTGAAGGAGAAGATCCGGTGCCCATTGCGAGACCTTCTGAAGAACATTTGTACTTCATTCGAGGGCACGACGGAGTTCGAGCCTTGGTATGCGATTTGGTGAATTACAAAACCGGAGAACTCCTGTTGGGCTCACTCGTATCAAAGAAACAAGATCAAGGCGGTATCGAACCTACATATGGGATGAACCTACTTATGGAGAAAGTGTCTTGACCAAGTCCTGCGACGTTGTGTGCCGGCGAGATCAAAGATATCACGAATCACGCCACTCCAAAGAATGTGGAGGTCACTTTGGGCACAAGAGGACAGAGAAAGGTTTTAGACAACAGATTCTTCCGGCCACGATATTCAAAGATGCCTACGGTACGTAAGCAATGCGAAGAGTGTCAACAAGAAGGAAATATCACAAGAGGAATGAGATGCCCATGATACCTATCCTTCCGTCGAAATCTTTGATGTATGGGGATGGACTTTATGGGACCATTACCGAGCTCAAGGGCAATCGTACATCTTGCTTGCGATGGATTATGTCTCGAAATGGGTTGAGGCAGCGAGTGCCACTAATGACTCAAAGGTAGTTTCGACTTTTCTTAAAGCTAATATCTTCAACAGAGTTCGGCGTGCCCAAGGCGATTATCGATCGAGGAACCCATTTACGCAACACTACTATCACCAAATTGTTAGAAATACGGTGTAACCCATCGTGTGACTCTGACTACCATCCGCGAGCTAATGGGCAAGCGGAGTTGTCAACGAGAATAATCAAGACTATATTGAGGAAGGTAGTGGGACCTACTGTGTGGGATGGAGCACTCGTCTTGATGACGCTATGGGCATACAAAAGCGCATACAAGACCCCTTGGGCATGTCACCATACCGAATCGTGTTCGTGAGATGTGTCACTTACGGTGGGAATTAGAGCACAGGCATTTTGGGCGGTGAACAAGCTCAACTTTGATTGGGACCGTGATGGCCGAGCTAGAAAGCTTGACTTCAAGAGCTGGAAGAAATAAGGCTGAGGCCTATGACAATGCCGTTCTATATAAAGAAAGACTAAAGAAGGCACACGATCGTCTTATCAAAGCCAGTCGTTCGGCGAGGCAATTGGTGCTTTTATACCAATCTCGATTCAAGTTGATGTCGAGCGAGCTAACAAGCAGTGGTGCGGACCATATGAGTAAAACTCAATTTCGAATGGGTATCGGTCGCAGACAAGACGAAGAAGATCTTCAAGGTCGATGGACAACGTCGAAGGCTTACTATGGGCATCACGAGATAGATCCGGGGACTGCGATCAAGTGCAAGCCTCGATGGGAAGGGTAATGAAGAGGTGCAGTCGAGCCACGGCGATAACCAAAGGCCGCGACGACGAGGCAACACGGTATTTTATTTGCTTTCTTTGTTGTTTTCTTTTGTTTTATTTGGCTTTGCCACTGTTTTGCGTGTGGTGTTGTGTTGGTATAATTACGGGAACCTCAGGATAGGAAGGAAGAAGATGAGGACATTAAAGCCCGCTTGACGGGATGGAGGAACAACGAGAAGAAACCCGTGATGCCACCTAGCCTTCTTTGCCAGCTGGATTCGGTATCCGGCTTCCTTAACCGTTGTCCTCACTTTTTGTTTTTGTTTTGTTTTGTTGTGTTTGTTTGTTTTGTTTTGTTGTTTGTCTTTTGTTTTGTTTTGTTGTTGTTGGTGGTCAACCCATTTCCCTCACCCACTTTGCCCAAGGCAAAGTGTGTGATGAAGGGGATTCGTCTGTTCGTTGTTTGAGTTAGAGAGTCGGTCCCGCTCACCCACTTTGCCCAAGGCAAAGTGTGTGAGCAGGGGCCGCCACCTCGATTCGTTTAGATTGTTCTTTGTTTGTGTTCCTCCTCATTCACCCACTTTGCTCAGCCTGAAGTGTGTGAGTCAGGAGGGTTTTCGTTTTTTGTGTCGGTTGGCATGTGTAAATTGGTGGGATTGATTGTTACGTATTTTGCTTTGTTGTGAATAATGCAGTAGTTTTAGAAATTACATTTGAGCATGACCGTATGTAAATAAGGATGACGAATTGAATTTGAGCACACATGGTGAGAATTGAGCTTAAGCTGTTGTATCTTGATCAACACGGTTTCCTTTCTTGTGTGATTATTGACATCTTCATTAGGCTTTTGCTAGAACTTGCGTGCACTCTTAAATCGAGGCCTTATTGACTTAGTTAAAACATTTAGATGACTTAGGCAATTTTTCTTTCAAATAGCCCATCGAGGCAAATATGTCCTACCTCGTTAATCCTCGTTCCCCCCAGGCTTAATAATTTCTTTCACTCGCTTAAATTAGCACGGAAAAAGCTGCCGGTCGATTAGACTCGGGGCTAATAGAAGAGAAGGGCGAAGGAAGAACGATAGCCTCGTAATGGGCAAGAAAAAGGGGTTTACGAATTTCGAAAGAAATGGGCAAAATGCCCAATATAAAGAAGGTACCCGAATTGAAAGAAAAGGGCTTGAAATAAAAGAATATATATTGATGAAGTCCTAAAATGGTTGTCTTTGAGGTCTGTAAGAAAAAGCGAAAGAAATCCATGGAGGACAAAATAAATTCTCTAACACGAGTCCATGATGACCTTAGCCTCGTTCAAAAATTTCTCACCTATGTCTTAAGCCCATTACAACCAAATAAAAGACCTAAGGATGAATGTTTAAAACTTTGTCTAAGCGGTGGAGATGGTAGAGACACGAAGCCTATGGCATAGTCGAAATGAAAGATGTCTGGCGTATACACTAGCCCATACACAAGAGTGCAGAGTGTTGGTAAGGAAAATGCCCAATATGCTCAAATTAAGTATTTTGACTTGTTTGATGGTCGTTGCTTGAATGGGTCGACTTGAATTACTTGTTTGTTACGATGAAGCTTATATTGGCGAGATATCCTGCTTGGTGGAAATGTCTTGACCTTTTACATTTTGAGTCATTCTTTCTTTCTTTCTTTTGTCTTGGGCAAATTAGCGTGCATGCTTGAGGACAAGCATGTTTAAAGTGTAATGCGTGTGACGAGCCCAAGTTTTGTGCTCTTTTACGTGTTTTGTCTAGGTCTAGATCGAGTCTTTTGTGTCTTTCTTGTTGTGTTTTGTGTCGGGAGGACACATTGGTGCGAGGAACAAGGCGGGCGAAATGGGCAGAAGGAGTGGAACTTGCTTGGCGGGTGAATAGAGATACGATGCACCTCGAGGCACAAGGAGCTTAGCTCACGGCGGGCTTCAAACTCGATGGCTGTTCCGTTTCACGGCGTGACCTCCTTACGGACCGCATGTTCAATCTCCGGAAGGGTAGGCTAATGGGCAAGCGGAAGTGAAGAAGGCGGCGAGACCAAGAAGAAGAAGGAGGAAAGAAGGCGGAGGGAGGCTAATGGGCAAGATCGCGAGATCCGGGCGAATCTCGCTAATCCGGAAAGGATACGCTGCGACACCGAATCTCATGATATCCGGAGGAGATCGCTCGGATCCGTCGGGCAAGGAAAGGCGCCGATTAACAAGGAAAACCTGCAGATTATCCACCCATGGGCCAACACCATCGTCGATATCCCAGCCTATATATATGGATGAAGGCGCGACTTGTGCGTCTCTTCCGCTCTTCCGCGTTCAACTCTCACTCTTATTATCAAATTCACCATCACCATCACATACATTAAGTTCCTTCGGGCAAACACTTTTATTTACTTTGTCGTATGTTTTGCTTGGCGCACTTTGGGCTCATGGTTTCTATTTCGTTCAATTAATAGTAAGTTGGTTCCGTTTGATTATGGTTTCAATTAAGCTGTTGCATGTTTATTTATTTTATGTCTAGCTAAGTCTTTATTACGGTTTGGGCGTGACTAAGTGGAGCATGATTAATATAACTCGAGAGGTCTAAGTAGGGCATTACGATGCATGCATGCGTGTTTCCAAGCACTAGGTCTGGGCATTATATAACTTAACCAAACTCGGTGTGTTAGTTGCAAATAACATAGTGGGTAAGGAATGTTGCAAGTAATAATTGGATTAAGGTGTCGGTGTCCCGCACCCCAAATAGTATCTGTTGGTGTGGGCGAGTTGGAGTAGTCATAGCATTTGCCTTTGCCAATACCGGTCCATCTAGATCATAACTTATTTGCTGTAGGTTTACATGTCTTGAGGTGTCCTCGTGCGTGGGCATTACTGGGTTAGATAGTTTGCATAGGGTGTCCTTGCCTTCTTTACACAGAAAGGATAGATTTGGAGGGGTGCGTCGTGGGCGTGACGCGTGACAACGGGGTCACGACGTATGTCTCTTATAACCGGTTGATGCATGTCATGTAGAGAAAACCTTTGCACCTAGGACCGAGTATTAATCGTCTTCACGAAGTTGTTGCCCAAGCCAGACTCGTCTTATTATTTGATATTCCGTTGAGATTGTTTCAGGTTACTTTAGTCATACCTATAGTGATCAAGATAATTACACCACTCTCATCCTTTTAAGTGACATCGTGACATCGAGATTGCTACACCAACTCCTCGTGGGATCGACCCTATACTTATCGCCGGCTACGCTGTGATGGGCAATAGGTTATAAATTTATTTTGAACGCTAAACGACAGCGTGTCAGTGACTGGGTTGAAAATCTCCCTCAAGTCCTCTGGTCCTACAGGACAACACCTCGGACTTCGCATGGAGAAACCCCCTTCAGCTTGGTCTACGGGACCGAGGCTATCATACCGGCTGAGATCGGCGCACCGAGCCCGCGCACTCTTCACTTCGACCAGAGCGGGAACGAGGAAGACCTGCGTGTCAACCTTGATACTCTCGGGAGAACGCGAGCTCGCCTTCATAAAGTTAAATCTGGCGCCGGTCGCACGGTACTACAACAAAAGGGTAAAGCCTTCACACTCCAAGTAGGCGATCTCGTCCACGAAATAATGAAACCGGATGAGCCGAGCGCCTTAACAAGCTCGATCCGACATGGGAAGGTCCATACCGCGTTCACGAGGATCTCGGCAAAGGGCCTATAAGCTTGCTCACTTATCCGGTGCACTTATCCCCGAACACAGCATATCACTCATTTGAGGAGGTACTACGTAGCTTTGATTTCGCATCGACATCATGATTAGTCCTCTTATTGCTTTTGCCGAAGTGCGATGTTATTTACTTCTCAATAAAACACATTTGTTTTTCTGAATAAGTATTTCACTTCGTCTCATCTTATATCTATGTGAACATCCATTCGGATTAAACACAATCAACCTTCACAAGGGGACGCCCTTACGAAGATGACAAACCCACTAAGTAGGGTACTCAACTAAGCGCGCGCCGCACTCACAGATTACTCATTAAATTGAACGTCTATGTGCAAGGCATACAGACTACTCATTAAATTGAACGTCTACATGCACGCATACAGATTACTCATTAAGTTGAAACATCTACATGCAAACGACGTCCACATCGGATCTCGTCAAATTACACCCCTTTATTTGGGAAGATATACATCAGATACGCCTAAATACATTTACGACTAAAACCAAGTCTAAGCTATATTTGTACCTCTCGAGGGGAAAGTATACACTTGATACAAAGTCTAAATACATTTACGACTAAATACAAAGTCTAAGTTATATACAACTCACTCCGACTTGAGCTCCACCGCCAAGTCGGCTGAAGCTACACGGTTTGAGACAAAATCCCGTGTCGGCGATGAACACTCGGGATGAACTCGGTGCCTTCCACCCAATCAATGAGGTCGGCACCACCACGGCCTACTCCAGGTGCACTTTGAACCGGCGCAGTGAAGGGAAAACGTATTTGTTAACCCTCGCCCCGAGGATCCATCTTGGGTGTTTAATTCACCATACATTGATTATAATCCTAGCATGCGTCTATATAATTAAAAGCAACACGTTGGGGTTTTCTCGTGTTTACCTTTGGATCTGTCGAGGTGGATCGAACGGGATGAACGGATTGAACGGTCGAGACTCGTGCTTTGACCTTCTGGACTGTATCCCGGATACCCAAACTCCAACGCGTCGAGTGAGGACGAGCTATGGAGAATACTACAAGAAATCCCCTCAACCCTAGGCTATTTTCGAGATTCACTCTAATGAGGTGACCAAAATTTGCTCTCAATTAAGTGTGTCTAGACTTTATCTCATACCTTATATTTATAATGCACTACCTTAATCCTATATGGAATGTTACCATAATCCTTTATGGAATATTACCATAATCCTATATGGAATATTACCATACTCCTAGGATTATTTCCATACTCTTAGGATTATTTCCATACTCTCAAGATTATTACCATAATCTTATATGGAAAGGATCTATGCATATACCATAAATATAATTATATCCTGTGGGATAAAGAGAATAAAATCTTTCCTTTGAGAGCGGAGGCGCCGATTTCTTCCAAGAGCTACGGGAACTGGATGGGCCGCCCGAGGATCAAATGCAAGGAATAAAGATGGGCCTCAAATAAATTAATTATCTTATGTTCAGCCCAGAACATAAATTAATTTATAAACATTCGATCATTCCACTAGAGAAAGAATGTTGACTTACCCCTTTATTACCGAAGTTGAGTCGGGCTTGCACTTAGACATTACGAATCCCCGTATTTAAGATATCGAACGTCCATTAATCATTTATAGCAACTCATCGCTTAAAACGATTAATAACTTCATTTCCTTAAGTAGTACCACTCAACCTTATTATTGTACTGAGCTAACTCAACTGCGGGGTTTAGTACAATAAACCTTTGAGCTCCTTAAGGACGCCATCATCCTAAACGGATACGGTGACTCAATCTGAGATAACTAGCGTGACATACAAGATCGCCACCACCCAAGATGCGGAGAATCTTGGTTAGAACATATAACCCTCACTCATAACAAGTCAAAGTGATGGTCAAGAACTCATACTCACCTAATACCTTATCGAGGTTTAGATCATCGTAAGTCACCGAGATCTTGGTTCTTCACGACGGTCGAAAGAAGAACTCATCTCACCGTGATCCTTCAATACGTCGAGACGCATCAGCATAGACAAGCAACTAAGTCAAGTCACTTCTTATCTATATCTGCGGCCTAAACCGACAACTCGTCCTTAAGTCGCCCTCGGTGTGAAACTTTTATATCTCATTAAGCTTCGACCAATCATACGACTTACGTGATCTTCTACACACCGTATGATCTAACTTATATATGAGATAAGGGGACACGATATATGCAATCAAGTATTCAAAATGAGATAGGAGATTGTAATAGTGGTAACAGGAAACATTGTATACAAGCTCAACCAAGCGCTTTCAAGATACAAACCAACAATCTCCCACTTATACTAAAGCAAACTTTTAGTATACAATGTGTCTTTCTACTAGCTATTACAAACAACCATCACTTTGCTTCTCCCACTTATACAAAAGTTTCCTTTCTAAGTGGGTGCCATCAAGCATAATCCAAGTCCTCTAACGTGTCCATCGTAGACTTTTTATGCGGAGCTCTTCGTGAATGGATCTCGCTAGATTTTCCGTCAGATCAATCTTTTCAATCAGACGCCACCGCCTAACGATTTCGTATGACATGGTACTTTCTCTCTATGTGTTTAGTCGCTTGTGGGTCCGTGGTTCCTTCGAGTTTGCCATCGCACTGAGTTATCACAAGAAACTATGATACTCTTGGGCAAACCAGTACCACACCTAGATCCATGAGGTGGTTCTTGAACCATACTGACCTCCTTAGAAGCCTCAAGGCGGCTACATATTCGGCTTCCATGGTAGAGTCCGCAATGCATCGCCGCTTTGCACTCCGCCAGATACGGCTCCACCTCCCAAGGTAAACACATAGCCCGAGGTCGACTTTTTCTCATCACGGTCGACTTGAAACCGAGTCAGATAACCCAAAGGCATTAGACTATCTGCATGGTAACCAGCCTATAATCTCGAGTCCTTTTCGGTACTTGAGTATATGCTTCATCGCGATCAATGAGCTTGTCCGTGGTTAGATCGATATCAGCTACTATGCCTCACCGCATAGCAGATATCGGGCCTCGTGCATAGCATTGCGTACATGAGACTTCCACGGCGGAAGTGAGGAACTTGTCTCATTTCTCTATCTCCTGCGGTCATAGGTGACTGCGTTTTGAGATAAAGGAACGCCATGTCCGAAAGGTAGCAATCCTTTCTTGGCGGTCTCGCATACTAAAACGAGTAATCACGAGATCAATGTAAGACGCCCGAGATAAGCTCAACATTTTCTTCTTGCGATCTCGGTAAACCTTGATCCCAAGAATGTACGCATCTCCTAAGTCTTTCATTTGAAACCGATCGGATAGCCAACTCTTTACGTCGATAGCGACTTCACGTTGTTGCCAACTAGAAGGATGTCATCTACATAAAGTGCAAGAAATACCACATCACCGTTGACATCTAACCGATACACACAACTCGCTAGGCAACTGGGTAAATCCATAGGATTTTACCACCTCGTCAAAGCGTAAGTTCCATGATCGGAGGCTCGCTTAAGTCCATAAATGGATTTCTTAAGCTTCCATACTAGATGCTCTTCACCCTTTACCACATAACCTTGAGTTGTCGCATATAGATGTCTCTACCTTCCTCAAGGTAACCGCTTAGAAAAGCGGTTTTAACATCCATTTGCCAAACCTCTGGGTTCAAGTGGGCTGCTATGGCTAGAAGAATTACGATGGACTTGAGCATTGCTACGGTGAAAAGGTCTCATCGAAATCGATGCCCTCAACTGAGTGTACCCTTTCGCCACAAGCTCGGCTTTAAAAGCGAAACCCTCCATCGGAATCTCTCTTCCTTTTGTATATCCACTTACTACCTATGGCTTCCTTGCCATCCGGTAGAGGTGTCTTTCATATACATCCATAGCCGTTATGGACTCCATTTCTAAGTCCATAGCGGTGTGCCATGATCTTGCATCAATATCTTGTATCGCCTCCTTGTATGTCCATGGGTCGATTATTGCATGTTCGTCTGCGGGACTAAATCCAAGATTCACCCACGAACATAAATCGCTCGGGTTGACGAACAACCCTCCCACTACGACGAGGTTCTACAGCACAATGGCAACGGTGGGTGCAGATACTTGTGGTTCTCTAACTTGCACAACTTTCGTGTAGGTACCACTCATGCGGTCGGTATCTCCGGTGGAACTCGACCCACTTCAATTTCTTGAAGTATCTCGTGTCGATCCTCCCACTAGACTCGACATCTCGCACCTTTGGCCTAATCGGTGGTGGAATACGATTTTCTTCTAATTCTTGAAGAATGATTTCAACTTTGGACTTATGATTTTCATGTAGTCCTCTTCTAAGAATCGAGCATTAGTGCTAATAATGACCTTCCGATCCTTGGGACTATAGAATAAACCACCTTTCGTTCCTCTAGGATAGCCAATAAATGACCTTGCGTCGATCTAGCCTCCAACTTGTCGGCCTTCTTGTTCAAAGACATGTGCGGATCGCCCATATCCTTATGTGGCTTAAACCGGGCTTGCGCCCAAACCACAACTCGAAGGGTCTTTTCGGTCGACTTGGGCGGTCTTAGATTTAGCAAGTATGTCATTGCGTCTCTAAGGCATACCCCGTAAGCGAAATAGGCAATGTAGCATAACTCATCATAGATCTAACCATTTCCAAAAGAGTCCTATTTCTTCGCCCGACACACCATTTTCTTTGTGGTGTGCCTTTGAAAGTCTTGTTGGGATGTAATCCCACATTTCACTAGGTAGTCCATAAACTCGTTATCGAGGTATTCGCCACCGCGATCAGATCCCATGATGACTTGATACTCTTACCTAGCTTCGTCTCCACTTCCGCCTTAAACTCTTTGAATTTCTCAAAGCATTCGGACTTGCGGTGAAGCGGTATATGTATCCGCACTTGAGTAATCGTCAATGAAAGTGACAAAATACTGCATACTCCACGAGCTTGTGTGGACATAGGTCCACATTGGTCGAATGGACTAACTCCAACATTTCTTTCGCTCTATAACCCTTCGCTTTGAAGGGTGCAGTCGACATCTTACCTTCTATACGAGATTCGCGATCGAGAACGGAGTAACCGTGAGATCACCCAACGCTCCATTCTTAGCCGGTCTTTGGATCCTATTTAGATTGATGTGACCTAATCTAAGATGCCGAGAGAAAAGTAGAGTCATCTTCTAAGAAAACTTTCTCTTTTAGGGTTTGATGAAGATGCAACATAGTTATAGGTATTATGTTTTGCGAAATAGTATAAAGCGAATTATATAAAGTGCCAACACAGATAACCCGTCATTTCTTATGATAGAAACACCACTATCAAAAATAACGAGAATATCCATGAGTAAATAATTTGAAAGCAGAAACAAGGTTCCACCGAAAATCCGCACATATAAAAGCGTCTTTCAAAACTAAAACTGTTGTCCCAAAACATAAAGAAACATCTCCAACGGCAACAACTTGACTTTCGCGCGTTGCCCATGGAGATCGTTATCTCGCCATCAAAGCGACTCCTCGTCGCGGGAACCCACGCAGGTGTAACAAACATGATCGATTCGCGCGTATCTACTACCCAAGAATGGGTAGAACAAGTCGCTAAACATGTTTCGTTACTAAAGCAAATGGCGTACCTTGAGCCTTGAGCATAGGGCACTTGGCCTCCAATGCCCGTCTTGCCAAGACTTGAAGCACTTGCCCTTCTCCTTCGCTTCTTGAGCCTCCGGTGGCAACCATGTTCTTGCTCCCATTACTCCCACTATTTCCTCGCCTTTACCACCTTTGGCACCCTTTTCTATTTCCATTTTGCAACGGAAATTTTGGGCCCTTAGATGTGCTAGCAAGAGCATGTGCTCCTTTTCCCATAACTCCTTCCGCAAAGAACGAGATCATTAAACAACCGACTAAGTGTAAACTCGGTCTTGCTCATGATCGCATTCACGCCGAAAGTTCTCAAAAGACTTGGGCGGTGTATTGAGGATGATATCGACCTTGGCCGCCAATACCTCCTCCCAACCGATCAAGACTATCCATGAGATGAGTCATGGGAGACATGTTCATGGTGAACTTCCTTCTTCCATCTTACACGCCAAGATCTCTCTCATTGTGTGGGCGGATCGTCCGATCCGATCGCCCAAACTTACTCTCGAGACTTGACCAAATATCGGTCAGCGTCTACCATCGATCGATGTCGCACTGCAAGCCTTTGGACATCGTAGTCATCATATAGCATTTAGCCATATTGTTTGACTTATTCCAAAGTCCGCCGACTCTCATTGCTCATTAGTCGATCGTCGATAAGGGCATCGGGTTTAGGAGTAGTGAGAACAAACATGTGTTCTTCAACGATAAGAACATATTCCATGTTTCGCTTCCACTCGATAAAATTTGGACGGATAACGGATTTTGTGCGAGCATATTGATAATCGGCGTAAGAGACATATACGAAGCGATAATGTAAACACATAAGCATACGATCGCATATAATTCGTAATAATAATATTGTAACCTTTGATAAAACAATATTAATTGAAACCTCCAATCGCCCAAAGAATCCCACATGCAAGCCACGCAGCGTGTGGGCGTTTACATGAACCCCTCGACCGGACTAAAATATACCTTTAGTCGTTTAATTTCAATCCATGTCAACTTATCCTTATGACAAATGAAATTAATGATTGGACCTTACTAGACCACATCACTATCGCAAGAAGGGACTTGGCGGGAAGTTGTACTTGAGGTGATGTCTAAGCAATGACCACAATTTTAACAAAGAAGATGAATTCTTAGAATTGGTATACTCACTCGGACCATACCGCTTCCAATTCAAATTCTTTTGTTATCTCATTTTATATCTATCTCAGAGAACTTATGAAAAATCGCACATGCAAGCTAGCAGCGTGTGGGCGTTTACATGAAACTCCCACTTCTCAATAGATTTAAAATGTTTTATTTAGAAATCTCATCTAACAAACTTATGATAAGCAATGCAAGCAAGCAGCGCTGTGGGCGTTTACTCACGGTCGCCTCACTTTGTTTAGAGATCAAAAGTGGAGGTCTTGACATTTTAATTTGAAAAATTAATTTGTCGGGTTGCTTGCTTAGTCTTTTTATTCAAAAGGTTTGTCCATGCAGATCACGTAATCTAGCATGCTTTTCTATAGAACTCAACATGTAAAACATGCTCGCAGTAATTCTAAAATATGCTTGATAAACGCGATAAACCTAGCATGCTTACTATGCGCATCCAATTACGTAAAACACTTAAAGGTTTGTCAACGTAATATAAACATACATAGCATGCTACTGCATAATTTAAACATCCACGACATGCATATGAACGATAAAAATAAAATAAAACGCTCATCGCGCCCAATCGTGAAACACAGCAATTAAATCTAATCTATTACATAGATTTACAAAGCACGATAATAAAACTTGAAAGGCCTCGCGTGCGGGCACGGACCGGATTCAACAATTGGGCCTCGCGTGCCCGCACGGGCCGGAAAATCTGAAAACGGGTGCGGGCCGGTCGGCCCAAAGAGTCTTTGGGGGCGCCAGGGCAAAGCCCGTCGCGCGCCACCCAGCCGCGCGCCGCTCGCGCGCTCGGTTGAGCGCCTCGTCGCTAACGCGACCGCGACCCATCGAGCACACGTCGCGTGCCACGCCCAAGCGCCGAACGCCCGCCGAGACATCGCCGCCAGCCGGCCATACCGCGATCGCGAATGCGCCGCTGGCGCCGGGTTTCTCGCCAACGCAGCCTGTCGCCGCTAGCTCGCTCGCTTGCTTCGCGCCCGTACCTCGCGATCGCTCGATTGCTCGATTGCTCGCATGGCGCCAGAGATCTCGTGCGCGAACGCACGCCCTGTCGCCCGCGCCCCTCGCGATCGCCCTAGCGACCGCGAGGCTCGCCGCGAGATACCTCCCGAACACCGCCGAGACGTTTTTCCCGTCGTTTCGTTCTTCGTTCTTTCGTCTTCGTTCTTCTTTTACAGATAAGATTTACATAATAAAATCTAATCTAACCACGGATTTTCTCGTGGTGTAAAACAAAACCAACAAAACAAACGAGCCACGATGAACGACAAATCCACAATTATAAAACGCACGTAATAATCAAACGTGAATTAATCCAACGAGCCAAGATTCGAACCTCGTGCTCGATACCAATTGAAGGAAACGATTTGTTAACCCCGCCCGAGGATCCATCTTGGGTGTTTAATTCACCATACATTGATTATAATCCTAGCATGCGTCTATATAATTAAAAGCAACACGTTGGGGTTTTCTCGTGTTTACCTTTGGATCTGTCGAGGTGGATCGAACGGGATGAACGGATTGAACGGTCGAGACTCGTGCTTTGACCTTCGGATCTGTATCCGGATACCCAAACTCCAACGTCGAGTGAGGACGAGCTATGGAGAATACTACAAGAAATCACCTCAACCCTAGGCTAATTTTCTAGATTCACTCTAATGAGGTGACCGAAAATTTGCTCTCAATTATTAAGTGTGTCTAGACTTTATCTCATACCTTATATTTATAATGCACTACCTTAATCCTATATGGAATGTTACCATAATCCTTTATGGAATATTACCATAATCCTATATGGAATATTACCATACTCCCAGGATTATTTCCATACTCTTAGGATTATTTCCATACTCTCAAGATTATTACCATAATCTTATATGGAAAGGATCTATGCATATACCATAAATATAATTATATCCTTGTGGGATAAAGAGAATAAAATCTTTCCTTTGAGAGCGATGAGGGGCGCGATTTCTTCCAAGAGCTACGAACTGGATGGGCCAGCCAGGATCAAATGCAAGGAATAAAGATGGGCCTCAAATAAATTAATTATCTTATGTTCGCCCGTAACATAAATTAATTTATAAACATTCGATCATTCCACTAGAGAAAGAATGTTGACTTACCCTTTATTACCGAAGTTGAGTCGGGCTTGCACTTAGACATTACGAATCCCGTATTTAAGATATCGAACGTCCATTAATCATTTATAGCAATCATCGCTTAAAGCGATTAATAACTTCATTTCCTTAAGTAGTACCACTCAACCTTATTATTGTACTTGAGCTAACTCAACTGCGGGGTTTAGTACAATAAACCTTTGAGCTCCTTAAGGACGTCATCATCCTAAACGGATACGGTGACTCAATCATGATAACTAGCGTGACATACAAGATCGCCACCACCCAAGATGCGGAGAATCTTGGGTTAGAACATATAACCTCACTCATAACAAGTCAAAGTGATGGTCAAGAACTCATACTCACCTAATACCTTATCGAGGTTTAGATCATCGTAAGTCACCGAGATCTTGGTTCTTCACGACGGTCGAAAGAAGAACTCATCTCATCGTGATCCTTCAATACGTCGAGACGTATCAAGCATAGACAAGCAACTAAGTCAAGTCACTTATCTATATGCGCAGCCTAAACCGACAACTCGTCCTTAAGTCGTCTCGGTGTGAAACTTTTATATCTCATTAAGCTCGACCAATCATACGGACTTACGTGATCTTCTACACATCGTATGATCTAACTTATATATGAGATAAGGGACATGATATATGCAATCAAGTATTCAAAGCAGATAGGAGATTGTAATAGTGGTAACGAGAAACATTGTATACAAGCTCAACCAAAGCGCTTTCAAGATACAAATCCAACACGCAGATGGGTCCCGACCGAAGGCATTCACGGGACCAGGTTGCACCCGAGGTCGCACTCGACCCGTAAACTGACGCCTGGCGGGATCACGACTTCGTCCCCGACCTGTCGCCTTTCCTCACCGACCGCAGTCCCGGCGCCCCACCCACCGACGATCGCCTCAGCGCTCTCCTTCGGCCGGACCCCAGCAATCGAGTACCTCGGCATGATCGATATAGCAGCCCACCGGATTCTTGATCCTCACGTCAACGGGCCGGTGCGGACTCGGCCGACGGTTTGGGGCATGCGTCGCTGTGGACGAGCTCGTATAACTGGATATATTTCACAATGGAGTCGGCGGTCTTTAAAACTTTTACTATTGGGCCCTCTTCGTCCCTCAAAGACCATGCCTTCGGCGAGCAAGCTCTGGACTCGATCATCGGCTTCTGATATGGTAACTCCACCAGATCGATGGATCACCTTTTCATACTCGGCGTGTTCCTCCGAGATCCGAGCTAGCTTCTCCGTCGTCAGCTCGAGCTGCTCCTCACATTGTATCAGGATCCTTGAATCATGTCGACAGATAAATCCGCCCCCTGGACTTCGAGCTGTATGATCCTTAGCTTTAGAGCCTCGTTCTCGGCGGGGCGGGCGAATCTCGTTCGACCTCTGCAACTTCTTCCTCGATCGGCGACGACGCCGAGCTAACGTCCATCTTGGCCAAAGCACGGGTCGGCCGCCGACCGGCCTCCGAACAACGCCTCTTCGTCCTTCTCAGCCAAGGCACCTCGGACCTCTTTTAGCTTGGTCAGCAATTCGTGATCGAGTCCGAGGTATTGAGATGAGGAGTGCTATAAATAAAGGGACAACACACGATTCAGAAGGTTGTAAATTTTATTGTTCAAAAAGTGGGAAATTTTTACAAAGGCTCAGGATTCTATCGACCCCGGCAACTCAACCTATTACATCAGGTCCACTGACCTCAAGCTCTATGCCGGGCTCGCCGGCCTCCTGCCGCCTCTGCTGTGTGGTTGACCACTCTCGGAAGCTCGGAGCTCGGCTCTCCTCCCCGGCAAGCTCTCGGAGTTCGGGATCTTCGTCCTCCTCAGACCGAGCAACGGCCTCCGCCGTCGAAGGGAGGAGGCTGGGCGCCAAAGCCTCCAAAGACGGGAAGGACCCGACCTCGGAGATCACCCGGGCATCGCCTATTCGGCCCCGAGTGGTGACCTCGACCCAACCATGCTCGACCTTGTCAAAGTCGGGCATGGCGGCCGCCAACCTCCGGATGGTCCGACACCACCTTGGTCTTGAGTACGGCGGCGGTCGGCAATAAAGGCGAAGCTCTCCGACTCGGCGAGCTTGCGGCAAAGCCCTCAACATTGCCCCTGATCGGCCGCCTAGCACTCATCTCGTCCGCGAGCTCCTGCCGCCCGGCCGCCTCGCCGCGTGCCTCCTCGAGCTCCCCTCGAGCGACCTCCAGATGCCAAGCCCTTCTTCGTGGCGGTCTCGGCAACCCTCGCGGACGCCACGGCGGCCTCAGCTTCCGTCCTCACAGTGGCCACGGCGGCATCAGCGTCCACCCGCGCTGCAGCAAGCTCCCGTCCAGCGCCTCACCGGGCCGAGCTCGGCGATGAACCCGATGCACGTTGCGGTCCCTCAAGAAGACGTTGCGGTCCCCGATCACCGAGCTCGCATCCTAAAAAAGCAACACAAGTTAGTATCCACCGCAGAGCAGATAAAGCCAGATGTGGAAGATATTTATACCTTGGTGAGGGCTACGTCCGAGCTTGAGCCCGGCACCTCATATTCGATGCGGGCTCGAGTCTGGTCTCGTGGCGGGCTCGACCCTGTGAGGCCCGTCATCGGTGATTTAGATTGTCAACCTTCTTCGGGGGCTTGGCAGATTCAGCTCGCCTCGCCTTTTTCTTCGGAGGCGCCTTGCTCGGTGATCGTGAGCCCTTCTCTTGCTGCGTCAGTTTCACTGCATGACAGAAGAAAGTCGCGTTAGCACAGCAAAATCAGATTTATAAGGAGTAAGAAGAAGAAGGTGCCCTCACCCAGCTCGGACCTCGACCCTGGGGCCTTTGACCTGTGAACGCTCAGTCCGGCCTTATTCAGGTCGTCCTCGGTGAATCCTACGGAGACTTCACCGAGGGTGTTGAGCTGGTCTTCTACGAATCCGAGGGGTTTCACTTTCAGATCCCTCATCCTACCCAACCCCCACTCGTACCTCGGGTGCCCGTCAGCCCGCAAAAAGAAGTACTTACTCTGCCACTGCGACACTTTAGAAGGGGCAGCTATCCTAAATAATTGCGAGGTGAAAAATAATACACACCCCCGTGGTCTTGTGTTGAAAAAGCGCATCGAACCTCAAAAGAAAATTCCTCGGCTATATCAGTGTGAAATCCCCATCCCTCTTGACCTAATAGAGTTTGGGTAAATTGGCAAATAGGAATTTGGAAATATTCACGGATATGCAAAAAATGGGGCTAGGGGAATCTTAGACCCGCCTAAGGGCATCTACATACATTGTCAAAAAACCCCGGGAGCAAAGCCAGTCATGGGGTCCCATTAGGCACCACCGTGCCTCCACGGCGGATGGCACTCCTCACTAGTTGAGTACTTGGCAATGGTGGAGACGATCTAACGTCCCTGACCTTATACTCATCCCACGCAGAAGAAAACGATGAAACCCTAGCGCTAATGCCTAAGGATTTACCCGCAAAATCATGGCACATATAGTCCCTAATCTCTACCTCGCTATCGGGAGAAGAAGAAGAACGGGCAAAAGAAGATGAAGTCATTCTTACTTTTTAAATGATGGGTTATCGCTTCTTCGATGAGTTGGGATGGATTTCTGAGAACTCTGAAAGTCTGTGAGTTTTCTTTTGCTCTGGAACGATGGGGAGAAGAAAGTGAACAGTTTCCTCATTAGGGCCTATTTATAGTACGAATGGACGCCCAAATTGCCGTTTCAACTTCCCACGTGGCTGATTGCAATTTGATAAGGAGTATACACGCGCACGTGTTCCGAGCACCCACCAACCGTCTGGCGCAAGTGACGTGATCAACGCGCTGACAACTGGTCCAATCGTGCAATCATCACTCTGACAACGGACCTCGGCATCGTACTTACATGCGACGTCGTCACCCAACGTCAGATATCTCAAGTTGGATCTCATCACTCTGACCCCGGACCTCGGTATCATCTAGAAGGATATCTCTATCCAGCTCGGACCTCGGTATCATCCAGAAGGATATTTCTATCCAGATCGGACCTCGGCATTACCTATGCGGGTATCGCTATCCAGGTCGGACTTCGACATCCTTCTGCCGGACATCTTTGTCCAACGACAGGTGACTCGATTCGGTCTTGACAAGCGGCGATGCCCAAACGGCAGATCGCCTAACTCGATTCGAACCGAGATCGCCAGGTCAAACCCTGACATCAAAGAGATCGAAGAACATTCGACAACAACCTCAGCCGAGCAACATCGCACCTCGGCAAAGTGCATTCTTCACTTCACCTCAGCATGGTTGTTCCTCGACTATTCGGGGGGGGCTATGATGGGATATGGCCCAACCGCCGTGCCCATCGACAGTATCGACAGCCCAAACGAGCTGGGCCTGACATTATGGACAACCCCATGCGGTTAAGCCAATGGCCCATCCTCCAAACCCTAATCAGCCTCCACCCTACATGGAAGGCGAGGGATCCCTACACGGAAGGCGAGATATCCCTACATGCGAGAGGAAGAGTCCCTACATGGGAGGGGATCAGACCCCGCCAATGAGGGGATGGGGCACGTCTTTAGGAGTCCCCAGATATGTATAAATAGGGGTTAGATCGACGGTAAAAGGGTTAGCAACTTATTGAATACTAGAGCTTTTAGCTACACTCACTGTAATCGAATCATAGTGAAAGTATTGAGGAACCATTCCTCCGTGGACGTGGATCTTATTCTCGATCGAACCACGTAAAAGCCTTGGTGTTCTTTACTGCTTTACACAAATCTCGTATATTAACATACACTAGATTTATCAGTGTACACGCATCGTCCATCCCTTCCCGCACCAACAAACTTGATCTTTTGCTAATGATAAGTGATAACATGTCACTAGCAATCGTTTTAATATAGCGTAAGTCTTTTTTTTTGCTATCACTCTAGATTGAGTCATAAAAGGTAATATGTATCATCTTTGAGATTCCTTTTTAGATTTGTATCGCAACACATACGACACTTGGGCATCACAAAATTAAATATCATATAAAATTCACAACAAATTTGACAAAACATGGATTTTCTGTAAAATCTCCAAAAATTTCAAGAATTGCTCCTTCATTTTCTCTTTTTGATGGCGCTGAAAAAACATAATGCCGTAGGAACTTAAGTAGAAGAAGTTTAAAACATCGCTATTGGATCGGAGCTAGTTATAGCAGCAATTTTCTTCAAAATGTTTCTATTTGAAAGTCATTGATAATTGTTTGAAGCATATTTTCCATGCGCTATCTTCATATTCAGTTTGAGGGTAAGACCAATAGCCTTATCCCTCATAGAGAATGGGAAAGAAGAAACCTTGATAATATCATCAGGCACCCTATTTATCTGCAAATCTCCATGAATTGGGTTTAGGTGTGTTAAAATAGATACGTAGAAATGCGAATACAACGGAAACAATGTAGGATAAAAACCGAGACAAGAGTTTGACTCTTCATCTGCAAGATAAATTTGTTCCGCTATAGTGCACGTAGTTCTATAATATTTGTCTCCAAGATACAACGGCTTAACAAATACTAGTAGATGCACTACTAAATATATTTCCGACGAACTACTAGATACTCGGGACATAGAGGCTTTGAAAGATGAATGAAATAAATTGATTATCTTCGAATTTGTGTGTTTTAAATGTATTCCAACTAGATCTATTTATATAGAGGAATGTGTCTTTTCACGAAGAGGTACATGTCATTTCATGTGAAAATGCATGTCATTTCATGTGAAAATATACGAAATAACTACCTCTAACCACTTTCAATCACCTATAACCAACTCTATTAAATAAATTCATATGGAGAATTATAATTTTCCAACAAGGTGGACATTTGGATCTTCCATCATGCTGCCACCACATTAGACTGGTTATGACATTGATGTTATCTAAATTGTTGCCGGCTTGAGACTTCCAATCTCAGCAGAAGAAAATTAAATTTGCATGAATAAACTGGTATCTAAATGAAATGGTCACAATCAATCAAATCCTAACATACACATATAGCCATGGTTTAGTTAGTAAGACTAATATGTTGATAAGTTGATTGCTATTCCATTTCGGACCTTTTTCCATGTTTTTAGCTTATAAAGTTTACATTTCCGTCCATATCATGACCAAACCATTGTGACTACGAGTCTGCGAAATCAAGGCTAAACCATTTTGTGTAGAAGAAAGGCCATCACACAAACGCTGGCTATATATGCTTGCCGTAAAGTAATTTTGAATGCTAAAACGAAAATATATCAAGGCAAAATATTTCATGTTTGTATCAAGGAATTGTGTTCAAAGTAATTTTGTCGATGACAGAGCATGATCACATGGTTATACGAATTAACAACGTAACTCTGATAATTTGGTACCGAGGTAGAGACTATCTAATCAAGAAACCAGGACGATAATCTCATCTCCATCACTTTAAAATAATCACATCAACATCAACAAATCACTAAAATACACAATTAACAATTATTTATAAGTTTGCGTCTGAAAATTAAAAGTTCGATAATGGAAGTCTCGTGACGTTTCATAATATACATAAATTTAATTACAGAATAAAGCATGTAAAAACATAGTTTAAAATAAAAATTTATAATGTTGAAAACTATCGAATGTAAATTAAAGAAACATGTGTAAAAGAAAGATGACTACAATTAGAACATTATAATTAAATTATATATTCTCTTGTCATTTAACAAAATTTAAAATGACTTTGTACTATTTATTTAAAATGAAAAACTTTTTTACACTTAAACTTACTTTAAAAATATTTTTTTCCTCCACTATAAAATATACTAAACCTCAAATATAAAAGTAGCGCATGCAGTTCATAATAAGAGGAAAAAGTTAAAGTAGACGTTTGAGAGGGAATGAAATATCTTTTATAGCTACGTGAATAAAAAAAAGTTCTTTTTTCTACCACATGGTTACAAAAAAACACCCCTTTTAGGTCCCAATCTTTACTTTTTTCGTTCTCCAAGTAGTTATTTGGACACCCTATACTTGTTAACATGTGGTAAGATTTTATTTTTATTGTAAGATTGACGGATACCCAACATTGCATATATCGTGTTAACCTATCAAAAGCATCAATTTTATCAAAGTGCAATAAATATTTTATTATTAGTCATAATCAATTTTAAATAGCATTGCCAAATTAATAATGAGAATACAACAACGTAAATTTGTGTCACTAACACTTTCTAAAAGCAGATGGGATCCTCTGTCTCATACTTTTGGTATCCACTATTAATCTTACTATTTTAGATTTATTATAGAAATAAAAATATTATTATATAATGAACCTTGACTGATATTTATCACTAAAATTTTAGATTTTTAAATAATATATACCCTAACTTTCAATAAATTTATTCTAATAATCAATTATTGATTCAAACACTAGTAAATAAATGTTAAAAATAATTGTAAATCTAATTGGATTAGTGAACCCTAATTAATTATTTTTAAATTACAGTAGAACATAAAAAAATAAAATTGAAGAGAAAAGAGATGATTAAAATCTATAAAAAATTGAAATTGAAAGACTGAATGAGACACTAATAATAGTGTAACAGAATTACATGTCTAAAAGAGGCAACCCCTTATTTGAATTACAAAAAAATGAAAAAAATAAAATAAAAAATCATATAATGTTCAATTAGTGGTGCCACATTTAGAAATAAACAATCGGAAAAAAAATGCAAAACTGCAAAGAAAGGACCACAAAAAATCAAGAAAAAGTTGAAAGAAGGTTACTAAATAAACTGTACTAAACTACACTAAATTACACCACCGCTCCACGGCCGAGAATCTACAGATCCCCACCGTCGTCGCCGGCGATGAATCTAAATCTTCCACTTCTTCCGCTGGAGGAAGAACCATCCCGTCAGCAAACAAAGCCCGCCCATTTCTCGGCAGTTCCTGAACGAGACCTTCTTCAAGCTCCGCCGCAGCCCCGCCGCCGCCGCCATCTCCGAACCTCCTCTCCACCTCCAAATACTCGCCAAGAGATGCCCTTCTGGAGTCACACTCATCCCTGCAGAGGCGCCACCACCGCCGCCTCTGCCGGGCCGCGGCGGCCCTGCTGTTCTTGGGCTTCTTGTTTCTCCTGCCGCCGCCGACGACGGAGGCAGGGTTTTCCTGCTGGCGGTGCTGGGAGGTGGCCCTGAAGGTTATGGCTTGGACGGTGACGCCCATGAGGGTTCCTAGTGTGGTGCTTCTGTCGTGGAAGAATGAGCCTGTTGACTGTCATTTTCATTTTTACAAACAATATAATCCACAAATTAATTACTCCATTTCTGATGCGTGCATTTCATATAAAGATAGAAAAATTAAATAAAACATGAAAACAAGTCAGATATAGGAATTATATCCTTCTATTTATATCTTCAATCGGTGAAATCTCATGAAAAAATGACGTGAATTAGAGAAATTGTAGTGAAAATTTAGTACCTCGGTATCAAGATCAGAAGAGGAGAGGGACGAACAAGTGGGTGAGGAAGGTTGTGGCGCCAGATCATTAGCTGGATTTAACATCACACAGTGTGTGTTTCTATAAGTGTGTGTTGTGTGTGAGATAGAGAGAGAGAGAGATGGTGGAGGAGACTGACGATAAATTTTGGGGGGTAGACTGTTGCGTCAAATTTGGTTTGGGCGAGAAGTGTGTGAATGAAATTTATTGTTGGATGACTTTATTCTTTCGGGGTGTTTACTTGCCATGATTATAATTTGAAGGATTGATTATTTGATAGATTAAATATATGATAAGATAATTTTTATCTATCAATCTTTTGTTTACTACAAAGGATTAGTTAAGGATTAAAATTATGATAAATATTTCTCCCTTTATTTGGAGGATTATTTCAATCATACTTATATTGGTTGGATTATAATTAGTAGAGAACAATTCAATAGATTAAAATAATTCCGGGCTTTGGGATATCCTCAAATGTTAATCCCTAAAAGTAAACACTTGATTAGGTTGGATTAATTTTATCTATCCAACCTAATCATGGCAAGTAAACACCCCTTTAGAGGAAAAGAAAGATGGGAGACGGATTATAATTAGGAAAGAGGAATCCAATATTTGTAATCCCTCAAGAAAGGGAAAGAAAAACCAGCTAAATATGAGTTTGGTGCAATAATCATATTATGTGTTTCCTGTTGGAGCTGCAAACTCATATTACATGGTCCACGTTTGAGGGCTTTCTTTGGAATCAAAACTCCGGAAATACCCATTTTGTACTACCAATTAATTCATTTAAAACTCATCATTTTTCATTATATTTAATCTATGAATTGGTCTAAGACTTGTGGCCTTGATAGTTTTCACCCCCTCTGTAAAGTCCAATTGAACTGGGTTCTGTTAATTAATTAGATTATTTATTTAATACTTTTCTTGGTCACTAGATAATTATTTAATATTAAAAGATATTTTCTTTATTAAATATGTTGAAATCCAAATTAAACTATAACTAAGAGAGCAGTATAAGTACTAGAGATGAGAAAATAATTAATATTCCAACTACTATACTTTTCAAAGATTAGAGGAAGAGGAGAGAGAATTTTGGTATTCTTCATAGCATACTATCCATCGAGTATTAAAGATCAGACAACGGAGATACAGTTTAGAAGATCGAAATTGGAGTCTGCAATTGATCATCTTTGTAAAAAATTCTCAAGTAAACACGAGAAAACTCTTATGTGATGCAATTCATTATATATGAGCATGTTAGGAATGTAATCAATGTATAGTAAATTAATATCTAAGAAATATCCTAGGGAAATGGAATTCACATTCCTACAAAACCATGTATGATATGCTCAAATCTATAGAAGTTTTGGTGAGATTCGAACTTGGGGCATTTGGTTTCAAAAATACTTACTCCACCACTAAATCATCTCCAAAGCAACACCAATTTGATCATTATACTTATATGTAAGTGCTAGTATATATGCATTTTCAATCAAATATATGTTCGTTATTCAATTTAAGAGGTGGATCGATCAACTGCATTGTAATTTTGACATCTATTTGTTGGTGGGTAGACTATAATGTGTTTCAATACAATGAAGTAAACTAAATAACATACCAAATAGGCCATGATTCATATAATAGCGAGTATAGTAAATTCATATAAAGTATCAACAACACAACGAGTAAAATCGAATTTACGATAAATAAAATATTATCTTAAAGAGAGAATTACACATTCTATCCTACTTGCTATAGCAAAGGGGAAAAAAAGTCATCCTTATAAAAATAGTCGAGTTCTACCCAATTTTTGTGTAAAAATGTCAATATACCCCTAATAAAATATTTCAAAAATAATAATAATAACAATAAATAAATAAAAACCAACCCAACCCTTCTGTTTCGAACCAACCTCCCCCTTCCCCCACCCTCTGTTTCGTACCAACCTCTTTTAGCTCTGGCCAATCTCCTCTCCAACTCCGACGGATCACCTTCGTTGCTTTCATCTGCCACTTATCTCTCTCTCTCTCTGTTGAAGATCCACCACCGTTGCTGCATTGCAGATCCGACGACCATGCACATCTGCAACTTCCTTCGCGTTTCCTGCAAGCCGCCGTTGCCGCTGCCATCCGCCACACGTGGGGTCTCTCTCTCTCTCTCTGCGTGCGCGTTGAAGATCCACAGCTGCTGCTGCCATCCGCCTCATTGTCTCTTTCGTTCTCGCGTTGAAGATCCATCACCATCGCCACGTTCCAATTTCACCTTGTCCCTGCTGCAGTGCAGATCCAACGAAAAACTCAGGAGTTCCATCTTACACAATTTACGCAAGTCAGACGAATTCCTTTTTGGTCGAAAATATGTAATAGTTCAAAATGAACCGCTACACAATTTTGCAATTTGTTTAAACTCTGAATATTATTACACGATTATAAGAAGGTTTGAGCGTGTAATTTCGTGTAACTGTGTTAATAATACAATTACACGATTACACGATTGAATCTTAAATTATGTAATTGTCAGCCAATTCAAATTAAACTATTAAATTATGGTAAGTATCGTTTTACTTAATTTTTTATAAGAATAGATACTAATTTCTTTGTTATAGATCACTTTAATATAATTTACTGAGTATAACTGGATAATGGCTAAACTTGGCCGTCTTTTATAAATGCATTAATTTAGAGGGAATATTTTTACAGTGACAATAAAATTAGTGGACTTTGGCTAACGACTCACTATAACAAAAAACAGATATTGGAGCACTTATTTAGAGTCACTATTTATTAAATGCCTCTAACATATATTATTGGGGCACTTAGATATATTAAATTTAGAGGAAAATTTTAAAAAAATCTAAAAAAAATTAAAAAGTGTCCCAAAGACACTTAAAAGTGCCCCAAACTCTTTTGGGACACGATACTTAGCAACACTATTCCCGAAAATCAAAAGTGCCCCCAAATACAATATATTGGGGCACTTCTCAGTGTTTTAAAATGCTTTTTGTTGTAGTGACTTAATATCTTAATATTTAACTATGCATATTGCCAGAATATGCTACTGAATGATTAATCTCATTGGAATTCACATCTACATAACTGAACATTGAAAATTATGGTATAAATGAATAGATGTTCAACTCACAAAGAAAATTAATTCATAAAAATAATACTAGTTGTCAAATATCATTTTTTTCAATAAAAAAAGGACATATGCATAATATCTTGATGTGAATTTACATAAAGTGGAGGAGAGTACGAAAAACAGCTCATTTAATCAGTTGTGTGGATGTCAGGCCTCATATACATTGCGTTTCCCCTACCCAGATTACAAATAATTATATCACACGTGAACTTTTTCACACATTTTCATCACTTATATAGTTGATCCAATGAATATTTTTACTTTTAGAGTATTTACAAATATAAAATGTGTTTCTGAATTGTTGTTGCAAGCTGTACCATATCTTTCAGCAAACACATAGAAAAAGTGACAGATAATTGGAATGAATTTGTTATCATGGATTAATCCAAAATTCTCATCAAATATTCAATTCATGTAGCTAAATCCTAAATCTAAACTTAAATGACACCAAAGAATTACTCTTGATTTATAACGGTACTGATGCAGATTAAGTAGTTTCACGTAGTTTTTTTAAGGTAAATACCAATGTATACCATATTCTTTCCTTGTACCAGTTGATATATCTCAACGTGTGAAAAATCACAACGTCGTATCATGCTATGAATTATTTCGTACTCCATTCGTCCCATTCAAGATGGTCTGTATTCCTTTGTGGGCTATCTCATCTAAGATGACATGTTTCATTTTTAGAAAATAGTTATCTCTTTAAAATTTATGGAATCTAACTACTTTTTATCACTTTAATTACTTTATACTTTTATCCTATATAACCGTGTTGAAAAGAAATGAGTCATCTTGGATGGGACGGATGGAGTAATAATTAGTAATTTTTTAGCGGATCGATCGGATATCGACAACCCTTACCATCTCTCATCACAATTCAACAAATCTTACTATGATTTTGCAGAAGATTCACCTACAAAAGTGCGTGTGATAGGAATTTGAGAAGAAAATGAAGAAACAATAGTAACTGTATTTTTGATTCAAATCTGGGAGTCCGATTACAGAATGAATTCATCTCTATCTTATACCGAGGCAGGCGAAATTTTTAAGATTCTTGATCTTTTACTGTGTGATGTATCGTGTCTTATAACATTGTTTGAGTAAGATGTCGGCAGTAGCCGTAGGTAAAAATCAATAAAGTCCAGTTTCTGTAACAATTCAATTTTATTCTAGAAAAGAAAAGAAAATTTCAAGATTGAACTGCGTGTTAGGCCTGGTTGTTTTCTTCAGCTGCTTCCTTCTCTTTGTGTTGGTGTGATCTTCTACTTCAAAATTCTTGTTTTATTTTCTGCTGGAAAGTTGTCAGCTTATTAATTATTAATGCCAATATGTTGGTAGTTTTTCTACTGGGAGTTGCGTCAACTTATTATAATTATTGATGCATATGAATTGATATGCAAATATATAGAGAGCTAATGATAGACAATACTTCGATAAAGAAAAAAAAAATATTCACTATGTCAGAAATTTATAAAAAAAACACATACTTTTAGGGTGAATGGACAGTGTTGTCTTTGCTTAAGACTTCGTTTTTTAAACAAATCTTACAAGTCCAGATACACGAAATTTGCCCTTACGGATTTTGGGTTTAATTCTTCATTTCGTACTATTTTAGCGGTGTAAAAGCGTATTGAATTCGAATCCGTAGGTAAAAAGTGAATAAAATATCAGAGCTAAAATGGAGAAGAACGAGAAGCAAAAAAAGCTAGGAGGAGCCGTCAGCCGCGATCTAGGGCTAGACCACGTCAAATGCATGTTTTTGAGAAGGCCTAGCCACATCTAGAGGGCCACTTTCGGCATGTGGCCTGCGGTCCGGGACGTTCCAAACCCAGCCACCACGAGCCTCTTGAAATATGTGGGTTTTTTATTTTTATTTTGGGCATTTCTATTTTATTTTTGGCTTGGTCTTATCTCACTTTAAAGCCCATAGGCCATCTTAATTATAAAGTGTTAATGTGAAAATATCTGCAATCATAATATCCACAATCAATTTATCCACAATCATAACATTGCCATCAAACTACCCAATCTTAGTTGAAGAGACAAAAATACCCTTCAATTAGCATTGATTTTTGGAAAACGAATGCATCAAAATGTAAGATTGTGTTAGTGGCTGTGCGAATCTTAACGAGTTTGAAATTAAAAATAAGATAGCAGGGAATACATAACTCACTCCTAAGTATAAAATATTCAAGGTAAAAATGAATTTAATATAGAAATTTTAATATGGAAAAAATATAAAAATTAATTTTTGGATTAAAAAAAAATCAATTGTGATTTACACAACTAGCCGTCGTTGAATTCTTCTTGGGTACACTAGCCGCCGCTAATCGTCCGTGAGAATTCAAAGCAGCTAATTGATTTTTAATTAAATGTTGTATGTAAATGTTGTGGCATTAAAGTTCACGTGAACGTGTACTCACATCTTCAACATTCATATGATTTGTTTGACATGTTTTGGTCCCATAGTACCTCGTTTACATTCCGATTTACTATTCGTTTGTACCCGCGGATTTCTATTAAGCTATATTAAATAAAAACCTCACTACCCGCCATCACATTAGCCATCAATCAAACTAGTCGTCGTAATGCTCACAACGGCTAGTCTTGCCGACGGTTAGTGAGATTTTTAATCGGTATAGCTCGATAGGAGTCCGTGAACGCAAACAGATAGTAAATCAGAGTTCGAACAAAGCAGAACAAAGAATAAGGGTTAGCAGTTGGAGGTCAGTTGTTGGGGGAGAGAAAGATAGAAGGGTTATCGAGTAATGTGGAGAGAAAGAGAGAGTGTGAGTGATTTTCCTAAATGATTAGTTGACCCTGTTTAAATTCAAGTTTGAAAAGTTGGTTAGAATGAAAAGAACATTTATAATTTAGTTTAAAGAAAAGTACTAGACTTTGTTGACATAAGTGTTTCCATTAAAAAGTACAAAAACATATAAGAGATTGTAAGAAGTTTTCTATTGATTGAGACATTAAGGTTAATTTAGTATATTTGAATAAATAATAGATAACAATATTGGTAGAAAGAATAAATAACTTATCATAATGGGTAATTTAAGTTTTTCCCCGATTATAAATAGCACATAACTTCATTCTAAGGTTCTCATTCTCTTAATTGGAGAGCCGCTTCTAAAGAATAAATAACTTATCATAATGGGTAACTCCAATGGTGAAGTTATTTTCCAGCTTTTTTGATGCAACGTCAGCATTTAAAAATTTATTTACTTTTTTTTTTATATTTCTCTCCAATCATATATCTACAATACCAACTTTATATGGATCTCACTATAATATCCATATAATTATATCTATAAGATAGTTGTGGGACCTAGAAAAATGACAAAAAAGAAGAAAGAGTGTTGGGGGACTCGGAAAAACTAAAAAGCCAGCTTTTATCTTCAGAAGTTGGTTTTTAAGAAAATGCCAAGTAAGTACATCTACAATGGTAAAAAGTTGATTTGTCCAACTTTTTAAAAGAAAAAAGCTACCATTAGAGGAATTGGCTCTCAACTTTTTGCCATATCAACTTCATTACAATACTAAAAAAATTGATTCTCAACTTCTTAAAAATGAAAAAAACTACCATTGGAGTTACCCAGAATTCAACTCCGAGAGAGAGAAAGTGAGGAATTGAAAGCTTTTGGGGGAGAAATGAAGAGAAGAGTTAAGATTCAACATTGAAGACCAAAAGTAAAGAATCTCCATTTGGATTCTTGCTTTCGATTATGATTTTCTTTGATGCTAGTTATTTTGTGCTTATGAATATGATAGTTATGTATTTATTATGGGGACTATAGTAGGTGTCTCTGTTCGATGAGATCCATGGAGCAACTCTTAGATAGCAAGCACTAGCTCCCGGTGCGACTTCATAAAAAGCAATCAAAAATAAGATCGAAGAGACCATAGCATGTTAGACGAAAGCGCCGCTTTCTCTGTAGTCTTGTCACACAGCTGCCCGCCTAGAAGAGCCACTCACTCTGTAGTCTTGTCACACAAGATAAGCACGCCGCCCGCCTGCTGGCCGGGCAAATCGAAGTTCTCTTCCGGTCAACTGTTACTTTTTTATTTTTAATCAACTGAAACTTCTTTTATCTTCTTCTTGGTTAGAGAAATAGAAAAAAAGAAAAGAGAAGGAAAATATATCTTTACTAAAAAAAGATCATTTTAGATAACTTCCCGATGTTTAAGCCCTTGAATTGGTTCAAGGGCATTAATATTTGGACATATGAGCTTCTTAGGTTTCAACGAAAAAAAAGGAAAAGGAAAAAGAGGAGAAATCAGACTTAACTTTTTTGGTTTCAAGGGCATTAATATTTGGGCATATGAGCTTATGGTGACAAACTTGTTACAAAAGGCTCCCATACTTCAATCTCATAAGAATGTAAGGGATTAATCACGATGACTCGACGGTTAAGAAGTTATGAGGACTTTACCTGATACCCATAATGAGCCATCCTAAAAAAAGTGAAAATTCCCACATTACGACTGTTAGGATTTAATCATTGGTTCTTGTTTCAAATCTGCTAACTCTTAACCAACTGAGCTAAATCCGTGAGGGTTGATGGTGACAAACTTTGCCCAAGCATATTGCGAGCAACGCCAGTTTTGAGAGTTATATTGGAGGTTTAACTGCAACGGGAAACACATCTATGAAAAACCATTCAAGGCTCAACTGACATGAATTTGCTTGAATTTGAAAGTTTGGAGGAATGGGTCGAAAATTTTAGTCATAAAAGGATTAAGTTTATTTTGTGTAGCAAATTGAAACTTTGCATAGTTTTTTGAAATGTTTCGTAAGTGGCCTAAAAACTACAAATCGAATCAAAGATAACGATTTACATGAAAATTAACCCTATACAATATCTATCACCAGATAATATCATAATCAATATATTTATTATCAGGAAAAATATATTTATTACTATGGATTCAATCATTCATCAAATCAAATGTTTTTACACAGTTCCGTTCCTGACATTTTATAGGCCTAGGCAAAATAAGGAATATAGGCCCCAAATTTTTAAAATTCATAGAAAACACTTCGTCATTATCTTATGTGCGTATAAGGTAAAACTTCTGTTTTCTTACAATAACTTGCAAACGATACAAGACGAATAAACCACACTTGAAAAATCATGTATGACAGGCTTAAACCTAGAAAGGCGATAGTGAGGTTTGAACTCATGATCTTTAGCCACATAAACTAACTTTATCATTAGACCGTCCAAAATGATCCATTTTATCCTTATAAGATAAATCGAATTTATAAATTTAAGTAAAATTCAAGTGATCTATAAACAGAAATATATAATCAAAAATTGTCAAAAACATGTACAACTTACTTTTCATCCTTATATTTATATATCTCAACTCTCATCTACGATACGATATCATAAAAAATAATTTATTAGAGTATTTGCAAATGCAAAACCATTAATAATCACATCAACATCAATATTTTCTAATATATTTTTGGATCAAATGAAGACATATATCTATAAATAAAATATAGAAAGATTTAATAGTTTGAACCTTTAAAAAAAATTATTTAAATTATATAATATTTTGAATCTAAATAAAATTACATAAATTATTTTTTAAGATAATTTGAGTCCTCTGAGATGATGGGCCTGCGATCGACCAGGGTTTGCCTACCCTCACGGGCGGCACTGTTTTTATATTGGCCTACCAACCTTCCAGTTCACTGCCGGATGTGATTGAATCGTCTGCACCTTCTCCAACTCTTTAATTTCTGTAACTTCTCTGTTTCAAAAGAAAAAAAAAAACTTCATCTGTAGCCAAAAGAAGTCATCCAGAAGAAGAATTTTTCAGCATTCTAATGGCGGAGGCCAAGCTTTTTGAACTTAACAATGGCACTATGCGTGTAATCGTCTCCAATTATGGATGCACCATCACCTCAGTCTTTTTACCAGACAAAGATGGTAATTTTCTGGATTCAGTTCGCATAAAAATCCATTCTTTTTAGCTTTTCAAGTATCTATGCATTGATATTTTGGTTTTGGATTGCTGAAGGGAAATTGGCCGATGTCGTTCTTGGATTTGACACAATTGAGCCATATCAGGTCCTGATTTTTCATACAAGTTGTTGTTCAAATTCCATTTAACTTTTGTCAAGATTCTGTTTCTACATATGGGTTTGAAATTTGCATGTCATCATGGATTTGAAGATACCTATTATTGTTCTGTTTTCGAGCATCTATGTGTTTGTGTGTGAGTTTTGTGATCGACTTTGAATTGCGTTTGTTCTGAAAGGTGCTTCTACTTGAACTTTCTGCTTTATTATATATGCATTGCTTCTTTTATTTAATTATTATGTTTCTTATTAAGCAAAAATTTGTGTGAATCCACTCTAATTAAATTTAGTTAGGGTTTAGTAATCCCCAATTATGGTTTATTAATTACAATTAGGATTTAATTAGAGCAGATGCACCGGAATTTGCCTCTTCTTCTTATTACTCGGTTATGTACAGAAAGGCGATGCTCCATACTTCGGGTGTATTGTGGGTCGGGTGGCGAATAGGATCAGAGATGGGAAGTTTACACTCAATGGAGTTGAGTACTCATTGCCTATTAACAAGCCACCCAACAGTCTCCATGGTATCCTCTCGATTTATTTTTTACTTCTTAACATATGCAGATGTCCTCTTAGCAGATATGATTTCATACCTCTGCTTGTTTACTGTGGATTTTATGCTAAACAATCCGAAATATGTTTCTATGTCATTTTGCTTTTATATGTTATTGGTATTAGTTTTAGAAGTGAGAAAAGTTTTAGTTCATCGATGAACTAGGTGGTTTGGAACTCAAGTTATACTGAAAACAGCACGGGTACTCGGCTGATAACTTAAAAATAAATGGAACACAATTTCGGTGGACCTTTGTCCTCTATGTGCATTTATCGTTGGTGAAGTTTGTTTTGTTGGAACAATAATAGAGAAACCACAATAAACATAGTAAGAACTCAAGAGTCTTCAAATGACCAGTTTGGTATGCTATTGTTCACTTCTTTAAGATTATCCTTTCATTTGGTTTGTAGCCTGCAGATTTTTTTCTTTCCCAAAATCGTAAGAATTCTTGTTCTCTATCTTTTAATGTTGTTGCGGCCCTGTAATTTGCTAAGGCCCTTCCTCCCTTTACATTTTCAACATGACTAATGATCTACAGCATGACGGTGATTGACTGTACTTCTTGCACCCATGATTATTATGACTAAAGCTGAATTGTGTTTATCTTTGTGGAGCTCTTTTGTAATATTCATTTATTGTTTTCTCAGACATTATGCGTTATGTGGTTCATTCTACACTGGACGTCAAACCTTAGTTAAACAAAATGTACAAAAGTTTTGCTCGGGGTGGGGGGTCTTAAATCTTGATTTTAGATGCTTTTTTTTTCGCATTATAGGATATCAATGTTGTTTTTGCTGAGGGCATACTTGGACGAGAAGTTTGATGAAAGCTTCAAATGTCTCCAAATTATATGGATTGCACGTACATCACTATCTCTGAGAAGATATAGCTTAATTGAAATTAAGAGTTTTAAAAACACTCGCTAGAAAATGAACTTATCCAAACAAAACCAAGACTTGAAACCCATACCTTTTCCCTCCTTCCATATGGAAGCCCGACAAGGGCAAGAGAGCTGAACAGAATTTTATAAAGGGCTGGTCTCCTGCACGCACCTGCGTATGGTGTGCGCCACTGTTTAATTCTAAAAAGCAGAGCTGGTTTTTAGAAATTAACAGTGCACGAACTATGCGCGCTCACACAGGAGTTTTTGTCTTTTATAAATGGGCTCTCCTTTAGTCTAACTAGCAATCTCTAGTTTTGTTTTAATTGTATCTTTTTCATGATACCGCTTCTGAATCATTTTCTTGAAGGTGGGAACAAGGGATTTGACAAGGTCATCTGGGAAGTGACTGAATATAAGCAGGGTGACACTCCATCGATCACCTTTAAGTATCGCAGTCCCGATGGGGAAGAAGGTAACGAAGTCGACTGCATTAAACCTCTCCCACTTTATACACACACATACATTCACTCATTTTATTATCTACAATACAGGCTATCCAGGTGATGTTTCTTTCAGCGCGACATACACACTAACATCCAAGACTACAATGAGGCTCGACATGGAAGGTGTGCCGGAGAATAAGGTGACGCCAATCAGTTTAGCACAACACACCTATTGGAACCTAGCTGGTCACGAATCCGGAACAGTTCTGGATCATACTATTCAGATATGGGCAGATCACATCACTCCGGTGGATCAGAACACGGTTCCAACCGGTGAGATCATGCCAGTCAAAGGCACACCATTCGACTTCACTACTGGGAATAAGATTGGCACCCGTATCAATGAGGTTGGTATAGGCTACGACCATAATTACGTTCTCGACTACGGGGAGGAAAAAGCAGGCTTGAAGCATGCTGCAAAGCTGAAGGATCCTGCTAGCTCTAGGACTCTTGATCTGTGGACCAATGCTCCCGGTATGCAGTTTTACACTGCAAATTATGTGAACGGTATTGTTGGTAAAGGTGGCGCTATGTATGGAAAGCATTCGGCAGCATGCCTTGAGACGCAGGGGTTTCCAAACGCCATCAACCAGCCAAACTTCCCGCCCGTCGTCGTTCAATCGGGCGAGAAGTACAACCATAGCATGGTGTTTGAATTCTCAACCGAGTAGGGTAAGCCATGTATTCAAGTGTATCTATATATAATAATTAACTATGTGTTTGTTTTGATCCTATCAGTATCATAATTATGCTAAAAAGAAGTACATCGATACATATGGCTCCACATTTCATTTGGGATTTGTGATCAAAATTTGACATTTTGAAATGCAGATTTTTCTTAGCCTCTGGTTCATTTCGAATCCGGGGATAGATCATGTAGGAATTTGGTTAATGAGAAATCGAAATGTAGGTTAGATCAAGTAGCTTTGAAGGGCCTAACTTTTTCTTTCAGATATTAGGAAATCGAAATGTAGGCTAGAAATGCTGCATATGCACTATGCAACTTTAGATCTTTAACTCATTTACTATATCCTTAAATTATATTCGACAACTGATGGGAAATAATTATAAACCGACATTTTACCTAATATAACTTACCGGTTTACATTAGCAAGTGGAGTGGTGAAATTCGTCTATCAATATATTTCAAGTCGAATAAATTCTATTTGTCAGCCTAACGAGTTAGAGACTAGTCCAATAAGACATAGACTAACCCAAATTTTGTTGTTGATATATATAAGCCCACCGGGTCCAAGGGTTACGTACGATTGGGGCAGCCAATTGAGTTGAATCAATTAAGGTGGGTTTCTTGAGAAGTATTGGAAATGGTTCGAAATTTTTAGATAAGATTTTTTGACTTGATGGTCAAGTTATCTTAGGGATCAAGTTATCTAAGGGGATCAAGTTTTGAAGATTTTTGATAGGTACATTGTTTTATCGTAATTCTTGTACCACAACACCCTCTCTCTCTCTCATGGACGTAGGTAGATTGTCGAACAATGTTAATCTTGCATTCTTGTTTCTTTATTTTTTTATGTTCGCTGCACATCTTGTTTTCTCCGGTGCTTGTTTCACAACAATTAGCATCTAAAGCAAGTTTAGATGATTGGGCTTGACACAAAGTTTGATCTAATGAAGTTCGATGGAATTGAAAATTTTCATATTATGGCAAATACGTGTCAATGATTTTTTGATATAACATAGAATGGTCAATGCTCTATTGGGGAAAAAATTCGAGAAGATGGAAGCGCAAGATTCGCAAGAGTTTGAGGCCAGGGCGATGCCGACGATTCGCTTATGCTTGCTTGGCAGATGATGTGTCACGTCAGAGATTAAGAGTCACCTGCTGCAATTTGGTTGATACTGGAGAGCTATGTTGAAGTCACTGTTGAACAAGTTATATCTTAAGCAGAAGTTATATGGACTTACAATGGTGGATAGTTCGAATTAGAACCAATACATCAACGTATTTAATCAGATTAGCAATGATCTGATTAGGGTAGATGTGAAGTTTATAATCAAGACAAGGTGTTGATGTTGCTTAATTCCTTACCAAATTTTGTGACCTATGAAATTTGGTTACAACTCTAAGGACTATGTGCTAGCTAAATTTTTTAATATTGATTAATGTACTTACTGTTCGTTATAAAGACTCACCATGCATAGATTTGTTCTATTACCTCAATCATTTCACTTGGGGGTGTTTATATTTGAGGAATGGATAAAAATAATATAGATTAATTCATTATTTACTTTGATGGATTAGAACTTTGGGATATCCCAAAACCCTTGATAATTTTTATCATTTGAACTAATTTAACTGATTCATAGCCATTGGAAATGTAGGATTGAAAAAATCCTAGTATGAGGATAAAAATACTCAACATATATCCTATCAATCATACAAAGTAAACAATACCTTAATGTATTAGGATTGCTATTTTCTCAATTGCAGTACATAAATGTGTTATTTTCATGAGACGTTTACTTTTCATTATTGATAAGATATATAATTGAGTATTTTTTATCATTATTACTAGGAATATATTTTTATCCTTATTACTAGGATTTGTCCAATCCTACGTTTTCAATGAGATATAAATCAAACTAGATTAGCTCAAATAATAGAAATTATCAAGGACCTTAGGCTGTCACAATGTTCCAATTAATCAAAGTAAATAATGGATTGACTTATACTATTTTTATCTATCTAGACGAAGTAAATATCTCCTTAATCTTTTAATTAGTTACCTTTGCCCAAATCCCCAATGTTTTTCTTTAATTTTCTTCCGGTTTTGGTGAGTAATTGGGCGTACTAGCGCTCCTTTCAGATTCTACTTTACCATACTATAGTTATATGTATTATGATTCAATTGCTCAATTAAAAGCGACAAAAACTTAGGTGAGCTTAACCTCACCATGAGCTCACCTTTATTTTTGTTAAATTAATTATGGTGAGTAAGGATAATTAAAATTTATTAATTTATAATTAAATTTATTAATTAGGATTTATTAATTCATAATTAAGGTTTATTAATTCATAATTATGGTTTATTATTTTACAACATTTATGGTTTGTTAGGGTTTATTATTAAGAATTAGGATTTATTAATTCAAAATTATGGTTTATTAATTACAATTAGGATTTAGTAGTTCTAAATTAGGTTTTAATAATTCCAATTAGATTTTATTAATTCACAATTATGATTCATTATCTCTAATTAGGGTTTCTTAAATCTAATTAGAGATTACTAATTTTGAATTATGATTTATTATTTTTAAATATAATTTATTAATTTTAATAAAAATCTATTAAATATTATTTAAAATTAATTATTTAATAATAATAGTTAATTAACTACTAACTAACTAAATAAATAAATCAACAAGTTTTACATTAATTAATTAATTAAAATTAGGGGTGATCTCACCGTGCGCTCGCGCGCACAGGATACCACTCGATTAAAAGCCCATTATCATTAATTGACAACTGAGGTTGGTTTCTGAAAATTTCATTTGTTAAAAAACCGGTTTCAGAAGTTGGCTAGCTTTTGGTCGACTTCGGCCTAGGGGTGAGCATTCGGATTTCGGTTTGAATTTTTGCCTAATCCGAGCCGATCCAAAAATCTGAATTTTGTGAGAGAAAAAATCTGATCCGAACCGAATATTCGAAAATTTGAAATCCGAGAATCCAAATTTTTTATACAAAAATCCGAAACCAAATTTTGTTAATTCTTATATATATTCATATAATTTAAACATATTTAAATAATATATTATTTATATATATAAAAATAAATAAATTATATATAATTTGGATTTTCGGATTTAAAAAATCTAATCCAATCTGAAAATCCGAAATTTAGAAAAATTTCATTCCGATCCGATCCGAAAATCCGAACTGAATTTTAAATTTCGGTTTGATTCGAATCGGATATTTGGTTTTCGGATTTTTTACTTACCCCTACTTTGGCCAAAGTTCAAGTGCGTGACGTATTTTAATTGAAAAATAGATAATTGGACGGTATATTTAGGATCTAGATTTCATGTAGTTTAATCAAACATATTTTCTTTCTCAAAATAAATGTGATACTATTGTGTCACAAATTAATATAAAATATCAATTTGATATACTGAAATATCCAATTGTGAATCTATATTATTAATTGGCATACTCGAGTATATCCCGATGCACGATGAATCTATCCTAATTAAATTTTACTTGTGATTAATAAACACTAATTTGGGATTATTTGAAATGTAATATAAATTCTAATTATAGATGAATAAATCCCAAATGAGAATTAATGATTCCTAATTAGGTTTAATTATAGTGAATGCACCATACATCCAGATACACACAAATTTTTGCATACTAATTAGTAGGGGTGAGCATTCGGATTTCGGTTCCGATTTTTGCCTAATCCGAACCGATCCGAAAATCCAAATTTTGAGAGAGAGAAAATCCGATCCGATCTGAATATCAAAAAATCCGAAATCCGAAAATCCGAATTTTTTATAAAAAAATCCGAACCGAACCGAAAAAACCGAAATTATGAAAAACCGAAAATCCAAACCATTTTTGTTAATTCTTATATATATTTTATATATATTTATATTAAATTTAAAATAAAATCGGATTTTAGGATTTTTTGATTAAAAAATCCGAAAATCCAAATTTTAAATTTCCGATCCGTTTGGTTCGAATCGGATATTTGATTTTTGATTTTTTGCTCACCCTAGGGGTAGGTCGATCTGATATCCGAAATTTTTCGTCGCATCAGTATACCGTATCAATTTTACAGATCGAAAATTTCATACCGATATCAGATTGAACCCTTCGACATACCGAAAATCGGTATATCGAAAATTACGGTATGATAAATATTCATACCGTTACCATCTTGATTTTTCAGATACCGCATCGAATTCAAGATATCGAAATTACTAAAATTTTACACAAATTTTACATACCGCATCAAGATGTTACCGAAATGACATCAAACATGATAAATAACATCCTAAAATTAAAATACACCCAACTTAAAATAGCATCCTAAAATAACAATCAAACTCCAATAATGTAGAATCGCAATAATGTAAGCGAATTAAAGGCGATGATTGCGATATTAGTTTGCCCAATGGAAAGCTCCTTCATCCGGACGCCCATTCTACTATATGATTTATTTTACTTTAAGGGTACTATTCATATGTAAACAATATGTCAAATATGTTGCTTAGTATACTACTTCAAGCTCTTACATACATTGAGCGAAACGCAAATTTGGGATAGGGTCGAATACAAAAACAAAATCGTGCAAGACATACCTAAAATGCTAGAGCATACCACAAAGCCAGTGATAGTCCAAGACCAAAGCAATAGCAAGAAGGAAAATCGAACACAAACTCCGGTTAATATATATCTCCTTAAACAAGAGCTAAATGAGACAAAGCAAGCATATGATACGAGTTGAAACTCGTATGCGATACAAAGATTATTTCACATGATCCTCAACTATTTTTCTCATTAATTAACACTAAGTTCTTCAAACACCTCATCCTTGCCAACAATTGGCTTGCATTACACAAAGCTCACCGAAAACATTAAATTAGAAAAACATTTCGAGGTCATACATGGCTTTCGATTCATTTTAGTATGCAATTGAAGGTCCGGTTTATTCTTTATTAATCAAGCTTTGCTCCTCTACGCACTCCAGATAACTAAGGAAAATTCATATAACTTACAAGTGACAAACACAGAACACATGGGACTGTAGTAGTTTTCTATCAAGTTCACCGCTCGTTTAATGATATCTATCAATCACACAACAAATCAAAACAAAAGAAGTAGCAACTATGATACCTTTGCATAAAATAAAGTATCGATATAAATGCCTCCCAAGATTCCGTCCTTACCACCGCAAGTTAGCATCAAGATAATTTAGCATCAAATACATAAACTTCCAATCAAAATTACTCGATGAATGAGATGAAATGAGCATGAGAAGAGAGGACTTGCGGAGGAGCGCGGACAAGAATGTAGGAGAAGAAAGCCAAGCAATGCAACAAATAGTATGGTTCGAAAACCATACGGTTCATCCAGTTAATTGGATTCACGCTCCGACCGATCGACGATATTTCTGAATTCGTAGATCTCAGCAAAATCGGGGTGACACGGGTCAGGGGAGGCGCGAGACAGGGAGCGATGCTAGCAGACTTCTAGCGGGAATAATTGACATTGAGAGAGAGATTGCTAAGAAGAGGCGGCGCTTCCATCGACGTGACGTTGGTGGCGATGGCGAGGATATGCGGTTGCGTGCGGCGTGCCTTTCTAGGGTTTGGCGTTCTTTGACAATAGAAGTTAGGAACAGTAGTGAAGAGTGAAGACAACCGATGTTTCAAGTTTAGTGTTTAAAAAATTTGATTGTTTTGTAATATTTTGATATTTTTAATTTCAAAGATATTTTAATTAATATAAATACATATGAATAACAAATATTTTATAATTTTGGAACCGGTATACCGATAACTACCGAATTTTCGTTATATACCGGTATTTCGGTATATACCAGTATTTCGGTAAAATATACATTAGGATATTTATTAAAAAAATACATATATAGTTATTGGAAGTTTAAAGTGTTTATCAAACATAAGTAAAAAGTACTTCTGTACTAACAATATAGATTATACGATATATAAATTGAATATTCTATTTGATATCGTTTGATTATATTTACCCATTCGTTTATTTTTCACTATCTGGTCGATATAATATAACCAATTGATTATATTTTCATAGTATACTAATGAGTTATAATTACCTTTATCTAATAGTTGATTATATTTTCTAGCTCGATACTTGCATAAATTGTTCATTTTTTATAGTTTTACATTACATTAGGCGTGAAAAATATATATTAAGATTTGATTAAAATAAAAATACATACATAGTTATTGAAAGATTAAAGTGTATGCTAGAGATTAGTATTTTTACCATTATGTAGTACTATAACATAGAATATAGAATATATAAGTTAAAATAAAATACATATATATTTATTGAAATTTATATTGAACATAAGTATTTTCATTATTGTACTAATAATATAGATTATCTTTGTAATACCCAATTTCGGGCTTAAAATTTTGAAAATAAAGAAGAAAGCAAGACGATAGAAACAAGTATGAAAGTGAGCGTCGGAATCATCGATTTTGAATAAATCGAAATTTCTCTTGAAAATTGAACGAAATAATTTTTAAATATGTTTTAAGTATATTTAGGATATTATTTGCACTAAGGAAGGAAAAGAAATATTTTTCCTTATTTAATAGTGATTTTCGAAAATTTAAAGTATAAGGAATTAATTTGTGATTTATTATGTGATAACTTGATTTTATGTGATGAGTTGTCATGTTTATCTTATATTATATGATAAGATAATTATCTTTAACACCCAAGCATGAGGTGTAAGTGATAAGGTTGAAAATGACATTAGAGATAAGATAAACATTAAGATATTTTATTAAAAGATAAGATAAGGTCATGATTAATTAAGAGATAATGTTTATCTCTTAGAAATGTGTAGAAATGTGTAGAATATCATAGGAAATAATATTTTAAATAATAATTGCATGATTTTCGAAATTTAAAGTATTATTTTATGTGAAATTGAAAATCATGATTTTATGTGATAAATATATTAAATAATTTATTTAAATTATATACTTGATAAATATCATGATTCTAGATCAATCTTATCTCCTAGGAAGTATAAAAATTTCGAAATTAAGGAAATAGGGTAAGAATGGAATTTTATGAAATTTAATTCCTAGAAACCCTAATTTTCGAAAAATTGGGGAAAATGCTTAGAAATGTTCCAAAAATTTATTTTATGATATAATATCATTATATCTATGTAATTACTCATGAAAATAATATTGGTTATAAAAAGAATAATAGTTTGATAATTTATCCTTAGCTTTGAATTATTTGCCGATAACTTTACATTAGTACATGAAATTGACCTTAATTAATTTTCCTATGATATAATTTATTATCTAAGACCTATATTATGTCACATATCTATTAATTGGAGAAAAATAAAATATGTAGCATGAATTATACATAAGGGGCGAAAATTTTAATAATTGCATGGGATATTATAGATAAATATCATACTTTAATTAAATGCAAGGCTATGATTATTATGATAAGGATATGAGTTGTAAATTAGAGATGGTTAGCAATTAAAACAAATAACCTATTGTGTTGTCTCCCTAATGGCCGAAAATTGCCACAAATATATTATAAAATTTGTAATTTAATTATTTTAGGACAAGTGTGATGCAAGTTGTATAAATGATTCAATGTACCTATTAAAAGATAAGATATGATAAGGATTTAGATAAGATTTGATAAGGATAATGATAAGATTTTGTACAAGTGTACATTAGATATTTTAAAATGTAATAATTAAGATCATCTCATAAATCCTATAAATAGGAGATCACCCCCATAAGCTCATAACCAAAAATAGGGAAGAAATAGGAGAAAATAGAGAGAAAAAAAATAAGAGTGTTCTTGAAGTGCTCTTGATCATAGAAAGGAATACGTCACGACGTCAATCGAATTCGATCAAGAGGTTAGAAACCTTACAAGCTCAGATATATCGTTAAAATTTATGTTATAAGCTTAAGTTATATGTGTGATTTTGAAAAATATGAAACTTGTGCCAATATGTTTAGAAATTGTATTTATATGATGTTATTGAGCATGTAGTATAATTATATCACAAAATCAAGCATGATATTAAATTTTATGTAGTGACCGAAAACTTAAGGAGTAATATGTTGATGAGTATGATTTTAATTGTTAATTTGAGCATGAAATCATGATCTAGGGTATTAAATAAGCTTATAAGAATTTATGTAGAATTTTGGAAAACTTTAGTACCTATAAGTCTATGAATTTGAAAATTAAAGAACATGATATTAGGTTATGATATAATCCATGTTTGAGTGTTATCATAACATATTGAAAGTGTAGAATCATAATATAGTGTTGTATGAATTTATTGGATTTGTTAAAAATTTATTGGACCTAAGTCCAAATTTTCAAAAGTGACTTAGGAAGGTTTAATTCAATAGTTCACAATAAATAAAAATTATGTTATAATAAGGATACTTATAGACGAGTATGTGTTATGTGATTTTATTGGAATTTTTGGAAATTGTTTGCTTAGTTTAATTAGGGTTTTCAAAAACTATAGGTTATAAGTATTAATGTTATAAATTTATTCTATGAGAAATAATTGCATAAAATGATCCAAAATGATGTTTTAAACATATTATGATTTTATGGGAATTTTTAGAACAAGAATTGCACATAAAATAATAGAATTACATAAAAGGAATTAAGAAGTCAAATGTTGACTTTAGTCAAAATTGTTGACTAAATGTTTACCAAGTCAAAATTGTTGACTAAAACGTTGACCAAGGTCAAAGACACGAAATTCGATATCGCGATCTATATGACGTAATCGTTTAATAACAATGTGACTTACGTTACGTAAGTACATTAAAACGTACATTATGTGCTAAAGAGATGGAATATCTCTTATATGAGAAACAATTTCATAATCAACATCATTTTGATTAGGAAACATCAAAATAAGTCCGACGTTAGCCTTATTTGATGCATATGACGTTATAGACGATGTTCGTCTATATCGAAAAGTATAACGATGTACTAAACCTCGTTTCTCACGTTGAAAAGGGGCCTGCTCAGAGGAGAAAGAAGACGATAATTAAGTACTAGTGACGTAGGAACTTTAAGTTCCCAAGGTGGGCTTTCTTACCAAAACTTTTTATGAGCTTTTTGGAAAATGTTTTTATTATTATTATTACATTTCTTGAAAACTTTTGAGATACGATATTGTCTCGAGAAAATGTTTTACGTTTTGTATATGTCCATTCGGGTTGCACAGGGCACAGAAGTTACTGGTCGGATCCCAGTTTGGAGGTGTAAGTAGAAATTCCAGCTAGGGTTGTACACGTGTTGGGCCTCTGAACCATTGGCGGTCATGCTCTGAACATTTGGCGGTTAGTTGCGTCCGTGTGGGGGCCTCCTCCCGTGCGTTATCCATAGCCGACTTGGAATATACATTGTGGTTGTGATGAGAAAACGTCTGGCCAGACAACTTTGAGAAACGAGAAAATGTATTTTGTAAGAACAAGGCCTTTTCAAATAAAACCCTTGTGTCTTACTGTGATGAGGGCAATACAATATTTCGTAAAGTAAAATGTTTTCGGCAATGTGTCCACTGAGTGCATTATTTGTACTCAGCCCTGCATATTTGTTTTTAAATGTGCAGGTTGAGCAGGTGATGAAACAGAGCGGGAGTTGAGCGGAATCTTTTGAAGTATGAAGTATTTTTGGTTCACCTTGAGAATGCATCTTCACATGCATGTCTCACACGCTTATTCATTGCCAAACTCTTGAGACTGTTATCTTTTGTTTCTTGTGTTAAGCTTTGTAAAGTCGCTGCATTTGTTGAAACCATGAAACCATCTTATATATATATATAAGCTATTTTGATTCATCGTGATTCTCGTTTCTGTTTGGAACATCTATATTTCTTCGTAGATGAAATAAGTTGAAACCCTTATTCTTTTCACATGCACTTAAACCGAACCCGAGTCACGATCCGGTAAGGATAAGCCGAACCGGGCTGTGACATATACAATGTATGATATTGAATATTATGTTTAATATTGTTTGATTATATCATCTCGTGTATTGTGAGTTGTGACTGTGAGTCTATGACTTAAGTAATAAGAAGTGCTATTTTAATAGTTATAAAATTGCTATTTTAATAGTTATAGGTGTTATTTTTAATCGAAACTATCTTAGAAAAATAGAGCTATTTTTTATTGTATATTCATTTTACATAATATAATATTTTCCATGGAAATGTAAAATATAAAAACAATTATATGGATGAATTATGTAAATTTTTATTGTATATTCATTTTACTATAACATGGAAATTTTTTATTATATAATAATATTGTAGATCATACAATTATATGGATGAATTATAATTACATTTATCTCATAGTCAATCATTTTTTTTGTCAATCATATTTTCTACCTCCACATGTCATTGCATAACATAGATATAATATATAATTTATTATGATTAACCATATTATTATAATTTCAAGTATCATAATTAATTACTTATATAATATATACAATCTAATATTGTTTTATTCATTTATCTCGTTCATTTATTTTTCAAAGTCTACTTATGAATTATAATTGCTATTATCTTATTGTAAATTAGTTATGTAAGTTAGATAGTTATATAAATTGGTTATATAAGTTTATAGTTTCATAAAATAACTTAGTTTCATTACTTTTCTTTTTCGAGTTAGTCAATCAATATCTCATTACATTAATTGTTTATCTTTGTTTATGGTTTCATAAAATAACTTAGTTTCATTACTTTTCTTTTTTGAGTTAGTCAATCAATATCTCATTACATTAATTGTTTATTTTTATATCGTAATATACATATTACGTATGTATGTCAAATGTAATATACATAAAAGATAAAACTAAATAAATAAATCCATATAAAGTTATCAAAAGTTTAACATGTATGTCAAACATAAGATTTTTCATTATGTAATAGTAATATAGACTAACTATAAATTGAATATACTATTTAACATAATCTATTATATAATATTTATTTACTCCATTTATTTACTTTTCAAAGTGAATAATATAGATGTAACTTAGTTTTAATTATAATTTTATTAAGTATTAAAAGTTCTTATTCATTTTTTCATTATCAATAATCATATATGTTGTAATTTATCATTAACTGTTATTAATTATGAATAAATATATATTTTTTAATTTATTAGTAATTATATATAATAAAATAAGTATTATATTTTAATACGGTATATCGATATATACCGTACCGCGTTATATACCGATATACCGGCGTATCGGTATATACCGTGGTTTCGGTATATACCGATATACCGACGTACCGGTATATACCGTACCGCGGTATATACCGATATTTCGGTATATACCGCGGTACGGTATATATCGGTATACCGCGGTATCCGAAAAAATGATACCGTTACCGTACCGAAAATTAACGGTACGGTATCATACCGTACCGAAAATACCGGTATACCAAAAATTCGGTATTTTTCGGTATTTTTCCGGTACGATAAGTCCGGTATACCGAAAAATCGGTATTTTTTCCCACCCCTACTCACCCCTACTAATTAGTCCCATCATACTTTCTAGAAACCATCTTCCATCAATTTACACACCTTAATTATATGATATGTTGTTATAACAACTCACCATGTATAGATTTGTCATAACTTCAATCATTTCACTTGCTATATTAGGATTACTATTTTCTTAATTAGTTTTAGTATTACACAAAATGTGGTAGACTACCATCATTACAATTTCAGCCACATTTAATGTTTCATCCTATCAATTCGTATATTCATCATATGCATTGCAATAGACATGATGTGTGTGGATAATACAATATGTAAAAAAGAGATTTTACGTGCTTTAACTTATTATATCCTTAATTCATCAGCCTTGTTCTAATTGCCTATTTTTATTATCAGATATATGTAATTAATGTGTCTCATCATGTAATTAAGACATTGTATTAGAAAAACCTCAAAGATTGTGTGAGTTTCAAATGTACAGCTAGGTTTTTACCTCTTCATGCGCCTATATAAACGTCCCATGCTGGTGCTCTTATTCATCAACTAGCTCGCCCTCCTCTCCATCTTCTCTCTCATTGGCCATAAAAGAAATGGATTTGAGCATAGCTAGTAAGGATTCAAGTTGGTGGGTTTTCACCCTTCCAGCTTTCCTTGGCTCGAAAACTCTCCTCGATGAATATGCAATCCTTGCAATTCTCCTATCCTTCACCACCGTCGCTCTTCTCACATGGTTTTTCTCCCAAGGCGGAACGGCGTGGAAGAATGGCCGAAATAGCAACGGCGCTGTCGCCATCCACGGCCCACGGGGGCTCCCCATTTTCGGGAGCCTCTTCACTCTCAGCCGCGGCTTGGCCCACCGCTCTTTAGCCGCCATGGCTAAGGCCCACAATGCCAAGCAGCTCATGGCTTTCAGCTTAGGCTCCACCCCCGTCGTGGTGGCGTCTGACCCTCAAACAGCTAAAGAGATCCTCACGTCTCCCGACTTCGCGGACCGCCCCGTAAAGCAGTCCGCTCGCAGCCTCATGTTCAGCCGCGCCATTGGATTCGCTCCCAACGGCACCTACTGGCGCCTCCTCCGCCGCATCGCCGCCTCCCACCTCTTCGCACCCCGGCGCGTCGCGGCGCACGAGCAAGGCCGCCAGCAGGACTGCGACACCATGCTGCGCAGCATAGAGAAAGAGCAGAAGCGAAATGGAGCCGTCAGTTTGAGGAAGCACTTGCAAGCTGCGGCTTTGAACAACATTATGGGCAGCGTTTTCGGGAAACGATACGACCCCACCGTAGATGGCGCGGAGTCGAGGGAGCTTAAAGAAATGGTGGAAGAAGGTTTCGATCTCTTGGGTGCCTTCAACTGGTCTGATTATCTCCCGTGGTTGTCCTACTTTTACGATCCTTCTCGGATCGTTGCTCGTTGCGAAGCCCTCGTGCCCCGAGTTAGGAAGCTCGTCTCCGGCATCATCCAAGAGCACGAGCTCAAGAATAATCAGAAAAATGGTGTTTCTGACGACACTGCTGATTTCGTAGATGTTTTACTCTCTTTGGATGGTGAGGAGAAGCTCAATCAGGATGATATGATCGCCGTTTTGTGGGTGCGTTAACGTAGCTAAATTAGTTTTACGGTGCAAATTGATTAATTCTTAATCCTCACATACATACATATATGATATATACATGCATGCATGCAGGAAATGATATTCAGAGGAACCGACACAACCGCATTGTTGACCGAGTGGATCATGGCTGAGCTGGTGTTGCACCCTGAGGTACAAACCAAGATGCGTCAGGAAGTAGACCGCGTCGTTGGGACCTGCAGCGTGACCGATGCTGACATGGCAAGGCTGCCCTACTTACAGGCGGTGGTCAAGGAGACGCTGAGGTTGCACCCACCAGGGCCGCTGTTGTCGTGGGCCCGTCTCTCCACCTCTGACGTCACCCTCAGCAACGGGATGGTGGTCCCCGCCCAAACTACGGCTATGGTCAACATGTGGGCCATCACCCACGACCCGGCCGTGTGGGCTGAGCCGCTCGAGTTTAAGCCGGAGAGGTTCGTTGCGGAGATGGGAGGAGAAGATGTGGACGTCCGCGGCCGTGATCTGAGGCTTGCGCCTTTCGGCGCCGGGCGAAGGGTTTGCCCCGGGAAGAATTTAGGGATGGCTACGGTGGAGCTCTGGGTGGCTAAGCTGGTGCAGCAGTTCGAGTGGGCGGAGGACAAGGCCAACCCAGTGAACCTCGACGAGCTTCTCAAGCTGTCTTGCGAGATGAAGTGCCCATTGGTTGCGGTCGCCCAACCTATCATTGCTGCAAACTAAGGCGATCTTCTTCGTTTCATCTATGGCAACATATTTTTTCCAATAATTGGACGTTAGTTCGAGTAGTGCTCCTACTTACTCGACTTTTCGTCGTTGTTGTGTTATCTTTCTTTCTTTTTCAATTCTAGCAAGTGTTGTTTCATGTATGTTGTCATCCTTTTGTTTACATGTTTTTCCCTACTCCATTTGTCTAGGGGGGTATGAAGAAGAGAAAAAACAAATCAGTGTTTGTTTGATATATCATTAGTTCTTATTTTTGGATTTTGATTTATCTTCTGTTCTCACCATTTTGCGAATCTTTTTCGAACCGTTGCATTTGCAAGATTAAAAAAAAAAAAAACATGTTAACATGATAACCCAATCACGTTATCAGATAACTCTCTTGGCAATAATATTCTGAAAAATGGAAGCAAAATACATTGAGTGCGTAATGCGAACAAATTGAATCAACCATCCCCCGAAGGGTTTCTTTTGTGAAAATGTTCAAATTTGTTTGGTGGAATGAAATTGGCAAATGCGTGAATGTGGAGTTCTTTTTCCTTAGTTTATAATGGCATGTGCGAATCTAACTGTGTATATATTCATGTTAATTTGTGAGCTGCATGACTAGTGCAAGCGACTTGTTCGAACGGCCTGCACAAATGGTGTATGTTATGTGAATGTATTGAGTACATATTCAATCATGAATCATGGACGAATATTAGCTGTAATTATATAAGATAAGGTTGCTGGCCAAACTAAAAATAAAAGACAAATACTTGGGTGAGCTCCGCGGCCTCACCGTGAGTTCACCCGTGTTTTTTGTTAAAATAATTATATATTAATTATGGTGAGTAAGGATAATTAGATTTTGTTAATTTATAATTATAATTTTTAATACAAAATTAGAATTTATTAATTCATAATTATGGTTTATTAATTTATAATTAAGGTTTATTAATTCATAATTAGGATTTATTAATTCATAATTAGGGTTTATTAATTCAAAGTTAGGGTTTATTAATTAACATTTAGGATTTATTATTCAAAACTAGGATTTATTAATCAAAATTAGGGTTTATTATTCAAAAGTTGGGTTTATTAATTCCAAATATGGTTTATTAATTCAAATTAGGATTTATTAATTTAAAATTAGGGTTTATTATTCAAAATTATGATTTATTATTTAAAATTAAGATATATCAATTCAAAATCATTTATTAATTTACAATTAAAGTTTATTGAACTAATTAATTTTAATTAAATAAATGTAATTAATTTCGGGTGGTTACAGGAGACCACCCCAAAATAAAAATGACATGTTGCAAATAAGAATAAAGTCGTACCAAAGAGCAGCATTTATTTATGATTTGTATTATCGTATGTGGTATTATGTAAATTGCGGAAATAAAAAGTTTTATGCAAATATGCTATTCTGGTGTGAATAGCTAAAAAGATAAAATGAGAGTGAAGAGTTATTTTCTTGGAAAATATAAAAACAAAAAATATTGGAGTCCAACGATAAACCCCAATACAAGATTCTCACCTCAAAGTTACAGACACCCCAAAATTCCCACGCTTTCGTCGGATTGAAATCCAATATCTCATAACTAATGTCTTACTTTGTGTTTCACTTTCAATTTTCAGGGTCTCTTTTCAATTTTAATTTTTATATTTTAGTTTAATATTATATTATTACCTACGGTTTATTCCAACCGTTTATGGTATATATTCATCATTTAATTTTACTTTTATTAGTTAATAATTTATTATTAGTGTTGGCAAATCCAAAGTTAGGGTATATGATTTTTAAAAATTTCAATTATTGAAATAAAGTTATATATAATACATAATAATATAATAAATTTTATTTTTATACATAATATTATTAGTGTTAGTAAATCCAAAGTTAGGGTATACGACCCACACAAAATTATGGGATAGTGCATGTCATCCCACTTTCGCCTAAGTTTCCTCCTACATCCTCGCTCAACTCTATAATCTATTTATTTTTTCAAAAAAAAAAAAACTCTATAATCTATTTATTTATTTCGGTGGGCTTATCACAACATACTGTTGGGTGTGGTGCAATCCAAAGTCCCACATCGGAAGTGAGAAGGAAAATTGTGTTCTATATATTAAGAAAATCACTCCAAAATAGGATGAAGTCTTTTGGGGGTTGAGCCCAAAAACAAATCCGTGCGGGCTTTTGGCCCAAAGCGGACAATATCATACTATTTGGACAGAGTGGTGGCGGTAGCAGTCCCTAACAGTGGTATCAGAGCCAACAGTTCGGTTGGACCCAATACGTGGGCGGGACAAGACTACTTTCCGATATGGAGGTGAACCCCCAGTGAACTCACGATTGAATTCGGTGGTTTCTTGTGTCGAAAGTCTTCCTGCAAAAGTGGTCAGGCGACGAGTCCCGTTGGGTGGTAACGGCGGTGCAAGAGGTTCGGATTGTCATTCGACGGGAGGACATGATGTGGTCCTTGGTTTGAGGGGAGGATTGTTGGGTGTGGTGCAAGCCAAAGTCCCACATCGGAAGTGAGAAGGAAAATTATCTTCTATATATTAAGAAGACCACTCCAAAATAGGATGACGCCCTTTTGGGGGTTGAGCCCAAAAACAAATCCGTGCGGGTTTTTGGTCCAAAGCGGACAATATCATACTAATTGGACGGAGTGGTGGCGGTAGGAGTCTCTAACACATACAATAACAATTGATCAGATGAACGGCTGAATTCTTGAAATCCTGAAAACATGGTGTCTTCATCATCGTAATTTGTGGGTTTTATTAGGGCTTGGGATTGCGGGGATATTGATTATGACCAAGAAGTCAAGCGGGTGTGAGGGTTGATTTGGAGCGTTTATAAGCGGTTGCGGTTGTTCTTGCCGCCGCCCACCGCGCCCTCCAAAAGCACTTCACCCTCTTCTTGGCCTCTCTTTGCGGTTTCGATGTGCGAGCATCTTTAGTTTTAGTTCACTGGTTTGGCTTTGTATTTTTGATGTGCGAGAATATTGAGATTTTTGGGGTATTTAATAGATGATTTGGGTAATACTGATATGCATACACATTCACTCATTTTATCATCTACAATACAGCTATCCGGTGATGTTTCTTTCAGTACGATGTACACGCTAACATCCAAGACTACAATGGGCTCGACATGGAAGGTGTCTTGGGAGAATAAAGCGACGCCAATCGTTTAGCACAACACACCTATTGGAACCTGGCGGTCACGAATCCGAAGCATTCGGATCATACTATTCGAGATATGGGCGATCACATCACTCCGGTGGATCGAACACGGTTCAACCGGTGAGATCATGTCACCAAAGGCACACCATTCGACTTTCACGGGAATAAGATTGGCACCCGTATCAATGAGGTTGGTATAGGCTACGACCATAATTACGTTCTCGATTGCGGGGAGGAAAAGCGTGCTTGAAGCATGCTTTAAAGTCAAGGATCCCGCTAGCTCTGGACTCTTGATCGTGGACCAATGCTCCGGTATGCGTTTACATCGCAAATTATGTGAACGGTATTGTTGGTAAAGGTGGCGCTATGTATGGAAAGCATTCGGCAGCATGCCTTGAGACGCAGGGGTTTCCAAACGCCATCAACCAGCCAAACTTCCCTTCCGTCGTCGTTCAATCGGGCGAGAAGTACAACCATAGCATGGTGTTTGAATTCTCAACCGAGTAGGGTAAGCCATGTATTCAAGTGTATCTATATATAATAACTATGTGTTTGTTTTGATCCTATCAATATCAGATTTATGCTAAAAAGAAGTACATCGATACATATGGCTCCACATTTCATTTGGGATTATGTGATCAAAATTTGACATTTTGAACTGCAGATTTTTCTTAGCCTTTCATTTCGAATCCGGGGTTAGATCATGTAGGAATTTGCTTAATGAGAAGGGATAAGGTGCAAATACACCCCTATACGTTTCTGAAAAAAACAAATACACCCCTATCGTTATGTTTGGTGCAAAATTATCCCCAACGTTTCAAAAAGTGTGCAAAATACCCTGAGCACTAACGGGAAGACTAACTCTGTTTATATAATTTCCGATTTTTCTTTTCTTTTATCCCTAGAATATATTAATAGATATAATATTGTTTATATAATATATTGTTGGTAGTGCTTACGGTTTTTTCGTCTCTGTTTCTCCTCTTCATCCAGAAATTAGGGTTTAGAAACTTCCCAAGGTGGTTTACGAAATTTGTTGTTGTTAGTGCTTACAATTGGAAAATGAGCTCGTATTTTTATAATCTTTGTATAAATATTTAAAATTTATTAGCCCTCGAAGAAGACGAACAGATCCTATATTTTTATAATCTTTGTATAAATATTTAAAATAAATTTTAATATTAATTTAAAATAGATTGTTGATAAGTGATCTGCATTGCTTATTTAGTTTCATAACTAAATGATTCGCATTGCTTATTTAGTTCCATATCTAAATGATCGCATTGCTTATTTAGTTCTATAACTAAATGATCTACATTGCTTATTTAGTTTCATAACTAAATTTTGCATATTATTTATTTGTTTATTTATTAATAATCAAGTTTTGATTATTAATAAATATATTTATATAAAATTAGTAATTAAATTTTTTGTGCTAGTATGTAATTTGAAAAAAATATATAGGTATGATTGTAAAAGTATAAAAAGTAGTGTGAAAAAGAATATATGAAGAATATTCTTTTGGGTTTGAATTTGGTGTAAATGGTTGGAGATGAATTACTGTTTGATGTGACACATACTGTAAAATGGGTTTGAGTTTAGAGTAAACTGTTGGAGATGGCCTAACTGACTCCAACATGTGATTGTCGAAATAAGAACTGTCTATTTAGGTTGCTGACTTCAATTGTATCCATGTCAATCTGATCAAGGTAAGCAAAACTAAAATCATTCTATGGGATGCATTGCAAAATAAGATACAATGCTTATCTTCTCAAAAAGTTCTCGGACTTGACAAAAGGAATTATGGGTCGTCGAATCCGCAATTATTAAAGACACATGTGACAACTTCATTCTCCTTCAGAAATTACAATGAAGAACTTAAAGAACATTACTTGTACAAAAAAGAAGAGCACTGTGATGAAACACTAGAATCAACCATTAACTTCATAATTTCATTGACAATGTAGTTTTTACATATTTCCAAATGTAAGCCATAACAATCCCAAAAATATTGAAGTCTATTCTTCCTTATACAAAATCTGATTGTTATAACTTGCAAAAGTCAAAATGAGTTGTTTTACAAAATAGAAGAAGCATCATTATGTCCACATTCTAATTTGTTGTAGTAGTAGTAGAAGCACTTGTTGATTGTGTCTCTCCATGTTTTCCTCTCTTTTTTCTCCTTGTTTCATTTATCTCTAACAACTGACTTGTAGTAATACATAGTACTCCTTTCCATTTCAACCCTGGAGGTTTGAATGGCGGTGATGTAGCTTGTCTCATTTCAGAGTCCTCTCCACTAAAACTTATAGCTCTAAGTTTTCTTTTGCTTCGATTGATTTCTCTTTCATTTGGAATTGGACCTCTGAGAATGGGATCATTATTGTGTGGAAAAGGCTGTGCATCCTCCATGATTATCCTTTTAGAAGATAAACCAGGCTGCAAGGATACACAAATAGTAGGATATGTAATAAACCAAGCTTTCATAATGTTACTACTCCAGCTTTCATGAAATGAGAGTAATGTAATATGAAAGGAGAGTAAGTAGTAGGATATGAAAGCTGAAAATTTTATATTTACATTCATAATGTTGCGGCCATCTGCATCTACATAACATCCAACTCCAACAACACTTTGTCTCAAGGCCTTAGTCTGCCTTCGTGGTGCGATTTTTTTCGATCTATTTGAAGTAGAAGATTCTGGGTTTCCAACTAACTAATAGAAACTCAACAAATAAGATAAGATGTTAGTATATAACCAATTTCTACATTACTCAAAATTATTGAAGTTTCAAGCTACCTGACTTGCTTGAAGTTTGCAACTTTTTTTGTTGTGACCACTACTATTGCAAATACTGCAATGTTGAATATGTCCTTTCCTAGGAAGAGTGTTACCAGATGGTGTTGGTTCATTTGAGGCTCGTACCCTCTTCTTCTTAGGCCTGCCAGGAAGCTTGGTAAATGGTGGAGGATCAATTGGTGTATGGCCTTCTGTATTGAAGAACTTGATCCCAGGAACGGGTAAGATTGGAAATCCATAAGCCTTTCGGTATGTAGTTTTGTGATACCAAATGGACATCATCGACAAGGGATCTATTTTGGAATAATTCATAGCGGCAATAGCATGACAACATGGAATACCAACTAGTCCCCATACCCTACAAGTACAAATCTTTCTATCTAGGTATACTGTATGCTTATCTTCTCCCTCCCCAATCTCATAACCTGTTTCACCATTCCATAAAACCCTACACCTAATGGCGGCCTCTCTGCCATCTTGAAAAAGTTTCATAGCAGCAGGAGACCATTCACCAATCCACGAGTCACACAAATTCTTCCTATCTCTAATCCTAGACATGACCATTATCCTTATATCTTCAAGCATGCTTATTATGGGTTTATGCCTAGCATCAATAATATTAGAATTAAAACGCTCACTAATGTTATTATCTACCATAAAACTACAGACTGTTACTTTGGTAAGCTCTGCACCAAGTGTGTACAGGATACTTTAACAAATCTTCAGCTGCTTGTTTGTGTATTTCACCTAGCTTGGAGAGATTGCTCATGAATTCCTCCTCAAACGTACTCCACGCGCAAATCCCAAACTTCTTCTTAAGCTCCCCCCCAACTCCATTTCTTGCCCCAGTTGGCATAAATATGTCTAGCACACCATCTATGTTCTGCATTGGGCAGTGTTGAATTCACTGCATCAATTAAACCCTACAAAAACAAAATAAATATTGTCATATCATTGGACACAAACAAATCTTAGTGAACGCCCAAAATTCAGCAGCCATAATGCATATAAATAAAGTGAATACTAACCTTTGCATATCGATATAATAGTAAGGTGAGATCCATCATCAAGCTTTAACTCTTGCTTAGCCAACATAAAACCATCTCCATTGACCTTGTTTTCTTTGCTAACAACCGCCATGCAAACGGCACTATCTAATCATTACCATCTATCCCCACTGCTATAAGTAACATTCCATGACATACTCCTTTCAAAAACATCCATCTAAACCAATGATAGGTCTACACCCGTCCAACCAATTCCTCCTACAAGCATCCATCATGACAAATAGTCTTCTGAATTCTCTTTTGCCATTTTCCAATCTTTCTTCAGACAATTGAATTTCACACTTGCTTCCTGGGTTGCTTTTCTTTATTATCTCAGCATATGCATCTAGATTGGCAAATTCTTGTTTGAAGCTTCCTTCTAATTCATTCATTATCAACCCTTTTGCCCTCTTACACTTATGCTCACTTACATGAATCTTTAAATGCTTTTGAATCTCAATTTGCATGTCCTTAACTCTGAACTTTGGATTCTTGTAAATTGTGTTCTTGAAATATCTAGCAATATATGTTTGGCTCACACTAGGTACTTCACTCTGTCTAAAGCAATTATGCTCCATATTTGCGCTTTGTGACCAACCTCCTTTCTCACCATCCTTAGATACCAAAAGCTTAAATGGACAGTTAGAGTCATTTATACAATGCACTTTTAGTCTAGTAGGATCATTCTTTTCAAACTTCAACTTGTAACCAAATTTAACTCCATATGTGTGTATCGCTTCTCTTGCCTCCTTTGCATTAGCAAATCTCATCCCCAAAGTAAAATATGACTGCTTGCCATCTAAATTTTGAAAATATTTGCAAATCCTTGTAGCAGCCTCATCTTCACTACTAGCTTCATAATCCTCACCATCATCCCCACCAGATTCACTTATGTAACCCACTGGATGAACATACACATTCTCTTGCAGATTATGTTGTGTAGAATTTCCTCTCTCCACCACCGCCTCTACCATTTCCTCACTCTCATCTATCACTTTCTACATCCGCATTACCTTCTATGTTCAATCCTTCTCTCGGCCTCATAATCCTCACCATCATCCCCACCGATTCACTTGGGTAACCCATAAGATCATTATGCACATTATCTTGCCGACTACATTGTGTAGGATTTCTTCTTTCTCCAACATTAGTGTCTACCATTTTCCTCTCACATCTACCGCTTCATCCGCCTCTTCATTACCTTCTAAGTTCGGTTCTTCTCTAGCGAGAACATCCATTATCTCAGTTGGTAGAATACATGGAGTAAAATCAGGTAAGGGACGACTAACATCATCAACAAAAAACTCAATTTGTTCCCAATTGAGTAACTCAATAAACTGTAATGTTTTCCTACATGAATCCTCATCCCTAATTTCGTACAAACCGTTGAGAATTAATTTGTCAGGGTCACGAACATATATAGCTTTCGGATTTGGAAACCCTAACACAGAGTAATGCTTCTTAATACGATCAAAACTCATATTGTTCACTATATCAGTCAAGACATCCATATCCCACCCATCATAAACCCAAATTTTATCTTTCGTCCAACTACCATGAAGATTAAACCAAAACTCTCTAATTTCCGGAATGCTGTGACAAATAGATAAGAAAATACAAAAAGTCATGTTTTTGTTTTCATAAAGTTCGAACACTACACATAGAACATTTAGTTTGAATATCGTTGTTACTGACCTTTCGCTTTCGCTGCTGCTTCCATCTTCACTCATTGCAGATGCTTGGTTGGAGATGCTTGGTTGGAGAAGCTTGGTTGGAGAAGCTTTCGTTTACAAAGCTTGGTTGGAAATGTCGTTCACACTCCCGCAAATTTGCATATGTATGAATCATTCTAACAATAAAATAATAAAACGTGTTTTAAAAAATCGATATTTTGACAACTTTTGGATTTTAAGAGCAAAAGAAAAGAAAAATCGGAAATTATATAAACAGAGTTAGTCTTTCCGTTAGTGCTCAGGGTATTTTGCACACTTTTTGAAACGTTGGGGATAATTTTGCACCAAACATAACGATAGGGGTGTATTTGTTTTTTTCAGAAACGTATAAGGGTGTATTTGCACCTTATCCCTAATGAGAAATCGAAATGTAGGTAGCTTTGAAGGGCCTAACTTTTTCTTTCTTTCGGATATTAGGAAATCGAAATGTAGGTTAGAAATGTTGCATATGCACTATGCAACTTTAGATCTTTAACTCATTTACTATATCCTTAAATTATGAGGGTGTTTGGCTAAGCTTATTTTAAAGAGCTTATAAGCTCTAAGAGCTTATAAGATGTTTCAAGAGCTTATAAGATATAATATTTCAAGAGCTTATAAGTTGTCAAAGTGTTTGGATAATTTAGCTTATAAGTTAGAGAAAGAAAATCATAGTTAATGCGAGAAAATTGACGAGAGGTGAAGTCGAAGTATATATGTAGATTATAACGAATCATAGTATGTTCATTTTGGTAAATTCACTGTTACTTGTAAGCTTATGAAAAAATAAGTTGAGGTTGAGCTACTTATTTTTAAGGGAGCTTATAAGCTGTTGGAGCTTATTTTCATAGTTTATAAACTGTTTAGGAGCTTATTTTATCAAACACTTTGCATGAGCTTATAAGCTCCTAAACAACTTATAAGCTGTTTTGAAGAGCTTATAAGCTTAGCCAAACACCCCCTATATTCGACAACTGATGGGAAATAATTATAAACCGACATTTTACCTAATATAACTTACCGGTTTACATTAGCAAGTGGAGTGGTAAAATTCGTCTATCTATATTTCAAGTCGAATAAATTCTTTGTCAGCCTAACGAGGTAGAGACTAGTCCAATAAGACATAGACTAACCCAAATTTTGTTGTTGATATATATAAGCCCACTGGGTCCAAGGGTTACGTACGATTGGGCGAGCCAATTGAGTTGAATCAATTAAGGTGGATTTCTTGAGAAGTATTGGAAATGGTTCGAAATTTTTAGATAAGATTTTTTGACTTGATGATCAAGTTATCTAAGGGGATCAAGTTTTGAGGATTTTCGATAGGTACGTTGTTTTATCGTAATTCTTGTACCAGAACACACTCTTTCTCTCTCTCTCGTGGACATAGATAGATTGTCGAACAATGTTAATCTTGCATTCTTGTTTCTTTATTTATTTTATGTTCGTTGCACATCTTGTTTTCTCCGGTGCTTGTTTCACAACAATTAGCATCTAAAGCAAGTTTAGATGATTGTGCTTGGCAAAAAGTTTGATCTAATGAAGTTCGATGGAATTGAAAATTTTCATATTATGGCAAAAACGTGTCAATGATTTTTTGATATAACATAGAATGGTCAATGCTCTATTGGGGAAAAAATCCGAGAAGATGGAAGCGCAAGATTCGCAAGAGTTTGAGGCCAGGGCGGTGCCGACGATTCGCTTATGCTTGGCAGATGATGTGATGTATCACGTCAGAGATTAAGAGTCACCTGCTGCAATTTGGTTGATACTGGAGAGCTATGTTGAAGTCACTGTTGAACAAGTTATATCTTAAGCAAAAGTTATATGGACTTATAATGGTGGGTAGTTTGAATTAGAAGCAATACATCAACGTATTTAATCAGATTATCAACTATCTGATTAGGGTAGATGTGAAGTTTAAAGATGAAGACAAGGTGTTGATGTTGCTTAATTCCTTACCAAATTTTGCGACCTATGAAAATTTGGTTACAACTCTAAGGACTCTGTGCCAGCTAAAATTTATAATATTGATCAATATATTAGAGGTGTTTGGTGAGAACATAAAACACAAAGCAATTTATATGTTGTTTTCAAACTTGAAAAATAACTATAAAATTTGTTTTGGGAGCTTATAAGCTCAGCCAAACACCCTATTACTGTTTGTTATAAAGACTCACCATGCATAGATTTGTTCTAGGGGTGGCCTCCTGTGCCACCAATTAATTTTTTATTTATTTATTTAATTATTACTAAATTAATTCTAATTAAAATTAATTAATTTAATAAATCTTAATTGTAAATTAATAAATAATAATTTTGAATTAATAAACTCTAATCATAAATTGATAAATTTTAATTTTGAATTAATAAATTTTAATTGGAATTAATAAACCCTAATTTTGAATTAATAAACCCTAATCGTGAATTAATAAATCTTAATTATGAATTAATAAACCCTAAAATTAGCAATAATTGTGAATTAATAAATCCTAATTTTGAATTAATAAGCCCTAATGAATTAATAAATCCTAATTTGAATAATAAGTCCTAATTTAGAATTAATAAACCCTAATTTTGAATTAATAAATTTTTAATTATGAATTAATAAACCATAATTATGAATTAATAAACTATAATTTTAAATTAATAAATGAAAAATTAATAAATTTAAGTATAAATTAATAAAATCTAATTATCCTTACTCACCATAATTAATATATAATTATTTTAACAGAAAAATAAGGGTGAGCTCACGGTGAGGCGGAACTCACCCAAGTTTTTGTCTTTGTTCTATTACCTCAATCATTTCACTTAGGAGTGTTTATATTTGAGGATTAGTCTAGATAGATAAAAATAATATAGATTAATTCATTGTTTACTTTGATAGATTAGAACTTTGGGATATCTCAAAGCCCTTAATAATTTTTATCATTTGAGCTAATTTAACTTGATTCATATCTCATTGTAAATGTAGGATTGAAAAAAATCCTAGTATGAGGATAAACATACCCAACATATATCCTATAAATCATACAAAATGAACAATACCTTAATGTATTAGAATTGCTATTTTCTCAATTGCAGTACAAAAAATGTGTTGTTCTCAGGGGACGTTTACTTTTCATGATTAATAGAATACAGAATTGAGCATTTTTATCCTTATTATTAGGATTGTATTTTTATCCTTATTACTAGGATTTTTTTCAATCATACATTTTCAATGAGATATGAATCAAAATAGATTAGCTCAAATAATAGAAATTATCAAGGATCTTGTGATATATAATGTTCCAATTAATCAAAGTAAATAATGAATTGACTTATACTATTTATATCTATCTAGACTAATTATAATCCTCAAAAGTAAACCTCCCCATAATCTTTTAATTAGTTACCTTTGCCCAAATCCCAAATGTTTTTCTTTAATTTTCTTTCAGTTTTGGTGCGTAACTGGCCGCACCAAAGCACCAACGCTCCTTTTAGAATCGTTCTACTTTACCATATGTATTATGATCCAATTGCTCAATTAAAAGCCCCTTATCGCTAATTGCCAACTGAGGTTGGTTTCCAAAAATTTAATTTGCTAAAAAACTGGTTTCAGAAGTTGGCTAGCTTTTGGTCGACTTTGGCCAAACTTCAAGTGCGTGACGTATTTTAATTGAAAAATAGATAATTGGACGGTATATTTAGGATCTACATTTCATGTAGTTTAATCAAACATATTTTCTTTCTCCAAATAAATGTGATACTATTGTGTCACAAATTAATACAAAATATCAATTTGGTATACCGAAAGATCCAATTGTGAATCCATATTATTAATTGGCACACTGAGTATATTCGAATGCATGATGAATCCATCATAATTAAATTTTACTTTTGATTAATAAACACTGATTATTTGAATAGAATATAAATTCTAATTAGATATGAATAAATCTAAAATAAGGATTAATGAATCCTGATTAGGTGTAATTATAGTGAATGCACCATACATCCAGAGACATAAATTTTTGCATACTAATTAGTCCCATCGTGCTTTCTAGAAACCATTTTCCATCAATTTACACACCTTAATTATATGATATGTTGTTATAACAACTCACCATGTATAGATTTGTGTCATAACTTCAATCATTTCACTTGCTATAATAGGATTACTATTCTTAATTAGTTTTAATATTACACAAAATGCGATACCCCCTCAATAGTTACCATACTAGGACTACCATCATTACCATTTCAGTCACATTTCATGTTATATATGTGTATGGATATATGTAATTAATGTAATTGCCTATTTTTATTATCAGATATATGTAATTAATGTATCTCATCATGTAATTAAGAACATTGTATTAATAAAAAACCCAAAGATTGTGTGAGTTTCAAATGTACAGCTAGGTTTTTACCTCTTCATGCACCTATATAAACGTCCCATGCCATTGCTCTTATTCATCAACCAACTCGCCCTCCTCTCTATCTTCTCTCTCATTGGCCATAAAAAAATGGATTTGAGCATAGCTAGTAAGGATTCAAGTTGGTGGGTTTTCACCCTTCCAGCTTTCCTTGGCTCGAAAACTCTCCTCGATGAATATGCAATCCTTGCAATTCTCCTATCCTTCACCACCGTCGCTCTTCTCACATGGTTTTTCTCCCAAGGAGGAACGGCGTGGAAGAATGGCCGAAATAGCAACGGCGCTGTCGCCATCCACGGCCCACGGGGGCTCCCCATTTTCGGGAGCCTCTTCACTCTCAGCCGCGGCTTGGCCCACCGCTCTTTAGCCGCCATGGCTAAGGCCCACAATGCCAAGCAGCTCATGGCTTTCAGCTTAGGCTCCACCCCCGTCGTGGTGGCGTCTGACCCTCAAAAAGCTAAAGAGATCCTCACGTCTCCCGACTTCGCGGACCGCCCCGTAAAGCAGTCCGCTCGCAGCCTCATGTTCAGCCGCGCCATTGGATTCGCTCCCAACGGCACCTACTGGCGCCTCCTCCGCCGCATCGCCGCCTCCCACCTCTTCGCACCCCGGCGCGTCGCGGCGCACGAGCAAGGCCGCCAGCAGGACTGCGACGCCATGCTGCGCAGCATAGAGAATGAGCAGAAGCGAAATGGAGCCGTGAGTTTGAGGAAGCACTTGCAAGCTGCGGCTTTGAACAACATTATGGGCAGCGTTTTTGGGAAACGATATGACCCCACCGGAGACGGCGCGGAGTCGAGGGAGCTTAAAGAAATGGTGGAAGAAGGTTTCGATCTCTTGGGTGCCTTCAACTGGTCTGATTATCTCCCGTGGTTGTCCTACTTTTACGATCCTTCCCGCATCGTTGCTCGTTGCGAAGCCCTCGTGCCCCGAGTTAGGAAGCTCGTATCCGGCATCATCCAAGAGCACGAGCTCAAGAATAACCAGAAAAATGGTGTTTCCGACGACGCTGCTGATTTCGTAGATGTTTTACTCTCTTTGGATGGTGAGGAGAAGCTCAATCAGGATGATATGATCGCCGTTTTGTGGGTGCGTTAACGTAGCTAAATTAGTTTTACAGTGCAAATTGATTAATTCTTAATCCTCACATACATACATATATGATATATACATGCATGCATGCAGGAAATGATATTCAGAGGAACCGACACAACCGCATTGTTGACCGAGTGGATCATGGCTGAACTGGTGTTGCACCCTGAGGTACAAACCAAGATGCGTCAGGAAGTAGACCGCGTCGTTGGGACCCGCAGCGTGACCGATGCTGACATGGCAAGGCTACCCTACTTACAGGCGGTGGTCAAGGAGACGCTGAGGCTGCACCCACCAGGGCCGCTGTTGTCGTGGGCCCGTCTCTCCACCTCTGACGTCACCCTCAGCAACGGGATGGTGGTCCCCGCCCAAACTACGGCTATGGTCAACATGTGGGCCATCACCCACGACCCGGCCGTGTGGGCTGAGCCGCTCGAGTTTAAGCCGGAGAGGTTCGTTGCGGAGATGGGAGGAGAAGATGTGGACGTCCGCGGCCGTGATCTGAGGCTTGCGCCTTTCGGCGCCGGGCGAAGGGTTTGCCCCGGGAAGAATTTAGGGATGGCTACGGTGGAGCTCTGGGTGGCTAAGCTGGTGCAGCAGTTCGAGTGGGCGGAGGACAAGGCTAACCCAGTGAACCTCGACGAGCTTCTCAAGCTGTCTTGCGAGATGAAGTGCCCATTGGTTGCGGTCGCCCAACCTATCACTGCTTCAAACTAAGGCGATCTTCTTCGTTTCATCTATGGCATCATATTTTTCCAATTATTCGACGTTAGTTCGAGTAGTGCTCCTACTTACTCGACTTTTCATCGTTGTTGTTTTATCTTAATTTCTTTCTTTTTCAATTCTAGTAAGTGTTGTTTCATGTATGTTGTCATCCTTTTGTTTACATGTTTTTCCCTACTCCATTTGTTTAGGGCGGCATGAAGAAGAGAAAAAACAAATCAGTGTTTGTTTGATATATCATTAGTTCTTATTTTTGGATTTAGATTTATCTTCTGTTTCTCACCATTTTGCGAATCTTTTTTCGAACCGTTGCATTTGCAAGATATAAAAAAAAACCATATTAACATGATAACCCAATCACGTTATCGGATAACTCTCTTGGCAATAATTAATTTAATTAATTAATTAGGGGTGTCTCACTAGACCACCCCAAAATAAAAATGTCATTTTGCAAATAAGAATAAAGTCGTACCAAAGAGCAGCCTTTATTTATGATTTGTATTATCGTATATGGTATTATGTAAACTGCGGAAATAAAAAGTTTTATGCAAATAGCTAAAAAGATAAAATGAGAGATTATGAGAGTGAAGAGTTATTTTCTTGGAAAATATACAAACTAAAAATATTGGAGTCCAACGATAAATCATAAACCCCAATGCAAGATTCTCAACTCAAAGTTACAGACACCCCAAAATTCCCAAGCTTTCGTCGGATTGAGATCCAATATCTCATAACTAATGTCTTACTTTGTGTTTCATTTTCAATTTTCAGAGTCTTTTTTTCAATTTTAATTTTGTATATTTTAGTTTAATATTATACTATTACCTACGGTTTATTCCAACCGTTTATGGTATATATTCATCATTTAATTTTAACTTTATTAGTTAATAATTTATTATTAGTGTTGGCAAATCCAAAGTCAGGGTATATGATTTTTAAAAATTTCAATTATTGAAATAAAGTTATATATAATACATAATAATATAATAAATTTTATTTGGGATGGTCTCCTGTGCGCGCCCGCGCATAGTGAGACCCACCCTTATTAGTTAATTTAATTAAGCTTAATTAATTAATCTTAATTAATAAATTAAATTGATTCTAATTAAAATTAATTAGTTTAATAAATTTTAATTGTAAATTAATAAATAATAATTTTGAATTAATATATCTTAATTTTGAATTAATAAACTCTAATTATGAATTAATAAACCCTAATCATGAATTAATTAATTCTAATTTTGAATAATAAACCCTAATTATGAGTTAATAAACCCTAATTTTGAATTAATAAACCCTATTTGGAATTAATAAACCCTAATTTTGAATAATAAATTAAACCCTAATTTTGAATTAATAAACTCTAATTATGAATTAATAAACCCTAATTGAAAATAATAAACCCTAATTTTGAATAATAAACCCTAATTATGAATTAATAAACCCTAACTTTGAATTAATAAACCCTAAATGTGAATTAAATCCTAATTATGAATTAATAAACATCAATTATGAATTAATAAACCATAATTATGAATTAATAAACAATAATTTTGAATTAAATTATAATTAAAAATTTAATTATAAATTAATAAAATCTAATTATCCTTACTTATCATAATTAATATATAATTATTTTAACAACAAATAAGGGAAATTTCATAGTTAGACGGCGGGCTCACCCAAATTTTTGTCATTTTATTTTTATACATAATAATATTAGTGTTAGTAAATCCAAAAGTTAGGGTATACGACCCACACAAAATTATGGGATAGTGCATGTCATCCCACTTTCGCCTAAGTTTCCTCTTTCCTCCTACATCCTCGCTCAACTCTATAATCTATTTATTTTTTCAAAACAAAAAAACTCTATAATCTATTTATTTATTTCGGTGGGCTTATCACAACATACAATAACAATTGATCAGCTGAACGGCCGAATTCTTGAAATCCTGCAAAAATGGCGTCTTCATCTGCGAATTTGTGGGTTTTATTAGGGCTTGGGATTGCAGGGATATTGATTATGACCAAGAAGCTGAAGCGGGCGGTGAGGGCTGATTTCGGAGCGTTTATAAAGCGGTTGCAGCTGTTGCCGCCGCCGCAGCCCGCCCCTCCAAAAGCTCCTCACCCTCTTACTGGCCTCTCTTTTGCGGTTTCTGATGTGTGAGCATCTTTAGTTTTAGTTCACCGTGGTTTGGCTTTGTATTTTTGATGTGCAGAATATTGAGATTTTTGGGGTATTTAATAGATGATTTGGGTAATACTGATATTTACCTTTTGGGTGTTGGTGAGCTTGACTTTAGTACTCACGCACATAGGAACATGTATATATGTATGTTGCTTCTGTTTGAGTAGCGTTGTTCTGGTCATTTGGTTTAAGGTTGTTAGTGGAAAGTGAGTTGAAATAGGGAATTTCCTTTTGGCGCTTGGCCATGTAGTGCGTTAGTATGCTATTTACAAGTAGCAAGAAAACTATGTGTGTATTTGGAAATAAATGCAATGTAAAGAGGATGTGGTTTGGAGATTAAAGTGTTTACCTTTGAGTGTTGTTTATGGTTTGCTTCCTTTCCTTGCAAAATTTTGGGCGAGAGTTTGAATGTAAAACATGTAAACAAATTTTGGTTCTATAAATGTTTGAGCTTATTTCAGAAGAATTTGGTGGCTGCTAATAACCTATGAATTAATTGGATTCAGATTTAACATTGAAGGATCTGTTACTGGGTTTGGCAATCCAGACTGGTCGAGGACTCATGAACCTGCAACTCGGACATGTCCTGCGGTTGCAGCCCTAGTTGATGGAGGTGCTACATGTGTTGGGAAAACTGTCGTGGATGACATGGCATTAGGGTTTGTTCATTCTATGTAGAAATACAATTGATGACTACTTTTTCATTCCTCTTGACATCTAGTTTCCTCTTTTGTTAAAATAGTGTTAGTGGAGAAAACAAGCATTATGATACACCAACTAATCCTGCTGCACCCGCACGAGTACCAGGTGGAGCTTCAAGTGGTGCTGCTGTCGCTGTTGCTGCTAAACTTGTTGAGTTTTCATTGGGTGAGATGATAGTTCTTTCCATTAAAAGTTCTTTCTTGGCTTCCCCAATTAGTATGTGAATGAATATGTATGTTAGTCCTGTTGTTTAATGTTTTGAATGCCTTGTAAAAATGTCTTTGACAGTATAATGTGCATATTTAACTTTTGAAATTTAACAGGCATAGATACTGATGGTGGTGTGCGGTTGCCTGCTGGGAACTGTGCTGTACTTGGCTTTCGACCGTCTCATGGGACTGTCTCCCTTTCTGGGGTAATCCCTGTTTCAGAAAGTCTTGACACAGTAGGTATGTATTCAATGTCATACCCAGATGCCAACCTTTAAGAGTTTGGCTATATTGAAAATGTTAATTTTATACATCTTTGAAGTGGATATTCTTAATTTCTCTTTCGCATATGTGAGTGGTTTAGTTTGAACCATAGGCTGGTAGCAAGATTCTTAGAAGTGATTACTCTTTTGGGATTGGGGTAATTGACATGATACGTAAAACTGCACTTCATAATTCTTCTCCAACATATTAATATAGTGGCATTGTCATATGACGTGAAGTTCATGAGAACTATTTCCTGCTGGTGAAGTTGTTTGCATTTTGAATGTCCTGGTGCAAAATATCTCTCGTTCATATTTTTGGAGAGAGTAGATTTTTGAAAAAATGTATTGATTATTGTTGCTTCTTTCATTGAAGAGCATTACATCTTCAATCTCATACAAAATTTTGACTTCTGTTATTGTCAATATGGTAAAATACATGTCTGAAAGTTTAGGACTCACTTAATGACGTATAGTTTGTGTTGTGACTTGCGAGCATTAGAGTCTCTTTTGTTGAAGAGCATTAGTTCTGCGGGCTCATGAAATAAAAGTTTGACTTCTATTATTGTCGATATAGTAAAACACATGACATGACTGTACGTTTAGGACTCAATTCAGGAGAGTTCGCATTCTGACAATAGAGTTATGTATGTACAAATTTAGAATGTAAGAAAATACATTGCCTAGCCTCTTAAGTGTCTCAATTATATCTCCTGTATTAGTGCCTAAGACCTGTAAATTGCAGGATGGTTTGCAAAGGATCCTAGTATACTTCGCCGTGTTGGTCATGTGCTGCTGCATGTCCCTTATGCTGCACAACGCAATCCAAGGACTTTCGTAATTGCCGATGACTGTTTCCAGTTTTCAAAGATTCCTGCAGACCGGACAGAGGTGGTCATAAAATCCATCGAAAAGCTTTATGGAAGTATGTCCTTTTCCTCTTAGCAACTGTTGTAAAGATTTTTCAATCGAATTCTTTCAGTAATTTAGTCTTTGTTGGTTCTCCTGGATTGCTTATTAGGCTCACCTTTCAGGACAAGTTCTGAGACATGAAAATCTAAGTGATTATATAAAACTGAAGGTTCCAAGCTTAAAATCATTCAGTGTCATTCAAGCAAATGGTGATGGGAGATCGTCTCCATTAAGATTGCTAGCGAATGCCATGCAGATAATTAAAAGGTGAGATTATAGGTAGTGCTGAGATAGTATTACCTTGAATTAATGTGGTTCAGTTATTAATTGAAAATATTTCTTCTTTTAGATTTTTTTATTGGGTAAATATCACTCAAAACCCCAAACTATACCCATTTTATCAAAAATATCCTATACTTTAAGAAATATCACTTTAAACCCCAAACTATACCCATTTATCAAAAATGTTCTGAACTTTAAGAAATGTTTATTTAAACCCCAAACTATTAACTTTGTATCAAAAATATATGTCGTCCATTTTTCAACTCCCGAAATTTTGACGTGGCTCATCGGATGAGAAGATTATATCTGGCATCCAATTTTGGGATAACGATATTGGTTACAACAGTGTGATGAGAAAGGAAAAATGAAGGTTTTCAAACTAGGGAATAATGTATACTTTAGTTTCCATTAAAGGGACAGTGAAAGCCTTTCCCCCCTTGTAGCTGTTGAAGGTTTAAATTGGAGAAAAGATGATGCTTTAAGAGGATTCTAATATGCATATATTATATTTACATATATAACACTCCCCCTCAAGTTGGAGCATAGATGTTAATCATGCCCGACTTGTTACAAAGATAATCAATCCTAACACCATTAAGCGACTTAGTAAATAAATCTCCTAAGCGATCTTGATCTTCATATATCCGATGAAATCGGTCCACTGAATCTTCTCTCGAGCAGTGACAATCAATCTCAATGTGTTTGGTCTGTTCATGGAAAAGCGAGTTAGAAGCAATATGCGAGCACTGATTGTCACACCATAATTGAGCGAGCATTGAGACATGTAAGCCCACTTCACTTAGAAACTTATGAATAGACAAAATCACATGTAGATTTAGCCATTGCTCGTACTCGGACTCGCACTCGATAGTGACACAACATTCTGCTTTCGCTTTTCCACGAAATTAAATTCCACCAAAGAACACTGATATCACGAGGTAGATCTTGATCTTCCTTTGATCCTGCCAATCTGCATCGAAAATCCTCAATTCTATCATGACCATAATCACCATACACGATCCACATACGGTGCTCCTTTCAAATAACATAGAATTTGCTCAACTACGAATGATAAGGTGGGCACCCTAACTTCACCCCAAAAGCGCTCAAAGGGAAGGTTTGGACCCAACCTTATATCTAGCCAAGATAAGCTTCGCGGGCGATGTGGGACGATCATCCCACCCCCATAGGACCCGACCGCCTCGATCGGCGATCCGCAAACCCATGAGACACCGACCCAATGGAAGGTCGGCTCGATACCAAATGATAAGGTGGGCACCCCAACTTCACCCCAAAAGCGCTCAAGGGAAGGTTTGGACCCGACCTTATATCTAGCCGAGATAAGCTTCGCGGGCGATGTGGGACGATCATCGGACCCTAACTTCACCCCAAAAGCGCTCAAAGGGAAGGTTTGGACCCGACCTTATATCTAGCACAGGATAAGCTTCGCGGGCGATGTGGGATGCATCATCCCACCCCATAAGACCCGAGCGCCTCGATCGGCGATCCGACGAACCCTATGAGACATCGACCAGCGGAGGTCGGCTCGATACCAAATGATAGATCCTTCGTACCGGCGAGGATCGTATCATTTGGTATCGAGCGACCTTCCGCTTTAGTGTGTTTTTCTGTGCTTGATGTCCTTTTATTCTCACCTTATGCCTTCTCTGTGCTCTAATTTCGTAGTCTGTGTGCCTTCTAATTTATCACTGAAGAGTCAGAAGGTCTTTAATTTGTTGCCCTTGTTAGCTGCTGCTCTGCTCCATATTCTCTTTCTTATTACTATGTTTAGCTAAATGATGCATATTTAATATTGTTATCTCATGATGGAGTTGTATGAAAAGTCATGTAGTTTGCATTATTTGGTTTACATATATTTTGATACTATTGGAACCAATTCTGGCAATCCTCCTTTTGGCCTGAATAAAGTACTTCTTTCCTTTTTATATGCAGTCATGAGTTCAGGCAAAATCATAATGAATGGATGAACTCGATAAAACCTACACTGGATCCTGTTATCTCAGCACAAATACGAGAAACATTGGATTTAAGTGATGCAGACATTGAAAAATGTCGCACAATGAGGAGTGAATTGCGTTCTGCTATAAGTGCCCTCTTAAAGGTACTGGCTTGAGATATTTCTAGTCTCACATTGAATTGTTTTAGTGATGATCATCAGTTAATATTTCTAGCAGCAACTTGAATACTGCAGAGCAAATGCTTCTATTCTATTTCGTTTCCCTTTATTTGTTTGCTGCTTTACATGGCTATTTGAACTAATCTCTTAAACATGCTTTATTTTTTGTAGACACATCCAATATTAAGTTGTTAGTTGTTACAAATAAACAAACAAGTATTAGCACGAAATACTAATTTTTATGTCTTCAATGCGGGCCAAAACGAACTATCTCTATATTAAAACATTTCAAATTTTTATCCCACCAATTTCCTATTTGTCACCGCCTATAATGCTTGCTGATCTTTTTATTTTGATTTGTGATTTCATCTTGCATTTGGTTTGAAAGATGTTGATCTTTAGGAGTGTGACATGCTTCACTTGCTTATAAAACTACATCGTTGAACTTTCCGTGCTGGTGGATTTGGTCATTTTTTTAGTTTAAGTACAATGATAATATATTTATGTTATTAGGATCCCTTTTATTGTTGGCATTCTTTGTTCTATATGCTTGAGTTTGTCCATCTGCTACTAGATTGTAGTTTCAAGAGTATGCTTTAGGATATAAAAATGTAACTACAATAGCCACTATTTTTGCTCTTTTGGAAGGCCACGTATCTCTGCTGTTATGGTACAATCTAGAGATCCTTTCAATAGTCAATAAGTTTTCAAGATAAGTGTCGTCATTTTGATAATTATCACATCTCTGGTTGTGCCACTGTTTGACTGATGCTTGTTGCTGAAACAATATGTTCTAAACAGGATGATGGAATATTAGTTATTCCTACTGCCCTGGTCCTCCTCCAAAACTTGAAGCCAAGGAGAATTTTTCTAAGGAATATTTGATTCAGGCGACCGTCTTGTCAAGTTTAGCTAGTATGTCAGGCTGTTGTCAGGTTAATCTACAAATCTCTTTCATACACTTGTACATTTTTCGTGCATATAGTTATTGTCGTATTGAGTTTCTGTCATCATTTTAGGTTGCAGTACCACTGGGAGTCCATGAAAAGTGCCCAGTTTCTTTGTCACTTCTTGCTAGACATGGGGGTGATAGGTTTCTGCTAGATACACTGCAGTCCATGTATACATCTTTACAGGAACAGCTTGATGCAGCTTCAAAGCCTAAAGTATCTAGTAAAGCTATGACAAATGAAGAGTCTGCTGACGTCGCCAAAGAAAAGGTAGATCCAAACTAAATGTCTTTTTCTGATGCTGACATTAACTTCCTCTACAAGTTGTTTATGAATTTGAGCTATAAGTCCTCCTTATGTATTTTTTATAAGTTGATGAGACTTTTCCTATCTGACCTTCCCAAAATCTTGAGAAGATAGTTTTTGCATTTGTTTAAATTACAGATGTTGTTCTCTTTTGTTGAAGTCCTAGCTGGTATTGGTTCCAACTGGAACTGAATGGTGGCCAACGGTTGGACACCATTGACCACGTTTTCGTTTAAAACCGTAACTGGGAATCTTTTGGACAGGGTTCGCTTACGGTTTGGGCATTTTAGAAACCATGAGTTGGTCGTTTGACTGCCGTCTGCCGGATTACTTATTTTTTATTTTTGAAATTTTGAATATTGAGTTTATGGCCGAGATTTGTTGATCATCATATATGAACGATGCAGATGAAGTACCATGTTGCATACTGCTGGTTCAATTGACATCATTATCAAATCCTAAAAGTAAAAACTTTTCGAACCTCCTTACTTTATTCATTTAGCTTTAGCTCAGAAGTCTCAAATAATACAATTTTACTTACCATACTCGTATAGTTCTAGAAAAATCAAAACAAAAAATACAGGAAAATTAATAATAAAAAAGATAACTACCACCACCGGCGATTTCAGGATTGAAACCTAAGCCAAAACGGCCAATATTTGCCTCCAGCAATTCAGAAGGGAAACTGGTAATTCAGATCTGTTGAACAGGTGTAGAGATCAATCTTGTCTACATAAAAAATAAGACTACTGGTGGATTTTCAGCCATGTTAGAGGAGAAGGTCTGTTGCTACTTAGATGGCCCTTTTGATTTGAGCATTTGATGGAGGACAGACATTCATGTTTCTAGCATTACCAAATTATATGTTGCAATTTTGTTAATAACCCATTGCATGAATGTGTTCTGAACTGATATGCTTTCCCCTCCCTTGTACAGTTTTACCATGACCTCTGACAACCTCAATTGTCATCCATAAATTTGCTTTATTGTCAAAGTGGCTGAAAGTCTTTTTTGTTCTCTTCTGATTCTGTATGATTTTGTAGGTTGGCAAAGAATAAAATTAGAATCTCTTGCCTACGCATCTGGCTTATTTTTAAAAAGCAATTTGACATCTTGTTAGTTTCCTCTTATATTAGGGCAACCAAGCATTCAAAGATAAACAGTGGCAGAGGGCTATTGGATTTTATACAGAAGCCATCAAGCTCAACAGTACTAATGCAACTTATTATAGTAACAGAGCCGCAGCTTACTTGGAGATTGGAAGGTAGTTGAGTTGATATGGGCTTTCGATTTATTTATTCTGCTTAGAGATTTATGTATTTGTTCCTTCTTATTTTTCCAGTTACATCCAAGCTGAAGCAGATTGTAGCCAAGCGATTGATCTCGATAAGAAGGTCAGCTGTTTGCCTGTCTGAACTTCCCAACCCCCTTTCTTTAGTTGTTCTTTGGTCTTTGGTGAATGTCTATAACATAATATTCTTTGCTCTTTTTGGATGAGGATTTTTTTTGTTTAGACATAATAATCTTATGTGTTATCATGCACCCGTGATATTTTGAATCAGGAAAATCAGATGAGTTCTATTTTATCTTCTCACCTTAACTGACAATACACCTCGATGCATCTGTTATCACGGAAAGACATGATTTTGTTTCCTTGGTTTTCTTGCCTCCCCAAGTCGAGGAATAGTACTATCAGCTTGTAATAGAAATGTCTAACAGTGTTGCTTGTCTGTGCCCCCATGTCTTATAGAGATGACTGTTTGATTTCTCTATAGTTGGTCACACAGCAGTTATCCCTTCTGAAGATATAATCTATGGGATGTTTTCGGGAGGGTAGATCGAGAATGAATACATTGGATATAAGATATGGGATGTGTTTAAGAAAATAAATGAAGAATTAATATATATATTCATAAATATTACCTGCTATAAATGTATTGGAGGACCATGATACATGTTTGGATATATTTTAGGAGAATGACTTGAGAATGAGATGGTGGTGGTAGACTTGACCAGAAATTGCTTGAATGTTCTATTTATACTATTTATTGTTTAGGATGGGTTTGTCCTTTTGTCATGTAATTAGCAGAATGGTGTATTTTTATCCACTGATAGCTGCATTACTCGCTGAAACAAGTCCTGAAATTTTCATGCCACTTTCAAACACATCCCCACTCCTTGGTTGCAATATGCATGATAGTTCATTCTTGACATGCTTGCAGAATGTTAAGTCCTATCTGAGGAGAGGAACAGCACGGGAAATGTTGGGCTACTATAAAGAAGCAATGGAAGGTGAGTATACTTTTAATTGTTTTGGCAAATGCTCAATGATCTTCTATGCTGAGAAAGGTAGGGTTAGTTAGGGTCAACCAGAACTTTATATAATGATCGAGCACGATTAGGTTAAAATTGCTTCGTATTAAAACTCCAATTTCCATAACGTGTCTAGTCTGTAAAATTTATTAAGACTTCTCCTCCATAATGAAGTCATTTAACTGAATGAACTAGGTTTTTATTTTCTTCAATCTTTGCTCACCTTTCAGATTTTGGATATGCACTCGTTCTTGAGCCAAACAACAAAAGAGCATCTCAATCTCTGGACAGGCTGAGGAAGTTATTTCAATAGTTGATCAGAATGGATGAAGCATCCAGATATACCTCAATTTCCCATAGATGATTTGTGTAAACAGCACACCACTCGAGCAGCTTCCAGTTACCAATTTGCTACGAAAAACCAAAATCTTTGATGGTAGCCGCCTTTTTGTCATGTAAGCGAGAGGACCAGATGATAGATACTTGGACACAGTCCGCACTCTTTAGCTTTAGTATACGCCATTTATTTGTTTATTGTAGCACGCTATTTATCTGAGATATGGGCTGTGTTCAGGTTTTTATTGCAAGCCGTGTTATGTTATTTTTCAGTTGGTTGAAGTTTTGCTGCGCCTTAGCCAACAATAAAGGGTTGGATTTTTTTATACCAGCAGAACTCTGTCTGCTGTGTGAAGTATAGAATGCTTAATATGCTTACAGTGATGATCACTTATCTCAAACTAGATATTGATTGATTGTGGCTCTGGATCTCTTATGCAGTGTGTCGTAGATTCGAATGGTAACTTGTTATTACCAGATTAGATTTGAATAATTTCAACATAAATTCGTGTATATTTGTTTGTGATAATATCAACATAAACACGTATCTTCAATCCATGGCGTTCAGTTTGTAGAATCTATGAACCTGCTTAGTTCGTTTTTCTGAATGTGAAATATGAGATAAAGCCACTTCAATGTTTTTATTAATCTAGTGGCTTAAATTTGCTTATCTGCATCAACTCATGGTTTCAAAGGAATTTATATCCGTGCTGTTCCCCATATGTTACCTAAAAACTATGTTAGTTGTTATCTTGTAAGTATACCATCAACAAAACCCGCCAGAAAAACAATGTGCTGATTTTACTGCAAGTATTATGTCTAGCTAATTATTAGAACCTCGTCACCTTCAGATAGTCATATGATAATTACAAGTGTCTTTTGGCATTTGCCCTCATCCTTTTCGAGTAACACTAACACTGTCCACGTGGGTTTGAACAATTATATTCTATTATATGTTTATGTTAGCTTGTTCAAAACATTCAGACATCATTAAAGCATCATGAAGCAGCAAAATTTACATAATAAATAAAATAAATTACTTCGTTTCTTTCCTTCTATATATATGCTCAGGAAGAAAGGCTTTCATTTGTTAAAACTTATCCAATGGCAATGTATGTAGGCTATACCGTGGCAATAATCCTACTGGTCTAAGCAAGTATGTGGAAGAAAATACTTCTATAATATTGATAGTTGAATCTATAATTCTTCTTTCTTCATTGATCTTGACAGCTTGAAGATGTCAAGATTTGTAATTTCGAACTCAGTCACTTAAGGCAGCGTGTGTTTGGTTGGGCATGAGGGGAGGGGAGGGATGTACATTCTTTTTTTAGTATTAGAAGAAAAATACATTTTGCAAACCTTATCAGAACAAAGAGCCATCATCCTCATCGCCAGCAAAAAGTTCATCCAACTGTTCATCCGTCCAATGTGGTAGAGTGGCTGTTGACGTTAGAGGTTGCCTCTGCGTCTGAACTTCATTGGTTCCTTGACCTTTTTCACCTGAAGTTTCTGCAGTAGCTCCCTTTGCGCATCTTTTGATGCCATTCACAATCTCTTGGTTGTCACCAGCAATCCTAGTTCTCATCATGTCTTCAGGTCCTTCATTGCACACACGCTGGCTTAGATTAGTATACCCTTCTCTCTGGGCTGCAGTTAAGTTTGAGCCTTCTCTGTTATTGAATCGACTGCTTCCAGCAAAAGGATTCTGCCTCTGGATTGCATTATCATTTCGGGGCTTCTCAGTTCTTGTGCAGTGTCTCATTTCAGTGTCTTCCCGCACCATATTTTGCATGGAGGACATCTTCTCCACTTCTCTGGTTCTTCGAGTAGATTCTGTGCATCAAGTGTTGGATAGATTAAAAGGATAAAAGACTGTTGAATGTTTGAACTTCCAGGTAATTGTAGTTGGCTTTAAAACAAGTAAATTAAAATTAAATTTCTCCTGCAGACCCATATCAGGATCAGCATACTGGACTGGCTGGATGAATTTATGCAGTTCTGAAGTAGATCCCTTGTTTTGGCAGAATACCTGCAGATGAAAGCCATGGGAACAATAAGATAGATAGATCAGATGTGTATCTAGATATGAATAGATGTAACTTTGAGAGTATTTTCTGTCAAATGATGCTAAACAAGCATGTCGAAATGCTTCAAATATCCTATAGTAAGGAGCTAGGAAGCACGGGACGGGACGCATGTCACGGGACGATACGATACGGGACTAAAATCGTCAATTTTCCAAAATGAAGATACGATACGTTAAAAATCGTTTTATATTTTATATTTAATATATATTTTATATATAATAAATATCAATAATTTATCAAAAATATGCAAATACCACATAATCCATAACAAAACGTCATAATCCATAATAAAATTAAGCACTTAACAGATAAAAAGATGTCTTAATACATTAATAAACTTAAAACACACCAACTAAATCATTCACTCAAAACTATCAAAATATGAAAAATAAAAATTAGACACAAATATTCATCTCATATCCAAAATAGTAAACTAAGCCTAGAAAATTAACCACGATATTAATTAAGATCCTAAAATAAATGGGTGAAACTCAAAGTGCACCAATATATAGCAGTCTACTATTTAACAAAATAAGGTTTTATTTGACCGGAAACATACACAAAACACACAAGATTCTTTATACAAATGGTATCTCAACATTTCCATGATATTTTTCGAATAGAAGATACGATACGACTTGCAACAGATAAATCCGAAGACATGGTTCTCTGCTCGCGCGGCGGCGGCGAGGCGCTAACGGCGGCGGCGGCGGCGTGAGGGGCGGCGGCGGGCGCACGACTCGGCGGCGGCGAGGCGTAACGCGGCGGCGAGCGAGAGAGGCGCGATGCGGCGCGAACCCAATCGAACCTCAACGCGGACCCTCGGCGGCGGCGGCGAATCCAGGCGGCGACCCGGCGAGAGGAGATACAAGTGTGGCGAATTAGGTCAATTTGTGAGACAGAGGAGGCTGAGGCACGTTTGTGCAATTCAAAATTAGGGTTTACGTATTTTTCAATTCAGCGTATTATTGACCGTATTTTTTTAAAAAGTCAAAATCGTATTTTGAGTCAACGTCCCGGGACGTATTTCCGGCGTATTTCGCCGTCCCCGTCCCCGGGACGAGTACGCCTCCTTCCCAGGCGTACCCATGCTTTACAGGTAAGGAGTATAATGTGCATACTTCATGACATTAGCATCTAGGATAATGTCAATTTCCAAATTACAGGCACAGGCACACACACATCCAGAATAACTCTTAGCATAGTGCACCCAGTAAAATCTGCATTGACTACAAAATTGCAGCGAGGAAACCAGAATCTAGGATTTACATTCAAATATTCAATACTACTGATATTTTATTTCCTTTGCCTAATAATGCATATTCCAGAAACTGGATTATTACCAGTCAGCCAAGTTTGAGCCTGTATGGGTTGAAGCAGACAGTTGTGAAGAGCCAAATCAATGAATTTAAATGACCAAAAACTCTTTCCTGATGACCATAAAGAAAAATTGATCAAACTTCTAAGACCTTACTACTGTCAAAGTTCCCTCATGTTTCCCACATCTATGAACATTCTGCTTGACCAATAGCTTTATTATTTAAGCTGAGGCCAACGGAACGTGAATAACTTAGTAATCCAAGAAAAAGTAGATCGGCTTCAGATTTGGTACATACAATCACAAATGTGAATAAACTTTACTACCTCAATAAATGATAAAATACCATCCCAAATATTGATCCTACATGTCACTTGATAGAAGAACAGCTGAGCATATTTTATACATTAGGTTCCAAGAAATTATCGAATAATGTCCAAATGTTAACTTTTGTAGATGTATATATACTTTAAATGGGTAGATAACCATAAACCTTTGATTGTTTTCTATTTTGAGTGATTAAATGGTGATATGTATTTCCGTCTAGAAAGGTAGGATGAGATTGGTCCACCTTTTTCTTCTTGAAGCATTAATGTATACAGAGGAAAAATTTATTCCATTTTATCACATCCAACATTCTATCCTCTAAACTTCTATCCACCAAATCACAAATCTTCAAAGTAAACAAGCCCTTGCCTAACTACCAAAAGGAATCACCACATAAAAAGGCAACAAATTTGAATTAACAACTAAATTTTTCTTTTTCTTATATTATTAAAGTTCTGATATTTCCATCTTTGTGCAGCAGGAGTCTGATTACTACCCAAAGTACTTACACCAAGACCTATATATCCTTGGCTTGAGATCATTGTATAGAGAGAAGCTGAATGGTGAAATGAAAAACTGCTTTAGTTGCAGACAACGATCCAGTCCATATATAAGTTCATGACAAAAAGGAAGTTCTGTAGGATCACTCAATTTAGGGGAAAATTACCTTCACCAAATTCCTCTTTGTTACATTGAGATAATGAGCTGACCTCACTGGGGCAAAGATGGCAACCTGAGACAACTTCTAGCCAGTCAACGAAAATGAAAACCAACAGTAAGGCAAAATATGATCCTGCTGACATATCCGACAAGGGTATAAATAACATTCACATGAACAGGAAACTACAGTTGGACCATACCTTCTGAAGTATTAGAACTGCACCAATAGTTATCTCCTTACCAAACTCGCTTTGGGAGAGGACCTTGTTGTGAACACTAGCACCAATTGTACCAGTTGGGTCCTAAGTTTGAAGACCATCAAGTCAGTAACATATACTCCTCCTCGATCTTATTATTTATTATTGTTATTATTATTATCCTTATTGCCCCTTTTATACCTTCAACGACACTAACAAACCCCCTAGACCATTAGGAGTGCATGACTTGACAACAGCCACAACCTGACACAAAAAAATCAAGCATGTCTAGAATCAAATGAAAGTGTGTGAGCTCAAACCAAACAATGGATGCTTTATAGATTAAGCAAATAAGCAGGTATACTTTGTCACTCTACAAGTACAATTCATAAGTCTTGAGACACAATCTCACTATCAATATAACTCCTGCGAATTATATTATCGATTATGCTTCAACATTCTTCCCTTCACTCAGGTTAATGAGTTTCAAGCCACATACCATGATTTTGGTCAATCACCATACGAAAAAACCTACCTTAACATAAGAATCACCTCATGAATTAATCATCTAAACTTACTATTATCGCCAAAATCTCTCTCTACATAACTTATGGAATACCTGAACAACCTTGTCGCCATTGAAACATTTCTTGATAGAGCTGATAGGTGTACTCGGAATCAAACCATCTTCAGCACCTGAAAGTGAGAAACAACGATTCCATTACCATCATCAAAATCCATCGCACCTAAAAAAACAAGCTAAACTGAAATAGAAATATTTACTTTTGCGAACATACGACTACAATTACATCTATGGACCAAAAATTTCTCACGAAAGAATGCCTCAGAATCAACCGCAATTGGCACAATCCTACCAAACGTAACCAGAATTACACAAATCAACCTAATTAGCATTGACGAAGTAACAGTTACCCAGAAATTGGAGGGCGGAAAGCCAAGGATGGCGAGAGAAATCATCATCAAATTCGGCAGTATCGTCCATCGCCTTTCGTATGTAGTCTTGAGTAGAAAGTAGGCGGTCATTACCCTTCTCATGGTTGGAGCCGGAGGAATTGTGATTCTCGCTGTCGTGATATTTGCGGAGCATCGCCGCGTGGACTGCTCCAGCGGGTCCAGGAATAGCGCGGCGGCGTGAGGAGGAAGCTAGCGGTGGCTGATCTAGTTGCTCGGGTGCTGGCTGCAAATGCGGGTTCTCCGCGGCGGCGGCGACGGTGGCAGGAGAAGACGCGGGGGAGACGGAACGTCGTCGTTTGCAGGGGCGGAGGAGAGAAGGGAGGTCAGAATCGTCGAGATCTAAAGCTTCCCAGGGCTCCAATTCCAACTCCATTTTTGAGTACTTCACTCGCCATTGGAGGGAAAACTGTAATATGGATGTGACGAATTCGGTTACGGGTCGAATAGTTTGCAACCCTAAAAGTTAAACGAGCTCTTATGTTCCAAATCATGGTCATGGTCATGGTCATGGTTACGGTTATAGATGGTTACAAGTTTGTTATGGAAAGTTTTAGACTTCATTTCTATGAATCAAACATTTCAAAAATTTAATGACGAATTTCTTATTATAATCACTCAAATTATGCCCATGATAAGCATTGCAAACTAAATGGAAGTTTTCAGTTGACATTAGTTTTTTTTTTTTATATAATTTACTCATTTTACGATTTTTTTTTGTTCAAAAGTTGATGACGGGAAATTATGTGAGATGTCACAAATTATATTTGGGTTAAATACCATTTATGGTCTGATTTTGTTTCTTTATGACCTGACACAATAAATATTTATTTATAACCCGTGCTCCATTATGACACTTAGTAGTTTAGTTATATAGAAGTTGTTTAAGAACTGCTAATGTGGACTAGATGTGACCGTTAATTCTTACCATATAATAAAAATCGATTTGGTTGAGATTTTTGTCTTCGATTTCGTTCGAGTTTTCGGTCAAAGTTCGTTTATTAGAACTTTTCTCACCCTTTCTGAAGAAGGATTAAACCCTAAAGTATAAATATGCCTATTTTGTTTAGGTTGAAGACACTTTGTTACTTTTGTCGATCCTTTATCATTATTTTTCAAGTTCTAGAGATTAGTTTTGCTTTTGCTTTAGAGAGATTTGAAGATTGAAAAAATTAAAGTTATCATAAATTCAAATCATAGTTAGTTATAATATAAACCCCCTTAAAATAATAAATAAAGAATTCATCTCCATCATCTATTTGCCTTTTATCAATGGCTCAAAAATAAGTTATCATAATCCTTATAATTAATAGACGGTTATTTTCATAATATTTTATAATGACTATTATAGCCTAATTTGATTTAATCACAATCACCCATCTTAAAAAATCAATGGTGAAAATGTGTTCCCATTTCTTATTTTTGATGTATTTTTATTTGAACCAATTAAATCATATATATAAAGGGGGTAGGGTGTGTTTTTCGGGTTACACATTAAACCACATAAAGAAAGTAGAAAATATATACGGATAGAGTCCACACGAACTCTTATGATGAAGAAAGCAGGACTGAGCCTTCGTTTCCGAACAATATGTTCGTGAATTGAAGGATTTTTATATATATATAGAATGGGATATATTTTTGTAGCTAAGGATTGGTATAAATTTATGATTGGTAAAAGAGTAAGAAAGCTGAAAACTTAACAACACATGTTTTTGTTTTCAGAAAGCTCAAGGTTTATTGCTTCTCGGATTTCTTGGGGATGATTTTTACAATAGAAGGATTGCCTATTTATAGGCAAATATATCTAACAACTAATGGTGCCTATTACTATTCACACATAACAACTAATGGTGCTTATTACTATTCACACATATCCACCTAAAACAATGCGTAACACTTATCTAACATGTGTAACACCTATCTACCTATCATATGTTATATAATGCTTTCAATAATACAATGTTTTACACGTTATATCCTATACGTGTAAAAGAAAAACAGGAAAAAGAAGAAAATTACAAAAGAGAAACAGTTACAAACTAATAATTGACACAAATATGTCTAATCTTTCAAAAATCTCGATGAGTCTACGGAATCGTGTCATGACTTTGAGAATCATCAATGTCTTCTTCTTTATCTCGTATTGATGATAGCAATTTCTTCATCCGCAAGACTATCATCTTCTCACATTGAAAGGAAGGAACATATTCGATTTGGTGTAACCCATATTTATAAATAATGTCCTTCAGTTGTAAGTTTATACTTCATCCATAATTCAAGTTTAGGGATGTTTTCAGACTTCTGAAATATATTAATTTGTTCTTCGAATCTTGAAATGTAAAATGATCGATTCCTCTTTTACATCAGTGCGAAGATATCGTCCAGAATATTCAATGTCTGTCAAATAAATTCTTTTTCTAAGCGGGCGATAAGCGTGAGATGTAGCTTACGGAAGAGAAGCTTAGAATTTTGCGATGAACCTTTGATTTGGAAGATAAGGATGAAATATTGCCGGTGTCGATAGAAATTTTCTCTCAATTTGTTCATTAGGTCTTCTGGTTTTTCTATATAACTGAATTCCATGAAATCAATCATACCATTGTGGTAAAAATTGATTGTCATTTCATCTGGCATGTCAGTCTTGTTTAAATCAATCTGTAGAAGCAAAAGGCCAGGAATTCTGATCTGTTCATTAGTTAATATCCCTCTTTCTGTATAAATTTATAAACATCAGGCCTTTGTATGATTTTTACGCCCTTAAATTTTGACTCATTGAAATAAATTTCAACAATTTTCTTTTGTAGATCAACAAGGTTTTGAGGAAATCCTTGTAAAACTTTTGTAGAAATAATTTCCTCAAGGTCAGGAACAATTTTCAGGACTGGTTCCATTGTTTCTCTCCAAGGAATATCAAGAATTCTAGTTTTAAAATTTTCAAAACTTCTTGGAGGTGGAACATACTGGGTTTTTGTTTTCAAAAAATCAATTTTTTGATTTAACTTTGTAATGGTTGATTCCATGACCGAGATCGTCGATCTTTGAAATTACAATCATTTGTAAACTTTTCAATTGATTGTTTAGATCGAAATTCTTTTTCAAAATCCACAAGTTGTGATTCATAATTTTTAACAAAGAAGGCGATGTTGAATCACACTACTTGGGTTTTCTTGTCAATCTGAGCAAAGCTTTTGACTTCCTACGGTTCGATAAAAATTCTTGTATACCAAAGGCTTCTCTAGCATTTAACAATGCTTCTGAAAAACTGTAATAACCTTTCCAAAGAGGTTTAGGACAATTAATATATTTTCAAACAGTATTAAAGTTATGAAAACTCCAATTTTGTTCCTCCGAAAATAACATAATGTAAACTTCTTTTGGGGTTGCTCGGTTTTGATTTTGGTCGAAAAATAAAATGCCGAGCATTTAAAACTTGAACTTTGAAAGTCGTAGCTTTTGACAATGTTTGAATATGCCATAGATTATCAAGGATAACATGTTGTCTCTGTAATCTTTGTAATTGCTCTCTGACTAGCGTAGCGATTTGAGCATTTTGTAAAGTTCTTGTTCCAAATTGAATTTCATCTTTGTAATCTTTGGATTCTCTTAGTCGGAGAATCGTAACACTTTTAGTTTCCTCGTCTCAAGAGATATCCATTGGATAATGTCTCTCGTAACACGAGGCAGTATAATTTTTCTTCCTACGGTCTTAGAGACTTGGTGTGTAACTTTCTTTTCCTTTTGAAGGCTTTATAATTTTTCTATCAATTTCTTGCATAAAAAGGCGATTTATCTTTCTAGATAAGAGGTCAGCAATATTATTATCTTTACCTTTTATATGTTCAAATTGTACTCTATAATTATTTCCTTGAATTATTTGTTATAAATTTATCCATCTTGTCTTATTAACTTTTTTACTATTAGCATTATTAATAAATTTTACAATAGTTTCACAATCTGTTCTAACAGTGAATTCATTTTTTAACCATATTTTAAATTTTTCTAAAGAATTTATTAATGCTTGTATTTCATAATCTAAAGATGTCTAATTTAAACTGTTTTATTAAAGTTTCCACTAGCATAAGACTATTCTTTCTTCATTTTTGACCGAATTTATGGGGTTTGCAAATTAATCTCGCTCCACATCCTTCTTTACATCCATCACATTGAATAATTATATAACTATCACTTGTAGGTAATTCTAAAGGTTAAATATTTTTATTTCATTTTAATTTTTGAATAAGTTTTCATCTTCTATATTAAAATGCCGTTGACCATTTTAGTAGTTTTACTATATATTGGACCCACTAATTTACTAAGATTTGGAACAAACTTTCTAGCATAATTTACTAATCCTAAAATGATTGTATTTGTTTTAAATTTGTTAATTTATTTGAAAATTCTAAAATTTTAGTAGCAATATGAGGTTGTAATTCTATTTTTCCATTTCAATTTCTAATCCTAAAATGAAAATTTTCTTTAAATAATTTCATTTTCCTTTTACTAATTACTATACTATTCTTTTCAATTTCCTTAAATATAATGTTTAAATGTTCTTCATGTTCTTTTAAATTATTGCTTGCTACAAGAATATCATCAATATATACTAGACAAAATTTATATTTTAAAAATATATTATCCATAAATCTTTGAAAGATAGCAGACGCATTTTTTAACTCAAAACTTAATACATTCCATTCAAATTGTTCTTCTGGACAAGTAAAAGCAGTTCATGGTTTAAACCATTCTTCTAATTTTAACTGATTATATCCACTTTTTAAATCAAATTTACTAAATATCTTTTATTTTGTATAAGTGCTATTAAAGTTTCTTTATTTGGTATTTATAACCATCATCTTCACAATTATCATTTAATCTTTTATAATTGTATAATATCCTTGGTTTTCCTCTTTTTATTTCTGAATGATTTCTTACTATAAAAGCTGTAGATCTATGAGGACTTTACGAATGTCTAATTAATCCCTGTTTAACATTTCATTAATCTATTTTCTAAATTCTTTACATCTTACGACTATACTCTCCATTTTTGTTCTAATTGTAATTTCGGTAACTTTATTTTTATTTTACAAACATAATTTACTTTTGCTTTTGTAATATCATCTCCTATTAATCCTAGTTTTCTAATCTTAATATTATAGGATAATTTTACTTTTGTAATATCGACCCTTTTCTAATTCTTGTGAAATAAATTGTGAGAATAATTTTATAACTTCATTTTCAATGAAATTATTTTGTTTGTTTTGTACTTGTTTTAAAAATCTAATTCTCCTAGTCCACCACGCTTTCAGGCAAACTCTGATGTATGTGTATATTTATGTGTTGAAAAACTATAAACTTGTTTACTTAGTGTAATAAAATTTTTAGCAATTGTTAAATTACCATTTAAACTAGTAATAAAATTTAATCCTAATAAGAAATCTTTAGAATTAGTTTCTTTTGGGTTTATTATTACCTGAGGTAAATCATATTTTAAACTATAATTACCAACAAAATTTAAAAATTGTATTCCAGTTGGTTCTAAACAGTGTGTAATTTTCATAATTCTATTTTCAACTGTTCTGGTTTCCATTTTATAATTTAATAATTTATGAAATTTAGGATCTATTAAGCTATATCCTATTAAACTTTTAGTACTTCCAGTATCTAATATAGCATTTAAATCAAAATGATTTTCATTATTTTTCCATAATCTACATTGAATATTTATTAGAGTTGTTGTAGTTGGATTTTTTGTATTATTATTATTATTTATTAATATTTTTTCTTCTTCCTCTATTTGTTCTGCCATTTGATTTAGTTCAATATTTTCAAATTTTTTATAATCATTTAATGTATATTCTATAACTTCTATTCTTTTTTGGAGTTCATTGTATTTATTTTCTAATTTTAAATATTTATGATTATATAGTTCTAACATTACTTCATGTTTTTCCAATTTTTCTTTATAAATATCAGTATTTTTATTTTCTTCAATTTTAGTCTTTCCTTTTAATTCAGTTTTTATTCCAAATAATTTTTCTAAACATAAGAAGCATATTTCTTCAAAACATTTATTACATTGATATCTTCTTGTAATTTCAGGATATAATTTATAATTAATACATGGAATATGGTTATTTCCTTTTTCTTTAATCCAATAATGTAAACAATTATTTAGTGTATTCATATATGTATATGTTACTATTGTGGGATCTATTTCTTTTTCATTTTCATATTCTGTATAAATACTATAGATTGATTCGTTATCAGAGTCTTCTGAGTTCATAACTTCTATATTATATTCTCTTATTTCTTCTATTAAATTTGTTCTTTCATAATTTTTATTTTTATTAGGACATTTATTAGCTAAGTGTTTTTCTGAATCACATATAAAACATCTACACTTTCTTTTGTAAGGTTTCTTAACATATATATTTCTATCTTTATTCTTATTATGTTTATAAGTAGTACTTTTCCTAATGCCTTTTTTATATGATTTTTTGTAATATCCATAAGCTTGAGCTGTATAAATAGCAGTTTTACAAAATGTCCATGCTTGTCTTTTTATTTGTTCTTTTATAACTTGTCACAGCCCCTCTAATCCAAAGGACAGATTAGAGAGAACTGGAGTTTGGAACAGTGATTACCAAACATTGAATAAGAATAATTAAAGACTTCAAACTAATACGTATCGAACTTCGATAATCAACCCTATTTACAAGGCAAAAGTAATTTACAGATATAAGGCTATAAGTCCTTAAACAGAGGTTTCGATAATTCAGACAGACTCAACTGTCAACATTAACATACAATACTATTCAGAATATGCAGCGGAAAGCACGTGAATGCATATATGACGATATGCATTCAAGGGTTCTTTCTTTCAAACATAATAAATATTCAAAAGACTTCTGACTACTCAATGTACTCGCTCCATCATCATCATTTCAATTTGCACATTTAAAACAAATATGCGGTGAGTACAAATAATGCACTCGATGGCTCATGCAAAATAATTTATCAACGTTTGAATTACTCGCCCATCACAAGAATACACGAGGTTTTAATTTGAAATACTGTGCTTACTAAATATTTTCGTCATTTTCAATAAATATCGCTGCAAGCATTTTCCACGTATGTATGATCCATATCCACCACAACAATCATTCACAACAATTCCTACTGGAGAGGCCTCCTCTCTGAGACGCCGTGACCGCCGAGCACCTTTCAAGACACAATCACAAATAATCGGTGCACAAAATCCGGGCCATCTCAAGATGGGATACGAATTCTCCATCATCCTTGGAGGAACTTCCAAGAATACGAATTCAAGCATGTCATAAAGTGGGAGCTACTCAACATTATGCATCAAATATCATGGATTTGATACATACATAAAACATAAACAATTTGGACAGGTAATTAAATAATCATTTCATAAATATTTGCTTGCAATAAAGCATCATAAATAAATCATTTGATAAGTTCTATCAATTTGAGTATAGTAAAGCCCACCTTTACTTTGAAACTTGAATTTCACCGTGCGTCTTCTCCTCGCGCGTGAACTTCACGTCCCACCTTTACCCAAAATGTACGTTTAGTACGTTGCACGCTTTTGAGATTTTCAAAGTTCATTCAACTTTGATAAATAAATTAATAATCAAGTTTCGATGATTCTTTATACGTCTTAATACGTTGAAACGACGCGATATCAATAAAATAATTCTCGTATATCGAGAGAGGCGTAATATGATCTACGATCTCATTTTAACCTTTTAGGTTAAATAATCAACGATAATAACGTTATTCAAAACAAGGATTTCAATCATGAAATCTTTTCTCACAATTGAGATATTCGGATAAAAGTAATACGTTTTCACGTATTAGCGTATTTAACGAACGATTAAATGCGTTAATGTCGAAAGTCAACCATTTTGACTTTTCTTTATAAATCTTAAATAAAACATATTTTAATGAATAAAATCAATATAAATCGATTTTAATCGATTTCTTTTCATAAAGCTTTAATCCTCGATTTTCACGTAAATCGATAAGCTTGATTAATATTTTCTTTTAATATTAATCTTTTAATACATTAAGCATTATTTACGCTTTTAACGTTATTTAATATAACGTTTCGTCAAACATAATATTCTATGTTTAATAATTCTCAAAATTCAATAATGTCTAATATAATTTTAGACATATAATAAATTTTGTTCATGATTAAAAGGATTTAAAATCCTTTATAAAAGCAATATAGCTCACGCTATATGCTAAAATTTTCAAACTTGTTCCAAAATTCCTCTAAATTCATATAGTGTATTATTTTACACTATGATAATTAATATGTATTAATATCACTATAGAAAAATTTGGAACACACCTATATCCACTATAGGACTCACGGTCATTTTTCAAAAATCAACCAAAATTTTCTAAAATTTTAATAAAATTACACAAGGCTCCACAATCAATATATATCATAAATATAACCTAAGGTTCAACATATAAAATTTCTACACCAAGGTATATATGTTCAATGGTTTCGGTTCTTACAACTATGCATTAAGCATTTTTATAAAATTCTAATTAAATATAATATGCCTAAATACAACATAGTGTAGTAACCTAACATCATAACCTTAACTAAAACAACATAATCATCAAGTATCTAAGCTTGGAAGCTCACGGTTCTTAACAAACATTGGAGCAAATAAATTTTCAAAATTCTTGATTAAAACATGTAATACATAAATGATGTCCTAGATCACTAATATGCTATTACATTTCTTAAATTAAAATTGTACATTAACTTAGCAATTTCTACACATTTTCGGTAATATTAAAAACAAAGTATAGGATTTTTATAAATTTCAATTAAATCACTATAGGCTACTACAACACCATATATAATTAATCCAATCCTAAATCTTTAAGAAAATTTTGTACATATAACATAATTTCATAGCATGCCAAATTTAATTTTAAACATGCTATATGCTTAGAGATCATCCTAATACACATTATTAACAAACACATATCATGCTTAGCATAAATTTCATAATTATAAACATGCTCATAAAATAAGATCAAGCCTTTAGAAAATTAAAAACTTAGGGTATAATCGAAGCTTGTTCGATACCTAACCTCGTTAACGGTGTCGATCGGTTGTAGGGTAACTAAAGCTCAAGCTTTTGAAGATGGAAATTAAGAAAATGCCTGGGTTTTCTTAAGAAAGCTCTCGTGATGGGTTTGTTTTGAGAAGAGGAATGAAAGTGCTTATTGTTTCAAGACTAAAAATACTTAAGTAACAAAAGAAATGAATCAATACAATTGTATCTCTCTATCTCTCGTCTATTACACAAGAAAGCAAGACAAATTACTTTTATGAGTCACCAAGTGCATATGTCATGGTCTAAAATATCTCTTACATGTATTTACTACATGTATAAAGTTTTTGAATGAAACAAAAGTGTAATTGACTCACACATGCCAAATGCCGTCGACAATGAGAGAAGAGAAGGCAAAATTTTTAGATTTTTAAAGTTGTATCATGCATGTAAAATATAACACTCTATCCCAAAAATTTGTAATACATCATCAAGTATTTCTTAGTCAAGAAGGACGGCTAATACACCTCACAATTGATCCCACTTGTTCATTACTTGATTAGAGTGTATTTAGATTACACTTGTATCATGAACACATAGCATAGCAATTCTACACTCAAAAAATTGAGCGTGAACTATGTTGTACATAGTATAAGGTCACGGCACTTTCATTCTTAAGTGCTAACATTTAATTTTTCATGTTAATTATACATATATATCATAATATATGTTTTAGATGATAATTTATATTATAAGAAAAATTATTGGAATCAATCCATAGGTAGAAAAGCCTAATTCTCGATTTAGGGTTTTCGAGAATCTTAAATAATCAAGAATATTATTCTAAAATTTTCTAGCATTAATTCAATGCTAAATAATATTCTAATAACATATAATAATCATAGGAATTTAAATATCATAATTCCTTGATCGTTAGACTTGATTCTCAAGTCATCACAAAACGTTAACGTTTAAATATCGACTCATCTCAAAATGGTCGAAATAAAGCTATAATCAATTTATTAAATAATTCCAATAATAATGGAATTAAATTCTAAGCTTAAAACTTAGAAAATATCACGAGCATATAAATATCGATCGTAATCGACGTAGAAATAATCTTGTTGAAATCGTTAAATATTCGTATTTCTCGATTCACATTTATTTGTGAATAAAACATAGAATTTATTATTCCAACAATAATCGATATCATTATTCGATATATAATAATAAAATTATTATGATAATATTCTAATTGATGAAATTAATTTCGTAATTAGGAGTTTAAATAATCGGGTATTACATAACCGCATCTTTACATCTATCTTCTAAATATTTAAATGTAAAAGTTATTCTTGGTCCTATTCCTAAATTAGGAGTAGTCACTTCTGTGCTTCATGTATTTGTTTTCCTAAATCTCGGAAGTTTTATAAAATATTTATTACATAATTCATCGTCCATTGCTTTACCGGTTTGTGATAATAATCTAACAAAGTCATTTGTAAATTCTCTTATATATTTAAAATCAAATACTTAATTGTTCTAAATTTCTTATTGTTGTATCTTGCAAAATATATTATCTTTTCTTTGGATCAACACCTATTATTAATAGTCTTATTGCACTTGTAAAGTTATAAGGATTATCTCCTAATGCTTTTAATTGATTTATTTCATCGGAGCTTGAGATTTTTACTTTGCCATAATCCAAAAAGTGTTGGACCTAAGGTTGTTTCTAAATAAGAAAACATATCCATATCTCCTCTTTTTCTTTTCCCAATTTCTTACTCTTGTTTGTTCCCAAACTAAAACTTCATCTCCCATAATTGCGGGCTTTGTTCTTCTATATATATCATATCTCCACTATATAATTTTTCTATTGGAGCTCTTTTTCCTTTTCTAATTATTCGAGATTCTCCTTCATATTGGGCTTGGGCTGGTATCCAATTTTGTCTACCTCGTCTCGTTGTACTACCCTCTCATTGTTGTATAAATTCTAGTTTAGGTCTTTTATTACTAGAAGTCATAGAAGCGTCCATAAAATTAGTTTCTCTATTATTATTTTATAGAAATCATGATCATAATTTTCTTTGTTCAATTTCGAAACTAATGGTAGGTTAAAATATTTTTAATTCTTTATGAGCTTGATTAGAATCCATTCCTAATTACGTAATACATTCTATTAACATATCATCAACTTGATCTTGCAAATTTATTTGATAAATTTTTATTAATTATTTCATCTATAGTTGTTTTGCTTTCTTCAAACTTAAACCCTGTTTCAAATTCTATATTACCTTCTAAATTGTTGTCATAATCTTCGTTATTAAATTGACAATATCCTATCATTTCTGTTTGATTAATTCTAATGTGTCATTTCTTGTAATCAGTATCATAAATTGGTTACGTATCATAATATTCATTCATTAAGCTATAATTTACTTCCATATCATCATCATCTTCACTTTCCTCATTTTATTATTTCTTTTATAAAATTTGTAAATCTTAAATTGGCTTGTCCATTATTATCATAAATAATACTTTTTGTGGAACTAAAACTTCATTAGATTTTTTAAATCTTCTAAATTCCATTCTAATCCTGCTAATTCAGTAGGATCAATTTTTGTGGTTCTATCATTTTAATTCCTTTTGAAGCAATAACTTTATCATTTTTTCAATATTAACTTTATATTTCATACTTGAAGATGTACTCATTTTCCTAATACTCCAATACTTATTACTAAATTATTTCCTTCATAATTTGTATATCTTTTAGTTTGTATTGCAATTTTTATTTTACTTATATCTCTAGTATCCTTTAAAATATTGGGAGCACAATAAAATAATGCTGAATTTTTGTTTAAATCTACTTCCATTCCTGATATAATAGTTCTTTTAACATCTTGTTGCCATGATTGATATGTAATTAACACTAAAGCTTTTGTTCCTACTTCTTGTCTTCCAAATGCTTTTATTCCTATTATTATTAATCCTATATGTGAAAATAGTTTATTACTTTTAATTAATTTATTTATAGTTTCTGATGATAGTAAATCTATAAATTCTGTTGTACCATCAACCACTCTAGTACTTACTTCTCTACTTCCTCTAATAAAACTTGTATTTATATTTATTATTCCTGCTTGATATAAAACCTTTGGTTGTAAAATTTCAAAACTCTGATTATTGTAAATTTCTAAATTTCTATCAACATCTATTTCTTCTTCTAATTGTATAGTCTGTTGAGAACTATTGCTTCCAGATCCTCTTCTAGAACTTAAAATCCTATGTAAAAATGTATCTGAAGTAATAATTTCATTTATATTACTTGTAGAATTTCTTCCTTGCTGTATAGTTTGTGAATGTCCAGAAAATGGTCTAAAATTACTCATTTTTTAGGTTTCCAATAATTATATATTGTAGGAGTTATTTTTCTAGGTCTTTCTTGTGAACCTAAGCTTAAATTATTTATGGCTTGTGTAATGTTATCTATATCTTGATCTATTGGTTTATTATTTATTTTTGTTTCTAATTTATTAAAAGTTTCAACGATTTGTAATTCAATTTCTCCTAATAGTTTTTAGTTTCTAATTCAACTTTCTTTGGTTTTAAATTTTCTATTAAATAACTTAAGCGATTAATATCATTTACTAGGTAAATTTTATTTAATTGTTTAATTTCGAGATTATTTGATTATTTTGTTCTTTAATATAATTAAAGTTTTCATTGACTGTTTAATTAATTTATTCTTTTCTTGATTACTTTGTATTATTTCTTTAAGTAGATTATTACTATCGTTTTATTCTTTTCAAAATTACGGCTTAAATTTATAATTAAATCTATAATACGCTTTAAATGACTATTTTCTGAATGTAATATATGTTTAAATTTTCGATCAAATTGACAAATAAAATTATAATTATCGCAATATATTTTATGCTTATCTCTAAGATTCTCAAGATCTGAAAAATCAGATTGAACAAACGAGTTTTGATCAATGATTAAAAATTTCTTACTCTAATACTTCTCATAAATTCAAATATCATCCTTATTCTTATGATTAAACACATCCCAGTTTAACAACAACATAATATACATATATATATGGTTTAAGAGTTTCTCAAAAATCAACCCTACACACCAATATAATATCATTACTAAAAAATATCTTAATCCTGCACCTAGGCAGGTTCTTAACAACAAAGATGACTTACAACATCATGTTTGCCTAACACGTTAAGCCTGTCCTAGTCTTTTAGGCCTCAGAAGTTTTGTAGCTCTGATACCATAAAGGGGGTAGGGTGTGTGTTTTCAGGTTACATTAAACCATATAAAGAAAGTAAAAAATATATACCAGATAGAGTTCACACAGAACTCTTATGATGAAGAAACATGGACGGAGCCTTCGTTTCCAAACAATATGTTCAGCGGAATTGAAGGATTTTTTTTTTTTTTTTATAGAATGGGATATATTTTTGTAGCCCTAAGGATTGGTATAGAATTTATGATTGGTAAAAGAGTAAGAAGGCTGAAAACTTAACAACACATGTTTTTGTTTTCAGAAAGCTCAAAGGTTTATTGCTTCTCGGATTTCTTGGGGATGATTTTTAAAATAGAAGGATTGCCTATTTATAGGCAAATATATCTAACAACTAATGGTGCCTATTACTATTCACACCTAACAACTAATGGTGCTTATTACTATTCACACCTATCCACCTAAAACAATGCGTAACACTTATCTAACATGTGTAACACCTATCTACCTATCCTATGTTATATAATGCTTTCAATAATACAATGCTTTACACGTTATATCCTAGCATCATTGAATTATACTTTATTTTAATCTCTTTTGTTTAGCCCTAGTTATGAGTAACTAATTCTTTATCGATTCTAGGGGATGTAAGATTCAAGTGAGATTATGATTTTGATTTATTAATTATTATGCTATGTTTAATTCATAATTTGTGGTTTTTCGTGCTTAATTTCGTATTTAATATAGTTGATCATATCGATGTACGTCGGTTGTTCGATTAAATGCTTAGCATGTTTATTTGATCAATTGTATTAAAGAACACATAATATAAGTAGCAATATTTGTATGAGGTTTTAATTTTTTGTGAGCTTTAATGAGTTTTTTTTCCTGTTAAGACATAAGGTATTCACTATTTGGATATCCTCGAATGAACAACTTTTAAGAGTGAATATTTTTTTCTTGAAATCCAATGAAGATCGATAATATATTAATCTACTATCATGTTTTTTCAAGAGAGAATTGTGCTCATGTTGGTAAACCTCCATCGGAATTGAATTAAAATTGATAGTTGATTAAATTGATTAATTGCATATAGCTTCTTTTAAGTCAATATTTTCCCTAAGATCAATATTTTATTCTTGATATTTTCTTTGTAAACTTGTTTGAGTTCTATTAGCTTTGTTTATATAAATTTAATTTCTATGTTTAAGTAATCATCACAATCACATTGTTCTTCAACTTGGACATATAATAGTGAAGTGCATGCAACTACTACTTGTTATGTTTTTATGTTATCAATTTGTGGATACGATACTCTGATTGTTAACTATCTATATACTATAAAATTAACGATCAATTTTCCGACATTGTTATCGGAGACTTTTCGAAGTTGTTATCGGAGACTATATACATAATAATAGTACAATAATAGTAACAACTCCGACACATAATTATTATTTCAAGCATTTTTTTTCATTTCTTTTTTCGTTTTACTTCTTATGCTTTCATATACTAAAGTCTTTCGATCACGTTGTACGAAAGCTATCACATTGAACGTCAAAACACATCATATATTGACCAATAGGTTCGATCCGACAATTGGAATCCAGTATCCCACTTTTTAGTGTCCCATTTTGTATCACTTTCAATTTTTATCCTCCAATTTTAATTTCTTGTGTTTTAGTTTAATTTTTTACTTATTAACTAGAATTTATTATATCCAATTATGTATATAAGTAATTTTTTTAACATTTAATTTCAACTTTATTAGTTAATAATTAGTGATTGAAGTTGATAGCTTCATAACTGGGGCATATAATTTTTTTGGACCTTAATTTTCTTTATAAATGTTAATTATATCATAGTACAATAAAATTTATTTGTATCATAAAAATTATCAGAATAACGAATTTGATAATAGGACATAAATAAATGTTGGACCCTGAATCCGAACCGTCAATCCCTAGCTTAAATTAATAACATCATACGAATGTATTTCGGAAATAGATACAATATTTTAGTTAAGTTCTATTAGCTCTCTCTCTTTAGAAGTTTATACGAAGACAAGGCGTCCTTTTCGCCGTAAACAGCAAAATCCAACGTTAATACCATTCTCAATTTCCCACATACAAAACTGACTCAACTTTCCCATTTATTCGATGCTGGGAAGTTTCAATTAGCGCTCCCTGCCTCTTCTTCCATTTACCCCATCACCGTAGAATTGGTAAACATGATCTATCAACAAAAACCATACATTATTTTATTTTATCTTGAGTTGGAATCATGTATACAAGATTAATATTAACTCTAAACCTGTAATTCTTTATATCTGGTCTTTTCCTATTCACATTCTCTACTAACAAAGAAAAAAGAAACATTTTTATGCCAAGAGATTTATGTTTCTTACTTTGTAAAATCGGTATGACATGAAATCATCATTTTCTCCTTTTTTCGATTTCATTTCCTCTTGTTTTTCTGTCTTTTCTTGCAGGGTGGCAACGAGTTTTTGAGACAACAATAAGGGCACATAAACAGAGATTCGGAAAGGGTAAACAAAATCAATCCGAAATGGCGGGTTCTCCGAACACGGAATCTCCAATGCGTCGCGATCAGGAGAATTCTTCTTCGCCATCGGTGGGGCAAGGCCATGCAGACAGTCCCACACATATGGTGATGGAGAATCTATTGGGGCTGCTTCGGATTCGTATCAAGAGAGGCCTTAATCTCGCCGTGCGCGACGTCCGGAGCAGCGATCCCTATGTTGTTGTCAGGCTGGGGAGCCAGGTTCTGTGTTAATCTCTTCTTTTTCTTGGAGTCAGGGGAATGAGGAATTGAGATTCGTACCTGCATGCATATTTCTCAATATCTTTGGCGTATGTGTTGTATCTTTTTCATGATGATCTTGATTGTGTGAGAGGTGGGTTACTTGGATAACTATATTATGTTTTATATGTTCTTAAATCGATCATAATAAAAAGAAGAGGTTTCCTTTCTTTCCTTGTAAGTTTCTAAATGTCGTTTGAGCCATTAGAGTTGATCTCGAGTAATTTCCAAAGCTTACTCTTCCTGCATAACCTGCGCGTGTGTGTTTGTGTGTGTTTCTTTGTTTTCTTTTTCCTTTTGGATTTCTAAATTTTTGTTCAATGTGCATGTTTATGATGCAGAGGATGAAGACTCGAGTTATCAGAAAGGATGTAAATCCTGAATGGAATGAGGACTTGACGCTTTCTGTTACAGATCCCGATCAGCCAGTTTTTCTTGTAAGGCCTTGTTTATTTTTGGTAGGAAAATTCTTTTTTGATTAAGAGTGGAATACAAATTATCCAGTTATATCCAAGCATGCTTACTGTTTTTCTACCGTATTATTTTTAAGGGGAGCCTAATTAATTATATTTTAAAAAATAAGTATAATGTTAAAAACACAAATTAGATACTAATAAGTTTTTTAATAATTGTATAATATTGTTTGATTTATATGACAGCACTCAAAATATTAAAATAAGTTAATTACTAAGAAATAATTAAAAATCAGTTGTAGCTACAAAGATCAACATAACTCAATAAACTATGTGAATTGTAGAAGATATTATCTTAAAAATATCAAATCCTTATTTTCTTGTACCCATCACAAATCTTCACAGTGAATCATAATCTGAATTCAACCATAGAATGAAAAAGGAATATATAATCTAAAATAAAAAATAACAACAAGCAATATACAATAATCTAGGAAGAGAAAAAGAAGAAAATGACCACATAGAGTTGATAATTGTTCCGTAAAGTTGTTTTATTATGTGATTTACCATTCTTCTCAATATAACAACAATTTTTTTAAATTAATTTATCAAATATAAATCATGTATATAGCTAAAAGGAGTTAGAAAGTTGGTGGCCCATAACCTTAAAGTTGTTTTATTATATAATTTATCAAATAAAAATTATCCTTATTGTTTTATTATGTGATTTACCATTCGTCACTGATAATAGCAGTTTCTACATTTCTGATTGTTTGGAGGTCACCAATCTTGCATGATCAATAGGGTGGTTGATGCTAAATAAATTTGTACAAAGTTACATGCAATGCCAAAATTACATAAAATTTGTTGATAATTTGACATTAATCTATTATATATATATATATATATATATATATATATATATCATTATAAAACATGTTATAACTTTTGACACACCTACAATACTCTTGCTTAATTTAGTTTCTAAGAATACTTTAGTATTTTATTATATGTTTATGTTTATGTTTATTGTAAGGTATGGTAAGAATCATGTTCTACATGTAACTCTTCAAAGTTGATCTACTGTTTATTATATTTATGTTTATAATTATCCATAACTTAATCGTGCATTGCACGTACCATTTAGGACGTATACGACCACGACACGTTCAGCATGGACGACTCCATGGGAGACGCAGAGCTTGACATACGACCATTTGTGGATGCGTTGAAGATACATCCAATGGGGCTACCAAACGGCACAAGAATCAAGACGATACAGCCTTGCAGGAGCAACTGCTTGGTCGAAGAGAGCAGCGTCGTTTGGAGGGATGGAAAGATTATGCAAGATATGTGCCTCAGACTTAAAAATGTGGAATGTGGTGAACTCCAAGTTCAGCTCCAATGGATTGATCTTCCTGGCTCAAAAGGTTTGTAGGCTTCGTTCTTGGCGTTCGATTGCCTAATCTGTCGTTGCTTGATTCTTCTGAGATGAGTGGTGAAACTACATTGGATTATGATTTTTGTATGAGGTGTGTCGCTTTGTTTCATTGTTGTTGTTGTTGCAAGTTAAAATGTGTGAAGCTAGTATACGTATATTATATATAGGAGCTTGCTTGACAGAAAAGGAGTATTGGAGGAGTGCTATTTCATTCTGTAAGTTGATATATTCAATTCTGAGAAGCTTCTTAAGAAATAAGAAATTATAGTCCTACTACTACAAACATATGTTTTGATGATGATTCATTTGAAATTGACCAAGTGTTACACCCCAATTTTCGGAAATGACGAGAAAACCTGCTTATATATTTGGATAAATAGGAGGCAAACCTCTTCTTAAAGAATGAAAATGAAGGCATCGAGTGATATATGCCAAACAATTAACAACAATACCGACTCTTAGGATTGCACAAGTTTAGTTTTATGACTTTGATCGTAAACAAGGAAACTTTCATTAATGTAAACGATGAGTTACGAGTTTAAGCTCGACAAAAGACAAGATTTGTGGCATAAACACAAAAGTCTTAAGTTTTAGGGATACGAAAGACATAACAGAAGTTAGTTCATTTGCGGAAAAATGGATATTGATATATAAATACACGAATTTTGATATAATTTTAGTTTTACACATGAACTTTAAAATGGTATATAAATACACGAACTTATATAGCTATAGTAATTTTACCACGATTTTTAACTGACGTGGCAATGATGTGGAAATAGATTAATAAATAAAATACAAAAACAAATAAATAAACAAATTAAATAGTGAAACAAATAAAGAGAGAAAGAAACATATAAAACATACACACACACATTGAATCACTCAAAGACACAATTCGCGACATCAGTAATAAATAAAGATGACTCAAACTTTGTGCCCCATGATGATGAATATGAAGATACTGATGATGAGATAAGTGTGGATGAAATGTGCTTTGAAGATGATGAATATATAGAAGCTAGGAGAATTGTGTGTGTGTCTTTGAGTGATTTAATGTGTGCGTGTGTTTTAAATGTTTTTTCTCTTTATTTGTTTCATTATTTATTTATTTGTTTAGTTGTTTCACTATTTAATTTGTTTATTTATTTCATTATTTATTTATTTGTTTGTTTTTGTATTTTATTTATTAATCTATTTCCACATCATTGTCACATCAGTTTTAATTTGGCCCAAAAAAAATCGTGATAAAATTACTGTAATTAATAAGTTCGTGTATTTATATACTCCTTTTAAAGTTCATGTGCAAAACCAAAATCACATCAAAGTTCGTGTATTTATATGTCAATATCCTAAGTAAAAACTCTAGTTTATGTTATGCCCCATTAGCACCACTGATCAATCTGAAAAATATTTGAAAATATTTGAGCTGAATATATTTATACAATGCAATTTCTAAAATATTTCGTAATCTCAAGGCAACTTATCCAATGATGACCCACAGAGTGAGTATTTTAATAAGAACGAAAAAAATTTTATTTTAATAAGAACGAAAAAAATTTATCTTTCAAAATTCAAAGTGGATGTTTTCCTATATTAACACAAGTTGGTAAATCCAAAAGTGGTATGACTTATGTTTTGGAGCATTGAATGATTGAAAGCATAGAATTTATGTAACAACCCTCTAATACTAAGGACGGATTAACGAGGACTAATACTTGGAACAGTAATCAAGGAACATTAAAGAGAATTAATCAAAGACTTATGGAACAAACATCAAGTGAACTAAGAAATTTCAACCCTTATGTACAAGGCACACATAATTTACATACGAAAAGAGACCTACAGATCCTTAACAACAGATTCAAATGATCTGAAGGAATTCAACTGTCAATATCAAAAGATAAACATAATGTTCTATCACAGCGGAAAAGCATGTGAATACACATATGACGATGTGTATTCAAGGTTTCTAACATATTATCATCAAAAAGAGCCTGACTACTCAACACGCCTCCATCCACCATCTGCTCAACCTGCACATTTAAAAACAAATATCCAGGGCTGAGTACAAGAATGCACTCAGTGAACTCATGCCAAAACATTTTATCAATTTAAATTACACTGCCCCATCACAGTAACACACAAGATTTTTATTTGAAATACTCGTGCTTACTAAACATTTTCTGTCATTTTCCATAAATATTAGTCTGGCCAGACATATTTTCCTTGTATGTATGATCCATATCCCTTTCCATTCATCACAACAATTCCATCATCTCATATCATAAATTCATCCCGCGCCGGAGAGGAGGCCTCCTCCCACGGACGCCGTGACCGGCCGAGCACCCTTTCAGCACACAGTCACAAAATAGTGCACAAAAATCCTTGCCACTCCGACACCGGATACGAATTCTCAATCATCCTTGCGGTACTAACAAGGATACGAATTCAAACATTTCATAAGTTGGGAGCTACCCAACAATATGCATCATTCGATCATGGATAGAATACATACATAAAACATAAATATTTTGGGCAGGTAATTAAATAAATCATTTCTTGCGAATAAAGCATCGTAAATAAATCATTTGATAAGCAATTTATCTTTTTGAGTATAATAAAGCCCACAATTTGTAGTGTTTCCTAGTTCGGTTTCTTGCTTGCCAATTAAATCACGTCCGCGTTCCACCTTTACGTAAAACTACTTTAGTACGTTGGTCACGTTTTTCGAGATCATCAAAGTTTAATAAACTTTGATAACTTATAAAGTAATAATTCGCATCCCTTAAATAGTTTTAATACGTCGTTTCATCGCGTATCTCAACTAAATATTTATCGTACTTCGATAGAGACGTAATATGATTTACGATCTCATATTAACCATTTAGGTTAAACGTTGAACGTGTACTAACGTCTTTTGATAAAAATGATTTCAATTATGAAATCATTTCTCACAAATGAGATATTCTTATAAAATTAATACGTTTTACACATATTAGTGTATTTATTCAACGTATTTCATACGTTTAATCTTAAGTCAACGTTCTGACTTTTCTTAACATATTTTCGAATTATTAACATATTTTATAACCAATTTCCATATTCAATCGATTTCTTTTCATAAAACCTTAATTCTCGATTTTGCACGTAAATCAATAAACTTTATCAACATTTTACTTTAATATGATTTAACTTATACATTATATATTATTTTTCATATCCAACGTTATTTAATATAACGTTTCGCCGTAAACATAGTATACTATGTTTATAAATTTCCATAAACTCTTAATTAATCTAAAATATATTCCAAGCATATAATGTATTATTCTTCTTGATAAAAAGGATTTAAAACCCTTAATCCTTCAACCAAAGCTCACGGCTCTTCTCAACTAAAATTCTCAAACTTCATCCAAAATTCCTCTAAATTCATATAGTATACTATATTACCATAGGATCATTAATATGTATAACATTAGCTATAGAAAAATTTGGACATTACCATAACCCATACTATAGCTTTCGAATTTTCTCAAAAATATACTAACATTTTTCTAAAATTCTAATTAAATTACACAATGCTTAAATATCATCCTATATCATAATTATAACATAATATCCAACAAATCAATTAACACATCAATGTATCAAGAACCATAGCTCACGATTTTTTATCAATAATTAACCAAACTTTTTTGTAAAATTTCAACAAATTCACACAATGTCTAAACATTACCATATAACAATAATACATCATAATATTCAACATTTATAACTCACATATCAACATACTCCAACCTATACCCTTCGAAATTTTTCAAAGTATGAACATATATTTTCTAAAAATTCTAGTAAATTCATATTGTACATAATTAAGGTCCTAGATCAATAATATGCTAAGATATCACTTAAATATATTTTGTACATTAACATACAAACCCTAACAATTTTCGGTAATATTAAAACAAATAGCATATAATTTCTAAAAATTTCCAATAAATCATATTGGGTTCCCTTGCTATTATACATCATTAATCCATCAATACTTGGACCATAAATAATTTTCGGTAATCACAAATAATTCACAACATAATTTACTTGCATTTAATTCATAATATATGAAGCATATGCATTATACTAAACATTATTATTGAACAATAAACATGCTAGCATAATTATTTCCATTTTTCTTATTAAGGACATAAGCATATAATTTAAAATCGAACCGTTAGAAATCGAAAATCTTAACGTATAATCGAAGCTTGTTTGATTTCTAACCTCTTTACCGGCTTGGATTTATTGTGCAAAGGATTTAGCTCAAGGTTTTGGTGAATGAAAATGAAGAACTCTTCAAGCTTTTCCTTTCTAAAGCTCACGGTTTTCTTGTGTTTAGGAAAGAGAATGGTATTTGTTTTGCCTTACCAATACTTAAGTATTAAAACACAATTGATACTACACTTCACTACAAAAAAACACGCGAACAGCGACGGAAAAATCCGTCGCAAAACATCAAAATCCGTCGTAAAACCAGTTTGCGACGGATCGTAACAGATTTGTACCGTCTCTAAAAACCTCGTTATTCTGTGACAACGACGGTAAAAATTTCGTCGCAAAATTTTGAAGCGGACTAGCGACGGACTTATCCGTCGTTGATAGATTAGTCGTTTGACTCGTCGTTTGTTACGTTGAATTAACGACGGAAAAGTCCGTCGTAACTAGCGGCGAAACAATTCCGTCGCTAAATTATTTGGGTAATTCCGTCAGTAGATCCGTCGCAAATAACGACGTACTATTTCCGTCGCTATTTAATTCCGTCGTAATTGAGTCTACGATCCGTCGCAAAATCTGTTCGCTATTCCGTAAGTAAATCCGTCGTGTCTGCGACGGATTGTTTCCGTCGCTAATGTGGTCCGTCGTAGATCCGTCATTGTACACCACGACCAATTAGATTCATTCGTCTCGTAACTGCCGCAGTTCGACTTAATTCGTCTCTATTCCGTCGCTATACTTAAAATATTTGAGCGACTGTTTGATTATGTTTTACCCGTGTTTTTACCATTCAATACATCCACAATCATCACAAATTCATCCACAATCATCCACAATCATCACAAATCCAAATCCAAATCGACAACATCCACAATCATCACAAATCCATCCACAATCCATCCAAATCACAATCCAAATCATCACAAATCCACAATCCAAATCATCACAAATCCACAATCAAATCACAAATCCACAATCCATCCACAATTATTCAATACATCCACAATCGATAATTCACAACAACTATTCGATCACGGGTTATAAATCCAAATCAAATTCAACAATTCAACAATCCAAATCCAACAACAACAATTCAACATATCCATAAATGAAGTAAAAGCGTAAAGATAGGAATCGAAATGGTGGAGGGTGGTCGGGGTCGATCTGATCATTGCTCGAGGCCGATAGGAATCATTGGAATGCCTCTGTTGAGCTCCATCGAGCTTGAAGGCGTTGAAGCATCGTGCATGCTCACTCTGTTGTGCTTGAATCCTCGCCTCGATCGCTCACGCATCTCTTTCTCCGCCGTAGTTGCTCGACCATCTGCTCTCTCTAACCGCATCTCGCTCCTCCATCTCCAATCGATCGCTCGATATCCGGGAGACTCCATACGAGAAGTCATTGCGGGCCGGAACTAGAGTCATTCTCCATGAATGTACGTGAGAGAGAACCACCGGCACCAAACAATCTCTTTTCTTCGATGCGGCGCCTCAGGATACCCTTGAGGATCGAGTCCTATCTACTTACAGGCTCTCATCTGCTGGCTTGAGTCAAATCGAACTTGGTCCTCCACCGCCTCTGTATTTGCAAGTAAAATCGTTTAACTTTCCAAATAGAAGTTATTTTACATCATTACCATATTTAATATTTAATCTACTTACCGCGATGCTACGAGCCTTCCCATCTGTATAACTTCCATCGGGGCGACATGATATTTCGAAAAACATCCCACGGACCTCGAAATATCGACTCCCGTTCTCGGCCTATTCATTCATTCAAACATTATTAATGCACACGTAGGTAAGTAGATTATAAGTATTTGTGTGCATATAATAGAAGTGCGATTCTACTTAAAAATAAGAAAATTAAACAAGCTTCATTAATGATGTTTTAATCCAATTAGTTTGTGGCGTCTAATAACTTAGCAATTAACAGATTATGATATATGTGGTGAGCGAACAACATTAAAACCTAAATTGAATTCGAAAAACTAAATACTTACAATCTTGGTAGCATAATCTAAAGCACATCGGGAGCCACCCTGCTTAACGATCCCCGTCCCTCACCATCCGGCTCGTCATCCTCTCCTCCTAGCTTTTTACGCCTTAGATGCACCTCGGTGATTCCAATAATCACGCCACGCAGCCAATCCGATCTGGGAATGAATTGAGGTGGCGTCGTCACTCTGTGCCTCTTGATCTTATGAATAAGATCCTTATATCTCACCGCCTTTTGGCACCATGCACTGAGACTACTTGATGAGACAAAGCGGCCGATCCCGTGAAATAATTAAAGCATAAATTTGAAAATGATACATTTGAAATGCACATTCATATATATTTTGAATTACAAAACATCACATATATATGATAACCAATATACATATTATCACAAATATATACATGATGTGTACTAGTGGAACAAAACACGATAATATACATCTTTAATAATAATTCTTATCCATGATGTGTACATGATGTGTACTAGTGTATGATAATATTCTTATCCTTATCCAAATAATAAATTATGAATAAGTTGGAAAGAATAAGGCTGAAATATTGGGCATTAACAACTCGGTTTTGGTCATTGGCGTTATTGGGCTTTTAACTTAAGCCCAAAGTCCTACTTCACAACCTGTAAAAAAAGTTTATGGGCTATTCGAATGCTATTGGGCGACATTTCTTCACACCTCAAATCATACACTCCACTTCTCGATTATAATGCCTTAATATTTTTAAAATTTTATTTTATAGATGCACATGTTATATCTATAAATTAATATACATCTTTAATTATTTTAGAACTACTCGTAGTTACTACTCAAATATATATTCTAAGTACCTCAATCTAAAGGTGCGGACACACTCCGAATTCTCAATATTTAAATTATGATATCGTTTACTCCACCAATTAAGCCATCCTCGGTAATTTTTATGTTCAAATAACTCATCAAGCTAAAAGCATAGGAATATTGAATTGATCTAAGAATTATGTAACGAATGATACATATTACTACGTAAAAATAACGGCGAAGATTGGTATCAACCAAAACCATTATATATATTTGAATGCATGCTAAGTGTATTAATGTTAAAATAAACAATTAACTATCACTTAGTGCGAAATAAACCAATATACTTGAATGTAAATCAATAATACCGGAAGTCTTGAAAATACACCCGCCTCGATCCTCGGGGACCAATTTCCAAGCTGAAACCCGATGGTTCATGACCTTCTTGAGCGACTCGGTGATCACATGTGCAACATCATGCGATGGACATAAAATCCTACAATTGAGTTAAAATAATATACATTATATTCAAATAAGTACAATTGAGTTAAAATAATCTAATTAACTATAGGTACCCATTCACAATAGTCAAGGTCTTTCCCATCGATGCAGTGCTGGACCTTTCGCCGACCCTCTCCTCCACCGATAGTAAGTCCTCCTACCGAGGCGCCAACTCCTTCATCTGAGGAGGTAGATGCAGAAATATTCCTACGATCACTAGACTGGACTCCTCTACCTCGTCCTCGACTTGCCATCTGAAAATAGATTTGATGCGTTACTTTAATAATTTTTATTCTTCAAAAGTTATCAATTGTCCTTGAATTTTGTTTCTATTAGCTATTTGTTTAAACATTGTCATTGGAAAAGTTACATCTACAATATCTTTCAAGGTAATTCTTGTTTCTTTTCCTATAAAGCTTTTGACAATAGGATTCATTGAAATGTGTTGTACTGCAGAGAAAACTTACTTTCTTATGCTTCAGAATGGTTGTTCAGTTGTATTTTAGGCTTATACTTCTAAATTTGCCGGTTTGATGTTGTATTCGTTGATGTGTCCTATTGCATGATAATATTTGAATATTTTTGCTTATCACTGATGTGTACACATTCATTATCTAATTGTTATATCTAGGTCGAGTATCCGGTCCTTGACCATGGTTGAGCATCCAAATGAAATCTTAAGGACCGAATTGTTATGTTTTGACTTGTAATGCATTAGTAAAGTGGGAGAAGAGGTAATGGTTCGTGAATTGTTGTGCTATCTTGTTATACTCGATAACCAGAATAGAGAGAAGCAATGGTTGTAGCAAAAGATGATCCATTGGGATGGCAACAAAAAAAGAGAGAGAGAGAGAGAGGTCGAGGTATTGATTATACATTGAAAAGTCAAATTGCGGGAGAAGTTCATCACCGCAGTGACATAATCGACCTATTCATCTCCATCATAATCATCATCATTCGATGTATTATCATTTTCGATTCGATAATTCATATGAATCGATTCGACAATTCATCATCTTGTTGATTAGCCATCCGCTTCTTCTATGTCCATCAAAGTGCCGTCGGGATGAACTCGTGTCATGTCATCATCAACCACTACACTTGTAATTAAAGGCATTTCATCTTCTTGAAATGGCGGAGGTACTATCGAACTAGATGATTCATCCGAGACTTCCACATTAGCTCTCGCTTTAATTTTGCATACATCCCACCAATCCTTTGTAGATTGTTTTAAACTCGGATAAGGACAATAGTATACTTGAGCGGCTTGTGTGGCAAGGACAAACGGTTCATACTTATTATACCTTCGCCTATAATTCACGAAACCAATTTGTATTCGGGATGCACCGATGTCCCCAATCGTGATGGATCAAACCACTCGCATCTAAACATTATTCACGGTCTTCATAGGTAGCCCATGGTATTCCAACTCACAAACCTCGATGTCGCCCATAAAAATCGAGTTCATTCTTGTCTGCACCATAAATTTCACCTTTAATGCACACACCACCGTCCATGGTGGCTCTTTGTGTCCCATGCTCTAACGTGTGAAATTTATACCCATTTATGTAGTACCACGGATACGTCTTAATCTTTGGAGAAGGCCCTTTTGCTAAATCCAATATGAATGGATTGGCGACATTGTTGGTATGGTCTTTGACCTAAATCCAACAAATCAATTAACATCTATCAATCGGTGATTAAATATTACAAAGGAGGTTACGGTTAATGAGATTATATACTCACATATGTATCAAACCAATGTGAGAAGTTTACATCGATTTTCTTTTGAATCTCGGAGGAGAGATGCGTGGATGTAATCTTTTCAAGAAATCGATAAACAAACTTCAAAACAAATAGTTACAATTAGTATTTAAATAGTTATACTAATTGAAAGTTATACAACGATGAAATTATAAATACTTACTTTAAATAGTTCCCGAAACTTCAACGCAATTCAATAGCACATATAATCGAGCGCATCATACTCACTCGAATCTAGATATCTCTTGACATTTTTCCAAAAGGCGCCCACCCTTGAATATTGAAAGCATATCGGGAAGTCTTCATGCTAATATCTCCCCAACATTATAATTGCGAGGCACATTCTTATGTTTCGTTCTTACGTGACCTCAAAATAATAAGAACAGAATGTTGATGCTTCTTCTACTAAGTACGCATTGCAAATAGAACCCTCCACTCGAGCTTTATTTCTCACGTTGTTTTCAACTTACGTAAGTATCTATCAATGTATATAAAAAGATTAATAGTTATATGTGTATATTTATACATATGGACAACAATTGTTAAAGTGAGCGTTTTACCTTTCGAATGGATACATCCATCGGTATTGAGCGGGTCCGCAATACGAGCTTCATCTCGCTAGATGGACTGGTAGATGTTCCATTGAATCGAAGAAACTAGGAGGAATATCGCTCGAGCTTGCATAAAATAGTGGAATATTTTCTTGAAGTTTGCACATGTCCTCAAGTTTGATGTTTCGAGAGGTCAAATCTTTGAAAATAAACTTAATTAATTCGCTTTCCAAACATTAGGTGGGAGAAGTTCTCGAAATGCGATCGGGAGTATCTGTTGCATAAAAATATGGCGATCGTGACTCTTCATCCCAAACATCTTCAATTTGGTCATGTCTACACATACGCCCATATTTGAAACATACCGTCTGGAAATCTAAGACCTTTCACCCATTCGCACAAGACTTTTTTTCATGTTTGTCAAGTGTGTAAGAAGCTTTTGGATACTTGCTGTCGACTCATTCATCTTCAACTCGGTCTATTGCGAGACAAATTAAGTTCTTCTCTTGATTTGCTCGTATCTTCGTCTTACGGAATATTCATCACGATGTTGAACACATTATCAAATACATTCTTCTCTATGTGCATGACATCCAAATTATGTCGAATCAAAGAGAACTCGATCGGTAAATCCAGAATATACTCCGCTTCCTCCAACCACTACCAAAATATTTGGAAACACTACTATTTATTGCATCACTACCCATTTCACCACCTTCACTAGTCCCATTCCTTCAATCCTAGATAATAGTTCTTCTCCGATAGCGCTTGGTGGACTACTAGTAATCACCGTATTCTTCTCGAATCCTCTTCTATCCTTACGAATTGGTGATCGGGTTTAAAACTTTCGATGATTATCAAACCATGATGTTTACCACTTTTGGTAAAGTAAACGCTCAATATCCTCCATGCAATGTGGACAAGCTAACCTTCCATTTGTACTCCATCCGAACAACATAGAGTACGCGGAAAGTCACTAATTGTCCAAAGCAATGCGACACGCATCCGAAAATTTTGTTTCAATGAGACATCATAGGTAAGGACACCGCTTCCCACAAATCTACTAACTCGAAATTAATGGTTGCGAGAACACATCAATCTTTTCTTTTGGATTACGTGGCCCCAGCACTAGAATTGTGAGAAACATATATTGTTCCTTCATACACATCCATGGAGGAAGATTATAAGGAGTAACTATAACGAGCCATGAAGAATATTGTTGTCACGATTGACCAAAGGTTGGAAACCATCGATCGAAAGACCCAATCTAACATTACGAATCTCGATTCAAACAAAACTTCATGTTCAAATGCTTCCATGCGGTGTATACTGCGGATGGCGCATGACCCCATCATCGATCGACGATGCATGCCAACGCATATTCTCCGCTGTAGCCTCGGATGCATACAACCTCGTAGTCGAGGGTAAGAGGAAAATAATACATCTTCTTACATGGAATTTGTGATTTCTTTCGAGTTTGGATGCTCGATTATTGCTCTTGAAACGTGGATGCTCACAAACTTTACATCTCGTCAATTCGAATCTTGTCGCCGATAAATCATGCAATTATGTGGACAACAATCTATCTTGTGCACGAGCGATCCCATGCCACGCAACAATTTCTTCGTCTTTGTAGAAGTCATCAGTACAAGATTACCATCTGGATTTGTCTCTTTCATGAGTTACATTATTTGATCAAAACCTTTCTCGGATATATTATTCTCGACTTTCCAACTCGAAGTCGAGCCACAACAGACAATTGTGAATGGTTTGAGCAACTGGCCACAACGGTTTATCGGCGGCGTCAACATGTCGTAAAATTTTCGTGCCTCGACATTTGGTTCCTCTTGAGCTCGGCAAAGTTAAGCGAGGACCAGAAGATCCATTACCATCGTCGTCGTACTTGATTGAGGTTCGGGGTGATCGCATTGTCGGATCTATACTCACATTTGTCTCCCTGAAAGATCCAGTGTTATAATTTGGAACAAATCCAAATTTTGAAGCGTGATATCGCACGGTATCTTGTACTTGATAGGGTATATTATTGCACTTCTTACAAGGACACTTGATCTTTTCCCATCCATGAATGATAGTTGATTACTAGCAAACTCAATGAAGTTTTCAAGTCGCGAAGAAAATCATGATTTAATCCACCACAGTATCATGACGCTTATACATCCATTCACGATTCGACTCATCACGAGGAAGTGGAAATGAGATTCGAGTGAGGCAAATGTTCTGTCATGGGAAATGGGATTACGGAAGTGAGAAGCAAATCTTGGGAGATGAATGTTCGCAAATGTTGGGAGATGAAGTGAGAGGCAAATATTCGAGTACCAACTACTAAGCCCGACTTTAATTTGGTTAATGATTTGGAAGTACATTTGGTTAATGATTTGGAAGTACATTTGTAAGAGGAGATAATTTAGGTGAAAGAGATACGCATAACTCTATTTATTGGTAAATAGAGGTATACGGCATAATTTTCTAATGTTTGGTTATGTTAGGATAATATTTAGATGCAAAAGACAGTATACTCATATTCAGATCCAAGTCTATTTCTACGTTTCATAACAAAAAGGTTCTCACGTTATAGAAATAGAAATGCACGAGACATATACTATATAAAAGTAACACGGATGCATGTCAACATGAAACTAATTTGTAGAGGTATAAAATCGATGCATAAATATAAATCACCAAATAGAAAAAGTTCACACATGATTAGTCTTATTTCTCTTTGATAAAAGTGTAGCAATCACAAAAAATTCGTCTCCTAAACCCTTCACGTGTGGGACATGTGATGTAAATGATCACAACATTAATATATATAGCAATACATATAAATATTAATGGTGTGACCACTTACATCACATGTGAAAAAGGTTAGAGAGAAATTTTGTGATTCTCTTTATCAAAGAAAATAAGACTAATCATGTGAACTTTTTCTTTTAATATGCCATGTTGTCCGGATCTTTTATCTAGTTTCTATGTATTTATTAAATTTTGTGCCATTTTCTTTTGAAGGTTTTCCACTTGGAAAATATGCATGTATGTCTATCAAGTGTTACTTTTAGTTTTTTTCTCTATCCTTTTATGGGTAGTATGCAAAATGAGAAGTTGTTGAGTTTAATTTGATGGCGAGATTGTTATTGATCAAAATATTTTTCATCAAATAGGGGCCTATTTTGTTTCTAATTATACACACACACACACACATATATATTTGACTTATTTTTATCATAGTGTAGGGCACGGTTGCTCCTTCTAGGTGCAGATTATTGCCGTACCAAAATTGATTGTATCACTTATTTTGTTTGGTATTCTAATTTGATGAGTATATGCGATCAATTATGCACGTTATATATATAAATTCAAAGAGGCGACCACCCACTCGATCGTTTCAAATTGTGAGGTGAGTTTGAAGATGTTTATTTATATGCATTGAGAGAGAGAGAGAGAATTTCATTCTGTGACCTTCTAACAACACGAACCTATGTGTATAGATTGGATCATATTTAATATATTAAATAATTGAAAGTTTGAAATTAGGTAACTATGCAATTAAGAGCACTTGACACATTGGTTTACACGTGTCTACTACTCATATTATTATTCATTCACGTTGTCCCGAGTAAGTGTTTTCTTCTCTCAAAATTAGTACATATATTGAGAAATTGTAATTTTACTATTTTTTCCCTAAATTATTATGTGAAAATTTTTAAAAATAAAGAATTTGCAATATATTACTATTGCTGTATCAATTGTGTAAATATGCACTTCCTCCTATTCAAATAATGATTGAAGAGGTCGCATTTCTAAAATGTCATTAAATCTCGTAATCCCAACCATAACGTTTCCGCCGATTGCTATATAACAGGCAATTAAGGAAATTCTTAAATACTCGTGTCTAAAATTATAATTTTAAGGTCTAAAAAGATTAGATGGAATACTATTTTGTCCTAAATCATATTAATTTTAGTGTTGAACTAGACGGTGTATCTCGATCGGGTGGGCAGCAAGATAAGCTCTTGTAGCTAAAGGCGGGTAAATTTGGTCCCAACCAAGTAGCCACCATCACATAATATATATAAATTCAAAGCGGTCCTCGGATCTCAAAATCCATCAAATACGATACTATCTACACTAAGCAATACACTAAGCAATACAAGATGCTTGATAAGAACATAAAATAAATTTTCTCCTCCTATCATCCTATAAAATAAATAGAAGTACATAACATATACTAACAATACACACACAAACACGATGAAGCAATAAGCACTATCTACACTAAGCAACATAAAACAATTAAGTTTTATTTTCAATTCCATTTGCATCCGTTTAGAAGTACAGAACATATACTAACTATCGTATAATCAAATATTCGATAAATAATATGAACATCCATTTGCATCCAATATACCAATACATACCAATACATACCAATATGAACATCCATTTGCATCAAATCATTTAATTATACATCGATATACCAATATACCAATATATACAAATACATACATATATACTCATAATTCCATATATACAAATACATACATAAATACATACATATATACCAAATGTTATACAAATACATACATAAATACATACATATATACCAATATATAAATCAACAAATACATATATACAAATACATATATATATATACTCATACGGATGGCGGGTATTGTGTGGTGCATGGCAATGATTACAATGGGGTTGGGGGTTGGTGGGCGCGGGTGGGGTTTGGTAGCGGGGCGGCAGCGACGGCGACGGCAGGCGAAGGGCTATTGGTGGGGATGGGCGGGTAAGGGGGTGGGGATGTAGGGTTAGTTTTGGGAAGAAGCGCAGATGAATGAAATGGGGAAGAACGCGTCGTAATATTAGTTTTAGCGTCGGATTAGCGACGGATAATTTACGTCGCTATAATTAAAACACTTTAGCGACGTACTAACGACGGAATAATGTTAGCGACGGACATTATCCGTCGTTAGAATATGTGAAAAATTAAAATGGTAAATCCTTTAATATAACGACGGATTATGTCCGTCGTTAATACTAAACGGAATAACGACTCAATATTCCGTCGTAAAATTTATTTAGAATAAATAAAACTAAAAAATAATATTAACGACGGAATAAATCCGTCGTAAAAATAATTAAAAATAAATAAATAAAATCCGTTAATTTACTGACGGATTAGCGGCAGTTATTTAAAGTCTACAATAAAAATAAATAAAAATCGTTAATTTAACGACGAATTTTTCCGTCGTTAAATTCAACGACGGATCAACGACGTATTTTACGACGTTGTGTAATTTTCGTCGTTAAATACGCCGCAAGTCCGTCGTTATTTTATTTCGTTTGAGTTAGTCGCTAATCCGTCACCGGATTACGACCCAAATTTTACCGTCTTTAATCCGTCATTTGTTCGCGTTTTTTGTAGTGCTTATTCTACACACTCTCGGTCAAACACAATATAACAAGCAAGACTACATAATTTTGCTTTATGACTCATCATATATATTTTGTCATCTCTTACACATAAGTAAATACACCTTACACAATTTTGAAAAAACAAATAATCCTACACTTTGGTAGGGGTGTCTAAACGGTTTTCGGTTTTCGGTTAGAACAGAACCAACCGAAACCGATAAATTGGTTAACCGAAAACCGAAAAATTTGGTTATCGGTTGGTTTGATTCGAGTTGAAATAAAATTTGGTTATTGGTTAACCGATAATCGAGCAGTTGAACCGAAAAACCGAAAAACCGTTTTTATTTTAATTATTATTTCAATTACTAATTAATTAATTAAAATTATGAAAATCAATTTTAAATTATTACTTTATTAATTATTGTTAAATATTTTATCTATTTTAATAAGTTTCGTTTTTAATTATTATTTTATTTATTTTATTTGTTTTTATTATTATTTTATTTATTTTTATTATTAATTAATTTTAATTCGGTTTCGGTTAACGAAAATTTAAAACAGTTCGATTTGGTTTCACTTTTTTGGAGAAATTCGGTTCGGTTAACCGAAAAATTGATTCGATTAGCAAACCGAACTGATTAGACACCCCTACACTTTGGTATACAAAAGTGACGGCACTTGCATTTCAAAAGGGAGGAGTTTTAATTTCATTTGTCTTATACTAGATACATAATATCTTACACTCTTACAAATGCACATAGTCATCAAAAGAGTTTTGATAATTCTTCTCACCTCAATTTGTAAGCAAACTCACGGCTATTTCCATCCAACGCACATCACTTGATCCTCTTCATTTATTATCTTGGTTTTTGTGTAATTAGATCCCACTTGATTCATTAATTTCACAACATGTAGGAAGATAGCAAAATTTGTTCATATTAATACCATGTTCACGGCACTTTGAGCTATAATGCCAAACATTTTATTTTTCTTGCTATTTATAGATATATATCATAATATATGTCTTAGATGATAAATTATATCATAGGAAAAATAATTAGAATGATTCATGAGTGAAAATCTTAATTTTCGAAATTAGGGTTTTCGAAAATAGTACAATTTATTCCATAATTATTCCTTAATTCTCTAGCATTGTTTTAATGCTAATTAATACTCTAATTACATAAAATAATCATAGGAATTTAAATATTATAATTCCTTGATCATTAGACTTATTTTCTAATCGTCTCAAAACGTTGACGTTTGAAACGTCTCAAAACGTTCAATATCGACCCATCTCAAAATGGTTGTAATAAAGTCGTAATTACTTTATTAAATCATTCCATTAATAAGGAATTTTAATTCTAAGCTTCGTCACTTAGAAAATTTTACGAAATTTTAACTATCGATATTCAATCGACGTTAAAATATTACTGCCGAAATACTTTATATAATTATATCCCTTAATTCACAATCATTAGTGAATATGATATAGGAATTTATTATATCATAATTAGTCGAAATCATTATTCGATAAATTACTAATTCAATAATCACAGCGAAATCCTAATTTACGAATTTTAATTATCGTAATTAGGCTTTTAATTCTTCGGGATATTACAATTTATCGAGGAATGAGTTACATAAGATTTTACGAAATAACTATATTTTTCTTCATAAATTGGTAATGTTTTAGGAGAAAATCAAATAGGATAAATGGGAATTAGGTAGTTGTGACCTCAACTGCTACAATAGTAACAATGCTACGAAAACAACCTGGGACTGAGCACAAAATTACCACAAAAATAGAAACGAGCAATTTGGTGAGCTAGATTATTAGCCAAACACTGGATCTAGGTAATGCACGCACATAATTATAGTCATTTGAAGTCTTGAATAGTATGAAGCAAGTATATAAGGACAATCATCATTGGTGAATGTAAACCATGGTCTAATTAAATAGTTAAAGTCAGCCTACTTATTCAACAATTACAACTGATAGACAGATTGGATGTGCCCCTAAAAATAATTAGTCCAACATATATAATGCAGCAGCAAAGATGACCGCATCGTCATGGATCTTCTCTAGTTTTTCTGGACTTTGCGTTAAATATCTCTATCTATAATATTGAGGCAATTACTCGTATAGAAAAACTCATGTGAGACGGTTTCATTGTGTGACGGGTTAAAATCAAGATCCAAACTCATATTTCAATGAAATATTTACAATTTTTTTGGTGTTTGTAATAATATAGATTTGGATCTGGATCTGCTCCATCCCATTATAGAACGATCTCATAAAAGACTCCCGTTTATGTAAGTAACTGCATACGTACCTTCATAGGAAGAATATCTAAAGTATAGTCTTCTAGTTCTCACACCTAGAGACAAGAAATCCAACAACTTATTTCTCTATGTTTCAAAGTTTGGATTCAACTGAAGCAAATACCTAAATCACGTAGATAGTAGCTGCGCTAGAGATTTAGAAACATTGATGATCAAGTTATACTATGAATAGGGTACATCAATTGTCAACATTTAATTGTACATTATTTCCCTCAAATTCGCAAATAGCTGAATATCAATTTAGAAACCAGGATTGAGGAACAAACATGAAACATCTCATTGATTAAACCGAAAACAATTAAATAACTTTCATGATTAATAACCTACATGATTGAGTATTTTTATCTTCATTATTAAGATTGCTCTAATCCTATACTTCTCAATGAGATATAAATCAAACATGTTATCTCAAATTATAGAAAATATCAAAGGATTTGAGATATCCCAAAATTCTTTGCTATTTTAGTAAATATAGATTAATCTATACGATTTTTATCTATCAACACTAATCCTCAATATATCTACACTAGTCACTAGAGATAGTTATTTAGTGCTTTCCTTGTAAGAGTCTACCAGCATTTAGATTACAATATCTTCGAGTTAGATAGGAAGATCGCTTGTGATGAAAACAAAATTTAGCTTCTTGTAAAATTGTTCAGTTATTGATATATGTAAACATTCATTTTCCTGACCATGTAGAATATTACATTAGAAAAGTTTATGCATATATATTCACATATTACATTACTGTATTTCAATTGTTTATTCGGCAATTACTAAATACTTATATTTAGCGGGCTTTGCACGTTGTATTAATATAACTCATTTAGTAAAAGTCGTTTAAAAAAGTGGATTAAAAAAAGACTGTAATATAAGATAATGCTACCACACATATTGTGATGAGAATATGTGTAAGGAAGCATGCTATGTGTAATATAATCGGGTCTCAATTAAGAAGAAATAAAGCACATTTAAGATTGTTGAGCGACTCAGTTAGAATAACCGAGTCAAGCTTGATTTTGAACTATATAGCTCGTCATCTCATAAGCTAGCTCGAAAATATAAACTACAATTTGATTTTTTTACTTGTTACTTTATACTTTTATCAGTATGAGTATATTAAGTATTTAGTTATTCTGATTTTTTATTTTTTATTTTTTTATATGAGGAATTAGTATTCGAGTAAATATTATATTTTATAATAGTTTATCATTTTAAAGGAATTAGTCAATATTTTGATTCAAAAATATAACTTAGTAAAGTTTGTTTGTATTTGATAAGCTCAAATAAATTATCGCAACTTGAAAATGTGAACAATTAAAATCAGCCTGGCCCAAGACAATTATACCTAAAAGTGAAAATTTGCAATATGAACATTGGATAAATTTAGAAATGGATAAACTTACAAGAGGGGGCAAAATAAATTATTATAGACATAATAAAAATAAAAATAAAAACAAAAATTATTATAGGCAATTATCAGATGTCACATATGTGGTCGGTCGCAAATAAAACTAAATTACTTGGCAAATCCATTCAGTGGCCCAAGCCCTACATTTTTAGTTGTTAGTAACAGTAAATTAAAAAATAGAAAGAAAAATCCTCGTGATTTGGTCTACAAGGCAATATTCCAAATTCATGCATAATGATAGAGTGATTAATATCCGAAATTAAAAGTTTCAAGTTCGAATCAATCGTGACGTGGTCTTTAAATTTCTGTATTTAATTAAAAAAAATACATTTGCTCACAATTGAAATTTGTGTATGGTGTGCGTGACATTAATTTTTTTAGTAGACTTGAATATATTCTATTTGTTATTAGAAAAGTAGAATTTTCAACATATTAATTCTCAAAAGTGGGTTAATATTTAATTCACTCCAATTTAATTTATAATCATATGTCACCTTTTTAAATTATAATAAGTGAATCCATGACAAACTTTTTTTCCCATTTTATCTCGTTGGCATCTTTTCATATATAAAAGTATCAGATCAAATTGTGTGCGTGTGTTGGCCTAGTGGTAGAGTGGTAAATATCGGCCAAAGGTGCAAGGTTCGGCCATGTGTGTGGCCTTTAAAATTTATGTATTAATGACAAAAAAAAAAAGAAAGTATCAGATCAAATTATTGGAGAGAGGTAATGAGATAGCATTCCGAATACAAGTGATAGTCAAAGCTAGAGAAAGACCCCAAAGAGGGCGAATCAATGGCGGACGCAGCAGTGGAGTTCCTGCTAGAAAACCTGAAGCAGCTGCTGGTCCACCACGCGGATCTGCTAAAAGGAGCCAAGGAGCAGGTGGAGAAGCTGGAGAACCATTTGCGCCTCTTCAAAGCGTTCCTCAAAGACGCCCCCAAACAGTGGAGGGACGACGACAAGCTGCGCGAGCTCATCCGCCGCATCCGCAACGCCGTCTACGAGGCCGAGGACATCATCGACGCCTACGTCACCCAGGCCGCCGAGGCCAAGAGCAAGAACTACTTCCTCAGAGCCATCCAGGGCCCGCCCAAGATCCTCAGCATCGCCAACAAAGTCGAAGCCGTTTTACAAAAGATCGACGATATCTACAAGGACAAGAAGAATATCATCGATTTCGCCAACATCAAGGTTGAAGATGGCGCCGCTCACGACGAGGAGGTCAGTAAGATTTAACCATTACTTTCTTTTTCCTTTTCTTTTTCTTTTTGTTTATGTTAATTATTAGTCTTTTGTTGGCCACCACACCAGCACTAGCAGCAAAGGGGTATAGCTTTTAAGTCAGCGGTCAATGGATTTTAATGTATTTCCAGCTCAAAATAAGTAAATAATAAGCAAGTAAGGAAGTATATATGTAATTTAAGATAATCATTGATTTCATATTTCAATTATGAAAACGCTTGAAAATATTTTTTTAATGGCTAACAAATTCAGAGAAATTTCAAATCATTTTGATAGATTATGATATTATTTATACTTAAGAAGAATTAATTATAAATAAAATAATGAAATTTGAACAGTCCTATTAGGGATGTGAATGTATG